>CANUEZ040000043.1:2500-1202500 GCA_948099385.1 Fasciola hepatica
AAACATTTTCACCACAGTCATATTCCTTGTTTGTTGATTCACTGTATTGTCACCATTATTTTTTGGAGCGATCAGAGTGAATGAGGTTTAACTAAGCATAAACGTATTAACGTAATAAATCTTTCCGTTCAAAAAGTGTTTTATATTGATATGTTAAGTAATTCGTTATCAATAAAATGATACTGATACGGTCTCAGGTAGGATCACTGAATCCGTTATAAAATATACTTGAATAAGCTCAGAGTTTGGTCACATTCAACACTTCTCCAAATTTATCCCCAAACTACATCAGCAACTTAACCGTATCCGATTCAGACAGTATCTTCAACCATGCTGATGATACCGTTCTGATTCGGTCAATTTTCCCAGTGGTCCAATTCAAACGAATTCATTGTAAGCGTTTCACACATTCAGAACTTTTCTAATCAGTCTAATCCATTGTTAAACAATGCCAGATATCGGGAGTGCATTTTCCAATTTGTAGTATTTTTTTACAGAAAACGCTGCAATAAAAAACTCCAATTTTTTTGCACGGGTAGAAGATTCGAAATATCAGTGATTACTGTGAATGACATTATTTGTGTTGTTCAATGCTTGCACACAACAACTGTGCACAGTGCAATTTCGGACTACTTGCCAGTTCGGTCGGTGTTCTCACTCCTTCTATGAGTTTGGTTCAGGTCGGAGCATTTACTGCTTCCGTCTTGGATAGTTTGGGTTCTCGAGTCCAATTTCTAACTCTCACAACTGGAGTTGAGGTCGGTTCATATCATGGATGTTCAGAGTAGTCCACGGGAGGTTGATGAATACATCGAACGTTTCGAAGTCTGATGTTTGACTCGTTCATCTTTTTATTCAGAAAAGAACTTTGCACATTTTCTGGAAGTCCTTGTAAAGGATACACATTCCCTAGTAAAGAACTTGGCTTTTCTGAGTGCGCCAGCGACTTTGACATACGAATCCCTGAAGTAGTTACTTCAGAAGCATTTTCTGCCGGTAAAACTTAAGATCTCTGAACGGGCCAAATTGCATTTCTTGGTGTGAGGTGCCAAACACTCAGTACGGGAATTAGTGTTGCTATCGCAGACGCAGGCCACGAAATGCTTTTTCGGTCATCAGCTCGAGGTTCAGTTACGAGACAGAATAATTACCGATATCAACTATTCACAGTTGTAACAGACACTCCTGCTTCACGAATACTGTTTCAGATTTGCAAAATCGTTTTGTAAACAATATGAAAACGTGCATGGTGCCGTTAAAACCGAGCTCGAAAAATCCGAAGTCATCCTCAGATTAACGGTCAAAACCAACGAAATATGTTCCTTAAAGCAATCAATTCGACCTAATTCTCATTCTCGGTCAGTTTAACCAATAGGAAAGTGAAATGAATGCAATTCTTGTGGTCAGAAACATTCTCGATTGACCTATTGATTTCGTAATTCTAAGTGTCATAAGTATGGTAACGTAGGTCATATTCAATCTGTTCGTAGAAGGAAAAAGACATGCATGACCGAGGATTCTAGTTCTGGTGGTATCAATGTGTATTTTGTGCATATTTAGCCGTCAGGCTCTTCAGTCTTTATGAAAAGCAGCATCATTGTCCTCGGAATCTGTGAGTACGTGAAAAGACGATTTGACTCGCAGAGGAGTTTTGATTCCTGTGAGCTCTTCAGTCTGTACCCGCCGATTGTGACTCAGGTAAAACGCGATGGGAAAACTTCCAGGATCTGTAGTGATTATCGTGTTACATTGAAAAACTGGTGAAGCAGTCCAGGTGTTCCACTTTCAAATCTGAGGACGTTCTTCATCAATTCCACGGTTCAAAGTATCCTTCAAAACTTGACCTGTAAAATGCATTTTTGCAGATTCCGTTGATGAGCAGTCGTGAAAACTGATCTCTATTAATACTCCGTTTGGTGTGGATCAGTACAATTTTTCGACTTCCCCAATTAGAAATGTTCCAAAAAATACATTGGAAACAAAACAAGGCAAACAGGCTCAATTTTAGTTACTCATACTCATAATAACACGTAACTTTAAATGACTCACAAGAGAGGAAAAAGGAATGTCAATCGAAATTGATATTTGACAAGTAGGTCGAGTAAATATGCTTTACATCACGACCAAATAGGACGACAATTCCTAGATTGTAAGGTCTACCGAAGGTACACAAAGACTACGTCTCACTGGGATCAATTTGGAATACGTGCAATTCTTCCCAGCACGCAGAGCGAACAGGTTGACTAGCTTATCGGAGTCATTTAGAGTCACAGTTTCCACACGCACTCTATGGTACACATTTCATCCCGTAGAAACTGGAAGGAATCTAGAGCTGATACGTAAACAAATTGTATCATTTATTGGTACTTTCCCGTTCAAATATCTCCCAACTAGTGAAACGATCAAATATCTACGTGAATACATACAGGAAGACGATATCAATTTGAGCATCCCATTGGATTAACTGGAACAGTTACTATTTGTCAGCAATCATAATATCCAGTTTCAGTTCCACAATGAAATGAGGGCGGAGTAGCATTGGGGTCATATTCAACATTCCTTTTTCCTGATACTTTTATGGTAAAAAACTTGAAAATAATCAACCGGAATCAACTAGAGATTGAATTGTGTGCAGACAATAAGTAGACGAAATCCTACGTGCGGTAGATACCTATGTTGGCACAAATCTGCTTCTTAACAGTCACAACGCTGTCCATCTAAAAGCCCCATTTACTTCGGGAAGAGAAAGGAACAACGGTCTGACGTACTTGGACCTTTACATAAGCCGTCAGCGTGATTTTTCCGTTCAGTCATTTATGCATGGAAAAGGAACATGGAATGGGCAATTCATTCACTTTCACAGTTTGGTGTAGCACAAAAGGAAGAGAAATTTAATGCATTTCTTGGTGAATAGAGTAAACGAAATGTTCACAAAAGACAATAGAAAGTAAACTTCTTTTTCGGGGGAGTGTCTTCCCGCAAAATGCCTTTTCAGGAACGCGTTACTGACCGAACGATGCAAGGACGTGAACGGTGATAGAAGCGAATAGGAACCGCAAAGAAGTCCGCATATGTCCGTTTTCCATTCACAAGCAATAAGGAAGTCGAAATGATTTAACGAAGACCATCAGGAGCAGTAGCCAGAACATTCTAGGCTGCATAATTACAGATTCTGTTCGCATCCAAACCGACGGTGTTTTTCACTGGAGAAGACTTAAACAGATTCTGCAGCCTCTGTTTTTCCTGCTGGTTACGTTAGTTGCACCACCAGGCGATTATCTAAAAGTGTTCCTGAACTTCACGAGTCTCGGTTGAACACGGGAGCAATTAGGACATTTATGTGTGCTATGCTCATATTTCGTGGAGACAAGCCGTTCAGTGGAGGTGATAACCACTTTCCACGCCATGCACGAAGTTTGGGGCAAGCAGTCAAGACTTGTAAAGTGTCGCGCTCTATCCTCAGCCGAAGCCATGAGTATTCGTCTTTATGCCGTCCAATGTGAACTCAGAAATAATTCATGTAAGCACCTAAACTTTCTTGGCCTACGTCATTCTGCCAAACACATGTGCAACCACTTGAATTACGATCAACTTCACACCCACGCACATAATCGCAGAGACAAACTTCGGTCGTCATTCCACTTTCTTGTCTTGTGATTCGTACTTTATGTCGTGTATGCGCATGAGTACGACCAACTAAAAACGAGCTTGTACACCAATCTGTTTTGTTCTCGATAACCTTGTTACTAAGATCGATGTCAACTGCTATTCAAAGCAACTGTTTCACAAATTACTTCTTCCGCAGCCTGGTGGTTATTTGGTGCAAAATGTAGTGACTTAGGACTGAAAACTCTGCTAAAAAACCAATCAGGTCCAATAGCAGATTTCACCAGGCAAGGGAATGTATTAACATAGGCTAGTAGAACTTATGCCGAGGCGATTAAATATCACCTGGGGGTCGAAGGTTGGTGAATGTCATCGCATGTGCAAAAACGGCTTATTCATCTGTAGCACCGCTTTATTATTCGTTGATATGTCAAAATCTAACTGTGTGCTGCGGTGACACAAGTCGACTTTTCTATGGTGGTCATAATCCCGATTTTCACCAGTGGAATAGAGGTGAAAATTTCCGTATTTGAATATCAATGTGCGCGATTCACTGATCGAATAAGGTGGGGCTGGAGCATCATCAGTGAAGAGCTAAAATAATCATGACTAATGGGTGGCCTCTGAACCAAGCAATAAACCTGGAAAGGACCAGATAGTTGAAATTAGTTTTGTATATGTTCAGATATAATATCTCCGACTACAGTGATCTTCAGGCACTTGGCAGCTGGAAGATAAATAGGATTAGTTAGTCTATGATGTAGCATGGAAGCCCTGATCAATGGATTTGGTTCGGTAGGACATGTGAAGGTTCCCTTTTGGATTCATTAGATCTGCTAACCGGAGGGGAAGAAACGCTAGCCAGCATGGTCAGGTATAACGAATCGTCTCATGTTTGTACCTGAACTCGTTCCGCGTAGACATGAATTTCCAGTTCTTTTGCTTCCCTATTTTGTACGCTTCCATTAACATCGTTTTCGGCCGCAATAATGTGAAGCAACCGCCAAAATCAGAGCATTGGAGTGAGAGGCTAGGGGATGAACACATTACCTGTTTGACTTGAGGTGGCTGGAGGCCCGGTGGTGTGATAACGTGTGGCTTTCGTACGATCTCGTCGAGACTTTGCACATCAATAACCTTTTACGTGGAACCTGGATTTCGGCGTTAGGCCGAACTGTCCCCGTTTGCAGTGTTGATGAGATGTACCAGCAACTGGACATTACGTCAGATAATGGGTAGGATCGAATAATGTGGGTCACAGGGTATTTCAAATAATCAGAGTCCACCCCGTACAAATGTCACGTTTGGCATGCATGATCATTCAGCACACCATCCGATCATCCGATCACCCGATCACCCTTTAACGAGCCACCAATTTATTCGATGGCAATATTGTGAGAGTTTGGTCTGACACATTGTTCGATGGACGGTTTAATCTCACTAGTAGACTGCGTCAGCACCGGCCCCTGCCGAGACCACGAAACCACGAAGGGCAGGACAGCCGATCGATGGTGGGAATCGATACACGAGACGAACCCTGCCAGCGGCATTCAAGCCTCAAGGCGTGGCCACCCACACCAGTCAGACCAATGCACTGCGTGTAACTAGTGTGCGCATGTGACGGCATCCTATATATTCTTTGTTTTTCACTAATTAAAGGACATGGTTCGTGAGCGGAATAGACTTCTCACTAAGGTGAGCGGGACGGAGCAGAATAAATATTCCGTCTTGAATCAGTACACCGGGGTTTTGGGCTGGTTGTTCACAGGGCTGTGCTGTTTCTGTCCAAAATCCACGTCCAATTCAATCTAAAACACTGATGTGAAATGTCTTTCACGGTTGCTCAGTCAGTTCACTAAATAATTAGTTGTGGGAGTGCCAATCTGATTATCACATGATTCATCATGCGGCTACAAAGTTCAACTCACGACTGAAAATCATGGAAGCACCCACTGTTTAACTGCTTCACTGTTGTTAGGACTGACCAGCTATGCACATCCATCGATCCCCATTGGGATGCGAGCCCGAAGTGAACGATTGAGTCGAATACCTAACTACCAGGCTATCCGGGCTGGCTCTCGGTGTTTTTTCTTAATCATCATAACTACATGATGCGGTAGTCTTCAATTACTGGCTCTCCAGTACTATGGTATGGCTATTGGCACCACCGTTACTCTTGCTAAATCGTCCATTTCCGGGCTGTGTGTTGTGGACTGTAGTGCTACCACTCCTACTACACTGCTCATATCACCGCTATTACTGTTGCCACTAATAGTACTACTACTACTACCGCCACCACCCTCATTACTGCCACTGCCACTGCTACTACTGCTACTACTACTACTCCTATTCCGAGTGACGCTAGGGACGTCTCTTGTGCCAAGCACCCATAAAACTTGATCAGTGTCCTCGACGCACTGTTGCCCATGTTACGGCTGGATCGACGTCTGCAAGGACCTTGCGTCCAACTGCCCAGTATGAGCAGCCGCGATCAGGGACATTCATTCGGCCGGCTTATCCACTCCGAGGAGTGAGCCGCAGTAAAGTAAAAGTAAAGTACTATTATTATTACTAATTACTAATTCTACTACTAGCACTACCGTTACTACTACCATTACCATTACTGTTACCAATATTATCGTCAATATTGTTGCTACTTCTACGACTACTGTTATTATTACCGGTATTACTGATATTATTATTATCATTATTATTATTATTATTACTACTACTACTACTACTACTGTGGAAGGGTATGCATACTACCTACCGAATAAGTAAGTAGTTTACTGCCCAAGACATTATTATTATGGACAGTGACGAAGTGACAATAAATGCGATTACATCATACGGATTGAAGGCAATGAAGTGAACCAAGGTATGCGAACCACCTGACCGTACACTACGACGGGATCACGACTGTTTTCGTGTGAACTGGGCAGCTCCTATATAATTAGGCGTTGCTGATGTTATCCGAACGAGTGATTTTCAGTGAGTAACCCATTTACCAGGATGGATATTTCCACAGCTACAAAATCAATATTTCCATGGCAGGCGTGAACATACGCAATACACGGCAAAAACGTAGTTCTTCTAGAATGAATTCCAACCTGACAGATTGGAAAAAATGTATTGTTTGAGCCCGTACAATTCGTTATTGTTCAAACTGTCGTATTTAGCACTACCCCAGCTTCAATGGTCATGATTTATCCCACCTCATATCAACCGGTGTAATGCGTTTCAAAAATAAAAGTAAGCTGAATCAGTTTCTGCTTGAAATACGTATCACGGGTAACTTTTAGTGAGCCCCAAAGCCTCACTATAAAGCTAGAAACTTAAATCAAAATTCAAAACGAATCACAGTGGATTCTGGATTTCTTCACAATAGCAACAATTCACCACCCACAGATGGAGGATGTTGCTGGATATCCATCGACCGAAATATTAGGCAAATTACTTTACCTCATCTTTCTTCATAATGGTGTGCAAATACTCTCCAGATATATTTAGTGTTATCTACCGTTTTCTCTCATCAAAACCCATGAGACACCATTACTTAGGTCTATTGTGTTGAATTTTTGCCCATTGCATTTTGCTGTAGCATCATTTTCCCGAGTGAATAATGTGAAAAAACTTTTATTCTTTTATGGGAAGGTTCTGAACAAAATCTTCTGCAGAGAAACACGGAAAATAAGTTACCACGACTTTATCACACTCTTATTTACTAGTGTGGTGGAAATTTCCTGTCACGCATGCACGTCTCTCCACCATCCTGAACAACAAATTGGACATTTAACTGACAGCGCCCATGTGATTTTGACTACCACGCCGTGTATTCCAGAAAAGTCAATAGTTTTTTCTCTTAAACTTATCTTCAACCGCAAAAATCGCTCATAAATGACAAGGTGAGGCAGCTTTTCTGAATGTGGTTGTATTGATTTGCTTCTTTCCGCTAAGTGGAACTACAATTGGTACTTCCACGAATGGGCTTGCCCCTGCCAAGGTTAGGATTCAAAAACCACATGCAATAGATTCTACTTTCTGATTTTACAAATTATTCATACTCGACCGTTCAGTAAATCATATCTGTCAAGCATCAGTCAAATGAATTACGGTAACCACAGTCACACTCTCTCAACTTGGCACCGAATATTACTGAGCTAACTTGAACAATATTCAGTTGTCCACAGTCTCATATTATGCAGTTTTATATTTTCAAACTTTATTCAGTAATAAGTGACAGAATTACAAAAGTAAATCTGATAACGAAGAAGAAATATTTTAACTCACATCTCGACAGTAAATCTAACGATGTAATTATCCTCCTTCTTTGAAGTACGACTCTCACGTAACTGCTTCCTTTTTCCCAGATGATATGCAGAAAGCGGAAAAGTTGAACAAATATTCCCTCTGTATCGCCGGAGACGTACCGACGTGGCTCGGAAGCTCTGGTGTTCCTCTTTGAGTAATTTAATGAAACTAAGCTGTGGCTGTCAATTTCAATGGTAAACGTGCACATCGAGTTTTGACGGCGAAGTCAAACTGTACTCGGAATATTATGTACATATATTACTCATAGAAGTGCAATACTGTAAAGCCAATAATAATTATAATAAGGCAACAGATCTCCAGTTTCTCCCACTTTCCGTTTAAGCTACTTCATCCGGGTTAAGCTACGGAAGGTCAAGGATATTTGACTAATTTCATGATTAATATGGTCAGGTTCAGGAAATCAGCTTACATCACTTGCTACAGGAAGAACACCAAGATCTAAAACAACCTAGTTGGATGAAATAATGCATACGTCTCATAAGAATGCTTCTTGCTTCTAAAACCGTCCAGTTTTTACGCAGGAACCATTAAAAGAAGTATTTCATTACATGCTTTGGGATATTGCAGGTGTCAACTATAGCTCGTTAAACAACCTTAGTTGGAGGCTGCCAAATACAACGACGTTGAACCGTTTTGGCCATTCTCCCCCAACCCTTCGCCGAAGCTGCCAATTTACGGAACCGCCTTCCTGTGTCTGTCTTTCCACCCACCTAGAACATTTCTTATTCAAAGCAGGATCAACAGACTGGTCATGCAGTGAAAGTACCCGCCAGACTTCTCTTACACGTTTTCTGAACTGTGGGTTTTAGTCTGTCAAAAAAAAACGATATTTCTTCTGTAGACATATCATTCAACCGTATCTGACGATCTTCAAATTTCTTTGCAATTTTTCAATGAATAATTACCGTTAGAAGAAAATACTTCAATCAAAAGTTATTTGTCCTCATCTCACTATTATTCACCGTCACCAACCATCTGCAGACTGATCTCTAGTGGAACTGTGAGGACGATCGTAATAAAAGCACCACACTGGAATTACTCCAGGAGGGACTGAAAATTTTTATTGGAAGTCAGGGAATTTTTCGAGGAAATGACGGATGCATTATATATATATATATATATATATATATATATATATATATATATATATATATCGGATGCTTTCAGATGTCACTGGCAATACCAACGATTAGCAGTGAAAATAGAATTTTTTCTTTTTTTGCCTCAATCTTTTACGATAACATCTATCCTTTTCTCTTCCTCACAAATCAGCTGCATGCTGCTTTTGCGGATCTTTAGAGATCAAAAATCAGCTTGCTTGTTCGTGTGTGACTATACAGTAGTGTTCCGGTACAGTTCACAGTGAATTCCTCGCGTTGTGCCAAAGTATCCCCGAGTCACCCGGGTTTATTCTGTAATCTTTTATCTCACGAGCAACCTGAAGGGTTTTGGATAGCACTTTAAATAAGATGCAAACC
Source organism: Fasciola hepatica (assembly GCA_948099385.1). Classification (NCBI taxonomy): domain Eukaryota; kingdom Metazoa; phylum Platyhelminthes; class Trematoda; order Plagiorchiida; family Fasciolidae; genus Fasciola; species Fasciola hepatica. The sequence goes on from CANUEZ040000043.1 coordinate 11,917, forward strand.
TTTTAACTACACATGTTCTCGATTTTCTTTGTGTTTTCTACCCATTATTGGGTTACTCTAATCCGTCTATCAAAGTATTGATATGATTGCTCGTGTGCTGTGTATGATCTACCCAGCGTTGTGGTTTCTCTCTCAGTTTATTTAGGTGTGAATTCTGGTAGTTGAAGAATGCAATATTCTCGTCCTTTGAGTATTAGTAACAGGGCCGAGAATATACTATAACCTCGTTTTACTAAATGGCTACGTGCAAAACGAGTCCTAACGATCGCTTTCGAGAAACTCGGGCAACTTCAGCTGAACACGGAGGATACCTTTGCATCAATTTGTGAGTCGTTCTCAGTGTAACATTTTCGAGATTTTACATCTTTCACTAGACACGTGAAAGCTTATTTTTCCGATTGGCAACACCACTGCTCCCACGCTCTTTCGCCATTGTTTTTACCAACTGGAATATTTTACTCTGCTATCTGGTTACTCTGATTTCAGAAATGACGTTTGCTAATTTCGTGGGAAAAAAATGCTTTAGCCATTATTTTAAAAACACCCTATTTGAGTCGCAAAGTAACAGAATGTAATCTCAGTGCGTGACTAAAACATGTACACTTGTGCTCTCCGAGATTTGGTAATCGGTCCTTGAATGTAAAAATAAATGATGATGACTAACGAAAGTTGATCACATGCCATTGGTGGCAAAGGTTTCCTAATATAGGCTTTATGTAAGAAACTAACTTGGGGCAAAATTCACCTTCTATGGTGGTTTTCAGTATTTTACAAAATTGTAAAGACGGAATATAGATGCCACAAGAGTTAAGTGAATAGTAAAAATGTTCTCCTTTGTAAGTTATCTTCTTCTGTTTTACAGTCTAACAAAACTGAACCCGTGAAAAAAAAGTTTCCAGATGTGTCGAGACCTTTCCACTAAACGGTGCTCATGTAATGTTACGGTCACTGTTTGTGGGGTGTTATTTGCATCGTTCACCGCCAACAGCTTCCGTCAACGTGATAAAAAATAGCACGTCGCATGTGTTTCGCCAATGTTTAAAAGAAATACGAAAGCGTTTGAATCTGGGATGCCACTGGCGTTAGCCGAAACACATCAAATTTCGCGTACATGTACAAACATTCTAACTTTACCGGTCAGGATCTAGAACGCCTTGTTCGCAAATACGTGTTTCCAGTGCTTTGGCTTTAGGTGCTCTTTCCGTGCTGAATACCACGGTAGATGTTGTAGATGTTCTCATCGTTTTGCATCTTATCTAGGGTTTGAAGTTTCGATTCTCCATCAACAGACTCAGGAGTTTTTGTGACTGTACTGGTAAAGTCATCTTCCACGGGAACATCAGCCATGTCAACCTCTGTATGTGCACCACACTCAACTGTTGGGGTGTTCGTCTATTCCTCCGAGGGCTGTACGAACTAAACCACGACCACGTGGTCTCATGCCTTACAATTGTGTTCACAATAGTCTGTGCGTACCGAGACTCACGAACGTCCAAGTGGTTCCGATTAAACATGTGCAAACCCCGTGGAATATTACCGTGCCAGCAGAAAGCACGACAACTTACCGCGACAACTATGCTGCAGTTGATGAAGTATTGCTGAAAATAACTCCGTAAATCATGTTAATCATAGAACTTGAGAATTCTACTTTTTGTGATAAGTAAACTCCCAAATTAGTGCATATTCATGGATCTTGATGCTATTCAGTAGAGTTAAGCTGGGAATGACCGAGGTAAACTGAAATTATAGATAAAAAGAACAAGATTATTTTTAGAATATTATAATCCTTTTTTCCGTTTTGTTGGACAGTTTAAAGACAGTCTTGGAAAGCTGTGGTTGTATATTGCACTTGCAACCAACTCACACAACTTCCCATTGTATGCGCGTAGAATCATCTATTTGACTGACAACCTCATTTAGACGTCCGCTGTGTACAAACCTCCAGCGGGTGTACCCACTATCGGTGACTACACCGTACGTTGATACTTTCGTTGCCTAACTACAAAACTGTCATTTGTCAGCCTGTTTACCAAACTGCATAAATTTATAGTACTCCAAACAATAAACTGGGTGATACATTGACGGTATCGGTTAAAACGCACCGTGGACATCAGATTGCTCAGGTATGCATTAGCTCTAGTCATTATCCTCTATAAACACGGACTGTACAAATAGCGTGAGTGATCTAACAGTCTGACAAACTTTTGTTAACACGTATCCCCGTTTTTGTTCGCTCTTATCCTGTTGACTTGCCATTCATCTCAGTCTTGCTTTCATTTCAGTGATTATTTCACTAACAGTATAAACGGTCTCACTGACTGCCGTATGCACGTGTACTATCTGCCCGAAATTTCGGGTGACAGTTCACATCGGTCGAAATGAAAGTTGTTCTACTGAAACAGTTGTCAGTCACCAAAATTCGGATCATCGCAACGGATCAGGGGAAAAGTACAAAGGAGCGTGCCGGTGATCGGTGGATCGATAGCATCACTGACTACTATTTTTGGCTGCCACGAACGTCGAAGTGGATAAAACAAGTGTGCACGGATGCATCAGAATGGTCTAGGACATATTAAACAGGCTCATTCCTTTGGCATCTGGATCCAGATGCATTTTAAACTAGCTCCAGATGAAAAGTTGTGACCAAGTCACAAATGGTTATGCAAGAACCGAATTATCTATGTGATTCCGGTAATGAAACGAACTGCACCAAAATTTCAGAATATTCTGTCAAAGCTAAAGGAACAAATGAGATAGTGTGACGATCATATGGTGTGCAGTTGACCGTGGTAATGGTATCAAATGCTGCGTCGCAAATCTATTGAAGGCTTAAACGATGTGCCCATATCGTCGAACCATACGGCACAGCCCCTATTACTGTTGCATGTTCAGTGACAGTAACGGTGTCAAATGTTGCCGCATAAATGGATTGATGACAATAATGGGGGCGTACTTACGATAATTGTGTGTACTGCTCTCGGAATTTCAATGTATCCACTTATCTAAACGTGGAATCCAGTGAATTCCAACAGGTAAAATATTTCCTATTTTAATTTGTTTATATTTTTAGTACAATAAGAACTGGTTCTCTTGATGTAACTGTATTGTGATACATTTGACTTTACTGGCTTGCAGCGGCATGGTTAAAGGTTGTGCGTCAAGACTAAAGAATGATGGGTCGTGGCTAACGAATGGTGGGTCGTGGCTAAAGAATTGCGGGTTTTGACTAAAGCTTGGTGGGGAAAGGTGTAGAAGACACCACCTTTTCGAATTTTCAAATCTATCAGCAGAGGATGACAATAGTGACTAATGTTAATAAAATAAAGCACGTAAATTAATAACAGTTATCTAATGAATTTATACTATCCAATCACGCGTTCGCTGAGTGACCCTACTGCTACGCACTGACGAATTCGCATAATAGATGCATGAACAATTTGCCTTAGAATAACATTGGGCCGTGTTTAACCGCAAGCAACGTCTTTTGTTAATTTGAATGTAAGTGAATCACCGTGGCAGGCCATTCGTAAAGTTGGTTGCTCGCACTCATTTCGCACATCCCCCAGGCTTGATTACACCAAACTGTTTTCAAACGCAAATGACTTTTCGCTTCTGTCCGTCGAGATAGACGATGTTTGGTATCGCGATGAATACTAAGCAGTTATGGAGAACTGATCCGCTCTGACGGGACGAGAGTAAGTACACGAATAAAAATGACGATGACTTTCTATTGGTGGGACAAATGCTAGAGGTTCAGCGAGCACAGCGCTGGGTAGTGTACTTCTAGATAAACAAACCACAGTGTCTACTGTTAAACACGGTCTTGTGTCACTTTATTTTCGATCCCACCGTAAGAAGAGGTTTTTTAAAACTTGGTAATTTGGGTTATTACCCCGGGTAGATCAGGATTTTTGTTTCTACTCTAGAACAAAAGTGTTTCTCAAAGTTTTTGACTGAATTTCCTAGGGAAAGGATTTGCATCCAATTCCGCGGATAACCATTTTCGATTTTGACTATAATTACGATAATAACTACTCATTTACTAACTTTAAACAACAATCAAAGATAACTTACTTCTTCTAGTGGTATACCGGATTGAACTTGACGAACAATTTGGCGCATATTTAACACTTGTGGATACAAACTGTATTGCGGTCTGTTGGGTTGCTGCAGCAAAGATTGCTGTGCATCCACCATCCTTCTCAGTTGTGAATGTTCCCTATTTACTTTCACATCAGAAGCCAAAGAGGTGATTAGGAGTTCATAATAATTGGCCGAATAACCAGTGTGTGGCGGGCTTACAACACGAGGTCTGAGTGCAAGATTGATCCTGCCATCCGCTGGATCAACGAGGGAAGCGATGTTCGATGGAGGCCAGAAAGCTTGGTGTGCATCATCAGAGGCTGAGACTACGATAGCAAGAAACGCTACGGTGCTTGCACCCAACAACATTAACATCCTGATACGTTCGTGAGTTGTGAGATACTGTGCAGTGAGATGTCTTCTCTTGTATTTAAATGTGTGGGTTTTTCAATCCTGACTAACGAGCACGTGATCTCACAACCTGACACCAGAAATAGAGTAGCTTAGCACGAATAGAGTGCTCAACTCTGATGCCTTCTTTAATGTTTTTGTTTTTAGATAGCTTGTGTAAGATATTCTTGAGAATCATTTTACCTGAGTGACTGTCTGTGGATTTTGCCGTTCTTGATCGATTCCACACGAAGACAGGTACCTTATTCGCTAAGCGTGTAATAGTTCAAATAGTAAGTTAGTCAATCACAATTCCATGTTGCACTGGGAATAGGCATTTTCACCGGTGTGAACCCAAGAAAAGTAACATAGCAAAAACAAAAGCAATAACAAAAAAACGGAAACAATAAAGTGCAGTAATTTGGCGTAATTCGTTGATAAAAAGTACTCCATTTTTTCGTTTCATCACTGTATGCTTTTCTCATTTTTTATTTATGTTCTTTTGATTAAGAATTTTGTGTATTTACGGGAAACGGGAGTTCAGGAGACAGGTCGAAATGCATTCGCACTACTGAATAGTCCGGATTATCTGTGAAATAAGCGGTTTGATCAAGTGACGCAATAAACATTATCATTCTCGAGTGTCTTATAAATTTCTCTAGTCTCCTTTTAGCTTGAAGACATACAACCATTGTTGGGGAAGCTCACAGCTGCTTATCCAGATCAAAAATTCATTTGTGAAACTACGGTCAACAGATGCCCCGCTTCCTTGGAAGTTCGAACCTCGTGGTGTGGAACAGATTCAGGTCGTTCTATGGTGAATTTGAGTCAAAAAATACCACTCTGGTAAAAGCTCAATTGTTTTCTTCTCTGCTCCATTTCAACTTACTACAGATGTGAAAAACATTTTGCACTCAGCAAACTGAGTATTTACTCGCTGAATTCAAAGTGTTCGGTATATTTTCCAATGTCGTACGTACAAGTCCGATCATTACTCCAGTGTTCGTTGACCTTGATTCTTGAGGATTACCAAGTCTGTGTATTCATCGCAGTTAGTCATTGTGTCTGGTCAAAATTACGCATACTACTCGGACAACCAATCAATATCTTTCATGCATGGACGTACGGCTGATTGGTATTGATCTTCTGTCATGCTTCAATGTGGGCCGTATTGACCGATCGATCTTGCTATATATCGATTGACCTGACTTCTTTGTGCGTGAGAACGCATGTAGCTCAGCTTCTCTCCTTCCATCCTCAGTCATATACTTGTTTGCTTAGGTGCTAGATTGCGGTAATACTTACATACTTATAAATAAAAGGAGTATACCGTTTGCGTACTGTTGGTAGTGATTACTAACACAACAGTCATGGTTACGAAACAATTTCTTAATCTCCTTTAAGCCCTAAGTTATTCGTTATCTGTAGAAAACTGCAGCCTGGTTTACGTAGTTGCAAAATAATCACGAATATTTCTTTGAAAAGGGGTCAGAGGAATTTCACGTGGGGAGTAAGTATTGTCTATTGTTATTCGCTTGCGAAATAAAATAAAGCACTGATTTTTGACTGGCGTGGGAAGAAACGTGTAATGCTATTGTGTGAAATACCATTGCTTCTAGTCAAAGTTCTGTCACATTTTAGTTCATTTGTTCCGGCTGCTGATGTCTGTTTGCACAAAGCTTTGATTTTATTTTTATTTTACAGCTTGAAATAATTAGAGAATGGGTAGAACGGTTTTGCAGGCACAGAAACTGCCATCAGCTGCTCACTGTGTTGATGTGAATTCCGTTCGTTCCTCTAGAGATGACTGTATTCTGAAACAGCTGGGTCGTTTTTATCAAACAGTTTCTGACACCTGGTTCTTGTGGGAGAAAACGTCGTGACGTCTTGTTGACTGGGTAACTATTTGGTTGAGGTCAAACTTGTAACCAATAAGAACACTGAACAAAGAACTCCTGGCATTGTGTGGTGTACCGAGTAGATGAACGAGACCAATCGACTCCATATTTAATCTTAAATTAACGAAGTTTGCTGCTTATTTTCCCGAAGCGACTTCCTGAGCGTGGGCTGAGCATTGAGGCATTTAGTGAATGGAAATTTGTACGGAACGGTCGTTTTGCAATACTAAATGCAGACATGAAAGCCGTGATAGCAAATATGGTTCCGTTTGATGCTTTTGGATTTCCAGTGAGTTTCTACTAGACTCATCCGCTCGAAGTCTAGAAGCCAATGACAATACAGAACACTTTGATCGTCATCCTCTAATGATAGTCGTGAAACATTCGCCTGCACTGGTTTGTAAGGTGTGTGCTCTCCGATGATTGGACACTAACAACTTGCTACGTTATCGCAAGACATGATTCCCCCGACTGGAATCGATCCCAGATACGTGTGCGAGCCAACTAGCTCAAACCGAGTAACACAAAAACCCCAGTTGTTTACGGTAGAACAATTGCTGTACTCTTTTTTTCGCCACCTAACCCGCAAATTATCGTTTGTATGTCAAACAGTAGATTGTTTGTGAAACCATGTGGTAAAGCTACCCACTGCGAATATCACGCTTTCTTCGCCGTTTAAGACATCACCGAGCCATGGTTGTTAAAAAGCCACACTTCTGCTTACTCAGTGTCCTCGAAAATCAGTTCTGACGAATTACTAACTGTGAGTACAATGACATTTTTTTCCAAAAACAAATTCTTTTTTAATGGATAGGGGAAAAGTGTATTTTTGCAAACTCCTAAGTCATTAGGCTTATAGTCAAGTCTGAAGAACACGGGTCAGATAAGCGATTGACCTAATCTCAACCTCATATTTAGGAAGAGATAAAGCTTTTGGTAGTGTAGGTACCTGTACATTTCCGACTTTTTCCATGATTTTCAACGTCACTTGGTGCGACACTCCTTTGTTGTACCGACGTTTTAATGTAAAAACACACACCTTTTGGACGTCACCACCGCGCAATACAAAAAAGGCTGTAAATAAATCTTTCACTCTGGCTCGGTCTCATCTTCTGGTTTGGAGTGTCTTGGAATCATATCGGTCGGAACTAACTGAGTGAAACAAAACATTTTAGAAGCTTCCACGGCGTCTCTTGGCACTTCGCTCGATACCATCCTGTTCTGTTCAACGGATGGCTGTCAGACCGAACTGAACTGAAGACATTGGCGGATATTGGCTCTTCGACGCTCATTTCCTGATCACAAGAACACTGAACAACTGTGAGTTCGTGTCACACCTATTGTTTCATTTTAATTCCCAATGTACATACCCTTTTTGCCTTTTTATCACCGCACGCTCCTCCGCCCATCTTAGTTTGCTAGTGTCGTCTTAGATATTGTTGACAGTCATTTAGTGTACCATATAGACAGAGTAGTACGCTACAAAATTGGTGAGCCCAGGTTGTTTTTTTCATCCTTTGACACTAGCTTGATTCTTTTGGTCCAAGTTCCACACCATTCACCATGTCTGACAGCGAATCTATTGATATCCACGTGGTTGCTCTCAAACTGCCCGTTTTTGCCCCGACCAACCCTCGAGTGTGGTTTCGACAAATAGAAGCCGTATTTGTCACTCGACGTATAACCAGCGAGCGCGTGAAGTACTCTCACGTTGTTCAAGCACTTCCCTTTGACATCGCTGTTGACGTGGAAGATCTCCTCGATCCCATTCCACCAGAAGCTCCTTACACGAAGCTTAAGGAAGCAGTCATTCAGCGTACCGGAAAATCAGCCGGAAAAATGCTCCGTGAACTGTTCACGTCGGTGGAGCTCGGAGACCAAACTCCGTCCCAGCTTATGCGCCACATGCGGTCGCTACTGGCTGGACGGCAAATGGACTACGCCATTTTCAGGGAGATATGGGTTGATAAACTACCTCTCCCGATGCAGCAGGTACTGTCAATGCTGGAACCCACTACTCCACTTGACAAAGTTGCACAGCACGCCGACAGAATAATGGAATGTTACCCGGCTGGTAGACCTTGCGTTCACATGACATCACCCGCCGAAACCACTCCGACGCACGAATCCCCTACGACATTACCAGTTCCTGCCCCAGATCGCCGTGGTGACGTTTCTCGCAGTCCTGATTCCCCATCCCATCACTCGCATATCGATAAGGACATTACGGACCTAAAAGAAACCGTTCGCATGTTGTGCAATCAGGTCAGTGCAATGTGCAACGCATTTACTACTCATCGACCTGTGTCCACCGAAACACCTCGTCGACCTAGATCACGGTCCAGAAACCGCCGATTACTAACCTGGTGTTGGTACCACCGCACTTTCGGCTCCAAGGCACGCCGCTGCGATCCTCCATGTTCATTCCGCACTTACACCGCACAGTCAAACGACCAGGCCAGCCAGTAACGGCGACAACTACGGCTGGCTCTCCACATGAAAGTCGCCTATTTTATGTCGTTGACCGATCCAGTGGCCTTCGATTCCTCATTGATACCGGCGCCGAGATCAGTGTAATCCCCCCACCCAAACATCACAGCCTCAAACCATCTCAATTCACACTGCAAGCAGCAAACACAACAACTATTGCTACATTCGGCCAACGGTCCATCACTCTTGATTTAGGCCTCCGACGCTCTTTTCAATGGGTTTTCATCCAGGCAGATGTCCAGACTCCCATTATCGGCGCGGATTTCCTCTCACACTTTGGCCTAACTGTGGACCTCAAAAATCACAAACTGATAAACACCACAACCAAGCTTTGTGCAGTCGGCATTGGTAAATGCACGAAATCCCTGGGTATTCGGCTGGCGATCCCGCAATCGCCGTTTGCTGACATTTTGAAGGAGTTTCCATCTCCCACTAAACCGTGTCAGTTCACCGACCCAGTCTCTCATGCTGTGCAGCACCACATCGCCACAAATAGCCAACCTGTCCACTTTCAACCACGCCGACTCAACGCCGACAAACTCCGTATCGCACGCCTTGAATTCGAACATATGATGAATCTTGGCATCATTCAACCGTCTTCAAGCCCATGGGCCTCGCCTTTGCACATGGTTCCAAAATCATCTGGTGATTGGAGACCCTGTGGAGACTACCGTGCTCTCAACAATGTCACCGTCCCTGACAGGTACCCGATCCCACACATTCATGATTTTGCACAGAATCTCTCTGGGAAGACAATCTTTTCCAAGGTTGACCTCGTAAAGGCATATCACCAAATCCCCGTGGCCGAAGAAGACATTCCCAAGACAGCCATCACCACGCCTTTTGGCCTGTTCGAGTTCATTCGCATGCCGTTTGGATTGAGAAACGCTGCCCAGACGTTCCAACGATTCGTCGATGAAGTGCTTCGAGGTCTACCCTTCGCGTTTGGCTACATCGACGACATCTTAATTGCCAGCGCCTCTCCATCAGAGCATGCCACTCACCTGCGTCAACTCTTTCAAAGTTTCCAACAATACGGACTTCAAATGAACCCTAGTAAATGCGTGTTCGGTGTTCCGTCCCTCGACTTTCTCGGGCACCATATCGATCAAAAAGGTTTGACACCCCTCCCAGATAAGGTGCGCAGCATTCTGTCATTTCCTGCACCTCAAACGATCACACAGTTACGACGTTTCTTGGGAATTTTGAACTACTACCGTCGCTTCATTCCCCATTGTGCGACCATCGTTTCACCTTTGACCGATCTTCTCAAGTCCAACGTCAAGACGATCGATTTCACTCCCGAGGCCCAGACAGCTTTCACAGAAGCCAAAAAAGCTCTCGCGGATGCCACCATGCTGCACCATCCACATTCGGATCCAAATACTGAGTTAGTCCTAACGACTGATGCATCAAATACTGCAGTCGGTGCAGTGCTTCACCAAATAGTGGACAACCAATTACAGCCTTCAGCGTTCTTCTCGCAAAAACTCCAGGCGGCACAGACAAAATACAGCACGTTTTCCCGCGAACTCCTAGCCATTTACTTGTCTATCCGTCATTTCCGCCACCTTTTGGAAGGACGACAATTTCGTGTGCACACTGACCACAAACCCCTGACACACGCACTTCATGCCAAGCCTGACCGACATTCACCCAGAGATATCCGCTATTTGGATTATATTTCCCAGTTCACAACAGACATCCGCTACGTGCATGGAGTTGATAATGTTGTGGCTGATGCATTATCCAGACCGGACATCAACACGGTGCAGACTAAATTCGATCTTACGGAACTGGCAAACCTCCAGCGTGATGATCCATCCTTGCTCGAACTGCGCACATTTTCCACGCTCCAGCTCAAGGATTCTCCCCTACCTTCAGCCGATGGCACAGTCCTATGTGACTGGTCTACAGGTAACCCTCGTCCTATCGTTCCAACTTGCTACAGGAAGATCGTTTTCGATCATTTTCATTCTCGTTCCCATCCTCGTATCCGTGCATCTCGCTAACTCATTTCTGCCAGATTTGTTTGGCCCAATATGAATTCTGACATTGCATTATGGACTAAACAGTGTTTACAATGTCAGAGAAACAAAGTCCACCGCCACACGTTTTCTCCTCCCAGTACGTTCACCGTTCCCGACGTCCGTTTCACACATATTCACGTCGATCTTGTTGGTCCACTACCACCATCAAATGGACATACCCACTTATTAACCGTTGTTGATCGTTTCACACGCTGGCCGGTGGCAGTACCCATTTCCGACACCTCGGCAGAAAATATTGCGAAAGTACTACTCCAGCACTGGATTGCTACATTTGGTGTACCGTCTACTGTCACCACAGACCGTGGCAGCCAATTCCAGTCGACTTTGTTTCGTGAGTTCACTAAACTGCTTGGCTGTAAACACATCACAACAACTGCATACCATCCTTCGTCCAATGGCATGGTAGAGCGCCTACACCGTCAACTCAAAGCAGCACTGATATCACAGCCAAACCCCAATAACTGGAGCGACAACCTGCCACTAGTTCTCTTAGGTCTGCGGTCATCAGTCGAAGACGACCTCCACAGCACGTCAGCTGAACTCGTTTTTGGTACCACCATATGCCTTCCAGGTGAGTATGTTCAACCTAGCACCGATGCCAGTCCTAACCCATCCCAATTTGTCCAACAACTCAAAGACCGCATGTCACATCTACGTCCAACACCCACTCGCTCGTCATCCACACACGTTTTTGTACACAATGATCTATATACGTCACCTTTCGTTTTTATTCGTAACGATGCTGTTCGCAAACCACTCACACCACCGTATGATGGTCCATTTAAAGTGCTTAGTCCCACAGACAAATATTTCGTGGTTCAAAAAGCCGATAAGCCAGACACAGTTTCCATTGACAGACTGAAACCCGCGCATTTTGATACACCTCCATCACCAACAACACAGGCACCATCACCATCCACAGACACACCACCAACAATTCCTGTTGATGATCCAAACTCTATCATCACACCAGACACTACACCACACCCGCCAGCACCACCACAGCAAAAACCTTCCCTGGTAACCCGCCGTTCCGGCAGAAACGTTCGACATCCTGTCAGATTTCAAGACTTTGTTAGTTGACATTTTCTTTCTCTAACCGTTTCCTATTTCTATTTTTCTATCGAGCGTTTATTTTGTACAACAAACGCTCTGGCGGGGGAGTTGTGTAGGTACCTGTACATTTCCGACTTTTTCCATGATTTTCAACGTCACTTGGTGCGACACTCCTTTGTTGTACCGACGTTTTAATGTAAAAACACACACCTTTTGGACGTCACCACCGCGCAATACAAAAAAGGCTGTAAATAAATCTTTCACTCTGGCTCGGTCTCATCTTCTGGTTTGGAGTGTCTTGGAATCATATCGGTCGGAACTAACTGAGTGAAACAAAACATTTTAGAAGCTTCCACGGCGTCTCTTGGCACTTCGCTCGATACCATCCTGTTCTGTTCAACGGATGGCTGTCAGACCGAACTGAACTGAAGACATTGGCGGATATTGGCTCTTCGACACTCATCTCCTGATCACAAGAACACTGAACAACTGTGAGTTCGTGTCACACCTTTTGTTTCATTTTAATTCCCAATGTACATACCCTTTTTGCCTTTTTATCACCGCACGCTCCTCCGCCCATCTTAGTTTGCTAGTGTCGTCTTAGATATTGTTGACAGTCATTTAGTGTACCACATAGACAGAGTAGTACGCTACAGTAGTCCATAAAAATCAGCCTACGTTTTGACTGTAACGAGAGGAGCCTTTCGGACAGTAGTATGGTTAAGAATTCTCTCTTTCGAATTACGTCCACTTAGTGAACTGAAAAAGGCAAATACTACTCGGTAGCTCTAGATCTATTGATTTGAATCTGATAATCACCCGAAAGAGTTGTGTACTCTTCACAGAAAGCCGGTCGGGATGGTTGCTTTGTGGTGTTCACCAGTGGGCACATCATAGTGATCTTTGCCGAATCACTTCATATCTGCAATAATGCTGTTGTGCCTTAGAGGACAAACGGTTTCGAGCTCTCAGATATACCACATGTGTAGTCTCAAATCGACTGCTAACAAGGTTTTTCCTGCCGAACAGAAACAATAGACTCTTTTCAAGTCTTCAAGTCCTCGTAATTAGAGACAGTGGGACACCTCTTGTATGAACCTCGTCCCATTCCACTCCTGGTTGTGGCGTCCATATATAGAGATTTACGCCAAAGCACCGTCAGGTGTGCATCCAATTTCTTTTTGTACTGTTAATAATTTTTCTCCTCCATCAGATTAGCTGGAAGTGAATTTCGTTCGTCACCATTCTAGACAGATGATAGACTTGCACTAGACCGATTGGTCACAGGTTGGGAATTCCGCTTGGAGCTCAACCGGCAACTGACTTTGTTCCAACGAGTTGCTTAAAAGTCTAGTAAGCGGAGAAGCACCAGCATCCCCTAACTTTCGCTGAACCGGTGGACAAGACCTATCTAGGCCCAGAGGCTGATGTGTCCGAAGAGTTTAAATATCATTAGTGACCTCATCCAGCATAAATGCGCATGTTGATGAGGTCAAGTCACTCCAAGACAACTGAGGCAACGGTAACATCTCTAAGGTATATACGGTGGTGTACTATCGAGTCACAAACTCTGCTTTGCCACCACTTGAATTCACTATGATAATGATCATGATAATGGTTTATTTCGGATAACCCCGAGGCATGCTGCAACGCAAGATCAAACGGTACAATTGGAAGCAGAGTCCGAATTCAAAGAGGGTGATTCAGGTGTGTGCACTCGATATAGCACAGGAGAAAGTATTCAAGTTACTCTTTATGGTGGCGCCCGGCAAATTTGAACTCAAGGTCGGGTGGCCGAGCCGGCCGAGTCAGGGTGGAGCTGGTTGGAAGTAGTAGACTCTTACTCAAATACTCCAAAAAGGGGGACCGCGCAACGAGAGAATCAAATAGAATTGATGGAAATTTTGTTCACCTTGGGGAAAAAGAAGTTTCCAAGGGAGAAATCAACCAGCTATAGCCCTCCGCGGAGTATGGAACGGCTTAGGATTGGAAATGAGACGATGAGAGGAATGAATTTGCGGACAAAGAACAAGAAAATTCTTTCGAAGGTTACCGTTGTAACGTTTAGCGACCGAATATCGGCTGAGTCCGCTAAATACCCAGTGAAGGACTCATTTGTAGAGAGAGATTGCTTAGGTGATGGTGAAGGAAGTGGCCGGACGTAAACATGTAATCGTTGAGCAGATTGTTTACTTTCAGAAAGGTGGAATGTGATGCACCAAAATGGAAATGGGAACTGGGTGACAAATCAATTTGTGATGCGTGGCCATGATAGTTGCAGATACACAGTTTGCAAAGGAGATGAGTATTTAAATGATAAGTATGTATTTACGCAATGGTTATCGTTATCTAAGGGCTGAACATGATGACCAGGGAGTTGCAAGGATCAAAACTGTCTGAGAGGATTTACCAAGATAGAATATCGAATATGAAAAAATACCAAACAACCGATGAATACGGTTGCGAAGTTGGGCTGCTGGATGTGAGTGGAGTCAGTGATAAACCAAATAGACAGCACATCTGGCGAGGTCACTGGAGTGATGGTGGAAGAAGTGGCCGGAGGTAAACATGTAATCGTTGAGCAGATTGTTTGCTATCACAAAGGTGGAATGTGATGCACTCCATTCTCTTGCAGTGTATGGATACATTGGATGAACTTCATCCTGTTTCGGGGGTATGCAGACAGTTGTTTTGGTGTAGCAGCCAAGTCAGCTGGCAGTCGCTCTTTGAAGGTAAGCTTCTTTGATATTTTCACCGCCGAGAAAGGACTTCTGATTTCCCTGTGCTTGTCGTAGTCATTGCTGGTAGACCGAAAATGATGTCGTGCTCGGCCACCTCAGCGAACCAGATTCCGTAACTCTTCGTCGGTTCGCGGTGAACTAATAATATGCCAGCGATTCTTATGTGGCATTGCAAACTGGTTCACCAGGTCAGCGATCGCTGATTTAGAGGGACTCTATGAATTACCAAGTGTGCCATTAATGATTTCATCCGGCGGAAAGGAGACAGCCACTTCTCTCGTTCCACCAAAGGGGATGCACCCGATATCAGATCAGCCATGTGATCTCTGATGGACATGGTGACCGCACCTCTATTTTGTGGTGAGAAACGTGTGGTCGCTGGATACCATTGGTGCAAGCCATTTGGAGACTGTGACGTCAGGAGCACGTGGGGCAAAGACTACGTCAAGGATGGAAGCTTGGCCAACCTGGCATTCTGGGCAGTAGTGGAGCTTCCAGACCATCAGGGTTGTTCAGTAGTTTTTGTACACTAACCAGCGGTGACTGGAAAACGTTAAACGGTCGTCTACTATCCGAACTTTCTCTGCTGTTGTGTACTGAGAGAGCTCACCGGCAGAAGCGGTGACCAATGTAGCTGTGGCCTCCTCCAGCACATAACACGAAAATCCAGGATAAAGCGATTTCTCTTTCCCTTTCTCCTGTGCTCCTTAATTCCTGTCAATGTTCGATTCAACTTTACTCGGTTCCCAGGAGAAAGGTCCCGGAGGAGTTAAGCATGATTTCATTTTAGACAATAAGATCTTCATAGAGCTTCTCGCATCTCCTCCTGGGAGCTAGAAACCACTTTCATAGGCCGCAGTTTACCGGTATCTTGAACCTTGCCCAGTAGGAATGCGAAGCTCTGATTCGGATTGCTCCAGCAACTTCCATCTCCTCTTCCGCAAACAACTTCTTCAGCACCACACTGAGCTGAATCAGATTTTGATTCATTCTATCTTCGAGTGACATTGGTGCAACCCACGGAATTTTGGATTCCAAGGATAATTGCTCGCGGGATGATGGTGCCTTTTCCGAGACAGAAATAATCCCCTCTAATCGTATGCTCTTTCTTTAATGTCTACCAAGAGACTCGCTAGCTTCTCTAGCTCTGCAGCCGGTGTTTAACACATCAGAACATTTTTTCCTGTCCCCGATGCGGGATCATCCTTTGAGTTTTTCTTTTTCCTGTTGCTCTACCGAGTTATTATGGACTTTGTGGCAACCAGTGCGGAATCGAATGCTACAGGGTTCGAATCACTCACTTGGATTGCTGCCAGCCACGTGTAGGATCTGCTTGAAACGGTGGCAAGTCCAATGGGGATTTAACTTTAGTCACCACAACGTTTGAGCACACAACTTTTATGAGCTTGCTTGCACAGAGTTTAGGCCTCTCATATTGGTTGGCAGGGACGTTAGCACAATGTACATGGATCCATCCACTACCTCCATCGCATTTTAGGGCTTTTGAGTGAGGACCCACAAATAATATCATATATATATATATATATATATATATATATATATATATATATATAATCAGAAGACAAATTCAATCTGTTCAACTGTAACTGTAAAGACCGACGGTCACGACACGAGAAAAACGATGACGATGACAATGAAGACGGTTCAATACGTCCACGTCACGGGTGACTACCGATGTAGGCAGAGACTGACAGGGCCGTCAAATGTGTGCTGAATGCAGTGCTCTTCCGTGAGGGTTACATGTACGATCTGCAGGGATATACGATGAAAACTTGATCAGCGGAATCTCAGTAAGTGCGTTAACAGGCCCCAGCAATTACATCAGAGGTGATAATGTTGATCTCTTCCAAAGCGTTACACAACGACGAATTTCTGATGCAGCATATTGCATGTCCATTCTGGCAGCACTGAAGTACATGGCTAGGTACCGCTACGATCAGTCTAATAAAGCAAACTTTGACGGGGAACAGATGCAACCAATGAACAAACTTTCTGTGATAATATTGTTCATTCAGACACAGACCGAAAATTATTATCACAGTAAAAATCGGGCATAGGTCGACCTGGGGGTGAACCTCTAAAACTGTGTGTGTCTTTTATGATTTCCACATTTATTCATAATCTTTACATACCTCAGAGAAGGACAATGAGATAAAAAAAAACTTGATCTGAGCAGAAGAAAGCCAGAGCCAAGTTACTCGAGAACAACAAAATGGGAACCAAAAAAAGGGGCAGCAGTGAAACTACTACCTAGAAATACCGTCAAAAATGCGAAGGAATAGAGCGCAAAACAGCAAACACCACATCACCACTTGTCTAAGGTAAATGAGATATGACTACTGGATTTTTCAAAGATCCCCTCAGACTGTTCAGAGTTAGATGATGTAGAAAGAACTTCAAGTTCGTTTAGATCTTATGAGATTATCTTTAGGGCATTTTAGTTTGCTATTCACAAATACGCTGTTTATTCCTCCGGACCATATACCATCAGTTATTTTTGTTACATACTGCCACTTTCCAGAGCAAATTCAATTCCTACTAATGACCACATTGCAGTTGATTTTTATTTGAATATTACCTGCAGATCACAACTAAACATTTCAGATCTAGTTCACAGATGAATGCGACCTTGTTGCATCTCATCAGCCCCCGGGTACATCAACCATCATTGCATTTGTTATCTTTAACTGAAAGAATCTGCCAACTCTCAGACTCCCTCTGTTATGTCTTGTCTGAGAATCAGAAAAGAGTCAAAAGAACGGTGATTGCTAATATAATCCACATTCACTGCAAAAGTCATCACGTTAATTGTAGATAAGAAGTCCCTAATGTTAACGACACAAAAGGTACGGACGTGAGAGCACATTTCCAATCTATAATGCTGGCATCGGTTCATTTGGAGACGAAATGGCAGATAGTCAATAGGTAGCGCAAGTTGTTCCAAAAAGGAGTAGAGTTTTTTCCTGCTCATTACATTAACTGAATTCGGTTGTCGTTTGTTTGAATGAACAAATAGTGTCATGACTTCTTACGTATATGTTCTTCACAATGTATCATACTTGTACCTGCCGGATTGGAGACCGCCGTACTGGTGTCAGTTTAATTGTATGTGAACCCGTTGAGACACCTATCGAGTCTTTACGCATTGGGTTATCTTTTCTTGCTTTTGCAAACCGAACAATTACAACCCAATTCCGATGAGCTTTGCTTGCGTGGTATATTTTTGATACTCACGCTGGGACTGAGTGGAATGAGAGTCTTTGGGGATAGACCAGGTGAGATGTTCTGTGTAAAGCCTAGGGAAGGTCTCGTGGATTGCCCACGTGATACGTGATGCCCGTGAAGTGAGTTCTGTTTTGTGTGATGGAGGAGTATAGAACACGGGGGGCAGTGTTCTTTATTTGGCGGGAGCAATGTTTACCAAGATAGATGCTGTGCTTTTCCGTGGGGTCTGCTTGTGTTCGATCTGCAAAGGAAGTATATCGAAGGAAACTGGGTGAGCCGGAGCCCATTGAACGCATAAACAGACACCAACACTCACATCCGATAAAATGGGTATGGTGATCTATGTTCACACACGGATGTCAAGGTCAATCGAAGTGGTTTGTTTGTGATATTCTTTTGGATGAACATCGTTTGCCTTGCAAACTGAAAAAGCATTTTACTCAAAACCATCCACATCAGACTAGAGAAGCAACTGTGACGCGTTTCAAATGACCAGCTAGGTGAATACAACCTAAGCAACAGAGTTACATTTGTACGATGATATTATCGGTCAAGTGATGCAGTCATCTCAATCGGTCACAGAAAGATAAATCAACCAAAGATGACGAGGATCGCGATAACTTTTCTGAAAAGTAGCCCTTAGACTGTCCTGAAGGCTTGTTTCTCCTGCTTCTGCTTCTGCTTCTGCTTCTGCTTCTGCTATTATTAATAATAATAATAATAATAATAATAATAATAATGATAATAATAATAATAATAATAATAATAGTAATAATAACATTGGCCAACCATTATTGTTCAGTAATGAAACCCTGGAACACTGGGTGAGTTACTTGAAATGTTGCATAACTAGCTGCGGAAATAAATTTCCACCCTTCAAGCAACATCGCCTAGCAGAAGTAACCAAAACAAAATATACGAATCCTCTAGCGAAGACCCTTCCGTGGCAGTCCTTGATTTGGAATTTCTTCGCAAATTGCACACTGGTGTTACTTTCTTAAGGGACTTCACGTGATTTATCTGATCTACAACTGTTGTGTTCGGCATGGACAGTCACGCGCTGAGACGGACATTCTCGTACACACACGCACACTGCATATACTTGGTCCAAATATCTTACATTCGTGGACACACGCCTGCAGACGTAACCACACGTGCACACAAGTCGACTATAACTTTCTCAGTTCTGTCAAGTTCAGTCAAACTGTCGTATTTTGCAATGTTTGTCACATGAACCGAAGTGCTTCTCTGTTAAAAAACTGATCAGCATAGGGCGAGAGACACCGTTGATAAAACTAATGAATCCTCACAACTGAAGCTACTTTAATGGCTTCAAGTTGTTTTCTCGTAGAACCCGGGCTAAGGACAACCGCGACTGATGATAACAGCTTGCCAGCGCTCGGATGCTTTCTCGTGGGTGATCTCGAATACTTTCTAGAGCTTCATGTGAGACACTTTCGCCTGCTACCGTCCTCGGCTGACCGCACTTTATTTCGTCCTCAACCGATCCGGTTTCATCGAATTTGTTCATTAGCCTGCGTACAGTTGTTGCAGCTATCGGCTTTCTCTTCAGATACCGTCGATTAAAAATATCTGCCGTTTGCTCCGCGTTCCACTTATTCTCTATAATGGGGCAGACCAAATGAATTCTCTCACTCTTGCCTAGCATAACTGCGACCCAGAACGACTGATTTTCGTTGTCACCATGACGTGTATCCCATCAACAACCCCACCGCGATCGATCATCAACTTCGCGGCATTTCGCTACTTACGCTTGCTTGTGTGCGCGTGCGCAGGCACACAGACGCACGCAACCGGTCACTCCGTTTTCAACCGAGACTTGTCTGTTACGTAGCCCTTGGGTCCTTAAACCTTCAGACCTTTAGACCACGGTGAACCGAACTGCGATACCGATCGCAGCGGAACACGTAGACCCATGCACTTTACCCGATTTGTCTACTGCGTTCGAGTGGTGACCTTCCGGGCGTCACATGAGACGCACTGTACATACGTACACAGTTGACGTTGGCTGGGCTTCGTCTCAGACGGCATTGACTAATCAGATCGTACCGCGAGTTGCACGACCTTGCACGGCTTAATCTGATACTACAGTTGTCATACCCTTTCGACTGCATGTATCACTGACTCGTGTATGTGGACAGGTGCCCGTGTTTTTGTGCTCGCTTTCCCTTACACTTGCTGTGCGTTGCTGCTGGACGCCTGTCCACTCGTACAAACGTGCCTTCATTCTACGTACTGAATTCGGGATACAGTAGTTAGATTTGCTGCCACATTTCGATAAAAAGGTGATCAGGTCACTACGAAATGTCTCATCTATCCCAGACATGCGAGGGCCGCAGGAAAACTACGCAGGAATTTCGGGAGGTTAAACAAAGACGAGTTCAAAACTAGTGCGGCAGAA
The DNA here is from genome assembly GCA_948099385.1 of Fasciola hepatica. Classification (NCBI taxonomy): domain Eukaryota; kingdom Metazoa; phylum Platyhelminthes; class Trematoda; order Plagiorchiida; family Fasciolidae; genus Fasciola; species Fasciola hepatica. The sequence goes on from CANUEZ040000043.1 coordinate 32,294, forward strand.
CTACACTAGGGGTAGGAGACAAAGAAGCTGTGGTAGAGGAAATGTCGCACAGAATTGAAGGAAAACTTTTGGAGGAACGGGACAGTTTATCTCCAATTCGAAAAAGTGAGCATAACAGCAAGCCGGCTTGGAGGATACCAGCCTTCTCACGAGAAGGGAAAAAGATAAAAGCTGACAGATCTTCAAAGCTACTGTGAGAGACAAAGCCTGGCTGCAGTACAAGGAAGGAACCTCAGCTTAGCCAGAGGAGCTAAACATAGCGCGAAGAGGTACAACCAGTAAGTACAATAAGACGTTTCGGTTAGGAATGTGGTGGGACCTCTGGTTTCGAAGGATGGCAGGGGAGTATGTGATGACGGTCGGTGTAAAGTGGACGCTTCAGGTCTATACTTTAAAAGTGTACAGAGACGCAACGGAGAACAACAGGCGTCGACCGAATCATTCGTTTTTAGCACCGACCGTTTCACATCTGCGAATATCGAACGGAAAAACTGAAAAACTACTGAAAGGACTAAGCATAAGTAAATCAGCGGAGTACGAAGGCATACGCCCAACCAAAATTGAATCGATGGCTGTTGTGATCATTGGATATGCCTACCGCCTTTTCTCTGCCACACCTAGCCAAGGAATATGTACGCTGGACAACGGTTATGGCAGTTGTGACTATCCACAATAGAGGGTCAATGTAAGAAGGGCAGAACTGCGTCTTTCAAGCCTCATCTGCATGTGTTTAGAGCCGCTGGTACGAGAACACATCTGTAAACATTTGATTCATCAAATGTTGCTCCGTAAAGCTTAGCATGTGTTTGAAGGGCAAATCGTGTCTCTCGAAAATTACAAGACTCTTAGATAAAGTCACTACTGTTGTGTGGCTTCAACGGCGTTTTACAATGATCAGCCTATCATGCCCCACCTATCACTTGTTTGACTGTACGTTTCGCGCACGCGGTGACCACTAGCGATACTTCCGACACATCCTCGGCACTAGTGAGTGTGCGGTCTCTGCACTCAGACCCAGTGAGAATACATACGGTTGGCACTCCACGGTCTTTTCTCGTTAACTTCCTCGACGAATGCGATGGTAGAAGCTGAGGGAGTGTGCTCTCTTATAACTGGTGAGCCCGTTCCATTCATCGTTTTTTAAATAATTCCACTGAAGTGACCTATCCAGGTCGCGTCATCGGTTGTTTTTTTCGTTTAGTCAGGCATATATTCCGTCTAACATTATTCGGATTTTTCTATTGTGTATATACATCCCCACTGGATACTTTCAAAGGCGTACCTTTTTTGAAGGCGCAATCAAATTTTGTTCCTTCTGATCGTCATAATTGCACCGGTCAATTTTTGTTCGCATTTATCCCAGGATTTTGCATATCAGGCGTAACTAACAACTTTTGGAATCCCAACCTAGTTCATTTCCCTAGTGCACCTTTTTCATAATGAGCAAAAGGCCTATGCACGATTATGAACCGGAGTGCCATGCAGCGTACATGAAAATACCAGATTTCAAACCGGAAGCCCCAGAGGTTTTCATCGCTGTTCTCGAGTCTCGTTTCCAGGACGCTCGCATATCTAATCAGCAATCCAAATATAATAAACTGATCTCACCAAACCCAGCCAGTATGATCCCAAAAATGAGGGATATCTATATGAACCCCGCGGATCACAACCCGAACGACACACTCCGGCAAGCCCTCATTAAACGTGCAGCAGCGTCGGAAGGGAAATGTATTCAGCACGTTCTCTCTGAAATCCAACTGGGAGATATGACACCACCGCAGTTGTTGCGGAAATGCGTTCACTGGTAGACACGACGTCCAGGAGCGATGCAGTGTTGCATCAACTATGGACTCAGCGGCTTCCACCATACGCTCAGAGCAAAGCTGCCGTTCTAATACGAGGTCAGACATAGGATAAGTTTGCCGAGGCGTCAGACAAGATCCTCGAGCAGGCACGTGCATTTGTCCCACAGACCCACGTGTTCGACAACGCCACTGTTACTCCGCCAGATTCCGTCGTTAACCCAGCGTCGATAATCACCCATCAAAACGCACCCGGTAGCAGTTCTGACATTCAGACGTTATGTCAGGAGGTTCGCTGCCTAATGCAGGTGATCAAACAGCACGAGACCACCAACATTAGCCTACGCTCATGAATCCAACGCAGCCACCGCTTTCGACCGAAGGCCCCGAGGGCAAACTCACAATCCGGCGAGTGTTATTATCATCGCCGTTTCTGACCTGAAGCTGTCAAATGTAAAAAGCCTTGTAGTTTCAGCTCCAACTAGGTGATGGCAACAAACTCTACCGGCACCTCGCTTCCTATTCGCCTCATTTACCTGTAAGACAATACTACCTGTATGCGTCTCTTAATCGACACGAAAGCGCAGGTCAGCATAATACCAGTTTCAAAATGGTCCACTGTCTCTCTTACAGCTCTGACACTGCAAGCCGCCATGCTACTCCCATCTCGACGTACGGCAGTCAATTTCTCACCCTAGATCTCGGTTTGCGTCGTCTTCTTCCGTGGGTTTTTCTCGTTGACCAGGTGCACCAGGCTATTTTAGACTTAGATTTTCTTAGAAAGTCATGGTTTAGTAGTCGATCCCGGTAAGTGACAGCTAGTAGATCGAGTTACATCGAATTTCGTTGTTGCTTCCCTGACCCAAGCTCGATCACCATCAATCCTCATGCCCATTCCCACGTTCGAACCAGAAATTGGCAGCCTATTCTTTGAGCACCCTAATCTTGTCCGCTCGAACAACTACCCGCCTCCAATCTCCACTGACGTGGCTCATCACGTCGTCATACAGGGAGCCCTGGTCTGCGCTTGGCCTCGCAGGTTAGCTCCAGACAAGCTCCATGTAACCCGCTCCAAGTTCCGACTTATGCTAAACCTGGCAATTATCTGGCCTTCCAACAGTCCGTGGGTGCGACCCCTGCACATGGTCCCGAAGAAGTCACCTGACGACTGGACACCGTGCGGAGATTATCACTCAATAAACCGAGTGACCACGCCCGATCAGTATCCTATTCCGCACATCACGGACCTTCCAGCTGGTTTAGTTGGTAAGATCATTTTCAATCGAATTGACTTAGCGCGGGCATATAACCAGATACCAGTAGCGGAGGCAGATATCTCCAAAACAGCCGTAACGACTCCTTTTGGTCTTTTCAAGTTTCTACGGATGCCGTCTGGACTTAGAAATGCTGTGCAAAATCTCCAGCGTTTCATCGATAAGGTATGCAGCCTCCTGGATTTTGTGTTCGCTTATTATGACGACATCCTGATTACCAGCTCGTCTAAGGCAGAACATTTAGCACATCTACGCACCCTTTGCGACCGCCTGTCTCAACACGAAGCAGCTGGTTTTCACAGAAACCGCACGAGATGCACTCGCTGTGCTGAAGCAGGCTATCAGCAACGTAGCCTCGTTATCACACCAAAAGCCAACGACCCTAGTTGCTTTAGTCACCGACGCATCCGACAAAGTCATAGGCGCGGTACGGCAACAATGCTTAGCCGACACTTGGCAACCCGTTGTATTTGTCTCCAAAAACTACAACCGACTGAATCCAAGTATAGCACTTTCGGCTGCGAACTCTCTGCTCTCTACCTAGGCGTCCGTCACTTTAGGCACATTTAAGAGGGCCGCGAATTCACGGTCTACACCGATCATAGACCAGCCATTCACTCACTGGTTGCCACCACGGATTGATACTCTACGAGAGAGAGTCTAGACATCTGGATTACACCACTCAGTACACGAGTGATGTACGTCATATCTCAGGTGTCAATAATCCTGTCGCAGACGCTCTGTCTCCCATTCACAACCTAGATCTCAGCACCTTCGGCCCGACGAACCTCGAAGCTACTGCATCCGCGCAAGCAGACGATCCTCAGGTTGAGCAACTCCGTAGTACTTCATCGCTACGGCTCCAGCTGTTTCTCATTCCTTCAGCCGAAGGTCACACACTGTGGGACATGTCCAGAGACCATCCAAGACCAGTCTTGTCGTCAGCTTTCAGGCGAAGGGTTTTCGAAACCCTACATGGTTTGTCCCACCCAGGTATAAAAACCCTCGCTAAACTTATCGGCAACCGTTATGTTTCGCACAACACAAAGCGTGATGTCACTGCATGAGCCCGTACCTGCAGCCAGCGTCAACAATCGAAAGTGCATAGACACACAAAAAGCCAACTGTCCAAATTTCCGGCTGTCGATTCACGTTTCCAACACGTGCAGGTTGCCCTAGTAGTGGGGTTGTGTCCGTCAACGGGTAGCATATATCTTTTCACTTGCGTAGATCGTTTCGCCAGACGGCCGTTAGCCGTACCTTTGCGCAATTTAGCTAGCGAAACAGTCACCCGAGCTTTCTTAGAACACAGGGTTGCAGCATTTGGTTGTCCAGTCGTGGTTACCACAGACTGCGCCTCACATTTTGAGGGAGTCATCAGCAGTCTCTTGCAGACTTTAGGCACCCGTCGCATTCATACCACAGCCTACCACCCGTCAGCAAACGGAATGGTAGAACGTTTTCATCGTCAACTGAAGGCAGCCTTAGAAGTTCACAAAAACCTAGACTGGCGGGAATCGCTACCACCGGTACTCCTAGGTTGCCGTAACGCTCCTAAAGCCGATCTTCAAAACACATCAGCCGAACTGGCGCTTGGTTGCGCACTTCGACCTCCTGGTGACACGGTAGCTCCAAAGCCCACACCTCTAAAACTGTACGCACGTTTTGCTTAGGACAGAGGCACACGCTGCTCTACAACCTGTCTACTCCGGCCCCCACAGGGTCATACGCCGCTTAGAGAAAATATTCGTCATCGACCACAACGGCAGAAAGGGTACGGTTATCATGGACCGACTTAAACCGGCTTTTCTGACCAAATCGATTCCGTCCGATTTCACCTCATCGAATTCTTCCGGACCAGCACCCACATCCCCGGCGTACCATACGCCGACCATACCAAAGCCAGTGACCCAGTTGGCTGGCCGTTCTGACGCAGCTCTCAACGCGGAGCTGCCTCCATTGACTTCCAACCGCAGATTGGTGATAAAGAAACCCGTTCGTTTTGCAGATATGGTATTTTTTTTATCCCATAGGTAAACGAAAATACCTCACACATGTAATTTTTTTTCTACGTTTGTGGCTCCTCACTCTACGTTTTTTTCCACACCGCGGCCATCTACGATTTCCTTTTTATCGATAAACAACTTTATTGATGTCATGCTCATTCGTCCTCTCCCGATACCATCACTAAAACTCTGCAGTTCTGAAGGAAACTCACACCGCTTTCAGAATACCCGTTCGCTAACGACACCAACTCGGCTTGCTTCCGGTAAGTCTTCGCGTTCATCATCCACTACGCACGCACTAGATATCTGTTAGGATGTTGAAACGAAAAAAAACTTTTTTTAGACGAGATAATAATAAACCCGAGCATGTCAGGCTGGATTGAACAATCAATAGTCAATAAATTATCGGACGACTCAAAACGTATTGGTACCCATACGCAGGATACAAGAATTACCGGAAAGATCGACCACGACACTCCTTTACCAAGCCGAACCTGTACTAGGTCATTCACTTTGGTGAGCGGAGGGAAAACTCCACTGATATGGTGGCCGTAAGCTCCGAAGAATCCTACCTCCAGCATTGAACCTACGAAGATTTTCGGGGTAGGTAGCCAGCTACAGCGGCTCTCCTAAGTGTCTCGCCCTGAGGGCCAACCACCCCATTCTACCGCATGTATCTATTTGTTCTCTCTTTTGCGCTTTTTCTGCCTTTGTTCTTGAAGGACCCATATAGTTGATTCATTTTCAACGGAAATAAAACGATTTCTATCAGTAGGTTATTTTTATTTTTCAAAAGAATCATAAATTTCGGAGTAACCTTACACGTTTCTTTTGCTGTCGTATTTTTCTTTTCGTCAGGTCCCGAAGTCATTCACAGACGATACCACCGGGGGTCCGAAAACTTTGGAGTTGCGGTCCGAACCCATTAACGGTTTCAGTTACAAGGAACTTGAACATTTATCTGTTTTGCTGGTATTCCCACGTGTGACGTACTCATTCTCTCGCCAGACTCCTAAATAGAAGCCCTTCTTGCTGGCGGTCTTCTAGGGGGGGGGGGGGGGGGGGGTGGAGCCTCTAGAGTGATCAGCCGATCACACCCCACTCATCACCTGTTTGAATGCACGTTTCGCGCACGCGGCAACCACTGACAATACTTCCGACACATCCTCGGTACTAGCGAGTGTGCTGTCTCTGCACTCAGACAACGGTTGGCACTCCACGGTCGTTTCTCGTTACCTTCCTCGACGAATGCGATGGTAGAAGCTGAGGGAGTTTGCCCTCTTACTGTTTGAATTGTTACCAGGATGACCCTAATATGATTTGCTGATTGTCTATTGATTCGTGGCTATTTGCTGCCACGATTAGTCGCAAGCACATACCTTGAATCTGACCGCACCATTCATCCGATCACATTGTGCTGCGCACCTGATGGCCTTGTTTGGTCGTATCGATTGCATGTACATTTTGCGCCTACTCAGCTTTTCAGAACTTGACTGCTCGTGCGTTAATAAACGGGTTTCCTGCTTTCTGTGTTCTGCTTTACTGTCGAATACAACGACTTCACTGCCGGGTGAGGGTAAGATCTCTGAATTTTGTTATCTGCACTTTAGAAAGCCTTTTGACTCAGTGGATAACCACCTACTGATGAAAAACTGAAGACGTTTGGAACGGAGGTGCAACTATACAGGTGGGCACTGGCTTCCCTGACCAACGGGATGTTTCGTGGTTGATTATTAAGTAGCAGTTCGAAACGATCGGAGGTGATCAGTGGAATATCCCAATTGCTAGTGCTAGGACCACTTCCCTTCCTTCGCCACGTAAATAATCTAGGGAAATATCTATCCCTACCATGTTTCATTTTTGCATATGATGTAAAAGCTGTAGGGTCAGGGGATCGTGACAACTTGGCAAGGTACCTTACACGGGTAGCTTAATGGGAAATCCAATGGGATGTCCCCTTGGATGAAGGTGAAAGTGGCCCACTAACCAGATCTTTAATGTGAGTGACAGTGACGGAAGAAAGCAGACCGTTCCTAATTGAGTTATCACAGATAGAAAGCGACTTAGGTGTTACAATGAAAGCCGACTTCAAGTGGGTTGAACACCGTAATCTGGCTGCTCATTAGGAGAGGGAAGGGCTCTTTAGGCTACAATCATCAATTTACTGCAGAAAGGCAGAAGTCTTCACAAATCTGCACAGGGCAGTAGTTGGACTGCATTAAGAGTACTGCGTACAGAACTGGACACGTTTTCGAAAAAAAATGTGGTCTGTCTAGAAAAGTTTCAGTGACTGGCCACTCTGATGGTCAAAGGACAACAACGAAAATCATATAAAAAATTATCGCAGTATGTTAGACTTTTCCCACTAGAACAGAGAAGATTCAGCCGAGGTCTTATTGAGGCATTTAAAACCTTGAAGGACTCATAGGTTATAAGGAACAATGGTATATTTGAACATGCCAATGATCAGAGAAATAGAGGAATTAATATAAAACTGTGGAAGATACGCTCCACATCAACCTGTTCAGCTGCAGAGTAGTGGGAATGTGGAATAGGTTAATTGAGGAAATTCCTAGCCTACAGGATATAGGATTGTTAAAAGGATGGCATATGCGAAGTAGGACGACATATTCCCGAAGGTAGACTAGATAGAAGTTTGTGAATTTTTCATTGTGCACCAGTTAACCTAGAAATCGGTGCCCGTGAACTGGAGCACCAGGAATGATTGATCGCGCACATCTTGCAAAGGCGAGGCCCATGGGCTCGAAGATGGTCGAATGATGCCAAGATTCATCATATGTTCGAATTCAAGGCGTGCAATACGGAGTTTGTCGGCGTTGAGTCGGCGTGGTTGAAAGTGGACAGGTTGGCCTTTTGTGGCGATGTGGTGCTGCACAGCATGAGAGATTGGGTCGGTGAACTGACACGGTTTAGTGCGGGATGGAAACTCCTTCAAAATGTCAGCAAACGACGATTGCGGGATCGCCAGCCGAATACCCAGAGAGTTGGTGCATTTACCAATGCCGACTGCACAAAGCTTGGTTGTGGTGTTTATCAGTTTGCGATTTTTGAGGTCCACTGTTAGGCCAAAGTGTGAGAGGAAATCCGCGCCGATAATGGGAGTCTGAACATCCGCCTGGATGAAAACCCATTGAAAAGAGCGTCGGAGGCCTAAATCAAGAGTGATGGACCGTTGGCCGAATGTCGCAATAGTCGTTGTGTTTGCTGCTTGCAGTGTGAATTGAGATGGTTTGAGGCTATGATGTTTGGGTGGGGGGATTACACTGATCTCGGCGCCGGTATCAATGAGGAATCGAAGGCCACTGGATCGGTCAACGACATAAAATAGGCGACTTTCATGTGGAGAGCCAGCCGTAGTTGTCGCCGTCACTGGCTGGCCTGGTCGTTTGACTGTGAGGTGTAAGTGCGGAATAAACATGGGGAATCACAGCGGCGTGCCTTGGAGCCGAAAGTGCGGTGGTACCAACACCAGGTTAGTAACCGGCGATTTCTGGACCGTGATCTAGGTCGACGAGGTGTTTCGGTGGACACAGGTCGATGAGTAGTTAATGCGTTGCACATTGCACTGACCTGGTTGCACAATATGCGAATGGTTTCTTTTAGGTCCGTAATGTCCTTATCGATATGAGAGTGATGGGATGGGGAATCAGGACTGCGAGAACCGTCGCCACAGCGATCTGGGGCAGGTGCTGGTAATGTCATAGGAGATTCGTGGGCCGGAGTGGTTTCGGCGTCTGATGTCATGTGAACGCAAGGTCTACCAGCCGGCTAGCACTCCATTGTTCTATCGGCGTGTTGCGCAACTTTGTCAGACACTACACCACACCCGCCAGCACCACCACAGCAACAGCCATCCCTGGTAACCCGTCGTTCTGGCAGAAACGTCCGACATCCTGTCACATTTCAAGACTTTGTTAGTTGACATTTTCTTTCTCTAACCGTTTCCTATTTCTATTTTTCTATCGAGCGTTCATTTTGCACAGCAAACGCTCTGGTGGGGGAGTTGTGTAGGTACCTGTACATTTCCGACTTTTTCCATGATTTTCAATGTCCCTTGGTGCAACACTCCTTTGTTGTACCGACGTTTTAATGTAAAACACACACCTTTTGGTCGTCATCACCTCGCAATACAAAAAGGCAGTCAATAAATCTTTCATTCTGGCACGGTCTCATCTTCTGATTTGGAGTGTCTTGGAGTTATATCGGTCAGAACTAACTGTGAGAAACAAAATATTTTAGAAGCTTCAACGGCGTCTCTTGGCACTTCGCTCAATACCATCCTATTCTGTCCAACGGATGGCTGTCAGACCGAACTGAACTGAAGACATTGGCGGATATTGACTCTTCGACGCTCATTTCCTGATCACAAGAACACTGAACAACTGTGAGTTCGTGTCACACCTTTTGTTTCACTTTACTTCCTAATGTACATACCCTTTTGACCTTCTTTTTTTATCACCGCACGCTCCTCCGCCCATCTGAATTTGCTAGTGTCGTATTAGGTATTGTTGACATTAATTTAGTGTACCATATAGACAGAGTAGCACGCTACATGGTTGTCTCTCACCTTGAAGATGAGAAGAGTGTTCTACTCCTTTCGTTTGCAGCCAAACTGAAAGAACAAATTACTTTTCTTACTACAGGGCGCGGGAGAATTGAGAAGGTGGGTATAGTGGATGTCGACCCCCCGTGCATACCACTGAATAAATTCTGGATGCCTGTTTGTTCCGGGCCACTACCAGTACTATGCAATCTGATCCGACCTGATCCGACGTGTGCAAATTTGGGGATTTCGGTTAGGTCGATCATCCTGGTATTCATTCGATTGAACAATACTATCTCCGACGTAGCGGCTACAGCTTTCACGTCACGATACTGTTCACAAATATCGCGAAATTGCTGAAAAGTTTGGTCAGTTTGAAGTAGTAGCTTCTGTTGTAGATCCGGTAGAATGATTCCATCAATCAAGTAATCGCGTAGTTGGTCATCCAATTGGGCACCGTATTCCCACTTCAACACATTTGGCTGCAGCTCAAGAATGAAGTGACTTATCGATTGGTTTTTGGGATCTAGCAAGGCAGTTGTATTTGGCTCTTCCATAGACAATTAAATTAATTGGTTTAAAATGTTGTAAAGTAATGGTTTCAGCTTGCTATGCTGTAAACTAGTTTAGGATACGAAAGAGAGAAACTTACTTCACTAGATCGTGTACATCCTTTCCAATGAAATGCAGGATGAACGCCATCTCATTTGCATCATCCAGCTGATTTCTGATCGTAAACCAACTTTCAAAACCTTCAGTATAATCCTCGAGATCTCTGGATGTAGAATTCACGTCAAATAGTCCTATTTTATAAATTATCATGGTCGTATTTCCTCTCGAGACACCAAATAAGGTATCATATGGATTGAGTTGACTGAACCCTGCGCAGAACGCCACAGATATATGAACTCCGAACCAGTATGAACTGCCGCGTATTGTTCCATACTCACGGAAACTTGCAATGGACAAAACACGAAGAATACAGTAATCTGGTGAACAATGAATCACTCTCGAATGCCACATTGTTTCGAAGCTTGCTAGTGGAGAAACACCACATCCATTCCCGGGGTAGATCCCATGGCATTGCCAAAACCAAGCCAACTTTCCTTTATTACACTGAATCAAGCTGTACCTTCTTCGGATGCCATTACGTCACTTGCTTCCGTGATTCCTTCCTGGTCGGTAATACTCTGCAAGTTCTCATCGGAGTTTCCGTCACTCGTGACTGTTGTCTTCTGCTCCCTGAAGTAATGATCTATTTGTGACTGTGGTCGTCAACCACGTCCGTACGCTGCTCCTCTAGTAACCGTGTACCCCGACTAACAACACAGAGCACGTTTGCATCCGGAAACCAAATCAGTTTGCTTTCTTTACCCACTATCGGCCCACTTTATGGGGTTAAACAGAGAAAAATATTTGGAAGCAGATTACCTAGTCTTGTGGCTGTTTGCCAACCCTTTTGATTTATTCCCATTAGTGAATCCTCGATCACCAATTGCTAAAGAATGTTAACCAGGAAAAAATACGGGAATCGTATTCAAGTATAGCCGGAAATAAACACTTTATATAGCACGTAAAAGAGAGTACATCGGCTTAAAGGGTGTTGTTAAGGGGTTTCCCAGCTTGGTAGACGAATTTGATCACAACGTGTCGATGAATGATGATTGCCCTCTTGCTGATGATGCACTTTCAAGGAGATTTTTGATGCCCTGGCACCTTTCGTCCCCTGTAAAATTCAAGGTCACAACTAAAATACCCGCATCTGAAATAATATGGAAAAAATTCGTAATGGTCTTGATTCCTAACATACCTTTCTGACTTCTGGGTAAATCTGAAATTCATCGCCAGGAGAAATACTTCATAGAAGATCCAATGAAATTCAACCTCATAAAGTGGATAGTTTAGCCGGTTTTTCTCGTCCCAAATTCACCTCAGCTTAGCAACATCTCTGTTTCCAAGTATCATCAGGATTCATGAATCAATGTCTTTTACATGCCTCAGTAAAACGTATTTCGTTTTTTGCGTCTCAGACAACTTTTAACTACCGTTTTTAAATCTGATTTACTGTAGCCTCATGTGGATTTATAGATTACCCAACCGTCCGGGCTGCTCAGGCAGCGGACAGCTTCTAGTTTCTTAGTACCTGGTCTGCGTGTCTATGTCCGTTGGTCAGTCCACCGACCGAAAAGTGATCATTTGTGGTTAGTTGTTTAGATTCGACGTGTTTTGCTCACACCGTTAGCAGATAAACAGGTGACCGTCATTGGATGTATCATAGGGGTCTGTCTCATCTAAATTCGTCAGCTGACCAAAATGTGCTTCAATCTGGTCAAGTTTTGATCATTCAGCGCTTCATTTTTGCAGCATGTCATTTGAGTAGTAAAGATGACTTTGTTAGTTTTAGTAAGAAGTACGTTGAGCAAAACTCTGCTCAAAGTAAGCGGTTTTCTATGATAAAATTCGACTGATTGTTAATGTTTTATTGTAGATGGTATTTTGTGGTATCCATCGCTGACTATTCATGTGGCTCTCACCATTTCTGTTGTATTTGTGTAACACGATATTGCACACATCAAAGTGCACTACTTAAAATGCTGCCATACTTCGTGTGACACTTTCGTGTTCTGAATTCAAATACATTGTCTGGGAGAGAGAATACTGAATTATTCCGTACAGCATTACCGTTGCCGTCGTGGATGGAAATCTCATCACGCATTCGACTGATATGGAACCACTGAATGTGAATTGTACTTCCAGTGAGCTTGGGAACTATTTCGAACATTTTGGAATTCGTTTTCCAACCAGAAATTGATTGAGAACTGAATTGGTGCAGATGCATGCACAATAGTCGAAAATATTGCATTTCCGTATTTTACGACGAATTCTTCCTATGAAAAACTGAAGGCGTTTCTGTTGTATCATTTCCAAACCATTAGTTTTTTAACAGCACATCGAGCCCAGTTCAGCTCACTCATTCGCACCAAAAACCAGTCCATTCATGCGTTCATTCTTGATCCTGTAGATGTCTGGACCTTTCGGGTTTTTTTCCGTGTTTCATAACGTCCCTTGGTGCAGCACTCCTTTGTTGCACAGACGTTTTAATGTACACAACCAACACACAGGTTTATGAACTCTCTCTCTCTCTCTCTCTCTCACACACACACACACACACACACACACAATACAGCGTAAGACGAGAAACTGTAAACAAATCGATCGTTCCTGAGCAAACTCGCTTTCTGATTCAGAGGGCCTTGGAACTATTTCAATCAATGATCTAACCGTGATAAGCAAACATTTTAGAAGCTTTCACGATCTCGTTAGGCACTGGTCTCTACTCGATTTTAATCGATTCGACGAACAGCCATCGAGTGCTGGAGATTGAACTGAATTGGACCCGTTGGTCGACATTGCTCTTTTGGTGTACAAGTTTCTACAATGAGAACTGCCAATAGTTGTAAGTTCATCTCATACCATTCGTTTCATTTTTGTTCTCATTAAGCATAACTTTTCTGCATATTTATCTGACCACATTCCACCACCTATTTTCGTTTTCTAGTGTTATCTTATGTTGTTTTGAAATCGAATTAGTGCACATTAGAGACTGATTCATGAGGTTCGCCGCTGTTTCCGTTCGGTTTATTTGTTACTGAAACGTGAACGGATACTAGTTACCAAACGACGATTTCCGGTATTCTATTCCGGGAGCGAGAACTTGGCTGTAACACCCGATGGCATATTGTGTCTAAGTGATCGCGCTCTTGTTTCTCCAACGCGTCGCTCACCTATTCTCTGTGATTAGCATTCTGGTCACCTGCAAGTTGAAATGATGAAAGCTTAGGCTCATCTTATCCGTTGGTCGCCTGGAATTTATTAAGATATTTCACGGCGTGCAAGTTGGTGTAATCAGTGTATTCATGAGATACATTGTCAACCACGGAAGTGGACGCCCTGAACCGAGCCATGTGAGATATGGTGGCCCATTTCTAAATAATTACTGGGCTCTTGTGATTATTGCTTCATAATCCAGCTGGCCATAAGTTTATTTCACTGCATCCGTGTGATGATTGCAGCTGGACTGAGAATTCGTTCGTTTAATCGTGTTACGGATTCTTTGTACTTTTGCATTTCTTTTAAGAACAATTCTATTTCCTCTCGTCTTTCCGTGCTCCACTGTCCGAGCTGATTCCAGTTGAGTTGGAACTTATTGCGTGCTCCTAGTTTGTTATATATTCCCAGTGTTATTCCGATAAACATCAATATGCTCACGGGAATTTCAAGATCAAAGCTGTGCGAATTGCCTCATTCTTGAATGTGCCCCACAAGAATTAGTCACTAACAACGACAGTCATTTTATAGCTGAAAAAGTAATCCAGTGACTGAAAGCTTTTGGATGTAGACATATATTCACCTCAACAAGGCTTCCTGAGTCTAATGGGTAGGCGGAGAACTTCAACCGTACGATCAAGAGTACAATCATATCGATCAATCCATCCACATTTCAAGAACTGGAAAGAGGGACAGATGATCATGAACTTCAGTGCGGGAATGCTGACCACGGCCCCAAACGTTCTAGTCCAGCATAATTTTCCAAGCCTCTGATACTGCTTCCGAATTTGAAATGCCTTGAATCAGCCGAGATATCATATCAACGAAACAACGACTTACGACCAGCTATTGGTATAGTTCAATGTCAATTCGACGCAAAGATGATGAGAATCCTGGATTTGGATGACGGCTCATTGCATCTCAGACCAGTCGATCAAAATCTTTACTTTGTTCCGGAACTTCCAATCAAAATGGACATTAGGAATGAAGCTGATTCCAACAGAGATGTGATAACTAAGGGCACTCTTCTATGAAGACATTCAGAAAGCTTGATCAAACAACCACGTCATGAATACAAAGCACCCTCAGGTTCGTTTGGGCTATGGTGGATGTGGTGATTGTACATGAACTGTCTTACACAACTGATTGTATTCAATATCACTGATCCTGATTTGTAGTAATAAATACTTCCATTTGATACTACGGATTCGGTTGTTCTAACTACTCCATTTCGATTCGAGATGAATTTCCCTATTGATTCCTTGGGACAATATTTCGCAGTTTATCATTTATTAAATGTGATTCTGATTATTTACTCAAGCAACCACAAACAAGATCTTATTCGCAATTCATGTCTGTAATTTGGATCAGTTTACTGCGCAATTAAAAGAGGATATAATGCCAAAACCAAGCTTCGATTTCGTGATTTTTTTAAAGAGAAAGGATTTACTTGTGAAATTAGATGGAATTCATTTTGGAGAGATGGTTTTGTGATTCTTGCGTCACCCCAACGTCTATTTCTATCCAATTTACATTTTGGTCATTTAGGAATAGACAAAATAAAACCGTTAGCTGGCCAAACTTGTCGGTGGCCGGCTATTGATTGTGACATTGTGAAATCAACCATTGTGACTGCTGCGTGCGTAAAACCTACTCTCTATTCTTTGGAAAGTGTCTCAGAGCCCTGCGTCGTACAACTAATATGGTCCGTTCCTGAATAGATATTGGACTCTAGTGATCATTGATTCTGATTCTCGTTTGCCCAAAGTATACTTCACAACGCTATCTGAGGTTAAATTCTGTAGTGGTTGGTATTGGCAATAATTAATGTCGTTTTATTGCATTTGTATGTGCATATACACTACGATTACCCAGAATACAAATTAGATCACTTGGTCGTTCAACTGGAGTTCTTATTCTTTAGGTACGTATAGTTAGGGCAGAAGCACTACTGCGTTCACTGTGAACAATTCAAACATTCAAAAGCAATTACTAATTATTACATCTGGCGTCTCGGTCACAAAACCTATCATGGATTCCTGCAGTTTAGAGCCTTTGAATATTCACGGAAAGTCCTGCGAAGCTGAGCAGTATACGGAAAA
Source organism: Fasciola hepatica (assembly GCA_948099385.1). Lineage (NCBI taxonomy): Eukaryota > Metazoa > Platyhelminthes > Trematoda > Plagiorchiida > Fasciolidae > Fasciola > Fasciola hepatica. The sequence continues at coordinate 47,870 of CANUEZ040000043.1, forward strand.
CTTCAAGTCAAGTCAGTAGTAGCTATACACACCCGATGGGGTGGATTTTTCCCATATACAATATATCTGTGGATGTAGAAATATGTAATCAGGGAATACATACCAATTACGGTAATTTTCATCCAATAAAACAGTTTAATAGCTCATTGATGACTTTCATTGAATAGATAAGCAGACAAGCATGAGACTGTAAAACAGAATTCCGATATGCAAAAGTGTGAGCAAAAAGAGATTTCAACTTTGATAAAGACAGCTTTTGGAAGTTTGTCATATAGGATGATGCAAATATGAAAGCATTTTGGAAGTAAACCGGTCACAACTATCGAAATGTTTATCAGTGATAGTATCAAAAACCGTATCCCTGGATATGCAGCTAAACTTAAAGATGTCTTTAGAGGGTTTTATTATTAGGGTTAAATCTTTCTTCAGAGGGTCAAAGAAAATAACTGGGGAGCCTTACAACCATTAGGGAACAATACAAACGGTCACAAATTTGAAAAAAAACTACTGATGGAGCTGAAATTAATCTCAAGTTGAATGTGGAAAACGACAACTCACTAACTTCACGTCATGTCTGTTGAACACGCGTAAACCACAAATGATTATGGGATGGTTTAACATCAAGATATTCAACGGTTGATGATATTGGCATGTGTTTATTATTCGCAGATAGGAGAGGAAACTTGTTAGTGAGGTCTCTGTGTGGTTCATCAGAATGTAGGGAAAATAATACACCCTGTCATTTAGAAGTATTCAGTGCAAGAGAGCGGGATAAGGACCAGTTTGGAGCTTCTGAATTTGTAAAATTCTTTCGGATGTTGGTAGTTCACAGCCCAACACTATATCATTGGCGTATTTGCTGTCAGAGAATGTCGACTGGACTAGAAATCTTCCAACATACAAAGAAAAAAGGTCGAAAAATTGCATCTTGTGAGACATCACAGTCAACTGGAAGAGCAGAGGGTTTTTGGCCACTGAAACGAGTGAAATGTCTTCATTCAATGAGGTAGTTTAAAATCAGCCAGCAGACGTGAATGTCAACATCACTCACGGGGAGCATACTGAGCAATACTGATAGATCAGGGCAGCCCATAGTGTTTTTGTATTCTAAAAACACTACTCTGACAGTCTTACATTTTCTGTCTAAGGCCGAAGCTAACGAGCGGACTAGGTAAGCCACGGCGTCCATTGTGGATCACGAAGACCGTTAAGGAAACTGGTGTGTGTCTTCTCCCGGTAGACCCCGAGTTAATCCACGGTAATAAAAGCCTCTCAAACAATTTGAGCATCACAGAAGTGCAGGTGATGGGGCGGCATTTTCCGGGTTCTTTCTTCGGGCCAGGTGTAATTTTGACCAGTCCCCAAATCTCAGGGATTTTCCGCTTACAAAGCAATCGTTGAAGGAATTGTCTGATGCAATTGGAAAGGAGTCGGCACACTTTATGACTACAAACAGATGATAGCTCATCTAGACCAGAAGCTTTATTTACCTTCGTCGTGCATATTTGTTGGAAGACCAAAGTGGGTTCGATATTTGGCGGCCGCGACGAGTTGTTGGTGACTGGCTCGAAAGTAGACTGAGATGGTGAGCTGAAGTCACAGTTGAATTTCCTGCCATCGAAGTATTTTTTTCTTGTTTCTCGAGCTGCTGCCACATAGGTGATTTATGGCTTTCCACATAACACGCAAATGACAGATCCTAAGGTAATATCTATATACAACTCTTTCAGGCGTTTACCTTCAAATTTGATCAAGTTGCTGAGTTTTTGACTTACGTTCTCTGTCAACGTTTGCAAGCTTGCGCTCTCTTTCTTCGCAGCAGTTAAGGCACTGGTGAGGAATATCGATCAGTTTGGACCTGGCCAGTTTCAAATGGGAAAACAACAATGATTAAAAGCAAATCTAAGATAATCGGTGACATGTTCATAGAAGAGAAATGGTTGGAATTTGAAAGCACTGGAAAATCGGTTGAAGTAACCAGAGTCCTTAGATTGACAGGATTGTCGAGTGAACGATTTCTCCTATTTGGAGTTTTAGAGAAGGCCGCTCTATTCTTATCTCTTATAGGGAAGGCTGCCTATATCTTTATATTTACTTCCTTTCATTATATAATAATGGTGCCGTACTTCAGGAGGGGAGTCGCGGCCAATCATAGGCTACTAGTTGGGGATAATGGCCGGTGACGGCGGAAGCAGGATTCGAACTTGAGAGAAAGGAACTGGAGCCCACTATGAGGACTCTTTGATCGCTCGCGTGAAAAACGTGGCACTTAGTTAGTCACCCATTTCCCAGCCTTATGAAGTACTCTGAGACTTGCTTGTGTAGCGTTTTCAGCCAGTCACATTCTAATTTCATGAAGGAGTGAAACTCACTTCATTGGTTCGAAAGCGTCAGTGGTCCACGTGAGATTTTATTGTACCACTGCAACTTAGGTCACTCGATATGATTTTAGTGAACAGTTACAAACTGTTACATGGTCGGTTGATTGCCGTAATTAATTGTGTTGAATTGCAGTTATTTCCTACAGAGGAAATGATTGCGAACCCTCGACAGGCATTGTACTTAGGCATCTAGGGAATAGGCTTTGTCAGATTGTGGATCTTACTGGTGGTTCCATTCATGGAAGACATGTAGACTAGAATGCTCGTTATTCTTTTTCTGATTGTAGTCCAAATGGCTCCAATTCTGATACTTCTGGTTGCAGATTAAAATGATCCCAGTGCAAAAGACCGTGCAATGAAAGCAATCCCAAGATCTGAACGCTTAATTAAAAAAAGCCGCGGCTGTAAGCAACCTGAACTTTATTCAGGCCGCGTTGGACGTGGTGATTGGTAATAACACTGCTTTATGTTGTTTTATTGGACCTGTATGAACATGCATACTACGACTGCACAGAATACAAGTTAGATCGTGTGCTCATTCAGTCGATTTTCCTAATCCTTAATTACGCATAGTTCAGGCAGAAGCATTGCTGTTTTCATTGCCAACAGTCCAAATACTAAAATGTAATTCCTAACTACCACACAAATGCCAATATTATCAGCACTGCTAAGAATTGTCAAAGGTGAGTACACAGGCAATATTTAAAACCCAGTGAACGGCTTCTGTGACCACTTTCATGCGAGCCATGGCAGCCTGTGCATGCAGATTACTGTGGACAAATAATACGCAACGGTAGTTGTTCTTTTTCTTGCTGGTCAGATACATTCTGGACAACGTCACCCACAACGGAGTTCACTCGGAATGTCCTGTAAGGAAGGAGTGTCTCTAGATACTGCTACTTATCGTGGTACTCATTTTCTCTCGTAAGTCACTTGACGACTGGCTGTCGTTATTTGCTTACCGCAATCCGCCATCCTCTATCCAATAGATCTGCCGAAAACTTTATTAGTTACTGTAAGAGCGCTACTCAATCGAGTAATCCACAGTCCTTTGTTGAACTAGATCGAGCTGTTGATTGGTTATTGACGCGGGGTGGCGTGACACGCAAAGCAAGTTACGTATGACGCATACAAACTCGAAGGACGTACATCTCTCGATTGACCGGAATGGAAACCCGGCTCAACGTTAAGTGCACTCAAGGAGAAACGATGGACGAACGGAGGTAAGTTAGTCGGATTCGATGTGGGAAAAGAAATGCAAGATGTCTAGGTTTATGCGGTTGAAAAGGACGAGTAACACGCTGATTAAAGTCACCGGAGGGAGAATCGAGAACTGTGTGGGAATTTAATGAATATACTCAATTATTTTACAGGTGCAATACCGAAATACCTCTCGTAGTAGCACAGGTAAGAATAAAAATCAAACGTATAAGCATGAGATTTGAACATGCTCAACTCTCGTGGTTTTAGAACCAGTGTTTCATGTGTTTCTTCCGCTCATGTAGGCTTTTTAAGAGAAAACGAATCGTGGCCATCCAGTCGAGTAACCCTTGTACGAAACAACAACCGAATGGTGAACATACTTTATTTTCATGACTTGTCAGTTCACCGAAGATCCATTCATCAGGTACAGTTCACCACACAAGGTCAGTTTGAAACCACTTCGAGTGTTGTTTCGCCCGCCAACGCTCCTATTCCAGATGCCAACTTTCAATCCGGATCCGGCGAAGCATCTGACGAATCCATTATCAGGCGGTCAGCAACCTTGAATTTCCCGAGCCCCTCTTCCTGAAATACGTTATCATTGTTACGTAATGGAAAGAAAGTAAATAAAACAGTAAAACAGCAAGAACACGATAATTACGTGCGAGAGACTATATGCATCGGGCGCTTAATTTACCATGTGGTGGATGCTGTAATCACGAAAGACTATTCATGTGACTTTTGGCATTCCCGAAGCTTTTATATAGCACGGTAGTGTGCTCACTTGAGCGCACTATACAAAATAGTCCAGTATGTTGTGTGCCATATTCATGTTCCAAATCAGAGATACTGTGAATTCTAGTATATTCTAGTCTACCATATTCTTTTCATTGCACTTTGTATAATTCTTGTTATTTTACCAAATAAACGAGCATCTGCGAACCCACAAGGCGTGAATTCAAGTCAAGGATACACTTTGTTTGTCTGAAAGATGCAAAGTTTCAGACAAGGTAATCAGTTCCCTGCTTTGGCAATGTCAATAAATGCAAGATAAAGAAAAAAACCGGTGATGAGTGGATCGTGCTGTTCAGCACGCCTTGTTCGTCAATGAAGAACTTGATGGAAAATGGACAGTCGTGACTAGGTAAGCTTTCCTGCCAAGTCAATCGCAAGGTGCTCTTTCGAAGCAAGAAACTTTGCTAGATATGGAATAACCGAGTTATAAACCTTTGTAACTCGTGTATATATCAATCTAAATTTACTACGTGTAGCAGAGGAAGAATTACAGCGAATTAGAGATGAACGGAACGGGTGAGTTTCATCAGATAGTATACAGCTGCATCACCGTTCGCATCGAGAAAATGGATTTTTTCCATGAAATTCAATAACTGAAATTGGGATGTTTCTGCACTCAGAAATGCATTTAGGAGAACGCTTGATCAACGCAGTCCTTGACAAGGTGACCAGGGGTGCAGTATAACCATGATATAGGAAATCGGAATTAATTAGCTTAGAAATGATGTGAGTAGGTACTCGGAAAGACCTCAGATGAGAGGTTTAAAATGTCACCCTTCTTACGCCGAAAGAGATATCCCGTGCAGTTTTTAAACTAAATCCGATGACCACGCGCATCTCTCAAATTCGGTCGAACTCCAGCTTGTGCTACTGAAACAATTGTCAGTAGCCAAACGAATCGGTCGACATAGATTAGGTGGAAATTCCGATGGAGTGTCTCCTTGACCAGGGAATGAATGACACCATTGCTTACTATTTCGACCTCCACCATCGTCTTCAAAGTGGACGAACAAGTGTGCCGAGGTTTCCTTGCCGTTGTGGTGGAATACGATGTTTGGTACATTTGTATTCTTTTTTAAATCAATTGGTTACGAACTGCGTTGGACAAGGCAGTCATCTGACGGGTCATATGACAATTTATTAGTTCATCTGCCATTATTTGGTTTCCTTTTTCACCATTCGCTTTACCGAAGTCCGCTATTATCGTCTTTGTTCACTGACGTGTAACTTTCCTTGATATTACATCTCCGATCCCGTGGTTCCACTCTGCAGAATGTATGACTTTCCAATCAAATAAATAACATTGTGAGGATGAATGATGTGGAATGAGAGTAATAAATTACGTCGTTTCGTTTTGCGTCATACGAGAAAACAAAACCAGAACTGGGGCGTTTTACGGGAAGTACCACACCGTCGTTCTATGTGAACCGTCTTTACAACCGACCTTATTATTACCTCAGTAGTTTTTACGTCAAACCAATTCTTCTGGGATATCCTTTGTGAGTAAGTGATCTACTACTCAACAGCCCACAGAGATATTTTAGATTGAAGGTGTCACAGCAATAATGTTTTCCTTGGAATAACAAAATAACATTTATGCGCGCCACTTTAAAATCACAAACAGAATGACGTGATGTTTTCTTTCCAATTCATTGATACCACAAAATGCTAAATAACTCGATTAAATCTGTGAAGTGCACTTTCGCTAACTATTCTTCGACCTTCAACTTCTTTTCAAGACCACTAGTACTGCAAAAGCCTTATTCCCTCGGTTGTTCACTTAATCTATTGGTATGACATACAGTCTAATTTTCAGGAAGTACCCCTAACACTAGATTTGCCGGTAGGTCGTCCAGATTTCTTATTATTAACTTACGCGCCCTTCACGCTCCTATGGTTTCGCCCTTTTCCGCACCCTAATGTGAACAACCTCTCGTACGGCTCCTCTGGAACTGTAATTAAGTATGCTGATGTCGTGATTATTTGTCATACCGCACCAACCAAAGAGGAACTTAATAGCCTGTCTGTCATTCTTCAAAACACGGTCAGTAATCATGAACAAGGTGACCTTGCCCTGAACCCTTCCAAGTGTTCTGAATGTGTCCCAACCCTATCTCGACCATCTTTCCCGAATGGCCAGTATACTCAGAGTACCGTTCGATTAGGCAGAATTCAATCCCCCAAGTACCTCTGAATGACGTTAAGCACTGATATTCTCATGTTGTCTATTGTGTGCATGGACTGCGTTGACTTATCTTTCAAATTCGATAGCCCTGGCAATTCTACATGACAATTATCAATGACCACTATCCCTCGTGACACTAATAGTACTGTAACTATATGAACACGAGATTGTCATCTGTTGTCACGGTGATTACCAATTTTCTGGTTCTTTCCTCTATTACCTCAATTTGTGTGCTTATAAAATGTGGTGTACTTAGCCAAATGTGAAACACCAAAACAGTCTCGTTCTCTAAGGAGTATTCTGATGTCTCAGTTGGGTATTTTCAGTTAATTCTGCGTTAAATCTACATTCACTTTCCCTTTGTTTCTCGATGTATTTAACAAAACTTACTCAGTTTCTTCCTTGTAATATTTTCCATGTTATCAATGCAGGATTCAAGGTATTCATGTAGTCAGTCATATATCTTCCAAACCGTTTTTGAAATCATCAACAAGATATTTGATTTGTGCCCTAATGCTTGTGAAAAACTCGATGGTTCCACTTGGAGTTTCGTACGATACGCTTGAAGCGAGAACGGTTTAGCTTCGAGTTGAAACCGTATAGTTTAGTTTATCCCGTCATTATGGCGTGTTTTCATTCCTGCGCCTCAATAGGAGTAATAAGCCGCCCCAAAATTGCCCCTCTCAATCCACTAATGTTAGATGGCCCTGAGAAAACTCTGATATTAGCGAGTCACACCCCGTATTTCGCACCGGTCCTGTCTTCACCGTGCACCTTTTATCCGACAACTGCGCTAGCCTTTACGATGCAGTCGAGGCAATCGATACTGGACTAATCCACACGTCTTTTAATGATACTAACTCGCACTGCGGTCATACGGTCACATGAGAACGTCGAAACCAGTCAGTAATAGCAATGGATGGAAGTGACTACCCCGTTGGTTGCCTGTCCTTCATCTACGACCAATCAATAAAACTCCGGTTGCCGACATACGCTGGTGCGGAAGTCAGCTTTATTCCACCTCCTATTGAAAAACCCCACCTTCAACCATCTTCCTTCATGTTGAAGGCGACAAACAACTCCACCATCCAAACATATGGTAAGCAGTACTTACCTATGATCTCGGTTTCAGACAGTGCTTCCCGCTGATTTTCTCAATCACCCACGTTCGCCACTCTATTGTGGGCATTAACTTTTTACCACGATTCGCTGTGGTGGTCTGTTCGAAATATAGAACTTTGTGTGGCAATTCAACTAATTTGTGTTTAGTTCCGTCCCACTAGCTCTTGTGAGAAAACTCTGCCTTCGAACCATCCCATTTATTGTGCAAAACGGACCTTCTTATAGATCACTAGGTGATGGAAATCGAAGTCATGGTACGAAGCTGATTGGTACAGAGCTCTTCCCATAACCGGGTCTTCAAAATGGCTATGTAGTTTAAGTCTCCAGTTGGCTGATTCCATTGCGATCGGTTGAAACAACTTCTGGCCGCTGATTGGTTGACTCCGGGTGATTCGGTAAGGGCGGCTGTTCACGGTTGATTGGATGGTTTCGATCCGTTTCGTCACGAACTGACTGGACCATCGACCCGCTTCGCTGGCCTGAGGTTTGCCACCGACTTCGGACAAACGAACGCGTGTTGCCTGTAAACGAAACCCTTACACATTGTTGGTCCAAGACAGTGCCATAGCCGTCAGCTCCGTCCATATTCGTTCGCTTTTGCAAACATAGGACGTTTGTGCACATTTGCTGTCAAAGTTTCCTCAAATAATCTGTCCATTTCGCGGAGTTTGTAAGCCGAAGCATGGTGTGACTCATTACATCAAGAACAAAGGGTCTCCCGAAGCTCCCATCCCGAGATGACTAATCCCGGAGAAACTAAAATAGCCGAAGCTGAATCAGAACATATTTAAGCCGTTGGGATCACTTCGATTTTCCAAAGTCCGTGGGCCTCGTCACAATGTATGGTTCCAAAATCAATTCCGAGTGAATGTAGGTCGTGCGGCGACAACTGGACACTTAAAGACGCAACTACTCCGGATCACTACCCGATTCCTTACATTCACAATTTTTCTCTCAGGTTGAATAGCAAACAAATACTTTCCAGTATTGATCTACGGCACGCCTACAACCCAATTCCAATGACTCCAGAGAATGCCCCGAAAACCACTGTAGCTGCGCTGTTCGATCTGTTCGAATTCCCACGCATGTCTTTTGGCCTCAGAAACGCGTAACAAACTTTCCAGGGAATTGTCGAACAACTTATTTGCGGTGTCGGCTTTAAGCTCGCTTACTTTGGCGATATCCTGATCACCAGTAAATACGAAACCGAACACCTTCATCATCTGGAAAACATGTCTAGGCAACTTTCATTCAACGGCAAATCAACCAATGCAACCAAGTATGTTTTTGACTTTCTCAGTTTCGACTTTCTGCAGCTCAAAATAGAAACCCAAGCAGCACGCCCACCGCACTCCTAAATGGGTGCGCGTTGGGCTAACTTTGGGTCATATCATTGAAAACGTTGGGCAGCTCTACCTAAGCCCAATCGGGGGAACGTTGGGCTAACCTAAAGTTCGAAAAAATCGCTGAAAGTGAGTACCTTTTCCTTTACTAATTCATTTGAAATTCCCGTCTCGAAGTCTCTTTGCCCGTTACCCATCCTCTCGATCGAAACCACTAACTCACTACTGATAATAAAAACTGTGAAAATCAGGTAGTTTGTTATGAAAGTGGTATACTGATAACTTGTAAAACAAAATATGCTCGTTTTGCAAAACAGACCTATTTTATTACATATTGCGGTACTTTTATTACTATATTACTCATAAAATTTCACGAAATTCCGTGTAATCTTTCAAAGCAAATGTTACGATTCCTTGTAGCCCAACATTTGCCCTACAGCGTTGGATATTGTGCTGCTTCGGTGGTGTAGTGATTGCAAATGAACTGTGAAATTGTTCATTTATTCGTTTTACAGACTCCTCGTACATACCCATTTCCACTGAGTTGTGTAGGTACCTGTACATTTCCGACTTTTTCCAGGATTTTCAACGTCACTTGGTGCGACACTCCTTTGTTGTACCGACGTTTTAATGTAAAACACACACCTTTTGGTCGTCAGCACCGCGCAATACAAAAAGGCTGTCAATAAATCATTCATTCTGGCACGGTCTCATCTTCTGATTTGGAGTGTCTTGGAGTTATATCGGTCAGAACTAACTGTGAGAAACAAAACATTTTAGGAGCTTCAACGGCGTCTCTTGGCACTTCGCTCAATACCATCCTATTCTGTTCAACGGATGGCTGTCAGACCGAACTGAACTGAAGACATTGGCGGATATTGGCTGTTCGACGCTCATTTCCTGATCACAAGAACACTGAACAACTGTGAGTTCGTGTCACACCTTTTGTTTCACTTTACTTCCTAATGTACATACCCTTTTGACCTTCTTTTTTTATCACCGCACGCTCCTCCGCCCATCTGAATTTGCTAGTGTCGTATTAGGTATTGTTGACATTAATTCAGTGTACCATATAGACAGAGTAGTACGCTACACAATTGGTGAGCCTAGGTTGTTTTTTTTCATCCTTTGACACTAGCTTGATTCTTTTGGTCCAAGTTCCACACCATTCACCATGTCTGACAGCGAATCTATTGATATCCACGCGGTTGCTCTCAAACTACCCGTTTTTGCCCCGACCAACCCTCGCGTGTGGTTTCGACAAATAGAAGCCGTATTTGCCACTCGACGTATAACCAGCGAGCGCGTGAAGTACTCTCACTTTGTCCAAGCGCTTCCCTTTGACATCGCCGTTGACGTGGAAGATTTCCTCGATCCCATTCCACCAGAAGCTCCTTACACGAAGCTCAAGGAAACAGTCATTCAGCGTACCGGAAAATCGGCCGGAAAAAATGCTGCGGGAGCTGTTCACTTCGGTGGAGCTCGGAGACCAAACTCCGTCCCAGCTTATGCGCCACATGCGGTCGCTACTGGCTGGACGGCAAATGGACTACGCCATTTTCAGGGGGATATGGGTTGATAAACTACCTCTCCCGATGCAGCAGGTACTGTCAATGCTGGGACCCACTACTCCACTTGACAAGGTTGCGCAACACGCCGATAGAATAATGGAATGTTACCCGGCTGGTAGACCTTGCGTTCACAAGACATCACCCGCCGAAACCACTCCGACACACGAATCTCCTATGGCATTACCAGCACCTGCCCCAGATCGCCGTGGCGACGGTTCTCGCAGTCCTGATTCCCCATCCCATCACTCGCATATCGATAAGGACATTACGGACCTAAAAGAAACCATTCGCATGTTGTGCAATCAGGTCAGTGCAATGTGCAACGCATTAACTACTCATCGACCTGTGTCCACCGAAACACCTCGTCGACCTAGATCACGGTCCAGAAACCGCCGATTACTAACCTGGTGTTGGTACCACCGCACATTCGGCTCCCAGGCACGCCGCTGTGATTCCCCATGTTTATTCCGCACTTACACCTCACAGTCAAACGACCAGGCCAGCCAGTGACGGCGACAACTACGGCTGGCTCTCCACATGAAGGCCGCCTATTTTATGTCGTTGACCGATCCAGTGGCCTTCGATTCCTCATTGATACCGGCGCCGAGATCAGTGTAATCCCCCCACCCAAACATCACAGCCTCAAACCATCTCACTTTACACTGCAAGCAGCAAACACAACAACTATTGCTACATTCGGCCAACGGTTCATCACTCTTGATTTAGGCCCCCGACGCTCTTTTCAATGGGTTTTCATCCAGGCAGATGTTCAGACTCCCATTATCGGCGCGGATTTCCTCTCACACTTTGGCCTAACTGTGGACCTCAAAAATCGCAAACTGATAAACACCACAACCAAGCTTTGTGCAGTCGGCATTAGTAAATGCACCAACTCCCTGGGTATTCGGCTGGCGATCCCGCAATCGCCGTTTGCTGACATTTTGAAGGAGTTTCCATCTCTCACTAAACCGTGTCAGTTCACCGACCCAATCTCTCATGCTGTGCAGCACCACATCGCCACAAAAGGCCAACCTGTCCACTTTCAACCACGCCGACTCAACGCCGACAAACTCCGTATTGCACGCCTTGAATTCGAACATATGATGAATCTTGGCATCATTCGACCATACTCGAGCCCATGGGCCTCGCCTTTGCACATGGTTCCAAAGTCATCTGGTGATTGGAGACCCTGTGGAGACTACCGTGCTCTCAACAACGTCACCGTCCCCGACAGGTACCCGATCCCACACATTCATGATTTTGCACAGAACCTCTCTGGGACGACAATCTTTTCCAAGGTTGACCTCGTAAAGGCATATCACCAAATCCCCGTGGCCGAAGAAGACATTCCCAAGACAGCTATCACCACGCTTTTTGGCCTGTTCGAGTTCATTCGCATGCCATTTGGATTGAGAAACGCTGCCCAGACGTTCCAACGATTCGTCGATGAAGTGCTTCGAGGTCTACCCTTCGCGTTTGGCTACATCGACGACATCTTAATTGCCAGCGCCTCCCCATCGGAGCATGCCACTCACCTGCGTCAACTCCTTCAACGTTTCCAACAATACGCACTTCAGCTGTACCCTAGTAAATGCGTGTTCGGCGTTCCGTCCCTCGACTTTCTCGGGCACCATATCGATCAAAACGGTTTGACACCCTTCTTAGATAAGGTGCGCAGCATCCTGTCATTTCCTGCACCTCAAACGATCACACATTTACGACGTTTCTTTGGAATTTTGAACTACTACCGCCGCTTCATTCCCCATTGTGCGACCATCGTTTCACCTTTAACCGATCCTCTCAAGTCCAACGTCAAGACGATCGATTTCACTCCCGAGGCCGAGACAGCTTTCGCAGAAGCAAAAAAAGCTCTCGCGGATGCCACCCTGCTGCACCATCCACATTCGGATCCAAATACTCGGTTAATTCTAACGACTGATGCATCAAATACTGCAGTCGGTGCAGTGCTTCACCAAATAGTGGACAACCAATTACAGCCTTCAGCGTTCTTCTCGCAAAAACTTCAGGCAGCACAGACAAAATACAGCACGTTTTCCCGTGAACTCCTGGCCATTTACTTGTCCATCCGTCATTTCCGTCACCTTTTGGAAGGACGACAATTTCGTGTGCACACTGACCACAAACCCTTGACACACGCACTTCATGCCAAGCCTGACCGACATTCACCCAGAGATATCCGCTATTTGGATTATATTTCTCAGTTCACAACAGACATCCGCTACGTGCGTGGAGTTGATAACTTTGTGGCTGATGCTTTATCCAGACCGGACATCAACACGGTGCAGACTAAATTCGATCTTACGGAACTGGCAAACCTCCAGCGTGATGATCCATCCTTGCTCGAACTGCGCACATTTTCCACGCTCCAGCTCAAGGATTCTCCCCAACCTTCAGCCGATGGCACAGTCCTATGTGACTGGTCTACAGGTCACCCTCGTCCTATCGTTCCAGCTTGCTACAGGAAGATCGTTTTCGATCATTTTCATTCTCGTTCCCATCCTGGTATCCATGCATCTCGCAAACTCATTTCTGCCAGATTTGTTTGGCCCAGTATGAATTCTGACATTGCATTATGGATTAAACACTGTTTACAATGTCAGAAAAACTAAGTCCACCGCCACACTTTTTCTCCTCCCAGTACATTCACCGTTCCCGACGTCCGTTTCACACATATTCACGTCGATCTTGTTGGTCCACTACCACCATCAAATGGACATACCCACTTATTAACCGTTGTTGATCGTTTCACACGCTGGCCGGTGGCAGTACCCATTTCCGACACCTCGGCAGAAAATATTGCGAAAGTACTACTCCAACACTGGATTGCTATATTTGGTGTACCGTCTACTGTCACCACAGACCGTGGCAGCCAATTCCAGTCGACTTTGTTTCGTGAGTTCACTAAACTGCTTGGCTGTAAACACATCACAACAACTGCATACCATCCTTCGTCCAATGGCATGGTAGAGCGCCTACACCGTCAACTCAAAGCAGCACTGATATCACAGCCAAACCCCAATAACTGGAGCGACAACCTGCCACTAGTTCTATTAGGTCTGTGGTCATCAGTCAAAGACGACCTCCACAGCACGTCGGCTGAACTCGTTTTCGGTACCACCATATGCCTTCCAGGTGAGTATGTTCAACCCAGCACTGATGCCACTCCTAACCCATCCCAATTTGTCCAACAACTCAAAGACCGTATGTCACATCTACGTTCAACACCCACTCGCTCGTCATCCACACACGTTTTTGTACATAATGATCTATATACGTCACCTTTCGTTTTTATTCGTAACGATACTGTTCGGAAACCACTCACACCACCGTATGACGGTCCATTTAAAGTGCTTAGTCGCACAGACAAATATTTCGTGGTTGAAAAAGCCGATAAGCCAGACACTGTTTCCGTTGACAGAATAAAACCCGCGCATTTTGATACACCTCCATCACCAGCAACACCAACACCATCACCATCCACAGACACACCACCAACAATTCCTGTTGATGATCCACACGCTATCATCACACCAAACACTACACCACACCCGCCAGCACCACCACAGCAAAAACCTTCCCTGGTAGCCCGCCGTTCCGGCAGAAACGTTCGACATCCTGTCGGATTTCAAGACTTTGTTAGTTGACGTTTTCTTTCTCTAACCGTTTCCTCTTTCTATTTTTCTATCGAGCGTTTATTTTGTACAACAAACGCTCTGGCGGGGGAGTTGTGTAGGTACCTGTACATTTCCGACTTTTTCCATGATTTTCAACGTCACTTGGTGCGACACTCCTTTGTTGTACCGACGTTTTAATGTAAAACACACACCTTTTGGTCGTCAGCACCGCGCAATACAAAAAGGCTGTCAATAAATCATTCATTCTGGCACGGTCTCATCTTCTGGTTTGGAGTGTCTTGGAATCATATCGGTCGGAACTAACTGAGTGAAACAAACATTTCAGAAGCTTCAACGGCGTCTCTTGGCACTTCGCTCAATACCATCCTATTCTGTTCAACGGATGGCTGTCAGACCGAACTGAACTGAAGACATTGGCGGATATTGGCTGTTCGACGCTCATTTCCTGATCACAAGAACACTAAACAACCGTGAGTTTGAGTCACACCTATTGTTTCATTTTAATTCTTAATGTACATACCCTTTTGGCCTTTTCATCACCGCACGCTCCTCCGCCCATCTTAGTTTGCTAGTGTCGTATTAGGTATTGTTGACATTCATTTAGTGTACCATATAGACAGAATAGTACGCTACGGTTCCACTGCATTATTCCGTGTAATGTTTCTCAGATGGATTCTTGCTCTGGGTCGGAGCCTCTTGTGTATTCTCAATGTATTTCTTGTCTGACATCATTTCGACATACAACTGGCGTCGCGGTGAATCCCTACCATAGATATTTGTAACTGGGAAAAGTTGAATGTACACAGCAATTCACGAGAGGTTCAGGATTGTGTAGTGCGCTGGAACGTTTGGTGTTTAATTCTTAAATCTTTCGATTTTGAGAAGATTGTGCTTTTGCTGACAGTCCTTGGAAAGGATCGATATTCCTTAGTGAAGAGCCTGGCTTTTCCGAGTTCTCCAGCGGCACTGCCTTAAGAACCATTGGAAAAGTCACTTCAGAAGCAATTTTTCTCGATGAAGTTTGAGTTCGCCGAACGAGCCAAATTCCACGCATTGATACAAGATGCCAAACACTCAATACGGGACCTTGTGTTGCAATCGCAGACGCAGGCCACGAAATGCTTTTTCGGTCACCAGCTCGAAGTTCAGTTACGAGACAGAATAAATGCCGATATCAACTATTCACAGTTGTAACAGACACTTCTGCTTCACGAATACTGTTTCAGATTTGCAAAATCATTTTGTAAACAATATGAAGACGTGCATGGTGCTGTTAAAACCGAGCGCGAAAAATCCGAAGTCATCCTCAGATCAACGGTCAAAACCAACGAAATATGTTCCTTAAAGCAACCAATTCGACCTAATTCTCATTCTCGGTCAGTTTAACCGATAGGAAAGTGAAATGAATGAAATTCTTGTGGTCAGGAACATCCTCGATTGACTTATTGATTTCGTAATTCTAAGTGTCATAAGTATGGTAACGTAGGTCATATTCAATCTGTACGTAGAAGGAAAAGACATGCATGACCGAGCGTCAGTCTGAAGATTCCATTTTGCTCTCTCATTTCCACTCCCTTGTTCTAGCTAGCGTCAGCTCCGATCTCTTTCTTTAGGTCACGCGTTTGTCTATTGTTAACCATTCTTTCCGGCATTTATTCGTGATGGACATTGGCAGTGTTGATTCATTTATTCGTCAGAAGGTTTTTCAGAACATTAGTTCTCCTGTAAGAGTCCTACCCACTTCCATTTCAGTTGAGGGCATTACTGGTTACCAGTTACATTTACTTGGTCCTTGTGATTTGTTTCTTACTGATGAACAAACCAAGGCGTATAGGGGGTCCTTTTTATGTAACTGACCTGGAGGTTTCCATTCTTTGCTTTACCTGCACGAATCGTATGCTTGTCTAGCAGATTTTTTTGTCTGATTCTCAACAGTTGTCCAATCAGTGTTTTATTCTTTATTGTTCTAAATTTTTTTGGTGGAATCGAGGTGTTCTCGGTGCATATTGCGGAAATATGTTTTGACATCTTTATGAAAAGCAGCATCATTCTCCTTGGAGTTTGTGATTACATGAAACAATGATTTGACTCGTAAAGGAGTTTTCACACTGATGAGTTTATAGAAGACGTTCGAGGGCGGCTAGTGAATGTGTCTTCCTTTCGGTCTCTCAGCGAAATACCAACGTTATCCCCTCTATCGGACGAACAAATAAGACGCAAGTCGGTTTACAGATCCAAAGATGTATTCTATATATAGTGGCACCGAAACAGTACCGATACGGCTATCTGTGCGATTACATTTAGAGTAACGAAATCGATTTAGATATCCCGTTGGATGAACTGAAACAGTTGCTATATGTCTGCACACATATAATCCACTTTCAGTTCAATGGTGAAATCTATCTTCAGAAGGACGAAGTTGCAATGGGATCACCTTCGAGACCCCTATTTGCTGATATTTTCATGGCAAAACTTGAAAATAATCAACTTGAACCCATAGCCCGAGTTTTACTTTGTACAAGCGATACGTAGACGATATCGCATGTGTGTTAGACACCAATGTGGACACAGACCTGCTTCTTAACAATTTTAACGCTGCCCATCTAAATGTTCAGTTCACTTTGGAAGAAGAAAAGGACAATAGTCTATAGTATTTAGACGTATGAATAAGCCGTCGGAATGATTTTTCCGTCCAGTTATCAGTGCATAGAGAAGCTACATGGAACGTACAATACATCCATTTTCACAGCTTTATGCCCCTCAAAATAAAGAGGAATCTTATACGTTGCTTAGTTACCAAAGCAAGAAAACTCTGCTCCGAAGACACAACAATAAATGAACTCCTTTTTCTGCGGAGTGTTTTCTTAAATAACGGCTATCCTGAACAGTTTATCGACAAGGCGATACAAGAAAATGAAAAGAAATCAAAGGAGATAGGAGCAGCTAAGAAGGTACTTTATGTGCGTTTGCCGTTCAAAGGCGACACGGAAGCCGAAATTATTCAACGAAGATTATCAGGAGTAATCAACAGAACATTCTACGCTGCACAGTTACAAATCCTGTTCGTTTCCAAACCGATAGTGTGTTTTCGATTGAAGGACATAGTGCCGAATTCTGCAACCTCGTTTTTTGTGTATTCTTTCACCTGTTTCTGTGGAACTATGTACATTGGCCGCACGACTCGGCTTTTATCCGAACGCGTTCGTGAACACCACCCGGCCTGGCTGAACACGGGAGTAATTAAGACAATTATGAGTGCTGTTTGCTCACACCTTGTTGAGTCAAACCACTCAGTGGAGGTGATAAACGCTTTCCGCACCATTTACAAAGTCCGAGGAAAGCAATCAAGACTTGTCAAGTGTCGCATCTTAGCCAAAGCCGAAGCCGTGAGTATTCGTCTCTACAATCCTCCCCTGTGTGCTCAGAAACAATTTGTGCAAGCACTTAAGCTTCCGTGGCCCACGTCATGGTCTCGAACACATGTGCAATCATCTGAACACTCCACACTGTGATCAATTTCACATGCACACACGCACGTGCAGAGACAGATTTGGATTATCGTTCTCCGTTTTTATTTTGTGAGTCATATATATTGTTATGTATTGGTATGAGTACGAATAACTAAAAACGAGCTTGTTCGCCACGTTGTTTATTCCCAATGTGTCCTGTGGGATTTTTCAGACAGTTCACTAAGTCAGTGACATGCTTTCCGCATGGAAGGTAGTGTTTCCTAAAATGATATTTCCATTCTCATTCATACTGTACGCATTCATCCTGTTTTCTGTGTTTTTCTACTCCACTATGAAACCAGATGAAATTATCATCATCAACCAACGCCCCGCAAAAATTGTAACTTGGCCAATAATGTATCTTTTTGATGCTTCATTGTTTTTGGCATTTTTTCACACGGTTTGCCATCAAGTCGTCTGTCCATGGATGACGTACTATTGGACAAACACACTGCACCTATTCACATAATCACTTTTAAATGTCCATCGCCTACCAGTAACTCCTACGAGGCCGCTTTTCCAATTTTGCATACGTTCATTCAAATTTGTGTTCTTCGACTTCAATTTCCTAAGAAACGTGTTTGTGTTTGTGTCTGACAACAGGTAGCGTTCACTGGGTCCGTGTTGGCATAAGCCGGCTGCTGGTTTGGAAGTGCACAACGAAATACCGTCCAAAAATACAGGCTCATTGTTGCCGTCAAGGAAGAGCCAATGAAATCCGTTGTCTCTGACTAAACTCCAAATGCTGTTCGTTTCATCCCAAGGTTCGTAGAAGAACCAGTGTCTGTCGTTGAAAGACAGAGTGTCGTTCTATCAAAGCTGAAGATCAAGACAATGCAATACGGGAACGCAGATACGTAAATTGTCATTTCACTCGAAATAAATCTGTAGCTGCTTTTCATTTGGAATTATTTTATCCGCTTGGTGTAATCAACATTTATTCAGGCTTTCTGGGGATTGGCAACAATTTATCGCAAATCACAATTTTACATGATCCTCAGATTCAGTTCATAGTTTATTTGATATTCTCCTATTCCGTTGATTACAGTTGTTTCGATACAAAGATTTTTCATATGTTAATCCGTTTTGTCGAAAACAGTTTGCAATCAAACTGTCTTTGAAACCTGCGCAGGAAAATGTCTTGTTGTCCGGTGTTTTCTTAAGTGCGACTGTCTCGCCTTTCTGCATCTTGATATTTCAGGTCCGGTGACCAAGTAACACAAGACGAAAGAAAATCCTCCAAAAATTCTGAATGAAGCAGTCCTCGGATTGCAAATTTGTACAGGTTTTCAGTATACCCTTATATGATAAACCTGGTGATTTTCATAAAACGGTGTCTGTCTAATCGGTGAAAAATTAGTGGTTTCGATCAAAAAGATGGATAATTGGCAAATGGACTTCGGAGCGGGCAGTTAAGACGGATTAGGAATAGAAAACGTACTACTGAAGGGTATAGTTTCCACGGACGGGTGATGGTTGTAAGGTTCTGAATGACAGAACATTTCTCAGCTGTTACTCTCACATATTTTATTTACGGACTTCGGACTACTCTTTACCACCATAATCCTGCTGACACTATTACGTGATCCACACGCCTCTTACGATGGAAGCATCTTCTTCTTTTCTCTTTGGTCGCCTACGCTGAAGAAATCAAGAGATTTGCAATCCGGGCGGGCAACTTACTATCATGTTATGGCTCTCGGCCTCGTAATGGATGTACAATCGTAAAGAAATACTGAATATTACGCCAGGCTCTGAGCTTGCACATCCCGCTTTGGAAACCCGTGATTGCTCGAGAGTGCTCAAGTGAGCTTCGGGATTGTACTTGAAAGCCACAGAAGACAGGTGTCAGCTTTAACTTGCGGTGTCGTTGGTTTTAGACCCACTAGGACTAGTTCCACGATTCATTCTGCGAGGCAGGTTTTTATTGCGTTCATTCCTTCCCCTGCGGCTTGGTTGGGACGACTCAATTGGAGAAAACCAACCGCGCTGCTGGAATGAGTGGGGAAGGACCAAGGAACAACCTTGGTCTTTAGGGATTCGACGCCGTACCGTTGAAGATGTCTCGTAGAAAGAAAATGCACAGCTTTCCGCGTTTTGTAGCGCTACTGGCTAATAGCGTGTTCCGAAATGATTTCGAAGTACACAGCTCTCATGCTGTCCCTACCGTTATGCGAACCGAAAGTGGCTCCTCTGAAGACCGTACCGATTTCAAGTTTCGAGTAAACCGCACCAAAACTACCGTTAGAATATCCCTTGCTCCTAAATAAGAAATTCGAATCAAAATTGTGAAAACTTAAAACTAGATAGACTATACTATGAAAAATGCGTAAAATATTTAGTGCTTACGTTGTCAATCGATTAGCTAAAGTCCACCAATGGTGTGAACCGTGGCGACGGCATTTTTCTCTATTGGAAGCTGGTCCCACAAAACCTAAATGAAGGGATGTAAGACAAAAGAGTGGCTTTAGATTTTGACCGAGCGATCCTTATTTCCGGACAAACAAAGAAGCCGCAAGACCAAAAAGTCCCACGGTCAGCGCAAAACCATCGAACGTGGACATCAAGCAAATTTTAAGTACGTGTTATGCCACGACGCGGGCTTCATGAATGAAGTTACGGCTGGCAGCATAAAGTACGCTCACAAGCAATGGGTAGCCGATTCGCCCGTACCCCAAAACGGAGACGAAATTGGTGAATGTCAGCAGAAATCTCGGATACAAAATCCAGCCGCCAAATTTCTCCAAGAGAATAGCGACCAAGTACAATGCGAAGGGCATAGATCAATGGCCTGTGGCTTGTGAAAACTATCAACTTCCGTCCTTTCAGGGCGTGGCAAAGACGATGGCTGGCGGCGTAGACAGCAAACTAATCACAGCCAAAAATGCCGTAGTTGGATTCTGTAGAAAACGGGCGGCATGAGCGGAAGGCGAGTAGCTTCCGAACACTGTCCCTGGCCTGCTGGGGAAGGCAGTCAATAGCGACATCGGAAGCACCAACGGTGGTGCTGGCGGGGGCAGTACGAACCGGATAGAGAAGGAGAACCTCGAACGTTCAGGCCTGTTTGAGCCGGAAAAAGACCCCCTTTGTTCGGTCGGTCCGGATGAGGATCCATTGTTTACCCTGCAGCAGGTCGGTAGGTGGCTGCGTTAGCTTAGCACAATGCAAAATTAACTGGTGGTATTGATTGACAAATTTGCTAAAGAACTTGATTTGTTTGAAGGAGGTTGGCGATGGAAATTTGGTAATGCCGTCAACCTTGGCTTCAACCGGATATATGCCGTTGGCACCGACAGTGTTGTCAAGGAATAACAATGATGGCCTCCCCAATTTAGTCTAATTAGCACTGGTATTAGCAACACGCTCTGTCAAACACTAGAAGAACCTTCGAAGATGCAACCGATGCTCGGCTAGGCTGAGGCCATCGACGGAGATGTCATCAATTTTGGGGTGTGAGCTCGTCTACACATGACCATACTGCTTCTCCGTTCCACGCGTTCCTCATTCTCTCTTACTTTGCGCGGAAGACCTTTCCATCTCTGTTATGCCTCGCACAAAGCCTACACGATAGCCAGAGCCCTTCATCTCGTGACCAGTGAGATGTGGAACGCTGTTATTGCAGAGAGTAAGTAACTTGTATTGCGAGAGCGTGCACGTAGCGTGCCTGTGCTACGGTCAAATGGCCACCTCGAGTTGCAAAACTTTATAGTCGGCTCAAATTTGATGATGGGTTTGAATTGGGTCATCCCCTCAGTATGATAAATTCGGGTGGTTAAGTTGTGATTCCTTCACTGTACGGGACACAGTGAATATCCCGTGTTGTGACCCGACCGAGGTGGTGATATCCACCGTACTTAAGTCAGTCGCCTGAAATATTATCCGGAATCGTATGCAACTGAGACCTTCGCGGGCTGTTGGGTTGGCGAATGATGCCAAAGTCCAACGTGAACTGGAACTTCCCGCGAGCAGTATGCAGTCGGTGCTAACTGCATATATCCGGTTGAAGCCAAGGTTGACGGCATTACCAAATTTCCATCGCCAACCTCCTTCAAACAAATCAAGTTCTTTAGCAAATTTGTCAATCAATACCACCAGTTAATTTTGCATTGTGCTAAGCTAACGCAGCCACCTACCGACCTGCTGCAGGGTAAACAATGGATCCTCATCCGGACCGACCGAACAAAGGGGGTCTTTTTCCGGCTCAAACAGGCCTGAACGTTCGAGGTTCTCCTTCTCTATCCGGTTCGTACTGCCCCCGCCAGCACCACCGTTGGTGCTTCCGATGTCGCTATTGACTGCCTTCCCCAGCAGGCCAGGGACAGTGTTCGGAAGCTACTCGCCTTCCGCTCATGCCGCCCGTTTTCTACAGAATCCAACTACGGCATTTTTGGCTGTGATTAGTTTGCTGTCTACGCCGCCAGCCATCGTCTTTGCCACGCCCTGAAAGGACGGAAGTTGATAGTTTTCACAAGCCACAGGCCATTGATCTATGCCCTTCGCATTGTACTTGGTCGCTATTCTCTTGGAGAAATTTGGCGGCTGGATTTTGTATCCGAGATTTCTGCTGACATTCACCAATTTCGTCTCCGTTTTGGGGTACGGGCGAATCGGCTACCCATTGCTTGTGAGCGTACTTTATGCTGCCAGCCGTAACTTCATTCATGAAGCCCGCGTCGTGGCATAACACGTACTTAAAATTTGCTTGATGTCCACGTTCGATGGTTTTGCGCTGACCGTGGGACTTTTTGGTCTTGCGGCTTCTTTGTTTGTCCGGAAATAAGGATCGCTCGGTCAAAATCTAAAGCCACTCTTTTGTCTTACATCCCTTCATTTAGGTTTTGTGGGACCAGCTTCCAATAGAGAAAAATGCCGTCGCCACGGTTCACACCATTGGTGGACTTTAGCTAATCGATTGACAACGTAAGCACTAAATATTTTACGCATTTTTCATAGTATAGTCTATCTAGTTTTAAGTTTTCACAATTTTGATTCGAATTTCTTATTTAGGAGCAAGGGATATTCTAACGGTAGTTTTGGTGCGGTTTACTCGAAACTTGAAATCGGTACGGTCTTCAGAGGAGCCACTTTCGGTTCGCATAACGGTAGGGACAGCATGAGAGCTGTGTACTTCGAAATCATTTCGGAACACGCTATTAGCCAGTAGCGCTACAAAACGCGGAAAGCTGTGCATTTTCTTTCTACGAGACATCTTCAACGGTACGGCGTCGAATCCCTAAAGACCAAGGTTGTTCCTTGGTCCTTCCCCACTCATTCCAGCAGCGCGGTTGGTTTTCTCCAATTGAGTCGTCCCAACCAAGCCGCAGGGGAAGGAATGAACGCAATAAAAACCTGCCTCGCAGAATGAATCGTGGAACTAGTCCTAGTGGGTCTAAAACCAACGACACCGCAAGTTAAAGCTGACACCTGTCTTCTGTGGCTTTCAAGTACAATCCCGAAGCTCACTTGAGCACTCTCGAGCAATCACGGGTTTCCAAAGCGGGATGTGCAAGCTCAGAGCCTGGCGTAATATTCAGTATTTCTTTACGATTGTACATCCATTACGAGGCCGAGAGCCATAACATGATAGTAAGTTGCCCGCCCGGATTGCAAATCTCTTGATTTCTTCAGCGTAGGCGACCAAAGAGAAAAGAAGAAGATGCTTCCATCGTAAGAGGCGTGTGGATCACGTAATAGTGTCAGCAGGATTATGGTGGTAAAGAGTAGTCCGAAGTCCGTAAATAAAATATGTGAGAGTAACAGCTGAGAAATGTTCTGTCATTCAGAACCTTACAACCATCACCCGTCCGTGGAAACTGTACTCTTCATTCGGGCGCATCTATGTGCGAAACTTCAGTTAGGAAGATTGTTCAAGGTGGCGTAAGCCACAAGGCCCACGTTGCTCGCCATCTTTGGTCGTTTGAAGACGTCGACAAGACCTCAAACCACCGAAAGTGTTGACGGCGTTATCAAGGTATGGTAGCTTTTCGCTGGAGAAGTGTATATCGGTCAGCGATAAAGCGGAGTGGTTTGGATGAATAAATGGCTTGACAGCTCCAGCAGAGCGCACTCTGGGAATACGGTGGAACTCCTAATCTGATGCGTTCGTTTTGGAATTGAACTTCCCTGGTCAGCCAGTAACGAGTTGGAGGAGGCGGTCATCTACCTGCATTTTGTTTCGTCCACTCCGTTCTTTCACCGTGGTTGCTGTCCGGAAGGTTCTACTGCAACGGCTTTGTCGGGAGAATTTCGACTTTGACCCGCTACTTGACCCGGATAACAGTTTAGACTGGGGTGAGTTCACGGTCACTGGAGGACACACAAAGGCTTCGTAGTGCACCACTGAATGGTACTAACCAAACGGAGGAGCTTCGCACCCTTTCCGTGGCATCTGAACCTGGTTGCCAAACTGTTGCGTACGGAAGGTGGTGTCTAGGTGATGGATGCTGCACTCTAAGGATCCTGCTTGTCAAGGCTCGCTCTACACTTCTGCTTCCGGTTCCCATCCCGCTCCTCGAAATTAGTGCACCAGTGGTGGCTGTTGAGACCATTCAAGTAACAAAGAGGTGCTTCAGTTCCAGGGGCTGGTCAGCAAGGTTCAGACAGACTGGATAATTGTTCCGTACTGTATCTATTACATCCAAAGCCTCTTCAGCACGTTTGTAGCTAACAGGCTCACGGTCATACACGACGAAAACAACGTCGGCCATGGACAGCACGTTGAGTCTGTCGATAATCCAGCTGGCTTATTCTCCAGAGGTGTGACGAATTTTCGGCCACTGTACATGTGGACGGGCGTGTCTAAATTCTGGTAGAAGCTCGAACGGGACCGGGCTATCTACAAATTGGGAACACCACCTCGATCCGAGATAGAAGTCGAAGGCGCTATAGCGGTGGTGTTCGCCGCCGAATAAATAACAGTTTTGTCACGGTTGACCAGATTTTTACTCCAGGGCAACGTTGCTCCGCTCGCTGGTGTGGTTGACCAGGTTTAGGGGGCATTACCCAATCATAGAGGGTCTTCACCCGCTCATCGGTGTACGCGTGAATTCAGTGACACCTTGCAAGTTGCGCTCCACAGTGAGTGGTCTACTCAAGGAGAAACTTTTAGAAGATTCAGAGGCTTGGAGAGTAGGGAAGAGGCCACGAAAGACAAATCAAAGAACCCTAATCAGGAACTCTCTGGTGGATTTCTAAGATCAAGTGGTTGACCGACAAGTTTGCACTTATGTTTTGATGCTAAATGCTCTATATTACTACAAGCATGACGACCAGCGGTAGAAATGTATTCAGCGCGCGCAATGTAGAGGGAACACCAGTGAGAGTCACGTGGCTAGCATTATCCGGAGAAGGTTTTGGATACCGAGAGGAAGGTCGGGCGTAAAATGTGTAATCTGACCACCTATGCAAAGTAAAAGAAGCTCCACTGCCGCGGGAAAACAATACGTGGCTCCGCTACAGGAGTGTGGAGCGACACAAAAGTCGCAGCCTTTTAGGGGAACTGGGCATGACTACTTCGTGTTTTTGTGGGCCAGATGTGGGGAGAAGATAGAGGGGAGATACGAGTGTATCATGGCGTGCTTGAAACCTCGAGCACTATACCTAGAAGTCGCACACTCAACGGAAACTGACGCCTCCCTCCAAGTCCCGCAAAGCTGTACAAACAGAAACGGTGTTCCTTCTGGAGGATGAAATCCTAAGGTATTAGGAAGGAACTGTTTGGCGGAATGCCGTCGAGGAGGAAACAAATAATAAAACAGAGAAGTCGGTGGAGGTATACGCCTGGACTGAGGCTGGCTACTCCTAAAATGATAGATATGCTATTTTATCGAGCATCCTGTGGCTTTACTGCATCCGAGCTGGGCATCACAGCTGTGCACGGCTCACAGTATTTCGGGTGCCCCCTTTGTCGAGATAGGTTCCTTTGAGTGGTTGGTAATCAGTTCAAATTGATAAAGTGAGGTCCCGGCCAGGTATAATATGTCAACGGGTGACTGCCGTAGGAAATGCGTGCACATGGCATGCTTCGGGCGCTTCCGAAATAAACCATTATTATTATTATCATTATTATGCATCCTGATACCCCCCGCACTCTTAGTAAGGCAACCAGGCCTGTGAGCCCACCCATTGCGCTCTACGGTCCTACACAGGAATGTCTCTGGTTACCACCCAGACCACCGCAGGTGATTAGCCCGCCAATATGGATCCACCCTCAGAATTTAGCACTTCTTTGCCCGAAGATCAAGGGCCGTCAACTTACGGCACAAGCAGACAATCAGCCAGCCAAGCCAGGTTTAACCGGCCTCTTGTGTAACTCCGAATCCTACTTTTCGATCCCGGGCAACTGTTTTTCATTTCTGCCCTACTTTGATCCGCTCTACCCTCATCCGTTCACCGCGGCATTACATTTCTATCCGCCAAAACAACCGCTCCATATTCCATCCTTCACCCAGGCACTCCCTGAGAATCATCTCTACGCCTCACATAACTTCCCACTCTCAAAAGGCTTACCCACATATTTTGGTCCAGTACTGCTACCCAGTTATTGTCGCTTTTCTCCTGCCGGCCCCCTCCAAGAATATTCACCGCCCTGTAGCTACTCTTCAAACCAGTACCTTCCCATCCATCCTTCCTTAAACCACCCCCCTCCGGGGTTCAACTCATCGAATTCTTGCAACAACAGAGGTCCCTCTCTAGTCCCTTTTTAAATGATTATCAGATTTTCTAGAGGAACATGCCTCATCGTGGGGGGGGTTGTTTAATCTATGTCGAAAGCGCCCGGCCGGCTTTTAAAGTCTCATACACAACTTTCAACGCCATTCAAGGTTCTGTGGGGTTGGAGATTCCCCTACATCACTCCTAACTTCATATCGGTTGCATCTATCTGCCACCTTATTCGAATGCTGTGGATCTCACCAAGACTACTGACGCATTCAAATGTCCTCCGTTGCTGCCCTGCTCCCCAAGCTGATTGCTGGAGACTTCAGTACCTCCAGCATTTGTCGGAATATCTTATCTGCCCTAAGCAACTCGCTGGATCTCATGTCATGCCTCCGTTTAGAGGGATGGATCCAACACGCAACCGTCCCAACCAGAGGAAACGACGTCTTCGATCTGTTTTCCATCGTTGATTTGTCCGATTTTCAGTCAGAACGCTCGACCTCTTCTCAGGAAGTGATCAGAGAATGGTGCCCTGCACCTTCGGAGTTCCGCAAGCTTTTGTTGAATTTCACCCACCCAATCATCGCTCTTCAACGGAGACGTGATAATCCTAACTACACTCTTCTATCGGTAAACTGGGACGACTTTTTTCTGAAAAGCGATCCTCATCTGGCCGCCGATTTACTATATTCCCACCTATCCAACTTGCCGTCGGCAATCACTATAACCCCTATCATGTTAAACCAAGTCCGTAGTTTAGTCCTGCCCCCAAAGGAAAATAAATTCCTAAAGCATCAGAATGTATATCACACCAAAAATGACTTATCGTCATCCTTGCAGCCCCAGAATCTCCAGGTGGCAATCAAGACCGACAACGTGCCCAAAAGTGCCAGAATTATCTGCTATGCTGTGCCATGATACTTCCTCAAAGATGGCACGCCTACAAAAGAACAGAAACCAGAGTCAGTCCGTTGGTGCAACCAATGTGCACATCTCCTTACCTGTGGTGGTAACCGAGGAGCCTAACTCCCTACTTTGTTGCTTTCATGGCTGCTGATCCCCTCACATTACCCTCATACATAGGCTCCGCCACCAAGCACATACTAACCGATTTGGAACTTACTCTAATTGCGGTGGCCAACCAGCTTACCCGCCTACAGAAGTCATCATGCAGTGGCCGTGATGGTGTTCCATCAACACCTATACTTCTTGGAGAAACCGATATCTCGGCCCTACCATTGAAGGTCTACAATCTATCCATCAAGTACGGCATATTTCCCCCACAGTGAAAGACTGCGGTCATCGGAACTATTTGTAAGAGGGGACCAGTGCATGGCCCGTCAACTTACCGCCCCATAAACCACAATCCAGTTGCTTCTAGGTTGATGGAACTCCTCCTCAAACAGCGGATGTCGCACTTTCTACCGTCAAAATATCACCCATAGTTGGCAGTACGGTTTCCTAAAGTCACTTTCGTGCACCACTTGCCAGCACGACTTTAAAACCTCATAACGGCGGCTGCCGACAACAGTAAATCTGCCATTATTATATACCTCGACATGATCAAGGCCTTTGCCCGCGTCCCGCACTCTTTATTGCTAACCAAACTCAAAGCTCACGGGTTTTTCGGTCCTATTTTGTCGTGGCTAACTTCATGCCTAACAAACCGCTCAGAAATGGCTTTCATTGATGGATGCTTCCCTCAACCCGCTCCAGTGACCAGTGGGGTTAATCTAGAGAGTGTACCAGAGCCTTGCCTTTTTCATATACTTAAGTGATATATTTCCCATTTTGCACAAAAGTACCCCATTTCTTCTCGCTCATGACAATAAGATCGTCTATGAGCTTCCCCATCACAACTTAAATAATATGCTGAATGAAACTCCTAGGGATCTAAAGCGACCCGAAGACTGGTGTACCTTTTTGAGTATGAACCTCTCAACCTCTACGAGCCGCTACATGGCCTTCAGATGTCAAGTGGCCCTCGGAACCCGGCTTATCCGCGATATCCATTTTGAGCAGCTCGCAAGTTTGGAACCCTATTATTACACAAAATTATGAACTAAACTCCGGATAAACATCTGCGGGGGTCTCTCTATCTCAGTCTGGAGGCTCCTTGGATCACTTCTCGACTGTTCCCAATGTGACCCTCCTTACCGGCCAGAGCGTCATCCAAGAGCTAGCCCACGAAAACGGGTTTGATTAATAGGATCAAAGCACCATATCCTAGAACTTTTATCACTCGCCCAATGAAGGAAGCCAGGTTGACTATTTTCAATTACATTATACCGCATGTACTCTTCATTACAATGGCTACGGCTTATTGGCTTTTGTGGCTATATCCGGCTCGTTACATGTCGGTTCTCCCACTTCTAGACAGTGTTCCCGTTCTCATTCTGCCAACAGTCCCAAGGTAACGGCCTTTGATACCTCCCCAGCATCAAACGAATTTGTGGTTTTGGATCCCAGAGTACTAAGTTCCATCGTCTGCCACCCAAATTGATCTTCTCATTCCTTTCCCGCCCATCTTGACTACCACCACCCATCCAGGTTTTGTGCTTGACCTCATTGCGCTTTCCCTAATTTTCTCGTTTTTTAATCTCTTATCCAAAATGCTCACCTTCTAGTAGCCACTGGTTGGCCTGTCCTCTCGTCTCATCTCTGAATCTACCGCTTACTACGGACTACTAGCTTCACTTTTATGTACCACACTGTCTCCCATCAGCACAGCTAACTCCATTAGCACCAGCTAACTTGGAAAGGTCTCTAATAGTCTTCGGTATGGTTTGGCTTTGTATGGGACTATTATAAGCTTGCTCGCTTGAAGCCAATCCGATGAACACTAGGGTTGGACCACAGAGCATTGTTGCTCTGCCGGAGCCGGGTGGAGAGGATTCACTGGACCTGGTAAAGCCCGCGCAGTTTCAATTTTTGAAGTGCTCTGCGTTGAACTACGTTTTGAGGTGTACACCGGAATAACAAAAGTTATTTCGCACCGTCGTACGTACCGCAGTAACCCCGAGGTATGCCTTTTATCCAGAGAATGTTTGAATTCTTCTCAATCAGATTTAGGGTTTTGTGTAGTCACTTTTTGTGCTACCGCTTTTCCATTTTTGGCTCAGACGAGTATACTTCGATTGTTTTCCAATCAGTAACGAACATGGGTTTCTACTCACCTTGTCTTATGCTTATCATGACGGATGAGATACATCCGTGGCTGGCCGAAGGTGATGAGGAGCTAGTAGCAGCAGGAGACAAATGTGAAGTATGTAAGAGGTGGGCCCATGTAGACAGTTCTGGCATTGGTAAGGACGTGTATCCGTTACACTGCAAGGACGGCCGGGTCAAATGGGTCTGCAGTCTCTGCAAGGAGGCTGCAAGGCTGGCCCATATAAGGCAGTCCAGGCAGGATTGAGTCCAGCTTCCTCTTGAAGGCTGCAGAGGAGCTGAGCAATAGACAACGCCTTGCTGTGCATTATCAAGATCATATACGCAGGTCTTAGGGTGACCCGAGAAAAAATCATCAGAGAGTGATTAGTAACCAGGTGGGTGGTTTCAATGTTGCAGCATCCTCCATTCCTGTACGGAAAACTGCTACGGGTGAGTGGATGACCGAAGAAGAAGATGCAAAGTAAGAATAAAGACTGAACACAAGAGATGACGGATAAAGCCTTGAAAAAGGAGAAGCCTGGTTACCGGACCGTGGAAGCCCGCAAGGTGGGCCTCTTAAGGAGGATGCAGCCGATAGGACGGACAACGAGTATAAAACTACTGGTTCTCACTCAGGAGGGCAAGTTCACACGGGAAACTAGGGCACGAATGGACATAGATGGGAGACGGGTATCGGATATACTGCACACCTAACGTGTTCCCCTACCCCGTTCCCTTGAAAAGAGTGCACGTAGTGTGGACGTGGACTCGCCGTAAGTAGATGGAACTCTTGAAAGTCTCTCCGGAGCACGCTGCGTTACTAGTCGCCGTTGCCGAGACATGGCTTTCTAGAGAAGACCGTGTGCCTGGATTAATAACTGACGATTTCGCAATCCATAGACAAAATAGAGAACACGATTTCCCTGGAGAAGGGGTAGCCGTCCCCATTAGGTCAGGTAAAAACCATCTTCAGACTCAGACCAAGATATGCACTCGGAATGCCCAGCTGTGAACCTTAACGATCATCTCTCCGGGCCAAAGTGCTACCGTTATTTGTGTCTACAGGGCACCAAGAACAAAATGCGACGAGAACGTTCGCCTATTGCGGACCCTAACTGAACTCCTTAAGGACTCGAAGTAAACTCTCATATTGGGTGACTTCAACCTCCCGCACGTTGACTGGACGGTTGAAGTCTGCAAGCCGGGATTGCAGGAGGAGTGCTACTTGAAGTGGCTGCATGCAAGTGAGCTGCACCGGCATATTATAGAAAAAGCCTGATGTAGGGATAGATGCGCAACCTCCTTGCTTGGTCTCGCTAAATGAATCTCTCGAAAGATGTATCCGAACTACGATGTTGTGCACCGTTGGGCAAGACTAGCCACGCATGTTTCAAACTCACCCTGTACATGCGGCAACCGAAGGTGCCCTCAAAGCTGCTTAGAAATTTTGGTAATACGGAAGCAGGTAGGCTTCGCAGTAGGACGATGGGGCTGGCGTGAGGCACGTGGAAGGGGATACTGTCCAGGAGCACTGGAAGATCATAAAGGGAACCCTGATTGCTCTCCAGAAAGAGTTCACACCCTTGAAACGGGGGCTTAGGGGGACACATCAATGTGACAGAAATCTGCATTGGCCAGAGCCGCCGAACGCAGAAACCGCAGCTGGGACCAGTGCAAAGCTTCTGGCAGTTGGCTAGCCCAGACCCGTCATACAAAACTCAGAAACGAGGCCGTGAGACTTCTGCGAACTTCTAAGAGGGAGATTGAGCTCAGATTAGCTGAATGCGTAAGACAGCAACCGAATGATATATATATATATATATATATATATATATATATATATATATGACGTTTAAGCAACCGTTTTTCAGGGTTGCTTGGCAACTGCAGTGGTTAGGAGACAACAGATGCCACCAGTAAATTATATTGATGATTTTCACCGATCGGAAAATGCCTCAGAAATATGAGCCTCTGATAGGGGTGCGCCCTACTAACCACCAGCAAGTAGCGCAAATGCTGATACCGAAACTGCAGGATTTCGTGAGTTAAGCATATCATATAAAATGATATCGAAACATTCTGTAACACATTCACTTGCGGATGCCTATTTATAAACAAGGCCTATATATATATATATATATATGTGCCCACTAATATGTCTAAAAATCTCGCATGCTCAAAATACCGCCGCACTTTAGCCGCAGTTCAAGTGAACAACCTTGGGTTACGTGTGAATAACATTATCAGCAGGTAGGAGACACAATTAAGGCACACCCGAGGGTTTCGAGTTTAGTTTATGCATACGACGCTGACTGCTTAACTGCTATATATACTGGACTAATCTGTTCCATGTATGAGTGAGCTCCTTGAGGTGGATTTAAACTCGATTGTGGGCCATTCATTGTGACCGCGAAGCATGATTGTTGTGGATCAAATGTCAAACTGCCAGCGCTTAGTGCAAAGGCCGGATTTTATGGGTTCTTAAGGTGTGTATCATTAATGGTGCACGCCCAACTACGAACGTCAATTTATAAGCAAGGCATACCTCAACCGTCGGCTTGCAATTGCACCTCATTTATGCATAAGCGAACAGAGCTGTGACCGTACTGCCTGAGCCTCCTAATGAGGGGAGGTTATCATTAGAATCATCCTTGCTAATATACATTACACTATCATATATGTGTGCATCCCCATGTTTACCGACCCGTTCACATGTATCTGTGTCTCAACACACACTTCTTTGGTTCACTTAGGATCTGCTGAGAGGTGTCGTCCATTACTAATTCTGCGTTAAGCAGTGTTCGTCCACTGTCACATATTCACGACCATCATGGTATTTAGGCCGTGGCCACAATACGGTCAACTAAGTAGTTCGTCTTAAGTAGCGTGCATTATTTTCAGTAGGTGTCCCAGCTGTATCCCTAGTGCTTAGAAAGGATGTATACCACCTTCGTCCGAGATTGAAGCCCCGAAATGAAAACTGCTGGATGCTCAACGGACTTTGATTGCACCTGCAATAGAGAGAAAAAAAGCTTTTGGTTCGTTCAACGGGCCACCACAAGTCCGTCCGGCGAAAAGTAGCAATAAGAGCTGTCGTTATACACATTCGGCAACAAGGCAGATTATATATTCTTGTGCGTAAAAACGCCTGAAGTGGATCAAGATAGCAGTGAGCAACTCAGAAGAATACCGCCGAAGTACGCTATAAAGAAAATGAAAGTTCATGGAAAATAATCTACAACTAACAGCGAACTCTATATTCACATTTTCGACCTCTTACTGGTGCTACATGAATCCTGTTTTTGAACGGAACTCAACAGGGGCCTCAATTTCTTGGACGCAATATTGCAAGCTGATTGACAAAATTAAACGCACGAAGCACGATACACAGTTTCTTCGATGAAATTCCAGTAAAAATTTGGTAAATCAATTCATCTTTTTTTCAAAGTTGGGGGCCACAGAGAAGTAGGCGCAACTTCGGAAAATACTCTGGATAGGAACACTTCTGAATGCCAACAGAGTTACAGCAAAATTTCCGCTGCGTGAGTGGTGGTGAATGGATCTCAAAAGCTGGTGCCGTTCAGCTAGGGCTGTGCCTTTGTTGTAGTCCCGTTACCTTTCATATACGCTGGTCTTTCTGGTCAGGCTCGCCACTGGCCTATATGTTGTGTTGTGTAAAAATTCCGTGTGACTTCCTTGGCAATGGACATATGCTTAAATGTTCTACAGTGACGACTGTCGTGGTGAGCCTTGTACACTGTTGGTTGTCTTGTTTATGGTTGATTAGTTTTCAGGTCATGTATAACATCGATAATTGGGGTCTCTCCGTCATTTGGTCGTTGTGTGCGCTGGCGTATGGTCCGCACAATGGGGCACTCTTCTTATGGCGAAACCGCTGTTTTTTGACTTCAGTTACCGTCGGAGTACTCTAATAGAGCTTCGTTTAAATGGGATTTCCGAGAGGTCCAAAGGTAAATTAGTTCATTTTTATAACGAGCGTGCCAGGCAACATATACCTTGTTTTACATGCACGATTCTGCTACGCGTGCTGAAGCTAACAAACAAGACAGGCAGTTTTCTGGCGATTTTCCTTAGTATTAGTTACCGTTTTGTCGCGTTCATCGTCGCTTTAAAGATAACCATCCCCCAATTTGCGCGAGACTACCTGTTACCATTTCAAGTACCCATATACGTGATGTGGCGCTTACATCAGACCGCACCATGTAGCCGCGTGCTATTGGGTTGCAAGGGTTTGTGCCAAGCATTCTCATAGCTTTCATGTTGATCGGGAAGGGCTTTATGTGGGAAGTTGTCGTCTCGCTCATGACGAGGAATGGTAGGATTTTGGTTTGATGAGTACGTTCCGCAAAACTTCTGGGCTTAAGGGGTATATAAATAGGCGTTTTTATCGTCCTTTGCTGACTCAAGATCTCCTTCTTGTCCAGACTAGACATTCCAGGGGGCCAGTTGCGAACCAAGGGGTTCTGATCCAGGAGCTGCTCATTTAGTACCGCGGGAGCAAAATAGTTTGTGAAGATTCAGTGAGTAAGTTTGTGTTCTTCGCATCCGCTGCTAGCTACAAACTTTTTATAAGGTTCAGTGAGGTTCCCCTGGCCGACGCAAAGCGTCAGTTAAATTGGTGGCTACGTCTTATGGCTCTAATGATCGCGGTCGTGGCGTGTTCCACGCTCTTTTGCCGCGGCAAGGCAGCACGAGGCTCGCTGTCCAAGAATCTCTCTGTTTGGCGTTCGATGGATTTTTCGAGACCGGGTCATTTGCTTCGCCCAAGCTGAACAAAACGCCCCCCCCCCCTATTGTCCAACGTTCTGTCTCCCTGGCTCAGTGGCAATACATGGAGTATAAAGCAGTCAAGATCAGTATCCTGAACCCCTTTTGCTTTGATCAGTAATCTATCTTCCAGCTTATCGACGACACTAGACTCAAGATACTGCCAAGGGTTGTAGTTTGAAACTTCTCTCCTTTCCCCGTTGTTTCGTTGTCTATTGAACTATCTTCTAGCTCGCTGGCCACTTCCAGGTAACAAGATAAGCACAAGATCGAGGAATTTGTAGGTTTCAGCTTAGTATCTGTATACTACTTCAAGGCCCCAAGACTGCGTTGAGCTACTGCTCGGCTGTAAAGGTTGCCTTGTACTCTGCCTGTCATGCGTAATTGCACCACAATTGTTAAGGACGGGAGTCTGATGCAGCCTCTAACTCCCGTGAGTTCTGTCGTTTTCATTTTCTTCTAGACATGACGTGACAGGTTGCACTGATTGCAACAGCGGGCCAGACTGCGTACATTTTAGTGGATGCGTAACTTTGTATAAGCCAAGACACAGACGATTTCAGATATTCTTAATAGCGATAGAGCACAGAAGTGAAGACGCCGTGTGTTACTTGAGAATAACATGGTTACCTCATAAGCCCTATTGGGCCGGATATTGATTGCTTAAAAGCTTGCTGTTAAATGACTTCATAACAAGTTGAGCAGCGACGGAATGTGGGCCTACAAAGAGGGTTTGTCTCGCAGTTCATTGGTCTATGCTTTGCTTAAAAATGAAATGATGTAGAGACTTAATGAAATTAGCCTTCGGCCATGAACGTCAGGAACTCGTCCTGATGCTCAAGTGATGTACTAACAGCAGGGGCTGGTATCGCCGGTGGAGGTAGAAAGCACTAAGGACTTCTCCAAAGCGACCCCCAACATCTAGGCTAAGGTCTGTACGTGGCCAGCAATAAGGCTCGGTCAAAATGATGACAAACGAAAGAGAGCCCTCATGACTGGAGAGTGAGGCCCGTTATTGAGGTGGATAAAGCAAAACTATCAGCACAAGGGTGAGTGCGAACTGGCAGTGAGGGATTGAAGTCAAAAAAGTAAAGCCTAATTTAGGAGAGGGGAAAAATGAACGGGTATGACGTCAGCGGCACAAGGCAATTGTAAGGCTGCGGCAGTGTGAAAGAAAGAACGGTTGAACTGTGAGGGAGTGAAACATGCAGGGTTTTTAATTAAATGAAGATACTGCTAGAAAAGCCAGAATGAGAAAGGGAGTTACCATGGAAAATCGTGGGATAGACGAACCTTTCTGGTAGCCGATGAGTAGGCGGACTAAGAGAAACCTGCACCTACAACAGATAAGACGAAAAGAGAAAACGGTGAACTTCGGAAAGTTTGAGCTGAAATATTCAGTAACGAATTTGAGACTGGACCTAGAATAACCAATTTAAAGCAGAGAAAATGGAATTTCGCATGAACTCTTGGAAGGAAATTAGCTGAGGTATAGCGCGGTGGCAGAGTGAATGATGCCACGACTGAAGGCTGAGTTCAGTTATTGAGCCACTTCAAGTGGAGGAAGTGAGACTGATTTTTCCCGCTCCGACTTGCCGAGGACGTATTGAAAGCTTATGCCGTGGGTCTTAATGTGGACGAGAGGCAAGGTAAGTAAGAGGATATCAAAGAGCACCCAGGTAACGACCCCGCTTTCGCTATTGGTTAGCGGACAGAGACTGCGGTGGAACGATGAGCAGTAACTGACGCAAATGACATAACCAAGTAGAGGTTGGATTAGCACTGCAAGCGTGGTACAAACAAATGATGCGGATAAGTAGCGGAACGGAAAAGGCTCATTGACGGTGTATGAGAAGTTCCACAGTGACCTCTCTGAAAATGTGAGCGCATCTAAACGGGATTATTTCAATGTGAAATTGGTAAGATCCACGAAATCGGTAGGGGAAAACGATTGGTGGACGGAGCCATGCCAGAATATGTTGATGGCGAACTCCATAAACGGTCAGCAACGAGAGGGAAAATAGTCCAAACGTTCTTAGGGGCAAGGTGTTTCGAAGTGGCAGAGTACTGACTCATTAGTCAAGGCTTTTTACGTAAGCTTGACTTTCGTTTATGTGAACGATGAATATGTGCAAAATAGTTTGGGCAGAAGGGAACGTATCCATAGCACGCACAAACGTAATCTTTGACTGAGAAGATCGAATGTGCTAAGGAGCTTATTCCAGATCCAGGAGTATGTGAAGGGAAACACTTTGAGCATAGGGCTGTCCCCATGGGGAGAGTAGTAATGACAATCTGTCTATTACGGATTATATACGTAGTATCCGGGGTGAAACAATGGGTTGGAGGGATGAGATTGCTTAGTCAATAATTTAAACAGAAGTGCCATGTTGAGCTTGATGTGACGAAGCCATAATGGTCCAATTTTGGGATATAAGCGTCATTCTCTATGGTTCGGTTGTGACGACCGTGCAGTAACCTGCTTTAACAATTTCTTCCGAATACATGTAATAATAATCTTTGGGATTTTTTGCACACTGGAGAGGGTTAGAGGACAGTATTCGAGAAGGGGTCTGGCTTGTAATTGGTACTTGCGAAGAATGCTTTCTTTAGGCCGAAAGGATCACAGGAGAGGACCGACACAATTTTTCTAGCCTTCGCCTTCAGAAAGACAGCACTTTCGAAGAAGTTAAAAGAGCGAGAATAGTTTTTACCAAGGTCCCTTACTAAAGGCTGGCTCTGAATGGGCGGACCGCAGAGGTTCATGGAACCTGAAGAAACCTGGCTTTTGCAGGTGAGAATGCACACTCGTCGGCGAAAAATTTCATCGCCCACTTTGCGCACCATTCACCGAGAGCGGCTTAGTCGGCAGAAATTTCAGAGATTGTATTGTTGAGGTTGCCATGCGAAAAAAGGCAGGCTATCTTCATGCCGTCTTGGGCTCAAGTTATGGCACTGGATAGAAACAGTACAAGCGCTAATGAATTCTATAACGACGGCATGAATGAGCCATGTGTTTCACAATAGGAAGGAGTCAAACTCTGATGACTTGCAATGCTGTTCAGCTCTGTCATTGAACGGGGGGAATTCTTCCTTGGTTAGGTCCTTTGCCTCCATGCCGCTTCTGTAACTTCGTTTCAACAGTCCCATATCTTTGTTAGGCCGGCTGGTCTCACACTCTGCAGTTTACAGAGGCATTTTTCATTCTCGTCTTCTAGGTTACTCGCTCCTAGCGAATTCACCTTCTTCCTAGGCGAGCTTAGGTTGGTGTCCTAATTCCACTATTCCCAACCTATGAACAGTGACTCGAACAGAACCTACCACTGGAGGATATGCAGGAACTTACATATGGTGCTAGTATGCCTAGCAATATCTCGTAATTCACTACCACGGTGAAATACTCCAGGGACTTGCCGGGTGAAAAAACGCTGCATTCAATCCTCATAATCATCGTCTCCATCGCCCTCAAATACGTGAATTGCATTTTTTTCACCCGGAAACCAGTTCTTCCTTGTTCCACCGCCATTATGACACGCTCTCTTGTGGGCTACACGTGATCCTTCCTCGCCTTTTACTCTCCGAACTGCAGATCCACACAAACATTTCTGTGGCTCGCGACTTTGGTTTTCAGACGGCCAGCGAGGAACAATTCGATTCGCGACGGTAGTTATAAACCGAGTCCGTGGTCTATCTGCCTCTTTAGCTCTGCTCGTCAAGCGAGTTACTTTCTGTGCAACTTCAGCTTGATTTTTCCCTTCTTCGCATTTGTTATTTGTTTTCTCGTCAAGATTCCAGGTTAAATATGGCAACTTTAGTCATATTTGGAGTAACGCGAGGCCAAGTGATGAATCCTAAGTTCTGCGGCGCTGAAGAAGAAAAACATAAACATGCAAATTGTGCCATGAGGCTCCGGTATATGACCTAGACGATCGAGAAAAGAGAACCAAAGTTCAGAGAAATTACCGGCTAAATAATCTTGGGGGTGGATTTCAGGAAACGTATGTCATATCCACACCTTCCCTTTTGGGAGAGGGGGCAATGCCCTTGGGGACATTGTCACCGGTGTTGAGCCTGACTGTATTGGTTAGGCATACAGCCCTGGCCAATCAAGAAATTCAAGGTCGGCTATAGCCCTTTGATGCCCAGCATTACGCCCGACACAAACAGCTGAGCACAGAGATCTCCAGAATTGAAGTAATCAAGTTTCGATGGGAGCTCCGCGAAATATGGTCGCAAGCGGGACTATAAACGCGGAGCAAACAGAGAGCCAGGATAGGGCAGAATACGCAGAAATAACTTATTTAAAGCTCCATTGTAAAAATGAAGCGCAAAAATCGATTACTTTGCCAGCTAACAGGATAATACTAGTGGTGAAGCATGATAAGAGAGCCAAAGGGAATAAATAGGGTGAGTACGGTGCGGAATCCGGGGGCATGGAATGCATAGCCACCGTGGATACGTGGCTACGGAATAGATATACAGTATATCCAGCTTGTCCAGATGGATTTTATGTACCTGACAGGGTCATTTGGATGGAAGAGTGAGAGGAAGGGTGTCAGTGTTAGAGATGAGGCGCAAAAATCAAAATGAACATATTTCGTGTTCAACTTCAGAAGCACAGTAGGCCTCGGTGAGGACGATATTTCGAACAGAATGGATGGTGCTCGTGGGTGTCTACCTGATGAAGTCAACCGGGAATACTGCGGGATGGTTTATTACTACAGTGCCCCAGAGACCGACCTGGGCCCCAGCGGGCAGCGGCGGCCAGACAAAGTTGGGGGCGTCCCCGATATAGCACCTCCACCGGGCCGCCGGATCAAAAGAAAGCCAAAGTCCAGAGCTTCTGGATCTGGTCACCTACACGCTTGCCACACCCCCATGGGGACAAAAAGTTTTAGCAAGTGAACTGTTGTTGGTGTAAAGGCCAGGCTGTAAACCTCCGTGCTGTCATTCAACCTATGTAAGTGTTGTTACCAGTTGATGCATCTACTGAGCCTCGGTTCTTGGAGTTTCTCTTCTTTCCGTATCTCTGCAGGTTGAACAAGAGGAATCCGCCGCCAGAAGACTAGTCATGAAGTCTTGAAGTACTGCACGGGTTCCAGGCTTTGGGCCAAATTGTCCCGGTTCTTGAGGAAATCTTCGATCGTCTGTCGGATTCACTGAGCTAAAACGAGAATAAAAAGAATCGGAAGGGGAGGAGTTGAGGCGGCAATGGAAGCAAAATACACGTAACATCATGCGGTGTCTCACTGTGGAAGGTGCCTTAAGCGGAATGGGGCTGCTTCATTCATGGGCATAAAGCGGAATGAAAATGCAATAAAAGACATCTACCTCACATTTTGGACAAGTAATTACTAGGAGAGACCCAGTAGAGGTCTATCTTTTTCTCGAATGCAGTTCTGCTCTGTGAGAGAGCAATATCTTCCGGAAGTGCTTTCCACAGAGCAATAACCCTATAGCTAAAAGGGTTTATTTGTAGTAAAGTGCCTGGTCTCGGTCTAAAAACCTTTAGGCTATGACCGCGTGGAGAACAGGCTGAACAGATGGAGAAGGAGCAATTGCTTTGACCTCATTCGAAAAGACTTCTTACTTCATGGGGTTAGAGATTTAGGAGTGAGGGGCGGACGGGACAAGGTAGGTGGAACGGACCCCATATCTCTTTGAGGGAGGCCGTCTGAACCCTTCCCAGGACCTCACTGTCTTGGACAAGACCAGAGTGCGCTACCTGACTACCGCACTCCAGCAGGGTTCCGATATACATGCTGAAAATTATGGAGAAATCATCCACAGAAATGGGGGTAAGGACCTTCATATCATATTTAAGACCCGAAAAACAAAAGTGCCCGCAGGTTGGTGACGATGGGAGAAGGACAGGTTACAACCTTACCGGAAACCGAGCACCTTGTGTCGGTCAACCCTTGGCAGCGTGATTGCTCCATTTGTGGAAGACGTGTGACCAGTCTCTCTGCCGAAAGACATGCTCACGCATTTGTCATCGTTACCTGGGAGGTTCCAATCCTCGGACCAGCGTTTTGTTCCATCAACTGCAATTTACAGGTCCTCATCGCTTGAACTCCAAAGGGTTTCATGGTCTGCATACTTTGCAATGTTCACAGGAAGGGCTGTCGGAAGATAGCTTTTGTAGACCAAGGGAAGAAGGGGATCAAAGACCGACCCTTGGGGATCCCAGTTGTTACTGTTACCTCGACCACAAAGGTGCGGTCGGTAAGGAAGCTGCATAAGATGGCCAACGTGAAGCCTGTAATTCCGTATGTTTGCAGCTAATAAGGAAGAGAGGCACGGGGGACTCTGCCGAAGGCCTCAGCAAAATCGGAGAATAGAGTGTGAGCGCTGGCCACCATCGAAGGCTTCCGTCAGACTGTCCATGACAGTAAGCACCTTGATGATGCTTGATCTGCCAGGAAAAAAAACCCATGTTGGGACTAGGAGATGATCTCATTTCTACGCAGATGGGAAAGAACCGCACTCTGAAGAACTCGCCAGAAAATTTTGCTGTTGACGCTAGCTAGACTTATGGGTCTGTAACCAAAAGCAAGATGTCTACTACCCTTCTTATAGATGGGCGCTTTTTTCCCGGCTGCTGGGAAAAACTCCGTCTTCAAAGCATGGCTTAAAAAGAGAGGCACAAAGAGCAGCCGGTGTGTCCGCGGTTTCCTTGAGAATGCCGGGGTTGGATTAGGTCAGGACCCATGGAGCAGTATTGCTTAAGCCATCGAAAACCCCGTGCAACTGCACCACTGTGGATAGTGATGTGGTTAATGGTAGTGACCAGAGATATCGGCTGCATGGCAGAGCGAGATGATATGGGTAAGGAGCTAAAAACTGTAAGAAAGTAGGAGCTGAAGGCCTCAGCTACTTGGCTGGGGGAAGTGATTCGGGATCCGGCACTGTCTTTGAGAGCAAGTTGTGTCGGAGCTGTGCACCTCAGAAGGCGCTTTTACTGAAAGAAAAATGCCTTATTGGTCCGTGCAGGAGCAGGTACAGATTGCTGGACTGCGTTCTGATAGGACGTAGTCGTGTCTTTGCATATGTTGCGGATGATCCTGAAATCTTCTGCATCTCGGGCAAGACCTGTGGCCTTATATCTAACAAACAAGAGTGCTCTTTTGTCTAGAACGGGCCTAATGGGGCGACTGAGGGGCAGCTTACCGTTCTGCGGAAGACTATTTCAGGGAAAAAATGGCCTTTCTGCTAAGGAGATCAACTCTCCGAAATTTTCTACCATTTCATCAGCGGAGTTACCTAGGTCGGCCGAATTTAGCTGGGAGCAAATAAATGCTCAAACTTGGTCAAAATTGGCCCTTCTGAAGGGTCTCAAAATTTTGACTTTTGAGGGAAGAGGAGGCCATTTCACAATGCAATCGAACCCAGCGCAAGGGTGATCATTTTTGCCGAGATGCGGAAAGTAGTGTACCACTTATATTTGGAACCATTCGTTGGTGATGACTAGGTCTAGTAGAGACTGGGCGTGTCCTGTGCGATATTTGGTCGGATCATTTACGTTCTGCCCCCAAAGGGTTCTCGAGTGCGGGGTCCAGGAGGGGTTCACCAATGGTGATCTCAAGGGGGTCAGCTCTTTGCCAGCCAGTACTGGGTGAGTTGAAGTCACCAGTGACTAACAGGTGGATGAAGCCTGTGTAGCTTTTCAGGGGGCCTAATAAGTCTTTGAGACCTAGGCTATCTGTTGGTTTGCGTGCGGGAGGACGATATACTACACCAAGCGGTATTGTCTGTCCTAAAGGGGGTAAACACAACCCGCAACCAATCAATACATGTAAAGCTAAGAGTTGTTAGTATTGTGAGAGGAGGGATGGAATTATCTCAGCATATAGCCTCGCCGGCACAACATTTGCTGGAGTCTCGCCTTGCTGTGGAGCATCCCGGATGGATATATCGGCATCAGGTATCTCAGGGCTCAGTCGGGCTTTTGTGAGGGCCGTGATATGGAGCTCCCTGTCCACTGCGAGCTGACGAAGATCCGGGATCTTATTCAGCGCACTCAGACAATCGGTGTAAAAGTACTTGAGCACATGCTCGGGAGCTGTTGCAGAATAGCCAGAGGCAACTGATTTTGGGTTTGGGAAGGGGAAGAGGGGGAGAGTTGGGGGTGGAAAGAAAGTCTTGAGGGAGTCGGAAGCTGAAGATATTGGGGGGCTGGAGGGTAAACAGGCTGTTGGGGGGACAGGTAAGTTTTGATGTCTAGTAACCTGGGAAGTATCGTACCAGGAGGACGGGCTACATCTTTCAGCTTCCTCAAGGGGTGGGCTGACCTTCTGTGGTTTACCTTTGTGCTTACTGCATGATCCATAGCTCTGGGTTTTCTTGTTCGCGATTCTGTCTTGCATGACCGCACCAGAGACGTATTCTAGTGCGTCAACGACCTTACTGCAGCTTACAGCAGAAACAGGTTGCCGGTTTGTGTCTGGGCTCAGAGGCGAGTGAGTCTCAGCCGTTAAGACAGTCTTATTAGCAATGTTGGGGTCTGTGATAC
Source organism: Fasciola hepatica (assembly GCA_948099385.1). NCBI lineage: Eukaryota > Metazoa > Platyhelminthes > Trematoda > Plagiorchiida > Fasciolidae > Fasciola > Fasciola hepatica. Next base: position 90,743 of record CANUEZ040000043.1, read on the forward strand.
TTTCTGCAGGCGTCAGATGTTTGGTAACACTAGGTCTACTACCGGGGGTACTTTCCGCGACGGGAGATGGAGTTAGAAGGGGAGCAACGGATGGTGGACATGGAGCTCAATCCTCAAGGCGATTTGCCTGCAAGGCAGGCAGCACTCTGAGCTTGGGTTCGGCTTTTTGTGGGGCTGCTGGCTCAGCCTTCTCACTGCGGGGTCTTAAACGAAACGGCTTGTCAATGGGTACTCCCTTGAGCCCTACTTCTCTCTCCTTGAGCTGTGTGGCTGAGGAGACAATTCGTTTGGCTGCCTACTTGGAGCCCACTTCAGTGAGAATGCCGTGTACCTGGTTGGTGCCTTTCGTTGCCAGATGTAACGAACTGTCGTGGGAACCCCCCCCCCAAAAAAAAAACGGTAAAGTTCCCTGTTTCCTCAAAGTCACTCCCTTGTTTACACTATTAACCTGTTTCATGCCTTGTATGTTTTTACGAACCAGCCTTTGTTTGTTCGCGTCCCGCTCGCTGCCCTGTCGTATCCCTTTTCTGGACCTGCTTGAAGCACGTGCTTTTTTTCGTACGCCACAATTCGGTTCTCGTTTTCTGAGTCCTTGTAATTGCATAACTGGGGTTTGTATCTGCTTCGAGTCATTGTCCGTCTAATAATCTGGTATCGTAGTACTTCAGGGATAATCGCCTTCTGATTTCGGGATCCGTTGCAAATTTGGCTACGTATTGCTCAAAGGTGGCTTACGCCAACCAAGTGGACCGATATTTAAGTGGGAGAGGGAGCTTAAGGCCGTTAGACACCTGAGCATAGGCTTCATGAGGGTGATCCGAGTTGAAAACGCGACTTCAAAGGATGACTAGCTTAGAGCATTTCTCGGTGTCCTGCAAAATCTTAGTGACATCAGGAGTTTGCTGCTCAGATACTCCGCACACCTGATCGGCTGCCTGGGACACCGGGAGGGATTTGATAACCAAGCTCCTCAGGCCGGTCAACTCACCCCAAAAGGTGCGGACAGTGGCATTTAGCTCAACTATCTCTGCAGCTTGACTTTGTACTGCATACTTTAGAGCGTCCTCTGCCAGCGCATTATGAAGGACCGTCTCGTCTTGATTGAGGAATGAGACATTGGCCACACAGGGGGTTACAATTATGGCACAACTACCCGGGACGGCACGGCATAGGGGGCAGTAATGGCTTACCCGGTACGAGTCGTGGAAAAAGTTGTGTTCAGTGGATTATGATACGGTGTAGACGCGGCCCAGCGGAGGTCTCGTGAATCGGCTTGACCGAGGTAATGGGGTGTGGGACCTTATGAACCCTAAGCACAAACCTCTTGAGGTCATGGTCATCCGATAGGTCAAGGTGACATCCGGAGCAAGATCTGTATATATGTAGAGGAGTGCAGGCAGCTTCGCCTTCCCACTGATGAAATCGCCTCGACTGGTGATGAAATTTTTGCTACCTAAAAACCAAGCTCAGTGATCACCAAAGGATACAATGTGAGGCCTTGTTGAGATCGTTGTTTTTCATGCAGTAAATGGTGCGGCGGTGGTCCTGTAAAAAGGCTTGCTGGATGTGCTTCCCCGAAGGATTGGGCACATCCGTGGTTTTATGGAGGACTGCGTGACATTATAGACGTTTTTATTCCGTCTAGGGTGAGAAGTGTCATGGTCAGGCTGCAGGCCCCCATATTGTTGCTCAACCAGTTTGAGATTGGCGCCCGTTGAAACACTGCCAAGAATTGCATCCTGGACCTATCTCCTTTGTCCCCTATCTGGTAGACCACCTTCCATCTCATCAGAAGTATACCGATAACAGGATGACCAAAAGATCCCGGTTCAAGCCTTTTACTGGTATGTCACTTCACGACTCCGAAACTTCGGGGCTTTTATTGGCCCAAGTTGGAAGTACTGCAACCCTCCCCCCCCCCAAAAAAAAAGAAAAAGAAAAGAACGACGCCACTGATAAGCCACAGATAGCTATCGCCCCTGAGTGCAGGGTAAGGTCAGTCTGAGTGGGATTATTGCACCAAAAGGAAGGGGCTCGAGAAAGCTGCAGGATATGACAGCTGGGAGAAACCCGTTACAATAAGATGCCACAGTGTTCTCATACTAAGCCACGAATCATCAGCCTTTAGGGGATCCAAAGGAAAAAAGAATTCGGATAACAGTTGGGTGTTAATCAGTCCTCGCAAGTCGAGATACCGCTAGTCACTTCAAACGAATCCCAAAACCAGAAAATGATTGATACGTAGTTTCAATGGCACCAAACTGAAATTCACAAAAGGTAAAAATATATGCGAACCCCAAGTATGTGGCCAAATAGACTGAACAGTAAGACCCAAGGTTCGAATACCCCGTGGCTGAAGCACGACCTTCAGAAACGGTTCAAGGCCAAATTCAAATGTCTCACATGAATAACCAAACGTGCGAAAGTGTGGTGTATGGACGAGCTTTTCCAGGTAATATCAAATATAGTCACATTCATAAAGCACGTAGAGCGTTTGGAAGGATTTTACTTATTTGTTCCTTACGAAGGGTGTACGATTCGGCGTGGTTTGAAGCCTTCAGTCTACTAGTAGGCATCAGGAGGGTTCATAATATCTGTCTATGGAGTCCACCGCCATCGGGAAGGCAAATAAGGCCCGGGGTATCAATCCTGGTTGAGTACACAAGTTCCATCATCAGGGACCAACTGTTAGCGAGACTGGGTGAGAAGTTTCGCCACATAACGGGGAGACATCGTTTCGTACCTCATACCCCGAAAATGGACACAAGAGCGACAGGAAATACCAACCTAGGAGGATGGCAAGTACGACCATCGCTTCAACCGAGAGGCTTGCCGGAGACAAGCTCGGCAGTAAGAACCGGGCCCTACGTTCAGCGCAACCCACCCGGCAATCGCCGTCAAGCGGTGGTTGTGATTGAAGACGTGCTGGAAGGTGAGAGGTGGGAGGCCTGTTTAGAGGAACAGGGGTAGTAATAGGCTGCCTAGCGTAAGATCCTCCGGCCGGACGGCCACAGGAATTGACACCGTACCGCCCATGAGGCGCACGCTTGAATCGGACCTGGAGGAACAAATAGTCATAGGGGCGAGCCAACAAGCTACGATATCCAGTGCAACCAAAGCTCAAATTAAAGAGGAACCGAGCAATAATGAATTAGGGGGCCAAGGAAGTACTATTCGCCTCTGTCCACAGCATTAGAAAGAACGAATGGGTGAAACTAATCACCACAGTCGATCACTACAGCCTTGAAATAGTCGAAGTATCAGAGGCATGATTGACCAGAAACACCCGTAACCCGCGGGTGGTGCAAGAGCACTACCTCGTTTATCGGATGGACGCGTGAAATGACACTGCAGGTAGTAGAGAGGTCTTCGCTATGGGAGCAGAACTAGCGCACACGGAACCAGAGGCGAGCTTGTGAACAGCAAGCACCCAGGTGTGTGCTTTAACCTTAATAATGCGAGCCAGGAAGATGGCTAGTACATGTTTATATAGAAGCTCGAACTCAACCTTGGACGAAGAAAAAAGGTTGGTGGGTGCACTAAGAAGGTTCCAGGCGCCGGAAAGCGAATTCCTAATATTGAGGGACTTTAGCCTGCCAGGAGTGGACTGGACAGCAGGTAGCTGTATCCCAGGTAGAGCGGGCGGAGGCGCCCTCGACTCAGCACGTCATAGGGTTCTGCTTCGGGGTATTAGGGGAGACGTAAGACGCAGATCAGGGTGGCAGCCTACACCCCCTGACTTAAAGATCACAACGCGTGAAAACGAGGACGGGTCAGGTTCGCCGTCGCACTTAGCGAAAAGTGATCATATCACCGTCAACGTTACCCTATGTCTCAGACAAGTGGAAAGCCTTAGGAGAAATGACAAAGAAATGTTTGGAGGCTAAACTTAGAGAAGTTCAGACTTAAGGTTGCAAAAATAGACTGGGGGTAGAGGATGAGTAGGCTGGTGTGGAGGAAGAGGGGCAGAGGATCAGGGGGAAACTTCTTGAGCCATGAGAGAGTTTTCCCCCACTTCAGCAGGGCGGGAATAGAGGCAAGCCAGCCTGGTGTTCACCCACGGTTCATGACGCTCGCCTTCATCGCGGCAATGCCGCGTGCGGAGAGCAGTTCGAACTTCTGGCTATTGATGTTTGACAGATTTCGTATGACGGACTTTTTCTTGCCACTCAGACCGAAAGGACTGTATCAAAAGCTGAACTTTCTCCTACTGTCCTGCGATATACCCTCCAAGTCACCGGCAATTCAAGACGCAAGATGCAGCCAAGACTTTTATCCTGAGCCCTTCCGCATTGTCCAGTGATCTGTCTTCCAGTTCCCTGGCAATACTAGAAGCTGTCCAAAGTTGTATTTTGAACCCGATCCCCCTTGCTCATTGCCCCATCATCCAGTGAACTATCTCAGCTCGCTGGTGACATTCGGATAACGGAATGATCACAAGATCTGGGAATATTTTGGCTTTGGCCTCTTGCCCGTGTATCACTTCAAGACCTCAAGACTTCATAACAAAAATGGGGAAAAAGCTGGCACATCAAGGCCGATGGTTGCGAAAGAGCCTGTCTGCGGTACGAGGGGAATGGAAACTCAGCCGCTAAATTTCAAGTGGGGGAAACAAAATCCTTGAAAAGGGGCTGGTCAAAGAGGTAAAATAAAACCCAGAGCTACCACAGATACGTCAAATCGAGGGAGTTGCTTAGAAAGAGAGTGGGACCTGTAGTCTTGAGGGACAGGGATGAAATATATGATGGCCAAAGCGAATCCGATACTTTTGGCCTATTCTCTGGGGATGCACGCAGAAGTGATTGGGGATAATGAGCAAAGACGGAAACAAATTTTTGGTCCCACTGCCTCCATCCTGCAAGTAACGGGGGAGGGAGAGACAGAGAACTTACCCGGGGGACTAAACAAGCATAAGTCGGTAGGGCCCGAGGGCGTACCTCCAGCTATTATACAGTTCTTGGCTGCAGTGATTAATGGACACGCCTGTCGTCTTCACCGTTCCACATTTATTAATAGGTGTTACCTTTGGACTGGCAACAGTTTTGGATATTCACTAGAAAAGGTCGCAGTCCGAAGAGCAGAATTATCGTCTCGTAGGCCTCATGTGCACTCTCTGCATATGTTAAGAGCGACAAGCAGGGGGACACACGTGTACACGCCTAATGAGCCACCAGCTCTTCCGTAAAGCACAGCACAGTTTTTGGAAGGCGAATCTCGTCTCTCGTACCTTTTAGTATTCTCGGACGAAGTCGCCATCTAGCTGGATGAAGGAAAAACGGCCGGTATTTGTTACCAGACTTCAGCAGGGCTTTTGGCTCAATCAGAAATCACCTGGCCTTGTCAGAGATGGGAAAGTTTTGGAGCGGATTCAAAGGAAAGCGACCAAAATGGCACATGGCCTACATTTTACTCCCTATCCGATTCGCCTAATGTCACTTATACTCTACACCCGCTTGAGACACGTCACGTTAGGAGAGACCTCTTCGTGATGCATAACCTATTCCCATTGGACCTGGCTGATCGGCTTTTCGCTCGTCCGAACTTGGAGATTCTGCGAGGACGCGCGAAGAGACTCTTCAGACCGAATCCGTGTACCTTCAGCAGACAACATTTCTTCTCTTCTCGGGTAATATCTCTATGGAACAGCCTTGCACAGGAGGCGGTGAATGCCCCCTCGAACAAGATATTTAGGCCTGGCTAGGCAAATGGTTAGGATTCATGCCAAGTCTAGCCAGTTCTCTGATCTTCCGCGCGTAGATTATTCTCCCCCATGTTTTCACATCTAGTCTTCAGTCCTATATACTTGCACAACGGCGAAGTTATAAACAGATCCATTCTCTTCCCTCCTACGAATGTATGTAAAAATCAATCTTCTGCGTAAATTCTAAAGCAAAATATATTAGTGATGTGTTGATGCACCCACAATCATGTTGTTGGACTCACGTACTACATGGGAGGCGTTTATTTTTACACTGGTGTCGCTTTTGCAAAAATGGTTGCCCACCCGTTGTCGAGTTTTGCCATTCCAGCTCGGTGGCACCGGGGAAAGTAAGATGCGTACAAGAACCGGGAACATTTGGGCTCAAGACTCGCTCCCGAGAACTACTTTAAGACCTCAAGGCCATTCCCTGATCATGGGTCGTCAGTGATCCAGCTACATCTCTCATAAAACCCTTTTTACGACCACTTGTTGCAACAAAACTGGAAGGAATTAACGAAGTCCCAGTAGCGGGTGCCGATCTGTGGGAACGCCTTTGAAAGAAATCTGGACGCTCAATTGGCCTCGACCACTATCGGCAGTAGTGGGTGCATAAGTGGTGTGCATACCATCGAAGGAATTCTGGACGCTCGATTGGCCGGGGCCATTACCTGTACTGGCAGACTGAACTGAACTGAACTGAACTAACCTAACGTGACCTAGCCAGTTTGTTGTTCCGCAACTGGGGTCCGCTTGCAGGTAGACTGCCTCGGTTGTGCCTATCGCTGAGACTAACGTCAGTATAGTTCGTGATGATATAATGATATGACTGGTTTTATGCGAAGTCTCAAAGCTTCTGGCCAACGCGAAGTCCCCGTGATCGCACGACGAGAGGAGGCTTTGGTCGTTGAACAGATAAACAAAGTGTATACACTTTGTTTATCTGTTCAACGACCGAATATAATATATTATATCCAGTGTGGCACCCAGCCTGTTCGTGACATCGGTTTTCGATCGGTTTTCAGTCGGATTGTTTATTGGCCATTTTAAACGGATCAACATTGAGTTTATCCGAAGGAAATCGACGACCGGAGTAATGTGAAATGCTTTGTTGGAGCTGTATTGGTTTAGTTTATCGAAACGCCCCGAAAACCTCGGTATAGATCGCTCTATCTTATTCCCTCGAAATGGGTTTAATAAGGACAATTAATCGGAAAACCACCAGCTAGGAGATAGAAATGAGCACCGTAATGCGTAATTTGGGTTAGTGAAAGAAAGTGACGAAGCATATCACGCGATTTCCTTCGTATAAATTCAGTGTTGATCCGTTTAAAATGGCTGCTAAACAAACCGACCGGAAACCGATCGTCGTAATAGTAAAAACCGATCGGTTCCGGAGCGGTTTTGCACCGGTTTTGCTATATCGTGGTGCTTAAATAGCACCCATTCGGTCAATGCGCAAGCAGGGGACCAGCACAGAGACTAAAACATGAGCCGCATGCGTGCGGGCAGCAAGACACTGTAAATGTATTTACTCTGAAGTCAACAGAAACCTACCAAGCAGCTCACGTGTCGCCGTGAGCGTCACCTAAGAGTCCCCTAAGTGTTCTACTGACCGTACGACTAGTAAAGCCCCAATAAAATAAAAAAATGTGTACTCGGGGGACGGTCACCGATGAATGCGCGAGACGCGTGGGGACCGTACCCTAGTTGCATGATCGTGTAATACATCTGCATTATGTTGCTACTCAACGTGAAAAAGCGTATCTTCAGTGGCCACCATATAATTACATATATGTATTGGCCTAAAACATGTACGCGTTTGAACAAATCACCTGCGGTAGGTCGACCTACGGTGATCGCTGTTTCTTGAGAAAATGACTGAAATTCGTTACATGGCACTAAAATTTACTCGTGGAATGTATTTTTAACACGGGGAACTCGGATCTTTCACTGTGAAAAATCCACTTGCATTTTCCACGTCCAAAAGTCCAACGCCTTGAGCGGGAAACGAACCGGCGACACTCCACTTACCGGGCAGATGCTCTACCAAGTGAGCTGTCGCGGTCCGGCCAGTAGGTGTGGATAACGCGGCCCGCGGCGTTGGACTTTTAGATGCGGACAATGCAAGTGGATTTTCTATTCAATAACATTTACTGTGCGAAGACGCATTTGGTGTGCAGTCTGCGCGGGTTTTCTGGGCTCATCGCTAACCCTCTCCCAAGTGTACTTATGGGGTTCACGCAATGGTACAGTCAGGGGGAAACTGTGCTGCCCGGGTCGTCTATGAAACATAAGGTAATACTTAATGAGCTAATGAAAAGTTTGGATTTTCGGGACAAAATGATAACTTGGGAGTAAGTTGTCTAATCGGCATAGGTTGGAAGGTGGTGGACAAGTTGACCGTCCCTTGAGTGTACCCCCAGGCAACAGGACCGTCGTCTGGGCGTCACCCGAGTGTCCCCTTTGAAACAAAAAAGGGACACAAGCGACAGTCGGGGGACGTTCAGGTAACGGTCGTCGAAATTGACCAAAACGGACCCCTTTATTCTCAATAATTTTTATAATACTAATTTCGACTTTGTGTACCTAAATATATGCATTTCTCCCAATCACTACACCATCATTCTATGGTATAATGGAAATTCGCCATCGGTATAATAATAATCTTAGCCATAATTCCGCATGCGCCATTTAGCGGAATTGTTTCCGAGAGTTCATGTAGAAGTCCGATTTCTTAAAGTAGTTATATTAAGGAAAGTATGTCTATAGATACACTCGAATATGACACAGTGCAGTGCATCCCAACTGGCATTTTCTGAACTACAGCGGGGGAAAGAGGGGTCTTTTTTTAAAGACTGCAGGAATTATCAACATGAATTCAATTGTATGAACCACCCAAATCGTTGTAATGACGCACCGCCACCAAATTTTCACTTGCCAATAAAACGTATTCGTATGGCGGTGATTGCAAACGGGGATTCGCTGCTGATTGCGGCAACCGGTCTGTATCTTTGTATTCAGCGTAATGTTTCGGTCGATAAATTGTACAGCAGATCCAGGAAACGTTTTTTGACGACATCTGTTTGTCGGAAAAATGACGATGTACTTCACGATAATTACAAATCGTTATTGTGCAAGTTTTGTCTTCGCAAACGATTGTCGTCCCTGCACTCCTCTCCATTTTATTTAATGCAAAAGCAATCCGAAATCATCGCATGGATTTCGACGTACACATTGACTACTAGTTTTTATTCCTGTAGTCAGAAAGAATTGTAACTGTCAATCCCCAACTGGTCATCGACAAGGTGAATTACCACGTCCTGATAGGATGTGCGGTCCTCAAATTTTTACTTAGACTAATAAATTCCCACGCAGTGCACACGGAAATGTTGCGGTTTACTAAGTACACGGGTACACTGACATCGTCTCGTAACACACAAGCTGCAATGAATCACTTAATTTTGTCTTTCATCACGAAGAAGAATGAGACAGAATGCATACTCACAAAACTAGTCCAAAAATCAACCAGGCACTGTCGAATGTCAAATAGTGAACTCAGCAGCGACATTGAACGAGTACCGCCTAAAACTGACACAAAAGGGATTCATCAGAATAAATGGAATACCAAAAATCACCGTACACAATAACCTGGTCGGGGGAAGTGACTAGTTGCGATCATTATGGTTTTTCTTTGTAGAATCTTAGACTTGAAACCCTTGTTTTCATAAAGAGATTTCCTTGTTTAAAGCCAGTGAGAACTAAGCAACTAAATATTCCGAAATATCGCTTATAATATGTTTTCATGGCAAAAGTTTTACATTTATGATCAGCTATTAGCTGTTTCTGTCGAGTTCGTGTGTTTCTGGATGCATTGGAGGGATTTTCTTCGACCGTCCCCTGGGAAACACTCGGGTGAGCGTCGAGTGTCCCTTTGTGCTGTCTGCGCCTTTAGGCGAACAACCGAAGCCGAGTTCGTGCTTACGGCGATGTTTTACCCGAGTTCTCCACGGAAAGTGGTGCTCGTCAGGGTCGCCCTCTTTCACTCTTCCTCTTCAATTTTGTATTTGAATTGGTTCTTGAATTAGCCCTATCCTCGTGTAAGAATAGCTGTATCGATCTTTGCTCAGGCAGTAAACTGTCTGACTTGGAATACACGGACGATATTGTTCTTTTGAATGAAATTTCAGATAAGTTCCAAGCTCTCTTGGATAGCCTTAACAACAGCGTGGCAATGTTTGGGATGCGTTTTGCACCTTCCAAGTGTAAAATGCTACTGAAGAACTGGGTTGGCTCAACAACAAACTTCTTTGTGACAGGGGAAGCTCTAGCTGGAGTAGGTAAGTTTTGTTACCTGGGTGGTTACATCTCACCGGGTGGACAGATATCGGATAAACTGTCATTGCGTATACAGAGGGCGTGTTTAGCTTTTGCCAAACTCCATCATCTGTGGCGCTGATGTGACGTCCGATTGTCTGTTAAGGGTAGAGTGTACAAAGCGGCAGTTGGGCTGGTTCTTTTATGCGGTTTAGAAACATGGCCGTTAAGGGTAGAAGATAGGCAAAAACTGTCGGTGTTCAAGCATCGATTTCTCCGTAGCACTGCCCGAGTATGGTGGAAACGCCGTATCAGCAATGCTGAGATTGGACGTAAGGTGCTGGGAACCAGAGACCAGTCTCTGAATCAAGTACTGATTCTAACCAGGTTAAGGTGGCTGGGACATGTGTTACGCATGGCCACCAATAGACTTCCTCGGCGTACGCTGTTCTCTGGGGCAGGTAGTGATTGGAAGGTAGGTAGAGGTGGTTAGTTCATAAAATGGCAGAAGGGTATGAAAACCTTGGCCAGTGGACTTGGCCACGTAGGGCATGTTAGACTTCCAGGTTGGGATCCACACGGTCCACCTACCAAATGACCGGAGACATTAAATGATGTGGCCATGTGTGTCGCGGCCAGTGGCGTAATTGCATTCGGAATCTTTCGTTGTACTCTTGATTTCCGCTTACTACTTTCATTTTTTTGAATCTTCTTCACTTTGTGCCTCTATTCTTTACGCCCTTTACTGGGCGGTGCTGGAAGGTAGCACCCGGAACCAGAGCACATAAGTGCGAGGTTAATGGCTGAATAAACTGAAAGTGGAACTGAGCCTTTAGGGGTCACTCAGTGGTCATATCAGGTCAAGGCACGGGACTGGCGGCCAATGTCAGTGGTAGTCCACTTTCTCGCAGCTGTTGTCCGCCGCTTCTCACCGTGCTTCGACTTCTTGGAATCCTTTCGTATCTGTTGGTAGCTTAAAGTGTAAGATACGGGTCAGGGTCACCATCGGAAAGAGCAGCAAAAGCAATGTTTCAGTAAGCTGAAACCGTCAACCAGCAGGTACATTCGTCATGCACAAGTCTGGCCAGTTGGATGTCAGCTCTCGTAATAATGCGAAATTTAGAGGGACCAAGAGTCACTGAGGAGCATATGGGTGAAAGAATAAAGAAATGTCGGAGCAGTAGCAACTTATGGGAGCTCTCAATTGTCTCACGGACAATCCGGGAAAAAGTGTCCACGCCAACACCAGCTTCTTTTTGAAAATTGCGACAGTATTTGTGGTACGGCCATAAAGAACCAGGGACTCGTAATTCGGACTAAGAACCTTCTTTGCTACTTGAAGTATCTAAGAGGCAAAAACACCGTGGTTTTCAAAAAATTGAGTATCCCACAAGGAGACACTCGGAGAACGGCCGAGTGATCTCATATACTGCCTGGGTTTTTTAAGTCCAGTGAAACATCCGGCCAAGAGAAAGTAGCGTAGTCAAAGTCATGCGGTAGAGCAGATCGCGGAGAAAATTAATCAAAAATGATGTTTGAAGAATGATCATTCCTTCCGAACGACCAAGGCCACTATGGTATATGCAGCAGTCCACCGCTTGAAAGCGTGAAAAGCTTTCGGACAGGGCGAGGAGAGTAGGGGCTCACAAAAAATGTTTGGCGCGTGGTTGTAAACGTGCGAAAGATGCGAATGTAGCTGTGCTGCGGAATGCTGACAGTCAAAATCAATGGTATGCAGGAACCACGGAGTACTAGTGAAGTGTGAACCGGATTTATTACCATTAGTATCGGTTCCGTGAATCGTCATCTGAATTAGCCACACTGATGACGTCCAGTTTCGGGTAACCGGTAATCGGCATGCTTTTTGGGAGCCAAATCAAAAAGGCGTCTGCGACCGGGAAGAACCAGAATGCAAATGTTGGGAACAAAATCGTCGGAGAATTTTGCGAAACCAGCGAAGCGTGCCGAATAACGAAGTTCCATGAAACAAAAAGAAACGGAAAACGGATATACCAATCGCAATGGACGTGACAGATATACGGCGATGACCAGCAATGTACGTCAGTTCGTATCAAAACGATAAACACAGAAATTATTGTTGCACGTCGTTTTTGGCCTAGTGGCGAAAGCGAGCTAGGTAAACGATCTCCCGATAGGAACATGAAACAGGAGTTTTACTCGTGAGCATAGCAGTACCAGTGGGTTGCTCTCCTGGACATGCGACTGGACTCATTTGAAGTTGCAACAAGCAACGCTGTCAGCGATCCATACAGGGTTGATATCTAATCTCAATAGCGGGCACCGCCCTATCGTAAACCTACGCGGCTTTGAGACGACCGATACTAACATTATCGGCGCGGTGGTGTCGATCAACCTGGAAGGTTTTATCATGATGGAAACTCTCGTAAAATGGACATTCGCAAGGCCGTTGCTTTGATTTGCTCGCCCAGTCAACACGAATGAATACATGCAAACACGTCTGGAGTTCACTCGGAACAATTACCTTTCGTTGGTGCATTCTCGTCTGCACTGGAGCGAAATTTCGTATGTACGTAGACGCACCTTTTGGCGTTACTGTTCTACTGACTGGGATGGTTTTCTCGACTTTCTGGCCTGCGACCCTTGGAACGACTGTTTTGTGTCTGATGTTTCCGTGTCTGTTCCTAATTTCACTACGCTGGTTCTCCAAGGTACTCATCTTTACATTCCTCACTTTTCTTAACCCGGCAATCCACGATCCCCTGAGTGGGTTGACCACGCTTTCAACCGTGGTGTTCATTTAAAAAGCCGAGCGTATGACAGATGGCGCCGCTAACCCAAGTAAACATCTCGGCACCATTTTGTGCAACCTAGGAACAAATTATCGCTCGCTATACAGAAAGCTAAAGAACACTTCGTATGCCACAAAAGTGAACAACTGGCCTCATTTGCTACCAGTGACCTCCAAATGCCTCAGTATGGTCTCAGGCTTCGAAATGGCTACTCGTTTTGAATGCCTCTCGAAATGCTCCCAAGTGACCGTGCGTCTAACACAGCTTCTGTTGAGGAAGTCCTACTCACTGCCTTCTCGTGGCGGAGGTGTTCCCACTGAAGTGAGAGAATGAAAGCGAACGCCTGGCGCTTCCTTCCGGATTGGCTGACTGATTGTCAATCGAGGGGAGATGGCTAAACCCTGATTCCACGCCAACCACGGCTGACGTACGAGGCGTACAACACTATGCTCACAGGCATCTGTGGCAAAGAGGTGCGCTGGGCACCCAGGATGTTTGGCCTTATCTGAAGGGCAAATGAATTGATTAATCAGTCACGGGCCTCCAGAGGACTATGAAACCCTCATATCGTCCTACTGTCTTGTAGATTAGGCGTTCCGGTCAAAGGCTCGGGGTAGGACCCCTTAAGTCAACACCTACTTCGATCTGGGCAGCCGTGTATTAGTCAGCCCAAATGCTTGCATGGAATCTCCACATATATCACTCGTTTACTCGCTCGACCTTATTTACTCACTCGAGCTACACAAGTATATATATATATATATATATATATATATATATATATATATATATATATATATATATATATCACCCGCTTGATTTCAGACCGTGCACCAAACAAAACATGGTACAATCGGGCAGGAGGACGTACACAGTCCGAGTCCGCGATTTGTTTGTGGGCTCGATACTGCCAGGTTGCCCAAGCCGAAGTAGGTGGTTTTCTTAAGGACCCAGTGGCGGTTATGTTTTTGCAGCTTGTGTTCAAACTCCTCAAAAAATCCCCCTTTGATTCTTTACTTTTATTTATTTTAATTTTTTAGTTCACGCCTTTGCATGGCACTACATTTCTGTAGGTTGTACCAAGTTATATACAAATTTCGTTTAAATGCAAACATTATACACGCAGCTATCATTCATGCAACGAGACTGAGCCTTGACGTGGCGTGGCAACTTGCGCGACCCAACGAGTTATACAGGTTGGCTTACCCTAAGCAGAAAATTCAATTATGCCTGGAAGGTCAATGGATAGAGGACTGACGAAGCAGTCTCCTAGTCCTCCAGGTTGAAGGGCGATTGGAGCTGGCAACTGAGTCGGTAAAATCAGTGAGAGAGTAAGTAGTCCAAGCAAATGGGCTTCCACTTAGCCACTCCACTGTCCTGCGGATAGGTTCTTTTTAGAACTAAACGTTTTGGTTGAGAACCCTAATCGTCCTCCTGCTTAGAGGCTGAACACCCTAACATTTTCCATCCAATATCTCCCATGAACTGCACGAATACAAAGAATTCCGGTCGTCGCACATGATAATCAGGATCACACTACCCATTGCATCGAGCGGAGTGGGTAGTGATAAGCGAGCTGGTGCTCAGATTTTCCCCTATTTCATTCAGGTTTTGTCTTCTGTTCCCAACCATCTCTCGTTGCCCCCACTATCCGCCCATAATGCTCCCACTGATAACACGACCGATACTCACAACGGCTCATAGCCAAGTAGTGTCGTAAATAATCCTCAATCTCATAACTCATTTTCCCAAGCCTCGTCAGCCTTCGAATCTCGGCTCCTTCAACGTGCGTACTCTCATGCAGGCCGGTCAGCAGGCGTGCCTAGCGCTCACAATAGACTCTCTGGTATCTCATCGAGTTTATTCCTGCGCATTTCAGGAGACGAGGCAGCTAGAGCTGCGGGTCAACGTGTTGTAGGAATCATCTTGACTGACAAGGCTGAGGCTGCCATTTTAGACTGGATACCGGTTAATAGTAAAACTCTAGGGGCTAGTTGGCGTTCGAAAGGATAGCTGTGTTAGGCGCAGTTTGTTTATGATCTCCACATACGCTCCAACACACTGCAGCTCTGGCACACAGAAGGATGAGTTTCATGATGAACTCACCACTCTCGTTTGCAGGAGCAAAGGCTCTGATATTGTAGTGCTAGGTGGTGATTTTAATACACAAGTTGTCAAACTTGGTGCGTCGGAGGCTTGTTCAGGGGGGCAATGTTCCTTACCCACTCAGCGCACCGATAACGGGGATAGGCTTCTCCAGTTTTGTGCAGACAGTCAGTTATTCCTGTCTAGTATAGATTTCCGACACAGCTCGCGTCGTGCAGTGATACGGCGCTCTAACTCTACAGGTACTCTGAGTCAGGTTGGTTATACCGCAGTGAGCTACCGGCAGCGCGGTTCTCTCCAGAACTGTAGATCTCACCAGTCCACGTACGTGTTGTGCCACTTGACACCGGATCGCAACAGGAATGCCCGCGAACAACAGGCCAGATTCCGCCCAGGTCGAGGATGTACCGACTACATTTTTACTCTTCGTCAATTACTTGAAACGTGTCACACACAAACACACACTGTCGACCGACAATAATGGCTTTCCCCAATTTGAAAGGCATCTTTCATTCAGTTAACCGAACAGTGCTGTGCAGTGCTCCTCACCGAAAAGGTGTGTCACAGAAGTTCGTGAATCTACTGGGATCATTGTACTTTCGTACTTCTGGACACGTAAGGGTTTACGGAGAACTATCCAGTCCTTTCGAAACGACCAGTGGTGTTTGACAAGGATGTCCCATATCTCCATTCCTGTTCAACTTCGTCATCAACGAGATAGTGCAGAATGCCTTGTGAAATCTTCAATATGTAGGCGTTGAACTAGGAAACAGTGGAAAGCTGTGTAACCTAGATTACGCGGACGACCTTGTCTGCTTGTTCGGATCCAAAGAACATGCGCAACGTGTACTAATTAGACTTGCAAAATCTGTAGCTCCATTCGGCATGCGCTTTGCACTCTCAAAGTGTGAAGTGATGTTGCAAAACTGGACGTAAACGATTCCGAGCTTGATGCACGATGGTGAGGTGCTAACGATTCTCGACCGCCTCACTCACCTTGGCAGCAGCGTGACGATGGATGGAGGCACGGTAGTAGAGGTGAGCACGCGTATATCCAAAGCTGGAGTGGCGTACGCTGGACTGAGGCACTTATGGTGCCGACCTGATATTCCGCTGAAGTTGAAAAGTCGTGTATACTGTTCTGCGGTGCACCGAGTTCTGTTGTATGGTTGCGAGATATGGAGTCTGCGTGTGGAAGATGCTCGTCGCCTTGAAGTTTTCAACCATTGGTGTTTACTTAGTATTGCTAAGATCGGATGGAGTAACCGGGTAAGCAATGTTGAGGTCAGAAGTCGAGTATTGAGTACCAGCTCAGAGAATGTTCTGTTACAGCGTATCCAGCTTAGTAGAGTTCGTCGGGTTGGGGCATGTGTTGCGTATGGCAAACACATCTACTGTGTCATGCCCTGTTTTTCCGTTCCTCCTTAAGAGCGGAAGAAGCCATGTGGAGGTCAACAGATGACGTGGTAGTGAGGAATGAGAAAATGTACAGCGAACTCGGGGAAAAGTAGGTGTCTCACGTCTTCGTCGTTGGGGTCCAAAAGATTCCTCAGCCAGTTGGCTGGAGGCACTGGAGGATATGACATCGAACCGTGAACAGTGGCGATCGTGTTGTCACTTTTCGTCGAATCAGAATGACTGATCAATGTGCGTTTGTACAGTTAGACTGTGTATTCCGTGTGTTCGCTATTAGGACGTTGTTTCCTTTTCCCATCCCTGTAGGTCCACTCCCTGTCCATCTCGTATATTCACTTTTTCTATTTTTACGTGCAACATGGTGAGAAAAGAAGCAGTTAGTGGGGCTTGCTCTACTGTCTAACGCTGTACGATGATGATGATAGGAAAAGTGAAGTTGTTGTCTATATCCGCGAATCAATACTTCGGGATTTTAATTACTGTGTACGTCTTATTAGAGCGGTTCCTATGCACGTACGCATCGTCATACCTAATTTACTACGAGAACGCCATCCATACACATTTTATCAATAAATTTGTTCTCTCGTTATTGTACACGAAATGGAACACGGTAAAATGAGTAAATCCCGTAGTCCGAAGTTAGTCAAGACCTTGTGACGATGTTCACGCGAAATTGTACCTCATCAGGTTTGGTCGATTCCGTGACTTACAGATCAATGACAACATAGAAACTACCCAGTACTTGTTAAAAATGCAGATTATATTGCTAACTAAACACATGCGTTGAAAAGTTCGCAACAAAACATAAAACAGCCGTACTCAGTTTACACTTTGTGGGGAGAGCCACAAAAGGTCCCAGTAAGTCGAGTGTTGAAACCGGTCGTACGACAGTGGCACTATCTACCAACAAAGTGACGGGCGATGGCAAGACCCAAACCGTTGACTCCTGAGTTAGTAATCAAATGCTCTGAACCACTCGATCATCACCGGTCGGTACATTAGAGCATATGGCTAGGTGTCGCCATCAGTGACGCTCTGTATTTACAAACTTCATAGATCTAATGGCATCACTTGTGGTTCTCTTCTTCCTTAATTATTCCTGATTGAGGTTCCCGCTGAGGGATAGCAACTACTACCGCCGTACTCAATGCACAGTTTGGTTTTTTGAACTGAGCCGGTTCGATTTTCGCGCACGTTACATTGAGTGACTATTTCTCGATTCTCCCTTAGGAAACGGTAGATTTCGAGGGTGAATCAGGGGTAGCAGGCGAGTAAAGCCTGGGTGACTGCCATGTAGACTCGCAACAGAAATGACATGATCAGTATAATTCAGAAGACGGAATCGGAGTGACACACATTAATCGTCTAATGAATGGAGTATGTCAGCTTAAATGTAAAAAAGGAAATGGAGTGTTGGGCAAAACGAAATGAGTAAGCGTGTGAGAATTTGTGCAACATTAGCTCCGGTCAGAATAGAATAACTCGTCCTGTTACTTCTGCATAAAGGTAAGGATAGTGGTGGAGGAGAATTCGGAACTAGAATTCTTGTGAAGTATTTATTTATACTTCCCAATTATGTGGGCATTATGTATTGCTTCTAGACAGTCTGGGTACGAGTTACGCAAACTTTAGCATATCCAACGCTAATTCTGTTTCGTTAAATGGATCTATTGGCACGTCAATAAACGCGGTCGCAACTTGCCAAGTTAATGTTAATAATTGGATCGTAACTAAGTCCCACGCAAGTGAACAGAAGTCAAGCCGTTGAAGTCGCAATAATTGTGTGGGGCTATTAAAACCACTCAGCAATAAACATGTGAATACAAATCTCGAATGTGATCCCAAACGACAACCTTGTCTAAAACCAACGCGAGCGAAACACGCTATCAAACGGCTGTCAAAGTGACGCGTTTTTGTTTACAGTGTCAGTCAGAACACTGCTGTCAATGATGAAAAAATAAATAGGTAGAGTATGTCATGACTAGCAACTTTCGATGTCGAATGGACTCCACAACACAATGAAACAAGTGGTCTTAACATTACGCACTTATCCGCTGCTGTCGACTTTGTATTTCTGATAGACTGTCTTTGGGATCAGTGTGCGAGTGTGCAATATCCATACAATGTATCGAAATATTATCAATAACGTCTGGTCCTGTTGGTTGATTCTGGGGTAAGTCGTTGGAAGAATCTGTCGTCCGGGGTTTGTCGGGAGTTGGAACCGACGTTTCGCTTCGGGGAGCCGAACGGTGGATAGAGACGTTTTCTGTTCTACCACTCGGCGGTTTCATAAAGGTGTAATGCGGATTTTTTATTAAATGCTTGTGCATGAGAGCAATGGAAAGGGTATATACCCATAGCCACGAAGGCCTACTGCACTATTAGGTATAACCGGCAACCAGACCCTGAGACTTGGGGTGGAGAACCACATAAGGCCCCAATAGGTCAGGTGTGATAACGCTCCGGACGACAGTGAAATGCTGTCTACCACCAAAGTGACTGGTGGTGGCGGGGATTCGAACTTCGGACCTCCGAGGTGGTAATCAGACGCTCTCACCCGCTCGACCACCACCGGTCATTACGTCTGGTGAAATCTTCTTCTACCGGGGTGTCATACTTCGAGGATCTATTCGTGCGCTTAAGTAACAAGACCAGGGACTGTCAACCATGTTGACATGTACCTGCGTTCAGCAACTTTTGAATCTGGGATCGAATAAACAATCTATCTTCTGCCGGATGACGCCTGAATTGTGGTTTTAGGCCTGCAGTCAGGTGCCAGGTGTTGACGTAGAGAATACGGTTCCACTTGAGCTGCGTATAGCCAACAGACGAACGTGAGCTTGCTACCCCTGAAAAGTAGTTCCAATCTTTTATCTTGTCTCAGTAAGTCGAGCCTGAGTCAAACGCCAGCACACATCCGTCATCACAGACAGTTTGACGTGCTCATACGAAATGCCTTTTTATTCACTTTCTAAAGTAATCGGTGCCACGGTAATTCGGTTTAGGGGCGGCTTGATTGTTCAGTGATATCCCTTAACCACCTGCTGGGCAACAAATTTCGGAACTATACGTATCGACGAGTGCTTGCAAAGGGATTTCGTTAACACATCTCAGTGATTGTCCTCGACAGACAAGGGAGCAGAAGCAACCGGTACAAGAAACGGTATAAACTCAGTGACTGACGCAAATCGTTTGCTGTCTTTTTCGCACAGCATACCGGGCAAGACATTTCCGTCAAGGGTGATGACTGGAAATAGAAAACGGCGCTGTCAGAAGCTAAGACGAGGTTCTCCACCCCTTTGCCGTTAGACGATTTCTTCAGATTTGTGGGAGTAGAACAATATTTTACAGGACAGCACTAGTTTCTATGCAGCATCTAGTTGCTTGGCTATTTCGAAAGATTTTCGCAAGTCAAGGACTTGCTCTTCGATAAGCCTCTGACGAATATGGTTGAATTGTATCCCTCGTATGAATGCATCTCAAACTAGTTCTTCGCGATACCTTTGACTGAGACGGGCTTGTGACCCCAATATTTACCTAGATTCGTCTGTGGTTCCAGGAATTGATCAGAACTTTGGTCGTCTTGTAGCACCTTTGTGAACAGATCTCGTTTTTCCGTTTGATGTAACGGTACTCGAGATTATGATCGGCTTCAAATGTGTAAACGGGTGGGGCCACATAGTTAGGCAGTATACAGGTAGACTGGTAGACAGTAATCCACTGTCGCCCGGATCGTTACTACACCTGACCTATTGGGACCTTATGTGGTTCTTCGCCACTTCAAGTCTCAGGGTCTGGCTGCTGGTTATCCCCAATAGTGCAGTGGGCCATCGTGGCTATGGGGTAAGTGCCCCTTCCACTGCACTCGTGTGCAAGCATGTAATAAAAAATCAAGATATCCAGTTTTTTGGATTCAGAGCTGCTATGGTGGAGAGAAGTGTTAAATGTTCGATACCAGTAAATCCAATGATCTCCAGCATGCGGACAGCTGGAATCAGCATCGATTGTTTCCGGCCGAAGATGCTTGTCCATTATTAAGTATCAGTCAGTTAAATTGTCGTATTCCAGTAGTCATTCACCAGAGGAAAGCAAAAGACGATGTCGTCTTGTAGGCTTTAATTGACTAATCAATTGGATATGCAGCTAGGATAAAAATTACCAGGAGTTAGTCTCTATGACAATAGTTTTCAATACGTCAAATGTCAAAACATGGAAACGATTCAAATTCTATAAAGCTGTGCCCGGTATTCAGCCAGGGAAGATTACAGAAGACTTCAGCAGCTTTCGCCATCCGGCTATCAAGCTCCTCTCAAGTCTTCCTATCAGCAATAAACTTCATATATAGGATAGGAACCTTCCGGTCTAGTAGTATTACATTGCATTTTGAGGTTTTAGTACGCACCTCACAGACCTCTAAACAAGCACTGACAGAGAATGGTCATCGCAGATCAACGCGATACAAAATTCCCAGTTTAAGCTTATGCTCGTCAACAAGACGGAGCTACCCCTATTTTCTTCGATTTTCTCGAGTCCCCATGAGGATACCATCGATAATAAAGTTGAACAGAAGGAGGAGGGCAAAAATCCTTTAAGCATGCCACTTCCACCTGAGAACCAAGGCGAAAATGGGCCTTATGGTCTTCGGCCTAATGTCTGGTGGTAGA
The DNA here is from genome assembly GCA_948099385.1 of Fasciola hepatica. Lineage (NCBI taxonomy): Eukaryota > Metazoa > Platyhelminthes > Trematoda > Plagiorchiida > Fasciolidae > Fasciola > Fasciola hepatica. Next base: position 111,715 of record CANUEZ040000043.1, read on the forward strand.
GTTTCTTAATGATCTTAACATGCTTGTTGAGCACTGCCTGTCTAGTATGACAATCCTCTTGTCAACAAAACCACATGCTGCTTGGACGTGCAGTAATATACCCACCGTTGGTCTGTGAAAAGCGTGGGTAGCACTAAACTAACATGAAGATTAGCAAAGATTTCATGGACGCTCCTGCAGCTGGGAATTAAACCGGTCTTTTGCGCCCCGGGAACTATCTACGGAGGATTGCAGAAGCTAATAGTTTCAACACGACCGTGATCATGCGATAAGAGCGAACGTAGTGAGCCCTAATGTAATATATTGTTGGATTTATTGAAATCTCCATTTTGAAACGATTCGATAAACGCATTCCAGAAGATTCGTGTGAATGATGATCTCGCTGATATTTCAGGAAAGTGATAATTCCTGTTGTAAAATCCACGTGAGTTAGTATAGTAGGAGTGACACCATAACTATTCTCTTTGACTACTCTGCCGGTTTTCTACTACCTTTAATGAAAACGAGCAATTTCCGTGCTTGGTCTAGACCTAATGGAAATTTTGTTGGTTATAACTTCGACTATTATCAGAAAAAGTAAAACTTTTTTCGCTCGGAGAGCGTCCTTGGCGTTATTTTTGCTGACGTTAATATTATAAAGAGTATGATTGAGCTAAGCCAGTTCATGGCATGAGATAACAATATGAATGTCATAACCATTGGATTTGACCGTGCAGTGCGTATTAGGTTTTCCTAGTGAAACCCACCTACACCCACAGAATGTTTGGAGATATCATTGAATGTGTTGGTATGTAGCGATCGGCGGACTCCCCATATCTGTATTGTTTTTCAAATCTGCATGACACTTCCAACTTAATGGGTACCAACGCATCATATACCTTTTCATTGCATGCTTGTTCGTGTGTGCAGTGGAAAGGGTATATACACATAGCCTCAAAAGCCTACTGATCTACCAGGAATAGCTGGTAACCAGACCTTAAGACTTCGAGTGGAGAACCACATAAGGTCGCAATAGGTCAGACGTGATAATGAGCAGGACAACAGTGGATTACCGTTTACCATTAGAGTGACCAGCTGTGACGGGGATTCGAACTTCTGACCTCTGATGTGGTAATCAAACGCTCTAAACCGCTCAACCACCGCCGGCACTCTAATGGGAAAACGGATGATACAATGTATCATCCGAATTCGATTTAAAACGTTTCAGAAAACTAAATCTCGTTGGTCCTGTTCAGTTATATACGTTTTCGCTAAAAATTAACCATTCTGGTCACTTCCCTAGATTCTTACAAAGAAACTGAATCCCTGTCGTAACTCATCCCAATGGCAAGCATTCGATCTGCATCTCATGCTGGCACCTGGTATACGAACAATGGTAATTTTGTACTCTCATATCGTTTACGCGCTTCTTATAGCCACGGAGCTAAGCTCGCAGCTGTCGAATTGGCTCGATTCCGCCTCATTCGGATCACAACCAGCACGTGCTATCATTGTACCGTATGTTTGACATCTCCCATATTCTGGTATTTCTATAGACACGCGGGCTACCGCTACTCAGGTTCATGTGCGGCTTATGGTTTTAAACAAATTGATTCCGAATCGACGTAAGTTTTACCATCGCAGTGATAGACCTTCCTCATATTCCCGTTTTTTCTTCAGAAAACGTATTTTTATTTTAGGTCCTAGTCATCACGTGGATATTGGACCCCGTTGTGCTCTCTCTGCGGCGACACTTTACAAAACCCCATTATTTGACTTGAACGTAGACAATACCGGTAGGTGTTTACTGCTCACAGTGTAAATCGGCCATGCGTGTGAAATGTTTAGTTTGCGATGAACTGAAGAGTAATGGCGAATTCATACAGTTTTCCCTTGAACAGGATGAGGATGAACATTCGATCGAAATGCAACTTCCATTCATTGCTAAAGTCATGGAAAGGTTGGTTTTGTTCATGGTAATCATTGAAACGTTACTCTTGCCACTACTTCTGCTAACACCACCGCAGAAAATGAAATCAACCTTGTGAATGAAACTAACCAGACAGGTATAAATCAATTCACAAGATATATTTAGATATTGTGGCGACTTGTTGAGCTAACGTCTGGTTTATTTCTTCTTCAGTGTTTTCTTTCAGAGCACTCGAACTTCCGGCGGTTTGGTCTACGAACCTTTACCCTTCGTTTTAAATGGTTTGGTTTGCCATCGTTTAGCATCGGGATGTTATCATGGCTATGGTGTATTGTGCATTTTGATTTCAGTTTGTTGCGCGCGAGAACCTGAATGTTTGCCGTTTAGAGGCGCACAGTGTCAGTAAAACATTGGAAGCTAAATGACAACAGAGAACAATTATTAGCAGGAAAACACCACTATGTGTATTTACTAAGTGTGTGCCTTTGCTCTCATTATTTTTTTTCTGTTACCGTCTAACGAGGTTAACCAAATTTACTCGTTTTATTGCATTAGAAAGTGCACAATTCGTTACGCTACATTCATAAAGCCACCAGTGTGATCCACTGTACTCACTAGCGTCCCCGAGTGTGAATTTAGTACGGCTGTTTTATGTTTTGTTGCGAACTTTTCAACGCATGTGTTTAGTTAGCAATATAATCTGCATTTTTAACAAGTACTGGGTAGTTTCTATGTTGTCATTGATCTGTAAGTCACGGAATCGACCAAACCTGATGAGGTACAATTTCGCGTGAACATCGTCACAAGGTCTTGACTAACTTCGGACTACGGGATTTACTCATTTTACCGTGTTCCATTTCGTGTACAATAACGAGAGAACAAATTTATTGATAAAATGTGTATGGATGGCGTTCTCGTAGTAAATTAGGTATGACGATGCGTACGTGCATAGGAACCGCTCTAATAAGACGTACACAGTAATTAAAATCCCGAAGTATTGATTCGCGGATATAGACAACAACTTCACTTTTCCTATCATCATCATCGTACAGCGTTAGACAGTAGAGCAAGCCCCACTAACTGCTTCTTTTCTCACCATGTTGCACGTAAAAATAGAAAAAGTGAATAAACGAGATGGACAGGGAGTGGACCTACAGGGATGGGAAAAGGAAACAACGTCCTAATAGCGAACACACGGAATACACAGTCTAACTGTACAAACGCACATTGATCAGTCATTCTGATTCGACGGAAAGTGACAACACGATCGCCACTGTTCACGGTTCGATGTCATATCCTCCAGTGCCTCCAGCCAACTGGCTGAGGAATCTTTTGGACCCCAACGACGAAGACGTGAGACACCTACTTTTCCCCGAGTTCGCTGTACATTTTCTCATTCCTCACTACCACGTCATCTGTTGACCTCCACATGGCTTCTTCCGCTCTTAAGGAGGAACGGAAAAACAGGGCATGACACAGTAGATGTGTTTGCCATACGCAACACATGCCCCAACCCGACGAACTCTACTAAGCTGGATACGCTGTAACAGAACATTCTCTGAGCTGGTACTCAATACTCGACTTCTGACCTCAACATTGCTTACCCGGTTACTCCATCCGATCTTAGCAATACTAAGTAAACACCAATGGTTGAAAACTTCAAGGCGACGAGCATCTTCCACACGCAGACTCCATATCTCGCAACCATACAACAGAACTCGGTGCACCGCAGAACAGTATACACGACTTTTCAACTTCAGCGGAATATCAGGTCGGCACCATAAGTGCCTCAGTCCAGCGTACGCCACTCCAGCTTTGGATATACGCGTGCTCACCTCTACTACCGTGCCTCCATCCATCGTCACGCTGCTGCCAAGGTGAGTGAGGCGGTCGAGAATCGTTAGCACCTCACCATCGTGCATCAAGCTCGGAATCGTTTACGTCCAGTTTTGCAACATCACTTCACACTTTGAGAGTGCAAAGCGCATGCCGAATGGAGCTACAGATTTTGCAAGTCTAATTAGTACACGTTGCGCATGTTCTTTGGATCCGAACAAGCAGACAAGGTCGTCCGCGTAATCTAGGTTACACAGCTTTCCACTGTTTCCTAGTTCAACGCCTACATATTGAAGATTTCACAAGGCATTCTGCACTATCTCGTTGATGACGAAGTTGAACAGGAATGGAGATATGGGACATCCTTGTCAAACACCACTGGTCGTTTCGAAAGGACTGGATAGTTCTCCGTAAACCCTTACGTGTCCAGAAGTACGAAAGTACAATGATCCCAGTAGATTCACGAACTTCTGTGACACACCTTTTCGGTGAGGAGCACTGCACAGCACTGTTCGGTTAACTGAATGAAAGATGCCTTTCAAATTGGGGAAAGCCATTATTGTCGGTCGACAGTGTGTGTTTGTGTGTGACACGTTTCAAGTAATTGACGAAGAGTAAAAATGTAGTCGGTACATCCTCGACCTGGGCGGAATCTGGCCTGTTGTTCGCGGGCATTCCTGTTGCGATCCGGTGTCAAGTGGCACAACACGTACGTGGACTGGTGAGATCTACAGTTCTGGAGAGAACCGCGCTGCCGGTAGCTCACTGCGGTATAACCAACCTGACTCAGAGTACCTGTAGAGTTAGAGCGCCGTATCACTGCACGACGCGAGCTGTGTCGGAAATCTATACTAGACAGGAATAACTGACTGTCTGCACAAAACTGGAGAAGCCTATCCCCGTTATCGGTGCGCTGAGTGGGTAAGGAACATTGCCCCCCTGAACAAGCCTCCGACGCACTAAGTTTGACAACTTGTGTATTAAAATCACCACCTAGCACTACAATATCAGAGCCTTTGCTCCTGCAAACGAGAGTGGTGAGTTCATCATGAAACTCATCCTTCTGTGTGCCAGAGCTGCAGTGTGTTGGAGCGTATGTGGAGATCATAAACAAACTGCGCCTAACACAGCTATCCTTTCGAACGCCAACTAGCCCCTAGAGTTTTACTATTAACCGGTATCCAGTCTAAAATGGCAGCCTCAGCCTTGTCAGTCAAGATGATTCCTACAACACGTTGACCCGCAGCTCTAGCTGCCTCGTCTCCTGAAATGCGCAGGAATAAACTCGATGAGATACCAGAGAGTCTATTGTGAGCGCTAGGCACGCCTGCTGACCGGCCTGCATGAGAGTACGCACGTTGAAGGAGCCGAGATTCGAAGGCTGACGAGGCTTGGGAAAATGAGTTATGAGATTGAGGATTATTTACGACACTACTTGGCTATGAGCCGTTGTGAGTATCGGTCGTGTTATCAGTGGGAGCATTATGGGCGGATAGTGGGGGCAACGAGAGATGGTTGGGAACAGAAGACAAAACCTGAATGAAATAGGGGAAAATCTGAGCACCAGCTCGCTTATCACTACCCACTCCGCTCGATGCAATGGGTAGTGTGATCCTGATTATCATGTGCGACGACCGGAATTCTTTGTATTCGTGCAGTTCATGAGAGACATTGGATGGAAAATGTTAGGGTGTTCAGCCTCTAAGCAGGAGGACGATTAGGGTTCTCAACCAAAACGTTTAGTTCTAAAAAGAACCTATCCGCAGGACAGTGGAGTGGCTAAGTGGAAGCCCATTTGCTTGGACTACTTACTCTCTCACTGATTTTACCGACTCAGTTGCCAGCTCCAATCGCCCTTCAACCTGGAGGACTAGGAGACTGCTTTGTCAGTCCTCTATCCATTGACCTTCCAGGCATAATTGAATTTTCTGCTTAGGGTAAGCCAACCTGTATAACTCGTTGGGTCGCGCAAGTTGCCACGCCACGTCAAGGCTCAGTCTCGTTGCATGAATGGTAGCTGCGTGTATAATGTTTGCCTTTAATTGAAATTTTCATACTTGTGTGCTGCTGATCTCGGAGCTGTTCACCTGGGAATTCCAGCCATCGGATCGAAAGCTAGCCCAACCCTATGTGATGATTTACGTGGCTGCACTACCCAAAGAAATAATTGGGATTGTTTCATCCAGATGGAGCTGCAATCAGTCCTGGCAGATCAGTGGGTAAAGATCAGATGGAGTACATTCTCACTGAACCGGTTGATGGGCAACATGTGCTTCTTTACGGCCGTTCACTTTACCTCTTTAGAGAACACTCCGGCGAATATGCACGGAGGGAGGTTGTTAACCGGTTAAAAACGTCCACCACATGGACGTAAGAGTGAAATATTTAGAGTTTCTCTTGGCGATGAACAGGTATCACCCGCCTAATATTGTCATCCCCCCGCGCAAGAGATGATAAGCTCTCCACGTTCCTCTTGCGCGGGGCGTAGGGCTGAATCCGAAAAGCGAATTTATGACGTCTGCGCCAGCGAAGACAACACAGGAGGAACAAAAATCGGGTCTCACGCGACAGACCAGAGAAAGTTTCGCGGGTGCTTCGGTCACGTCTGCGGGTCGAACTCTATTCCTTTTAATTGGAGCAACAATTGACTATGCGCCGAGTGCGGTGGTTCTGATCGCTATCTTTCAGCGGGCACCTCAGTCGCAAACCAAAACAATCAAGGATATGAAAAAGTAAGAATAGAAATGAAAATAGTAATATGTAGTTGATAAAGAAAGTTTGCGTAAACAAGGGCGCTACTAGCCGCGACAACTAGCCTCATCCCTATGTGTTCAAAACGGGGTCTTACGTGACCAGTAGACTCGGTCATGTAGAACGCGTTAGGCTTCCCAGGTGGGGTCCGAGCGATCTCCCACTCAGTTGATAGATATAACCAATTTGCGTTACATTGCCTTTTGAAAAGTGGTGTGATTGGCTTCCCTGAGGGGAAGGGTTTAACCTGGGACACGCGGGCGATGGGCTCGTGAATGGAAATACGAGCAAGTTGCAAGTTTTTTTGCACACTTCCGTTAGTGTAAGGACGTTTAAGAAGCATTTGCACCTTCTAACTGAAAAATGTGCCAGCTTGACCGGGTTTTCCTTCAACGTCCGGCCTTGTGCTAGCACGAGGACTGATTAGCTGAAGTACTCGGTGTTATGAGTACGGCAGCGGCAGATCGGGAGTAGCGAATATGAGAATAAAAGAATGGTAATGCGAACTTAACTTGTCTAGCGATAAGCGTAGAATGGGTGAAATGCAAATAGAGAAGCCTAATAATGGGTTGCACAAAATTCAATGGATGATAATATCATGAGATTCGCCTCGGCTGTAATCAAAGGTGATTCGTTCTGGTTTTACCGAAAATATGGATTGTGTTAAGTGTTACAGCGTCTGTGATGCTAAGTTTCACCCCAAAGTCGGGCATATAGGTATTACCCCATGCACCTACAGAATGCGCATTTGACTTTTGACAACCTTGTTGATTTGAAGTCTTTGTTTAACGTATGTTGCCTGTAATTTTTGAGTGTAAACTACCGTAGTTACGTGACTCTTCCCATACACATCGGCAACCTAACCGTTCAGGGTTGGAGATAAATATAGTCTGTTTCTGAGCACTGCGGTATTCGAAGCTTTTATCCGGTCTTATGGCTAAAACAGATCAACCATACCGGGACTAGATTTTTTATTAGGTTCTTGCGCATCAGTTTCAGTTTATTCAACCAATAACCTCGCACTTCTGTGCTTTGGTTCCGGGTGCTACCTTCCAGCATCGCATCAAAAAAATGAAAGTAGTAAGCGGAAATCAAGAGTACAACGAAAGATTCCGAATGCAGTTACGCCACTGGCCGCGACACACATGGCCACATCATTTAATGTCTCCGGTCATTTGGTAGGTGGACCGTGTGGATCCCAACCTGGAAGTCTAATATGTCCTACGTGGCCAAGTCCGCTGGCCAAGATTTTCATACCCTTCTGCCATTTTATGAACTAACCACCTCTACCTACCTTCCAATCACTACCTGCCCCAGAGAACAGCGTACGCCGAGGAAGTCTATTGGTGGCCATGCGTAACACATGTCCCAGCCACCTTAACCTGGTTAGAATCAGTACTTGATTCAGAGACTGGTCTCTGGTTCCCAGCACCTTACGTCCAATCTCAGCATTGCTGATACGGCGTTTCCACCATACTCGGGCAGTGCTACGGAGAAATCGATGCTTGAACACCGACAGTTTTTGCCTATCTTCTACCCTTAACGGCCATGTTTCTAAACCGCATAAAAGAACCGGCCCAACTGCCGCTTTGTACACTCTACCCTTAACAGACAATCGGACGTCACATCAGCGCCACAGATGATGGAGTTTGGCAAAAGCTAAACACGCCCTCTGTATACGCAATGACAGTTTATCCGATATCTGTCTACCCGGTGAGATGTAACCACCCAGGTAACAAAACTTACCTACTTCAGCTAGAGCTTCCCCTGTCACAAAGAAGTTTGTTGTTAAGCCAACCCAGTTCTGCAGTAGCATTTTACACTTGGAAGGTGCAAAACGCATCCCAAACATTGCCACGCTGTTGTTAAGGCTATCCAAGAGAGCTTGGAACTTATCTGAAATTTCATTCAAAAGAACAATATCGTCCGTGTATTCCAAGTCAGACAGTTTACTGCCTGAGCAAAGATCGATACAGCTATTCTTACACGAGGATAGGGCTAATTCAAGAACCAATTCAAATACAAAATTGAAGAGGAAGAGTGAAAGAGGGCGACCCTGACGAGCACCACTTTCCGTGGTGAACTCGGGTAAAACATCGCTGTAAGCACGAACTCGGCTTCGACTGTTCGCATATAAGCATTACAAAAGAGAAGTAAATTTTTCTGGTATGTCCACGTCAGGCAGCGCCAGAGAGCTGTACGGTCGACTGAGTCGAACGCCGCTTTCAGATCAAGAAATACTGAGATCGTGGGCCTACGAAAGATGTGTCTGTGTTCTCAAGTTTGCCTAAGAGTAAAGATGTGGTCGATACAACCACGACCAGGTCTGAAACCTGCTTGATTCTCACGCGTACACATTTCGCGGCTGCTTGATATTCGGTGGAGAATAAGACCGGTGAGCAGTTTGGACGCGATACTTTCCAGGCTAATTCCTCTGTGGTTTTTACAAAAGAACCTGTCACCTTGTAAATCGGCACAATCACCGATTCACACCATTCCCTGGGAATTTGCTTTTCGTCACAAATAATCCGGAGGAGTTTTGTTAACTCCGAAATCAAAGCTTTGCCTACCTTCTTGAACAAATAGAGACAGCTAATCAGGTTCAGCGGCTTTTCACCTTTTCAAGTAACCTTTCTCCCATCTGGTCTCCAATTCTGATGGAGGAGTGATATCCATCTGCATCGTTTCGTTTGCAGGTATATTTGCAATGTCCAGCGTTGAGGTGGGGCACCTGAATTGTTCCCTAAAGTGCTCCGTTCGACGCTACACACGACGTTTCTGTGGGTGAATCTGTGAGCAGTCGGGTTCCTTAGTTAACTCACCTACACCGGGCTTCCGTGGACCGGTGCCTCAAATCAAACGGAAAAGGTTGCGCGTATTGCCAATGGATGCAGCCTTTTCCATTCCCTTACTTTATGCAACCCACCACTGCTCGTGGTCATTTCTCAGGCTCCTAGTCAGATGGATTCTCAGGGGTTTGCGTACTTTATTGAATGTAGCATCCGGAGGGACGGATCTGTGAGCATCCAAAAGAGCAACTGATGTCGAAGATATCCGTCGTTTGTGAGACCGACTTGAACCAGAGACACGGGTGGCATTCGAAGCGGCATACAAGGCTTCCTTGATCAGTTGCCAGCGTTCATTCGGATTCTGAACATCTGGCTGCATCAGTAACTGTGTAGACAGCTCCGTCTGGAAATTGTATCGCTGGTTATCGTCCAAAAGCAGCTGCGCAGGACCGGTGGCATTTACGTTCGTGCGACCACGGATGAGACGTAAACAGAAGCGAGCACATACCAAGGCGTGATCGGAGTCCACAGGCGTAGACCAAAAAGAACGATAATCTTCAACTGATCCACGCCAGCGGTGACCAACCACAATATGGTCAATCTGAGTCCAACGTTGTGAAGACGAAGGAGGACGCCACGTGAGTCTATGCCGCTTCTTATGACAGAAGTTTGTACTTGCCAGAAACAATCTGTAGTCAGAACACAGCTGGATGAGACGATCGCTGTTATCGGTACGATCGGCTGGGGTAGCAAATGGGCCTTCGATGTGTCTTTCAGAATCTCCCAAACGGCCAACTTGGGTGTTGAAATCCTCAGCAATGAACACCACGTCTGTTGAACGCACGCTTCGAAGCAGCTAAGACAAATCCTGATAGAATTCGTCCTTGGTCCCAGAGGAACTGTAGTCTGTCGGCGCGTACACAGACACCACGAACAAGCATCGACGCTTCAGTTTGTTGTTGTTGACACAAACAAAACCGTCTTACCGAACTGCACACAAACGGCTGCTGACTGGAACCCAGTCTAGTAGTGCACGCACAGCTTTCATGCTCAGAGCAATCCCAACACCAGCTTGACCACGAGCTCCAGATACCGAATCACCCGACGCGCGAAGAATGAAGCGAGAGACTGGGGTTGTATCTGGGGTGCGAAGAGTGATCACAGAAGTGGGGTCTTGTATGCGTGTTTCGAAGACAGCATACATCTAGTTTGAGTGTCGAGGGTTTTAGCGAAAGCATCCTGTTGCCCTATCTGATATAGTCTACGGACGGTAAAGGTAGCCAAGTGAAGTGAACATTTAGGCCTAAGAAGTGCATTTGATTTATGCCCAACTCCTGAACTGCTACTTTCATCACAGCCGTAATTATCCGTGGCGTTTTGCATAGATCTTAAATTAGGAGAAGGGAACTTGGTGAGGCTCTTTACAGGAAAGAGGTTTCTGGGCACATGATACTTCGCGGCTGCCCGCACCGCAGAAGGGGTTTTTCTTTGGGAGCCCTAACTGGAGCCTTTAACTCAAAAGTCTGACCCACAAGGCAGTGGGGCGTTAACCCAGAACGGGAACGTGACCGAAGCACCCCTGAAGGAACTTATTCTGGTCTGTCACGTGAGACCTGATTACTGCATGCGTTTTGTCTTGTCTTTGCTGGTGCTTTGTTATCGGTCCGCTTTCGGATTCAGTCCTTAGCCCCATGCACACAATGGAGCAAGCGGAACGTAGACTGGGTAGTATCCTTTGGCTTGGAGACTGCCCAGCTTGGGCGGGCGATAGCTGCCCAATGAAGTGAGATGACTTCTCCCACTGTCGAGAGAAATCCCAGGTACTTCACTCTTACGTCCATCTAGTGGAGGTTTTTAGACCGGTAAACTGTTTCTCTTCGTGTTTATTCGCTGGAGTGTCCTCTCCAGGAGCATAATGATTAGAATCAGATGTTGTCCATCAACTGTTTCTGAGACTGGACTTCGTCTCTCCTCTACCCATTGACCTGTCAGGCATGATTGGGTCTCCGGCTTAAGAAAGCCATACTACATAGCTGTTTGGGTCACGGAGGCACGCATGTCATCACACCATACCAAGGTGCAGTCTCGTCGTGATGCTCGTGCATTAGTGCACAGGAAGGGATATACCTTTCGGCCTCGAAGGTCCACTGCACCATTAGGGTAAACTGGCAGCTTTCCTCGGAGACTTGAAGTGGAAAACCAAATAAGGTCCCAATAGGCCAGGTGTGGTAACGAGGTGGGTGACAGTGAATAACTGTTACCACCAAAATGCTATGGAAGGTACACAAGGTCAATCTCAGTCATGAAAGATGCATACTTTTAGTAGATTGTTGCTTAAAGTATGCCCATGCACTTTTTTATTTGACCTCCCTCTTTGCGCACTGTTCCCCAAAACGACATAGGAACCAAAATCAGATCATGTAAGTGTAGCTGCAGTGGCTGAGAAAGACGGATTCCGTTTATAATGTCTTCGAACCATTCATTCAACTGCACCTCATTTCTGTGTGGTAAAATTGCCCGATAATTTCATTCATTGTAATCGTATTTTACATTGAAAGTTTGAGCGGAATTATCTGCGTCTGTTTCACACAGCTCGCGGGAATTCTTATCAATTTGTTAGTTAATTAACAGAACATAACGGGAGAATTTCGAAGCTCTTAGTGATTTCAGAAAATCTCACCGATTTATGCACTGGTTCTGACCTTGTCAGTTACCGGAACATCATTAAACGCGCAGTAGAGCCATTAGCGATACCATATGGTAGCAAAGATTTCCAATAACTGGGTTTTCTTTCAACCTCGTTAAGTTTGATGAACCGGATCGTCCGAGTTCGGAGATGAGATGGATGAGTGGGAATTAATTTCACATGAATCTATTAAGGTTCACAACGTTGACTCCTAGTTGTCACTAACCAACTAATGCGGTCGTCTCTGAATTCACGGTTGCACATGTGCGTTGACAGTGAATTTTACACATCCTTTCAGTTGAATGGTTTATATTTCAACAGTTATTTTATTAAGCCCATAGTTGAATCGCTTAAGCCTTTCGTGCTGTACGAAACATTTGTCCAAGGTTTCTTAGGACAAAGTTTGAAGAATTGGCTTCAGCTCTCATGAGGAAACTCAGTTGGATTGTACGTTGCATTCATAACTTTGCGTTCCAGGACAACCGTTCTTCTAAGTGCTAAACACATTTACCGTTGAAAATTGTCGTAGTTCAATTTTAATCTTCGTCTCTTAACGAAATTTGATACGAATACGAAGCGGTTTTGTAGAAATAATGATGGCAGCCCGATAACTCCGGGTCCGGTTTACAAAGAAATGATCACTTTTAGATTGTTCCTGGCCGCTGGTCGTCTCTTAATGGGTCATTCCACATTTTCTTACCCCTTCAAGGTTTCGTGGCCGCTTCACTATTGTTCCCATTGTAGTTGGCAACTTGTCCCCTGAACGAGAAGCAATTTATGGTCGAATTTTGGCACCGCATCTGGCCAATTCTTCCAACGTGTTTGTGATATCATCAGATTTCTGTCACTGGGGTAAGCGATCGATTGCACCGTTTCCATCCGTCACGGTTTCTCATATCTAATCATTTACTCCCGAATGAGGGATGTTTACAGCATTATTTGAGCTTCATCCAGAATAAGCATTAGTCTTGCGTCGGAATATCGTGAGTTTAGGTTGCTACATTTTAGCACCACTGTGTCAGAAATGAAATGATCGGTACACGAAAAGGGAACGCAAATAAAATAGGCAGTTACTAGAGAAATGGTAGAACGAAGCTGAATATAACCACACACCACGTGCCACATCTTTTCATGTTCATTCATGTTGCTATAACTCAGTTACGTTATTTGATGCGTTTGCCATCAATAGCTGATTAGGCAACATGTGTCAGTCGTATCTGTGCAGTACAATGTGTAGGTTAGATTACAGACAGCTTCATTCTCTTCTCCTTTCCCCCCTCTCTTCCTCGGCTTCCAACCGAATAGATCCTTCTCAGTTGCTAGAGAAGCATACTTGTAACATAAGTACATATTGTTAGTTATCTATGAGTGATTGTATTGGATACAGTCGTGGAATATTTTCAATCAGTTGGCCAACAATAAATAGTAGACTATCGACCGGCGCATTGGGAGAGGTGAGGTAATCAGGGACGGAAATTACTTGCAGTTCATTCGCAGTATTTGTCTTTAATAAGAACACTGATCAGTCGATTAGAATTGCTTTAGATGGACCAAGAAGTTGTCCGAGAAGTAACATGTGACGTTTCTCTTCGCATGGAGTTGTGGAGTTATTTCTGTATTTCGTATCCCACGGTAGCCAACACTAGATGATTTTTTGAAAGCCTCAACCAGAGCTTTTTTCCTGACTGATATTGAGGCATTGATGCAGCGCAGGAATGTGACTCGGGTTGTGCGGGATTTTTTTCCTTGTCTCCCACAAGGGTCTTTATGGTTGTTGTTCCAGCTAATATATCAGTTCTCGAACTGCTGGTCGGATTTGGCCCGTAGCCTGATAAACCAGACAGGGCAGTTGGGGCATACAAAACGTACCGTTCCTTTTTTGTTGGTGTACATGAAAAAATGTCCGATTTACTGATAAAACGGGTCTTTCGTTCAGTACAATTTTTTTTGACCGGATAGTATCTCTAAATAAAAGGTTCCGGTATTGATAGCTGTATTAAAGTGATAGAGAATGTTAGCAAATCCTGGAGCGAGTAAAAAATTCTGCGTGGACGTAAATGTGCCAACTTCATCTTTTATCTCTAGTAATCCAGTAGGTAGTCCTCATTGTTGCCATTCGGGGAATCTGGCACTACTTGAACGGCTGCAGTCATTGACCTGCCTCTACTCAAATTGGTCTTGTCTCAGGCTGAGCGCCCTTCCTTGCCCGTTATTTACTATCTACTTCCGTATATAAAACAGGATGGTTCCCGGTTAGTACTGTATTCGTACTGCTCTCTGCCGTTACTTCTCACTGGTTCTGGAGCACTCGAGAGCACTTCACCCGTATTACCCTAGTTGGATTTAGTTTTAGTCGGAGTCATATCGACCATTTTTTAGGGTTGTAACACTCTGCCCCTAAGTTGATCATCACTGTTCATTTTTCGACTCAAACGACCGCACAGTTCCCTTTAATTGCCCTTCTTTTGAAAACATCGGAGATAGGTTGGTTTTCCTCAGTAAATTTCTGAGTGACTGACTCGCGGTGATCTATTGTCCAATTTCACCCGAAGAAGCGAAGTTCGTAGCGGTTTTATTTGTTTTTGTTCCTGCATAGTTTTGTAATTGACCAGACCGGTTTGTCCTCATCTGTACCGAATTCTCTGTCGTGTGCAGTGCGAACAAGTGTGGATACACCCTAGGGAGGTCGAATTTCTCAACTTACTACTCAAATGGTTGTTAGTAGGCAAAATGAGGCAAGTACCACAAAGTAATTAATAGCTAGCTGATAGTGAACGCAGAAATGGAATGATAGAGAGGCAAATTAACGGACTTGACCGATATTTAATGTCTGACAGGGCCATAGGCTCCACTGTAACCTTAAAAGAAGAGTTTATAGGCGACATTCCTTCCAAGCATATGGGTTGCCAATGAAAATGAAGTGTGGTAAGGTCAGTGGTCCAGACGGGTTGTCGCCAAGGATGCAACCTGAATCTACTCTCACTTCATCCTCAGGGTTGATATGGTTATACAATCGACTTTTGTTCCATGAAAATACCCTGGATTATTCTAGAGTCGCATCTGTGTCATGAGTGCATGTTCACTGCCTGGAAGATATATCGTGCAATTTAATACTCTGGACTTGTGTTCGAAGACTTCTATTGCATCGAACGTCCTCTGAGATAAGAACAGCTGGCCCGGTTGGTTTGACTATCGTCACTTGAGTGTCCCATTAGATGTCGGCGAATGTCATGCACTATTTTTTCATTCTGTAGGATGTGTAAAGCCACTAGTATTTGTAATCGGGACTGTTATGATGCATTCAATTGTGTAACGAGAATTAAATTGCCAAATATATTAGATGTGGATGGTAGCCCGCCATCTACCGGGATTCACTCATCTGACCTCTTTACCAATCGCGAATAGTCACTACGTGGTCTTTGTCACAACGTCTTAACTACTTTTAACAACAGGAATTCTTCACGGTATCGTTCTATCATTCTGTTTCTATCCCTCGCATACCACTCCTTTTGAAGTCTACTCTTAAGCTTCAATAAATAATTTGTTCACCCATCTATTTTATTTCGTCACTGATTGTAGTTCGCCATCTGAAACTTGTATGATCGAATCATTTGCACATTGTGTTAACCTTTCACGTGGTTCACCGCAAAGCATTTCTCATCATGCCAAAAAAGAAACGTGACGAAATATACTGATACAAAACGGCCAGGAAATCTGATTGGTAATTTATGCCACCATTGTCAGGAACTTTGTGGTGCAGTCCTTCAGCTTAAATATGTACTTTTGAGTTGAGTGGTTTCAATCTACCATTGGACACAAAATAGTTTCTTCAGTGCAACAGAGGTGACAAGTTGTCATCAGGTTACTGGGAAAGAGGCTAACACTACTGAGGAGTGACTAATAAAAGAAAGAGGACTGTGAAGCAATAGTTGTGAGGGATGAGTGAGGGGAGACATATTATTTGATGAAAAGTTAGTGTTTTCGCCACTACGTATGTTTCAAAGATAGATGATGAGTATATCCTTAGTCTCGCTAGTAGGAGAGAATGATCGCTGGTGGAAATAGAACATAATAAACAGTATACGGGGGACCAGGTTGTTTAGGTCTTCAAGAATACCGACTAATCGTTCTCCGGTCCTGAAGAAACCTAGTATGTCGTTTTCCGGTTCAGTAAGAGGTCATTGCTGAACCTCCATCCACACAGACACTCATGAAATCTCTGTGGTGATGCATCGACCCCACTTTTTGAAAGAACTGGTGATAATTTTTTCCTTATCATGTGACGACATAAATACGATAGAACAAGGTCATCACCACCGTATATGATCAAGCAATCACCGCTTTACATGGTGGCTGGCATGGACAAGGCTGAATGAACGCATTCCATTAAGTGCCCCAACGACCCCTCAACTATCCCGAATGGAAACTAACAAACCTAAATGGTAATAAACTCGAATAACAATAAGACTTAGTCTATAATGAAAAGGGCAATCAAGTTGTTTTGGCCCCTAAAAATACCGAGTAATTGTCCTATAGTTCTGAGAAAAACCGGTGTATCGTTCTCCGGTGAAGATTTGTGATGTGGGTCCCGTTACAGTAGATGTTCAAAAACCACCGTCCTGTGCCATGCAAATCCCTATGCGCCGAACCACGCTGCCGTAAACACTCACCAGCTTTGCAGTTGGAATCTCTGTAAACAGATTGGATTCGGGCCTTCAATCCACCCAGAGTTTCTGGCTTAGGGTCGTAAACTCTTTTCTTGACATGTCCCCACAGATACTGAAAATGTGTATGGTGTCTGTGTGCAGACACCAAAAATACGTGCGCTTCGTAAGCAGAACGGAAAGGCAGGTGTCTGCTCTTATATGTGACACACACATTTTTGGTGTGTGTGTGCATGTTGAACATGTGTGGTGTGGGAATAGTCTACTCATCAAATTAAATTCAGCTCATAGTGGGTGTACGGCTTATTCTACGGTTGACACCACTATTCATTTTCATTTGGGCGCCTTTGTGTTCACATGGCTTGGTCTGTCTCCGATGTAGTCCAGCTAGCTACGTTTAGGATAGGAGGCCTCAGTCAACGAAAAACGTGCCTAGGAATTCCATCGCGACTGACAATGGTTTCAACCGTAGGATACTCCGTGTATCCGCTTTGACAAAATTGCGAATGAAATCAGGTGCATTCGCACACACTGCTGGCCAGTAAAAGTGACCATGAAAGTTGGAAGCCAATGGAGCGAATTCACAATTTTAAACAATATGTCGCTAAGACTAAGGGTTTCACGCTTCGCACTGACATCAAACCAAAAACTGAATTCGAACATGCTTATAGGTGATTTATTCCTTGGAAATATGTGGAGCTAACCAATGGCACATGTAATAAAGCAGGTGGTCCGAATAAATGCCAAATGAATTTGTTATCATTTGATCTTCCGTTTTAACCAGTTCATTCAATCCACTTTTAGTTTGTAAAACATGACGGACTATCGAGTATCGTAGTATTCATCGCACTGATGTTTGATTCAGGCACTTCAGAATTCCAATGCATGTGATGCACAGCAGTTGCTTTGAAGATATCGGAATGAGTCTTTTTGCATTGAAATTCCTGTTATAAGAACTCAAGTTTCCGGTTCAATTGAACACGACCACTGAAGTACCCCACTAGATGCCGTTGTCTTTGGCCCAGTAAAGTTCAGTTCCTACTGCATAGATAATTTGAACCGGTCAGCAATTGTTTTCGACACAATAGCGATGAATTCAATTTTGTATCGCGGAAAAGTGTCAAATATTTCAGTTGAGGGTGTTAACCTGCCATCCACTGGAAAGGTTGTGACCAGCGAAATGGGACCCATTACCAGAACATATCGTTTTCGGTTTGGTGCTAAAAATCATGCCCAGGAGTGATCGTTTCTCAATTGCTACTCCCGTACTGTTGCGGTGGTTAACCAACACCACTTGTTCATCGGACTATGCTCCAAGAACAGAGGCTGTGACGCGTATTTACTATTTTTCGACATTGTTTTTTCCGCTTTTTGAAAAGCAGTCTAATTACCGATATGTGCTAACAACCAAATCTGAATGAGCAAGTGTGATATGCGTGATAAGTGGCTAATTGTTAGATAACGTGGATCAATTCGTTTGTTTGCATGCTGCTCTTATCGTGAGAATATTCACTGTTTCATGTTCAACGTCCGCATACACTGCTGTATGTAAAGTGTCTAGTGTTATACCTCACCGTAAAACTTATTGACTGACCCTGTTGGTTTTATAACTTGTTTTAACTCTAAAGCTCAACCTAATATGGTCGAATCATTTATTCTTTCACGTCAATCGGATCAAGACACTTTCCAGCGTCATAAGAAGAAAGTGTGACGAAACACAAATTGATCCACGTCATTAAACAATTAGCCACCTATAACGCACATCTTACTTGCGTCAATGCGAATATTGTTTTATGATACCAAACTTGGATGAACCAGATCGGACGTAAGCAACTAAATCTCATCCAGTTCGGATCTAATATCTTCTAGTTATCAATTGTTTGTATGCTTGTGTGATCTTATTTCTTTCGTCAATTCCTGCTTTCATAATCAGACCACTTCTGCCAAGCACCCCACACGGAATACATGTGCGGCTGAAAAGTTCTCTCCAGAGTCCAAGTTTGAATAGCTCTGCCAACAACTTTCGATTCCGTTCCCCATAAACAAGCCGCATATCCGTCCCGTGTGGGCAACTTGTTAAATCGGTTATTTGAGGGAACTTTCAGAGAAACAATGTGATAGCATGATACCTTGGAGAACGTGCGTCGCTGGGAACAATAATGCACATTTTTGACGGCCGCAACGTGTGAACTAATTTTCTTTGCTAGAGGGGTCAGACAACGGAGTTATATAACGGGTGTATTTCTCGGAAATGATTGAGAGGTGCATCTGAACCGGACTTTTCTTGGTCACCGCATTCACAAATGAAATCAGAATATTTTGGTCGGTCCTATGAGCTGTATTTGACTCTCACATCTTCTCTGTGTCCACATCTGTTTTTAGGTCGACGGTTCCGATATCAGTATTATAACAAACAAGATGGTGATATATGGCAATCCATCGAAAAGTTGGACCGAATGGTTAGTTCGATATTTTCACCACCATTTGCGATTGAGAAGTTACGCGCCTATGCATCCTATTTATCATTATTTCCTCACTGTTCAGAGAATTTTGATTTGTCTATCTGCTTTGTACTGGCGTTCAAGACGATAGTGCGAGCTAATTTCTCCATCGGAGTCTCAGGACCATGGTTTTTCGTTTCTCCTTGGGGTACACTCTCCCCACCACAAGCATACATAAGCATCTAAAAATCATAACTGACTTTAGTGACATCTTTTTTAACGTACGAGCTACCATCACCTCAAATCATTTAATCACCGAATCGGCTGCACAGTCTACTTTGATTAATTTCTGTTTCTAATTACTTTTGTCTTAAAAATTGTGCCTGTCGGTTGAAACTGGGGACTGTCTTATTACTCTTATTTACTATGCGATTTTTACGCTGAAATGCGTGATCCTAAACTCTTAGAGAGGTTTTCTGGATAACCTATATTATGCCAATCTTTGGTCCACTATGGCCCCGAGATTTTACAACACATCAGCTCCTGGTTAGCTCCGCAAGATAAGAACCGCTGAAAAACTGCAATCATTCTGTAACTTAACCTTCTGAAGGTCCCCAGCAATACCATCTCCACCCGCTCAGCCAAGGGAGTATGCACCAGTTCACCGTCGATTAGCACAAGAAAAATAAGTGGAACTCCATATTCACTGATAACAACTTATAGTTGTTTTATGAGCGAAATAACAAAAATGCAAATCCACTGGTTACTTCAAGAAATGAACATAATATTTGCACAACTTACCGACATTGCGGGCGTTTAGTTCAACATTCTAAATTAAAGAGCATTTCCAACAATAATAGGAATAGTTTAAGTAATTAGAGATTTGAGTTGTTACGAAATAATTTATCACTTAGGGTCAACACTGAACTCACTGATAAAAACCCATAGGAGTACTACATGTTCGTATTTTGGCTCATTTAAAGTCGTCGCCAATGCGTACTGATCGATATGCAAACTGCATATCCAACTGATACGCCATCTCCGTAGAGGCCGAATTGTAACAACAGGGATAAAACATTCGTCGTAAGTGTTAGTTGCCTTGTAGACGCAGGTGGTCAGTTGTAGACATCCGAATCCAGGGATAAATAGAACACGTACCGTTCAGTATCGACGTGAAGCAGACTGTTGTGAGCTGCCCCGCATAGTGGGACGATAAAAGTGTTCGTCTGCTTCTCTTAAGCCGGATCCCTATCTCGATTGGAACTCGATAACCATCATCTGCTGATGATACTACTCAACAAGAGCGGACAAGCTGTACTGTTTTTATGAATTTTCAATAATGAGTTAAATGCTGACATCACATGATGAATCATTCCGTGTAATTTGCAAGAAGACACGTGATGTGGATCACAACAACACTGAATGTGTCTATCAGAGACGTAGTCAGCTGGTTGTTGTCAGGGCTACGGTAACGATCCGTGACGCTAGTCTATAGTAAACCCGAATAGCACACCTCTCATAGTTGTTCCGATAGAAATTCGTTAGCCCAGCCGAATGGTTTCGTTTCGTTTTCATATACCACCCAAGTATGACTGATGATTTATTTAGCTTAAAAACGACGGGTATCCGTAGACGGATCGGTCGAGCGGCATGTCGCGTGATGTAACTATTGAACTATAGGCTGAAGTGGGAATTCAGGCTTCTCTAAAATCTACCAAACTTCATATATCTCCGTGTTGATTGCGCAGTTGACATACTGTTTGACATACCAGTGTGAAAGGGCTTTGTAAACGACCCACCCGTGCTCGCAGATCGATAACGCCCACGCTTTATAATGCACGAGCACGCTGCAAAACGTTTGGGGTGACTTTTCACCACGTGCAGAACAACTACTGACAAGAATTTCAGCAGTTAAGATATAATTCCATTTGGGACTTGGTGTGTACGTGCGGCTGATGGATCCCAACGGAACTTTGATACTGCACAAAGATTCATAGCGTAACAATCGCGTTCTACAATTAAAACAGCCCAGATCTTCTTCCACTAAAATTCATTTCCCCCAAGAAAGAATCTCAGCTTCAGTTCGTTCCGTGGCAACAACCCCTAAGAGACCAGGTAAAGACGATCAAACGCAGTTGTCCATCGTCAACCAAGATGCCGATCGGCATTTTTCTGTTTGATCTTATGATTGTTCCAGTTCTTCTCTCAATCATATATCTCGTGAGTGAGTCGCTGTCTTCTTCTTAGTCTATGAGTTATTTCAAATAAAGAGAATAAATCTAATGCACTATACAGTATCAACGCTCAGCTCACCAGCGAAAACCATGAAAACACTGTATAGCTGTGTCATCCTTGTTAAGAATCGCCAAAAGTGCATATCGAACGAGCTCCCACTGGGTTTCGAACTCAGGGTGGACGATTATGAATCGAACACCTTAACTACCAAGCTGTACAGCGCTTCTATGGTTTTCAATGCTGAGCTGAGCGTTGATACTGCATGATGAATCGTGTTATGCAATAGCTAATCTCCTACTACTGATAACCAAATATGGATGTACTTGATTTTCTGAGCTGGTTGTTTATATAGAATGGTGCGTGCCTGAACAGAACCACGTGATCAGACTGATATTGGGGACCGTCTCTTCTTGTTTGCAGGTGATATGGTCAATCATTAGTGTACAGGTTTCTTTTCTGAAGTTATCGATCCGCTGTCCCGTCGTTTGTGATTTCGTCGACTCCAGCCTTGGTCTCGATTGTGGACAGTTATGTTGCTGGTCTGTTATCAAAAGCAGGCTGTGTGCTGGTTATGGTTCAGTCAATACCCTCACACTTGGTTCTCTCTTAGCGTTACAGATGGACGACACAGCAGGTTTAATTAGGTAATTAACCAGTAACAGTGCCAATATTGGTGGTTGACATTTAGTAAGCGTCGACCCCTTCCGTCAAGTGGTTGTCAGTGCATTTTAAAATGTCTCTGCCGTTGTCCAGGCCATACAATCTACTCAGTCTGATCAGATTACAAGGTTAGGTTACGATTGCTTCACACAATCATCATCATGGTTGTGCATAAGAATTTACATTCTCGTTCTAATGTCAGCTTCATGCTTGTCAACACTTACGGTTTCAGTAGTGGTGACTCCATTTTTCACTTCCTCTGCCGTTGCTTCATTTCTGGTCTACACGTAAACCATGGTAAACAATGCCTACCTTTAGTTTTTCAACTAATTTTTCCGCTCTTCTTTTTGTGTCTCGAGCTGGTGTCTGTCACGTGAAATCCGGTATGTGGAACAAGCAAATGTGAATTCCCGTTCGTGAAGTTGTTGTTCGTTAGTTATTTCCTTTTGTTGTATAATAATGCTGCAGCCACCACCACCGCCGGTGGTGCTTCCCATCTAGACTAACAGCTCCTCGATCAGTGCTCTCAGAACTGGTCAATGGTTGACCCCAACAGTCAGATCAATCTTCAGAAAAACCAAAATCCACACTAAGGAATGGCCTCGCATGCACTTCAGTCTCCACGGCGACAGACTAGCAAACATGTGCACATGCTGGACCTCCTCATCTTTCATTTGTTCCTTCGGAATCCCCATCTTTCTTGTTCGACTCGCCAGATCGCCGTCTTTAAATGTTATCTATTTTCCTCGCCCCATAATATAGAGCGAAAGGTAGAAATAACATCTTTGGTCGAGAGTCAATCTGGTCTTCAGCTGGCATTTAGCTCTTATCAGTGGTCCCATGAACCAACTAAACAGACGGGTCAAATCAAGCAGTTGATATATTCAAATCTTGTCGAGACGGTAAAATGAGCTGTTAACATTCACATCACGATTCAATAACCACGTATACAGTGATGCATTCCGATCCAGGAACTACCGTCTGACGTCATCGTAACCCATGGAGCCCTGATGCCCTTAAGATTACATTCGATTGTGCAAAGGCTCAGGGTGCATACCCAAACAAAAAGGCGGGGCAAGGTTCAGTCTCTGATTTTCCTACTCTAAACTGAATGACCTAGCGGTGGAACACTGAAGCCCGCAAAACAACTATCTTTATGAACCTTATCATACTAGCCGTTTATTTTGTGGTATTGGTACACGCATGTATCCGAACCAGTTCCCCTTAAATACACTTGATTGTAGCTCATCCATGTTTTCTTATTTTATTCAGCCGAATGGCGTTGTTTCTGCAACTCGTTGGTCTCATCGTTCGGTTTAATCTTTATGTCTGATGTTTCTTACTCTAACTCGGTATGCCTTTTCCCTACCGAATTATCCCCGTTTCTCAAACCCGGCTAAGAACGCAGATTCTGTCGGCATAAAAACATTCAGTCACCCACCTTTTGTGTAATATCACCACAACTTTGTTAGAGTAAAAGACGGACAGCTGATTGCCATATAAAGAGCGAAGAAACTGTACAACAAACCCGAACATTTGTATTCCTTTGCGTTGCCCTCTTTACGTGCTTGCGGGCTTCCTCGTTTCTGCATGCACCGGTCTCGGTATATTCTTCGCTTCGCCACTTTACTGTCTTTCTTATTACACTAGAAAGTTCCGCCTGGTTCTAACTATCTAACGTACACAAACCAACAACGTTCCAGCTATTGCAACCCGGATTTAGCCCTACACCGACATCGTTTACTCTGCTTCTTCCTAAGATCTAGCTGTTAGCATTGACTTTTGCAAAACAATGAATTACCCAACCCTAATCGTGATGAGTCCTTTGATCACAGTGACTACTAACCTGTTCCTCTTGTCATTTCAAAAGTTGAGAATCATCGCCGCTGAGCGAGTGCACTCATCCCTTGAAAACAAAGGCCCGCAAAGCTATTGTCAACACGGATTTTGGCTTTCGTCTTACAGCCCCGGTTGGCTTTAATCGATTACCACGGAGGAAATCACTTAGCTACATTCGGTCGAGCCTAGCACGAAGGTTCTACAGAAATATGCTCACTTTCGGGCTTTTTTATACTCGCTGCTCAAATCCACTCTATCGATCGTTGATGCAATATGTATCTTATTCCGAAAAAATCCCCGTTTGTTGTTAGAAAGTAGTTCATATATTCATCCACGGAGTTTACCCACCTTCGAAAGTAGACGACGGTACATTGTTCTAGTTTGTCGCCGATTCTCCGTTTGATCGGCCTGTCATCCATAGACCTTTCCTTGACTGTTATCCTGGATTGGTCTCTATATTGCTCGTCAGACTTCAGCGTTCAACACTCGATCACGTTTCGTCTTGTCTGTCGCGCCTAAGGCCAAATATTATCATCCTACCGTCACTTGTTTCGCGTACTGTGTGCAATGTTCATCTTGTCTGACGTCAGATGCTTCAGTGAACTTTCTTTTACGGTGAAACGTTAGGAAAATTCTATATTGAAATGCTGCCGCCTCTATATCTTCTCGACTAAGTCTAACGTAAGGCTGTCCGCTCCGTCGACGACCTTTGACCTGCATTCTGTCCATCCTCTCCTCAGCTTGTGCTCCGTTGATCCTTCGTCGCCAATGCCGAACACACGCGGCAAGTTAACAGTATCGAAGCTTTGTCTCCAGCAGTTGAATCTCTGCTTTTTAATTTTTCTCTATGAATGCCGAACTAGAACATTCTTCCTGTTTCTGTTCATCCACTCATCTCCCTTCAACAACACAATCAACAAAGTGGTTGTCATAACTGCTCCCTCATAAGTTAATAGGCGCTTAAAGTATCTCTGAACCATGAGAGTTGACCCTTTTCAACGTAGTCTACTTACAGGGGAAAAAATTCCACTCATCTGTATGAGCTTGATATTGCAATCCCCTAACAAAGGCATCGTGTCAAAACCTTGTTTCTTCTGAGCTATTCATCGTTCTTAGGATTGGTGTTTGCCAGATAGTTCAGATAAAAACCGTCAGTTGGTAACAAAAACAAATCCTATTGGTCAGTGTACAAATAGCTTTGGCGGAACTGGCGGGGGACCAGATTATCTCACATAAAAGTGGAACGTTTCTTCTTATTGCAATCCACAGTTCTTATTTTAACGCTGAAGTTTGCTATCACTTATTTCCCATAACCTCTTCACAAAAGAATGATATTTGGTGTAGGCTTTTGCTTTACTTATAGTTACGGAAGCCTTGTGTGTAGTCATTGAACGTGTTCAGTTCCAAGGGAACGGAACACCTAGGGTTGTCGGTCACCCTGATGAATTCAGAAAAAACTGATTGAATAACTGTTCCATGGAAATGTGTCGCAGATTCATTACTTACACACTTAGGCGTGTATCAGAAAGCCTGATCATGCACGATAGTCTCTCATCGGCAGTAGCAGTTTTAATTTTCAAATGTAGTGTTTCAAAACAAGCAGTAATATCTCCCAGCACCCTGGTTGGTATTCACCGGTCAGCAGCGGTGGTACATCCAGAAATTCCGTTTGCACTTATTATTGGACGGTGTATTTTTCGTGATAACATAAGCGGAATTTTTGTTCTACCTCTTCGCCTTGAACGTTCATCCGTCGACATGATGAGCAAATCCGTACAACAAAAATGATGCACGCTCCACAGATGGGTGGTTATTTGCAGAGGTGCGCTACTCGATCGCCCTGTCTGTTATTCCGTTGCGCAATGTAATGACTTTGTTCTGATTAACCGTCGGTATTTGGTTTTTCCGGTAACATAGACTCACCCGCATGGGTGTTTACCTTCACCGAAGTGAGGCCCTCGAACAGAAAATCTTCAAAAACAACATATGCCGACCAAACCTGGACAGTCAGTCGTTTATTGTTTATAGAATTGATGTGATGAATGAAGGTATTCACCATCCACTAGCGATATGAAACAGAATTTTGCGGTTGCGTCCTATTGAGATTTTATTGTATACACAAAGCTGTTGTTTGTTTAGTCAGTTCAGGGAAGCCTCGTTCAGTGAGTAGTCTTGCTGACTGGTTATAACTACAATCACAGCTTACACTATGGCTCATATCTCTACTCTTCATATTAGCATACTGCGGATTAGAATAAACAAACAAATCCCTCGTTTGGATTACACCTAGCACAAAACAGTGGTGCACAAATCGTTCCATTACGGCACTACCAGTAAATTTAGGCAACGATAGGTCTTTCTAGCCGTGTCATCCGTCACGAGGTTCAGATAACTGTCAAGAAACCTTCCAAGTGCAAGTTGCTATTACAAGACCGGGTTGGTCCAACACCAAACCTTTCGGTTTCCGAGACTATAAACCCAGTAGATAAGTTGTGTTATCTAGGTAGCTGCATTTCACCCGGAGATCGGAGAGCGCATGAAGTTTCTCCGCGTATACACAGAGCACATTTGACTTTTTCCAACCTGTCATTTGTGGCGTCAACATGACACCCGTGTACCTATCAAGAGTCGAGTGTACGCTGCAGCAGTCAGACTGGTGCTTCTTTGTCGTTCAGAAATGTGACCACTGCAGGTAAAGAACATACGAAGATTTTCTGTATTCGAACACCGATGTCCTCGAATCCGGGGGGAACACCGTATCAGTAATGTTGAGATTAAGCGCAGAGTATTAGGTACACGAACGAAATCATTGGATGAAACACTAAAGGTCACCAGGCTAAGGTGGTTGCAACGTATTGCACATGTCCCCGGACACGGTTCCTCGGCGCGCAACGTTCGTCGAGGAGGGTGGGGTAATGGTTGGACGATGAGCGAGGATGGTCAGTACATGATGTTTATCTTCACAAACTTTATTTGTCGGTTTGATACTGTTACTTGCAGTTCCCATTACTCTTTTCACACTCTTGTTCTCTTACATTGGTTCCGCTTGAGGTCGCCGGTGAGAGATAGCAACCAAAACCACTGCATCCGGTGCATGATTAATGTTTGTTTTAACTAAACTGCGGCTACTTTCGACCACCAATCTTTGAAGCATAATTACTCAAGATTTCTCTCTGAAACTGATGAGTAAGCGAAAAACGGCATCCAGCTTATTATTATTCGCGCATTCGAACTAACGGCATTAATTCATAGTAGTTATATATCATTTATAGGTAAAAATTACTTACTAACTCTTCTTCCTTCCACATTTCAGGGAATGGATATTATCGAGAAGCTTAAACCGGCCGAATTCACCGCCTACTTACAGGAGTACAGCAACACAATCTGCGGTCGACGTGGTATAGGAATACTTCTAAACGCCATCCAAATCTTGCGAGAGCGAGGTCAAGGAGACTGGCAGATGAAATTTTTGAAGTATGCCCAGTCTTCTCATTGTGAATCAATGGATGATTCTTCTGTGAGCTATGCCGCAGGAGCCGTGACAGTGAGCTGAGGTGACCACTCCACGCTAACACAAGCACTGCATTTGGCGTATCTGTTTGTTGTACTTGTCCCTCCTTGTGATCAATAATCTTCATCCTCTGCTCAGCTATTGAGCATTGCACCGCTTCCGTTAAAGTATAAAATATAAACGATATTTACACGCACCACTGCATACCGTCTGTACATAAAACAAACGGATTCAATCAGCATTGATCATGAATGATTGTCCGGTCATAACGTTTGTGTAGATGAGTTATTATTTCCAAGCGGATATGCTTCCTTGAAGCAGTGCAAGCAAGCGCGTTTATTAATCGCGCGACGCATCAATACCCCCTTCTGAGGGACTCAGTTGCGAAGCAATTCTGAGGCAACGTAAACTGACAGGGTGTGAAAGCCTAAAGCGCGTGTGGTATCGCCTATACGACTAATAATCCTAAAACGCACGCGTCTTTCTAATTTTAAGACTTCAGAGGACTGAAGCCTTCGTACGCTTGGAAAGTGACATGAAATGTTCCCTTTCAGAAATCCACAACAATCGGTGGTGATTTGACTTTTCAGACTATCTAAAAGTAAATTGGCGTACATCTGACATCTAAGCAATGGTAAGAACCGAGGGATGGTGGGATGTTACATTTTATGAAGCTCGTTGACTAAGCGTTTTATCAATTGGAATCCTTGTTCCTGGTATTGACAACAATCCCAGGTATTCTTGATAAATGTAATGTGAGTACAGTGCCGAAGTGTCACTAGTCTAAGTGAATTACCCATGAGTTGCAGTCCAACTCAACCCGATACGTCTAGCGTCACAAAACGACGCCTGAAGGACGAGTGGTGGATTACAAAATAATTATTGTTATTCTGCCTTCGCAGGTCGGTCGGTCAGGTCGACTGATTCAGAAATTCCGCGAATTAATGTCTGTTGAAACCAGTCATGACGATCAGCAATAGTTTCATCAGAAATACTCTATAACAAACAACAAGTTTGTCGTTCACTTAACGGTCTTAGTGCTACTTGCGTATCTGTCTTGGTAGTCTAAATTGTGTGGCTAGCGACAGGCTTTCTCGAACGATGGCGCTTTCTGGTGAGAACTTTTCCAATTTCGCTGCAAGTACGTTTCTGAATGGAATAAAAAGTTGTAATTTTAAAAACAAGTTATATGAAATGGAAATATTATCGTCTCTTCCTGATGACTTCCTTGTTAGAGTCACTGTAAAATTGGATGTGAATCTCTAATGGCTGCATACCCAGATAACTGGACTTCGTTAATACGCACTGGAAAAGTGCCGTCATGCTATACGCACGCAAACAGACAATGTAACGAAAGCGCGGTTATATATCAATTATGAGTCAAGTTCACTGCTCGTCAGACTGAGTCACGATCGACAGACGATTCTCAAACAAGATGAAAGTCAAGCATAATAAATCACAACACAGATGAGAAAGCTGGGGGAGACATGCAGTTTATGTATATGGCCCTCAATTAGGATACCGAGGATCAGGAAAAATTAGAAACTTCCCTGAACGCGATGGGCACGGAGTGTGGCGAGACGGGATTTGTTCCTGAGCCAGTATTGAGAAAAAGCTAAAGGATTTGAAGTGACCCAGCTGCATAGCTGACGGATGACTGGTTCATGTTACGACAGCGTTCCGACTGGGCGTATTTAACAAATTTAAAATCCATTCGATTAACGTGATGCTTGTGACGTAGAATACTGGTCATCTGTAGAAGAATACCAATCGGATGCTGACCGCAAATCGTGTTGCCACACTGTTTCAGGTAAGCGTTGAATGCATCAGCATTCATATCTTCTATCAGCTGCATACCCTGAGAAGAGAGAAGAAATAAGTAGTTGAAAAGGACGGAGCTTATGAATTAACAACGAAAGAATATCAGTCTTTGTAAGTGGGCAGTCAGTAGTGCCCTGTGAATCGACTACCGATTGTGCTAACCTGTATAGACGTGAGGTTTTTTCAGGTGTGTAAATTTCGTTTTGGTTTGCAGGAAATCGTTACTGGTTTTGTGTTTACTCCTCAGTACAACGAAAGGACAAACGTTCACCACCATTCGGGAGAACCCACAACCTGGACTCGGAGACTTAAAATGGTGAGCCACATAAGGTCCCATCAAGCTAGAAGTGGACGTGGGTAGAAGGACGGTGGTTGGAATTCACACTGTCCAACAACCCACCACGTAATATTCGCCTGTCACCGACCGTAGCAGTATGCCAACCAATAAAATAAGCATAAATTACGAAACGAAAAATATCAGCAGGCTTTTTGATGATCCGAAGGTAAACTTCGGAACTA
This sequence comes from Fasciola hepatica, assembly GCA_948099385.1. Classification (NCBI taxonomy): domain Eukaryota; kingdom Metazoa; phylum Platyhelminthes; class Trematoda; order Plagiorchiida; family Fasciolidae; genus Fasciola; species Fasciola hepatica. Next base: position 141,376 of record CANUEZ040000043.1, read on the forward strand.
AGGCTGGGTAAGTCTCTGAATCATCGTAATAAGCCACCTGACGCACCATTTGTTTAGCTCAGTACGGTTTACCTCAGCGATCACTCGTTTCCGACAAGAAGGTGGTAACTCACCGCATAAAGATCCTTCACACCGTGAATATATTACAATCGAGTGTGATACAACTAGACTCTTTAAGTATGCGGGTCCGGAGATTTAGCATCATTTTCTAATTACTGCCGATCGGTCGTTCTCAAGTAATGAGTAATTATTTATCTCCTAGCTCTTCACGATCTGTCGTCCACCGTTATGCAGTCAGTAAGCGTTCATGGACACGTGAGAGAAGTCCCCAGAAATAAACTTCAAGATCATCTTTCAGAAGTTTTTCTCGTTAAAACCACTAGACGTTTCTTTTAGCCGTTGCCCATTAACCTCGTATAATAAGTGATCCGTGGTGGCTTTTATGCCGTTTTGTAATGATATTTGACGACCACTAGAATCACGTTTTATGCGATAGGACGGTAGACGGTAATCCACTGTTGCCCGGCTCATCACCACACCTGGTCTATTTGACCTGATTTGGTTATCAACTCCAAGTCTCAGGGTCTGATTGCCAGTTATCCCTAATAGTGCCGTGGGCCTTTGTGGCTATCGGGTACATACGCCTGCCACTGCACTCATGCGTAATAAAAAAAATACCGGTTTTATATCAGTTTCCAATACCCCTACTCTCACGAGCTAATAGCTGAACAGGATAAAATCCAGACAGCATGCATTTTGTGACGCTTTGTGTCTCAATGATTAGAGTTTAGTTGTTGTTATCTCCATGTTCTTCATTGCGATCATCACCAATATTTGCTCACTTTACTTGGTTGTATTCCATTGGTGTGGTTTATCCGTCACTGCGCTATCCGTACGTCTCAGCAGTTTCAGACCTAGAGACTTATTCTCTTAGGACAACATAAGACCAAGCAATCACCAGGAATACAAAGCTGTAGATATCGAACGTCTCAGAACATCTATTCGGTCAACCCCCGGTAGGACTTACTTGTTCATCCAACCACTTGATGGATTGCCAAATTTCACCTTTTTCTGGGTTGTAGTGTGTGTACTGGAACCGGTGGCCTATAACACAAGAATTTGTATCCCGTAAAAAAGCGTAAAAAGCGAAAACTCAGGAACCTAGTCGTTTAGTTTAAAAAATCGCCTAAACGTGCCATGTTTATTGATGAAGACATGCGAAAACTTACTGCTGACACCACTGGACATTATTTGATCAAACAGTTATAATGCTAAACAACAAAATCTTGCTATCAAAGATACACACGAATACGCAAACCTGAATATAAGCATGGCCCTAAAACCATGTTTCGTATACCGTGCACATTGTGATCACTAGATTTTTTGTTCCCTACATAAACTCGCACCAAGCCTACGTTTCGTGGCGAGGTGAGTTCCATTGTGCTTGCTGTCGGGCAGAATCAACTCACACGTGATGAAGGGAGTAAGCAGAAGTTCAGGGTTTCATGAGACGGATTATCGCAAATGAGGAACGCAGAGCATTTCCGAAGATTGGCCAGTGGTGACTTTACCTAGTGGGGCTCCTAGCAGCTTTAAAGCGAGTGCTTTTGAAGATTGAGAAAACGAGTTAGATTGGGTCACCGTATGAAAATCCAACCTGTTTCCCTTCGGGAAACTACCAAAGCGCATGGATAGTTCAGTAAACACTACAATGTGATCGGAGTCAACTCCAGTGGTTTCGCACGACTGCCAGTTTTGGATGTAACCCTGTCACCTGTAGTTTATGGATGTGGTCGACCTGGGTCCATGGCTGAATCGAAGATGGGTACGCCACGAGGCATAACTGCGATAGATGTATCTGAAGTCCGTACTGGTGGGGAAGAGACGACGATCATAACAGGGCCAAAAAGCCTTCGTCATCATGTGAGACACGAACCCAGCTCAAATTCTCTCCCCCGAGATGTACCTCATTCTATGACAACTGATCCGCTCCATCGCAGACCAAAGCGGAAAAACCAACTACGCACAGAAACGTTAAAAATGTTATTTTTCCAGGTCGACAGAAAAAAATAGTACTTCATATGACCGGACAACAGTAGATATGAGGCTGCCTGCGGTGCTGAAAGCGGAGAAGAAAATACGCCCAGCGTAGGTCATGGAAAATGACTTAAGTTCCAAGCACGTTTTTACATGACCTGAACAACGAACGCCAGCAACGACAACCTGAGACTGAGTAGGAAGTAGAGGTCCATGGCCGCTTTTGCACAATGCGACGATCTGCGAGCGAATTTGTTGGGTGGTGTAACGTCCTTCATCACTAACACAAAAAGGAGATTCAGCTTGGCATACTGAGAACCGCCTTTACACTGGCTCATTTCAGACTCCATATTGTTCACAAAAGTTTTCTATTTGTGAAACAACCCGACCAGTTTATCTGTTCCCTATGCGCTTAGGCCTTTGGTTTCCATGCAGACTCTTTAGTATCCCTTCCGTGTAAGTGTCCACGCACTTTTACTCGTATTCGTGATCAGACCGCTGGTCTTATTTTCTCGCATTGCTTCCTACTAACCTATGGTGTCTAACCAGTCATTGTTTGTGCATCCTCTGGTTCTGCTGTGCCATCCTGTTCAATAATTAACTGCTTCCCACGCCGACTGTTTACATACCCCCGTCTCCCCGTCTGTCTCATCAAACGTTCACACTTATTCATGTTTCCATGACTCATATCTGTATTCGGTCCGTTTGTGGGCTTTATCGTGTGGCTCATCATCCCAAAGTTTTCCATGCCGCCTTCATTGTCGTGTAATTTTCGTAGCCAAGACTCATACCTGCTGTGTCGTCTATTCAAAAACCTTTGTATCGTTCATCTGTGTGGCCCATTTCTGATCTTCTCTCTTTCCTTCATGTATCCCACGACTTCAATTGCCGTTTTACGCCGTCAATGCCTACGGATCGTGATTTGTCATACTTTTACACCAATCTTGTATAACTGACCATACCTTTGTTTGTCATCGACTTTTCTCTCAACTCAGCCCGCGTGCAATTGCCACCTATCTGACGACAGAATTTCTATTTTTATGCAGCTAGCTCTTCTGAGAGGATGAGCGGGCTCCATGGATGCCCCGAATGGCACATGTCCATGAGCGGTGTGTAGAAGAACTACTCACGAAGAGTCTTGAGAATAAGGTACGTCACTCAGCTTTTTGTTCGAGGTAGCAACTCTAGCCCGTGTACAACCAAGTGCCACCTGTCGGGCGATAGGGATTTTGTGTGTTGGGAGCCGGTGATCGAATGAGTGGTTCATACGCCACCTTTTGGATGGCGGTCTGCCAGTAGAGGATGTTCAACGTGTCCCGTTGAATCTTACCCCATTCGGGATAGCTGAGTAGGAGGCAAGAAGCAATGGCCTTATATTTTGGCGGGCCACGTTCGCGCACCTCACGTTGCCGTCTATGGATTTCTGTGGTCTTTATGTAGAGAATTCGCTGCCAGTCGAAAAACCCACCACGCCCTTTAACAATGCCGTCTTGCACTTGTCTGGCTACTCGACCTTGGCCTGTCCAATATGGGTGACCCTGAAGAAACACATTGCGCTCCCATCGGGATAGCCCTCAGGGTCATCGTAGCACGCAAACCCGATCAGCAGAGTGAGAGAGCACGTCGATCAGAGTGAATTAACCTTCCTCGATTGGTTTGTACATTGTGGTCAGATTGCCCACTATTTTAGGTAGGTATTCATTGGTACATGAGTGATTCTCCGATAGTATATGTAGCTAGGCGAACTTCTGTTCTCTGACTTGGGAATTGGAATTCATTTCTTTACAAGTCACTCAATAACTGGGTAACAATCCAGTACAGTCTTATTCCCGACCAAACCGAATATCGATCTAGTCTTTAAAGTGCATTTCTAGCCCTTGCACAACCAAATGAGAAATGCAAGGAACCGGGGAACTATCTAGAGAAAACTTTTAATTTCATGAATAACTTATTTGTATGATGTTCGTCCTTCCAAAAATGAAATTTTCATTTGTCATAACATCCATAAACATCATTAAACCGTTTTATTTTTCGGGAATACGGGCCCAGAAATCTACTGAGTTCGCTTCAGCTTGGTTGACGCTTGCCCCGACCGTATATTAGAGATAGACGACGAATATCCACAGTTTTGCCAACTTTTTATTGTGGTTTAAAATTCATAAGGGCTTACAAATATGGCATAAACTCACCCCAGTGACAAAAATCTGATGAAATGACAAAAATATTTCCCGGATCGATCAGGTAGGGAGCCAAAATTCGACCATAAGTAGCCTCACGCTCAAGACTAAGCAGTCCCACAAGAACAGGAACTATTGCGAACGAACCACGTTGACTAACGTAACAGAATAAGACAAAACGGGACCCAGGGAAACCGCACAACTCGTAGTCAGTACTGCCACAAATCGGTAATCGTTCAAGGTAGGTGTGTGAACATATAATGTCTAGGAGAAAAAAAAACAAATGCCATTCGAGCTATCCCATAAATTAGCCGCACCAGTAGCAAGAGCGGTATTACGTTCAGTTCAAGCAACCATCAACCACGCACTAGGTGCGGTGGCCTTGGTTGCTATTTCTCAGAAGCAACTTCAATTGGATACGCTGTCTTTGAAATTTACCTAAATCGGTGCCCTCGTTGCTTCAGTAACTCATCATTATTTGAATCTCTAATGGGTCGTTCTGAAAGCCTTGATGAGATGTTTTCAGCTACGGTTGAGGCTATCGATTTTTGTGAAGTCATTGCAGTGATTCAGAAATAAATCAAAACTGGTTTTACTAACTTTGGTGGTAGACGGTAAATTCACTGTCATCCGACTCATTACCACACCCGACCTATCGGGACCTCATGTAGTTATTCACTCCGAGTCTCAGGGTCTGGTTGCTGGTTACCCTTAATAGTGCAGTGGGCTTTTATGGCTATCGGGTATATACCCCTACCAGTGCACTCATGCGCAAGCATGTAATAAAAAACTAACACACAAGACAGTGCTTTACAGCATTCAAAGAAAAACACCCCATTTTCGGACTCCAGGAATTTGCAAAGCAGGCCCTCTGCATCAATTTTGGTGTGGAAACCACATTACCAATGAGGCCAGACCTAGGGCGTCAGAAACCAGATGCCGCTTTACGGAACACGTGATCAAGAGATAGTTGGAAAACATCCTGACAGAATTTCTTGGTAGGCATAGTTCGGCGGGGCAGACAACGGCTGAACGGTAAGTCGAGGTGTGAAGTCCATGGTCTAAAAGAAAGGCATGAAATCTCCAACCGATGGTGCAGGGCTTTGATAATAGGATCTACGGGATTCGCCGACCGATTGGTTACAGGTGTCACGGTCAACGGCGGATCTTCATCTGAAGTCGCTATTTCTGGTTTGCACGATATTCCACCGGTGCCTTTCTTTACTCATTTAACGCTGAGGTTTATCACGTCCGACTAGGTGACACTAGTAGAAAAACATTGCACTCATCAATTAGTGAGGTAACCCATTCATTTACCAGGATAATCGAGATGAATATAAGTTGGCAAGAGCTCCGAGGATCTCACGAATTTCGCATAAAAAGTAAAAGATGCATAGTCATTTATATCTAAAACTTACTTACTATACAACTACAAACGACACAAAATGAGATACAAAAGAATAACCATTAGGAAGACAGCGGATCATAGAGAATGCTGCTGTTTGAAAAAAGTAACCTCAAGTGTTTTTTGGTAAAAAACGGCTAAATAACATTCTGAGAGTGCAATTGGAAAATTGGATGGTGATATCTAGTTTTTTATCGAGTTATGTTTCTTCGCCAAGAAGTCACTTTAAGCGAGTGTGTGGAGAACATTCGGAATTCCCGATAGCTGGGTAGATGACCTGAATTACGCTCAGACGAAACTTACCGCTCCATTACTTTGGCAATATAAGGCAGTTGCATTTCTATGGAATGTTCCTCCTCGTCGCGATCGATAGGAAGCTGATCAAATTCACCGGTTCTCTTCAGCTCTGTGTACACTTTTAGCAAATAAGTGTAGTAAAAAAAAGAAATGAGCCCTACCTGCTTGATCTATAGGGAGTTCATAGAAAGGAGTAGAGTATTGAGTAACTGTGGCAAGGGAACATTTCCCAGCCAAATGTAAGTAGTGTGATGGTCCCAGAATGAAAATACGCTTGCTGTAGGAAACATCAGATCAGATAAAGCTACAACTCACACACTATCAGGAACTATCTGATTGAAAGCATGCGCGGCTACGTGACCTGAGTAGTCATATCCAGCATGTCTGTAGGCATAATTTCAGATGATCAAATAAAGTCAACTCACGGAGATATGATTGCCCTAGAAGGTCTTCGAGCAACCGAAGCCTGAGCCATCCATCCTGATAATTGAACATCTAATTGTCTGGCTGTAACATGCTAGTTGAAACTCAATCGAGAGACTCACGATCATCATTATACCAGCTCCCAGCATGAGAAGCCTTCCTTGCGAGTTGATTTTTGCGCTGGTAACCGGACCTGTTGAAAGTTGTCGAATAATATATAATTGGAAATTAAAAAGGGTGGCACTTGTGCATCACTGGGTCGATATTAGATCAGGGTTAAACGAACACTTCACACAGCAACCGTAAAAATTTTATGAATGTTTGCAATAGTCCTCGTTCCAACTTTGTTTTAAATCTTAAATTTGTCGGATTTTGTACACGCCTAAAAGGCAATTTAAAAGGCTGGGCTGGACTGCGTCGAAGCACGAAGCTTGGCGGACTAGGCAGATGAGTTTTTGTTGTGTAGCTGAAATTCGCCAGGAGATCAACTATCTGAAGAGTCGGTGCTGTCCAAACCGTAAAAATAAGACTGAACTATAAGGTGACATCATGGCTTGAATAAACTAATAAAATGAACGATGACCTACAGTTTAAGAACCGATCACGACGGATGGATTATTGGGTAGTTTCTATTTAAATTCTAGCTACACATATTCGACGGATTGTTGTCTTCGGTGAGAAATTACCTTCTGAAGAGTGAACGCAGGCAGATAGTTTATTTTTTTAAACGACTGGGGTGTTTTTATTCATTTTCCACTAACGAAAATAAAGAGTTTGTAGTATAGCTCGTGAGAGCACCCGGCTTTACCTGCGGAAGCGTTAGGAAGTGAAAGTACCAGACTGGATTGAATAAACAATAATTTATAGGATCACACAAGACGTAACCGGTTTCGCTAATCGAGCGGCCATCTACGATGCAACGCAAATCGGGTCAACGGATCGATAATCAATCCAGCGTACGTTTTCACCAACCTAATCAGCCCTACACGGCTTGAACCTAACTAATCGGGAATGTCCGATTTTCGTTTTAACTACTGCGTTGTAATTCCTGTAAATCCACCGTCGTCTTGGTGTATTGAGTTGTCGTATTCTGGATTGTGAGGGTATGGTCTGACACATCGTTCGACAAACGGTTTACTCTCACTGCGGACAGTGCGCCAGCACCGGTTCCTGCCGAGCCTACGAAATCACGAACGACAGGACAGCCGATCAATGGCGTGAAGTGACAGACGAAGGGTGAATCCTGCCAGCGGAATTTAAGCCTCAAGGCGTGGTCGCCCATGCAATTCGGACCAATGTGCTGTGTGCAACGCGTGGGTATATGGGCTGACTACCTATATAGTCTTTTGTTTTTGTTTACAAATAAAAAGAGACAGTTGGCAGGCAGAACGGAGTTCTCATTAGAACTAGTGGGACGGAACAAAACAGGATTTTCATTGTGGGCTGGAGCGATCGAAGTTGCGAGCTGAGATCGAGTACGCAGGTTTCCTGCTCAGATCGCAGAAAAGAATCTGTGATTCATAACAGGAAGCAAACGGGTTACCATGGTTATTGTGAATTGCTGGTGGTCTTGGGTTGTAGAAAGCACCATGGATCCCTAGTGGTCGTTACGAGAATAAAACCGATAAACGAATGTTTTATTCCGCTTCGCCTCAACTGTTGTTCTCTCCTTGTGCATTGGTTATTTCGGTCCTGTTTTAGTATTACGATTTATGAAATACACTTTCGTATTTAATTAGCGACTTGGCTTCTACGATCAATCGGCCGAGGGGATCCAGTGATTTTTCGTATTGAAGCTACATAGGAGACACCTTCGGGAATCATCATCATCATCGTACAGCGTTAAACAGTAGGGCAAGCCCCACTGACCACTGCCTTTCTCACCATCTTGCACGCTGAACTAGAAAGTATGAATATACAATATGGACAGGGAGTGGACCTACAAGGGTGGGAAAAGGAAAGAATGCCCTAACAGCCAAAACGCACGGAATACACAGTCTAACTGTACAAACGCACATCGATCAGTCATTTTGATTCAATAGAAAGTGACAACACGATCGTCACTGTTCACGGTTCGCAGCCATATCTTTCAGTGTCTCCAGCCAACTGGTAGATGGATCTTTTGGATCCCAACCACGAAGACGTGAAGCACCTACTTTTCCAAAGTCTGCTGTACATTTCCTCATTCCTCGTTGCCACGTCATCTGTTGACCTCCAAGTGGTCTCTTCCACTCCCTAGGAGGAACGGAGAATAGGACACGGTACGGTAGACGCGTGTTTGCCATACGTAACACGTGCCCCAACCAACGAAGTCTACTAAGCTCGATACGCTGTGACAAAACATTCTCCGAATTAGTACCCAATACTCGATTTCTGACCTCAGCATTGCCTACTCGACTAATCCACCCGATCTTAGCGATACTACGTAAACATCGGTGGTCGAAAACCTCAAGACGACGAATATCTTCAGCACGCAGACTCCAAGTTTCGCAACCATACAACAAAACTGAGCGCACTGAGGCACAGTATACACGACCTTTCAACTTCAGTGAAATATCAGATCGACGCCACAAGTGCTTCAGTCCAGTGTACGCCACTCGAGCCTTGGATATACGCGTGCTCACCTCTACTACTGTGCTCCCATCCGTCGTCACGCTGCTGTCGAGGTAGGTGAAGTGATCGACAACTGACAGCATCTCCCCATCGAGCATCAACCTCGGAATCGTTTACGTCCAGTCTTGTAACATCACCTTGCCCTTTGAAGGTGCAAAGCGCATGCCGAATGGAGCTACAGCTCTTGAGAGTCTACCCAGTGCACGTTGAGCATGTTCCGTGGATTCGAACAAGCAGACAACGTCGTCTGTGTAATCTAGGTCACACAGCTTTCCACTATTTCCTAGTTCGACGCCCACATCCTGAAGATTTTGCAGCGCACTCTCCATTATTTCGTCCATGACGAAGTTGAACAGGAATGGAGACATAGGACATCCCTGTCGAACACCACTGGTCGTTTCGAACCAACTGGATAGTTCACCGTAAACTCTAACGCGGCCAGAAGTATGAGAATACAATGATCTCATTAGATTCACGAACTTCTGAGGCATACCTTTTCGCTGAAGAGCACTGGAAAGCGCTGCTCGATCAACTGAATCGAAAGCGCCTTTCAAGTCTAAGAAAACCATTATTGTCGGTCGGCGGTGCGTGTGACGCGTTTCAAGCAGTCGGCGAAGAGTAAAAATCTGGTCGATGCATCCTCGACCTAGGCGGAATCCAGCCTGCTGTTCGCGGGTATTCCTCTCGCGAGCCGGTGTAAGACGATGCAGTAGAATTGAGGCTAATACTTTGGTGACTATCGGAATTAAGCTAATCCCACGATGATTACTACAGTAATTGCGTATTCCCTTCTTGAAGATGGGAACAATCAACGACTAACTCCATATTAACGGAATACGCTCCTCCTTCCAAATGTCACGGAGCAAGGCGATCAGTAATTTTATCAAAACATTCCCACCCAGTTTGAAAAGAACTGGGGGAAGTTTGTCGGGACCTGCTACCTTCCCTTGCCACCCAAGGAATCGCTGTTGTTGATACAGGAGTAACTACATTAGCGTGCTGCCAGCTAAACTGCTCGTTGAAGTATCCGGCCCAACGGTCAAGCCTTTGCTGTTTGCCATGGATGGGTTCTCTATTCCTATCGCAAATCGTTTAACTAACCCGGGTGCGCCGTCCACCGGTATCACGAATAAGTTTGAACAGTCTCTGACTGTTACCTGAGGCAGCTACCATTTCCATTTCTTCGGCTACCTTGACCCACCAATTTTCGCGATCATTCTTAAGGCTTTTCGTAACTTGCCTTTGCAGCCTTCTCCGTATCTTGTTCATCTCCTTACGGTTCGAGAGCTGATGCTTTTGTTCCATTATACTCAGCGACTCTTGCGAGGTCCAGTGTCTTTGATGGACAACGGACCTAGGACCACAGGCAAAACCTGCTGCAACGTGCATCGCCTGTTTGATATGAGCCCAATGCTCATCTACATTACTGTTCATCGTAGATCCTAGCTCATGTGCTAACTTCTGCACGTAACGGGTGCGTACTTCTGGATCACACAAACGCTGCGTCGCTAATCGGATTTGCGGTCTGCGACGATGACCATGGAGCTGGAGAGATAATCGTACTAAAACTAATGCATGGTCAGACTACGTACGTGGACCAGTAAGATCTACAGTTCTGAACAGAACTGCGCCACCGGTAGCTTACAGCAATATGATCGATTTGACTCAAAGTACCTGTAGAGTTAGAGCGCCATGTTGCTGTGCGACGTAAGCTGTGTCGGAAATTGGTGCTAGACAAGAACAATCGATTGTCTGCATAAAACTGGAGAGGCCTATCCCCGTTATCTGTACGCTCAGCAGGTAAAGCACAAGGCCCACCTAAACAGGCTTCTGACACACTAAGTTTGCCAACTTGTGCATTGAAGTCGCCAGCTAGCACTACAATGTCAGAACCTTTACTGCTGCGAATGAGAGTGGCGAGGGCATCATAGAACTCATCTTTCTGCAAGTCTGAGCTGCAGTCCGTTGGGGCGTATGCCGAGATCTCAAACAATATGCGCTTAACACAACTATCCTTTCGAACGTCAACTGACCCTTGGAGTCTCACAGCACATAAACGACTGTTAACAGGGATCCAGTCTAAAAGGGCAGCCTCAGCCTTCTCAGTCAAGATGATTCCTACACCACGTTGACCCACAGCTCCAGCTACTTCGTCTCCCGAAGTGCGCAGAAAATACCTCGATGAGATACCAGGAGCAGTTAGTTGAATCACACTGCTCGAATCCTGGATACGCGTTTCACTTAAGCAGCAGACATCAATCTTCAGAGAATCTATTGTGAGCGCTAGGCACGCCTGCTGACTGGCCTGCATGAGTGTGCACATGTTGAAGGAGCCGAGATTCAGAGGCTAACGAGGCCAGAGAAAATGTGAGTTACAAGACAGGATTATTCCCAACACTATTTGACAGTGAATCGTTGCGAGTATCGACCGTGTTATCAGTGGGAGCATTATGGGTGGATAGATGGGGTAAAGAGGGGTGGTTAGGGACAGAAGACAGAGGTTGAATAAAAGAGAGGGAACTCCGAGCAGTAGCCCACTTATCACTGCCCACCCCGCTCGATGCAATGGGCAGCGCGGTCCTCATTATCCTGCGCGACGACCGATGCAGTATGGAATTCTTTGTATTCGTGCAGTTCATGGGAGATGTTGGACGGGTACTGCTAGGGTGTCCAGCCACAAAGCAGGAGAACGATTAGGGTCCTCATCCAAAGCATTTAGTTCTAACAAGAACCTATCCGCAAGGCAGCGGGATGGCTTAGTGGAAGCCCATTTGTTTGGATCAATTATTCTCCCACTGATTTTGCCGATTGAGTTGCTAGCTCAAACCAACCCCCAACCTGGAGGACCAGGAGACCGGACTTTGTCTGACCTCTACCCATTGACCTGTAAGGTAGGATTGCATCTCCGGCTTAAAGAAGCCATCGTGTATAGCTCTTTGGGTCATAGGGGCGCGCAAGCCATCACACCACGTCAAGGCGCAGTCTCGCCGTGATGGGAGTCTTCAATAGGTTTACTATCGCTATCTTGATGCCCAAATGGTTTTTTGAAGAGCTGTCTGAACAGATCGCTAGAACTCGATCAGCTTTTGGTTTGCTACGCTGCTCCGGGACGTATCTAGTCAAAACTGTGTTTAAACTTATCGTCATAGACATATTTTTACTGTGCTTTAAAACTGGGGAACTCATGTAGGTTGATTTTAAGGTCAGGTGAAATCAAAGTTCAAATGAGAAGTATGATTTAATTATAACTTAATCTTAAAAACATAGTAGTTCCCATTAGATTGCAACAACTTCCTTGCAAGGAACACTGACGCGCAACAAAATCTTTATGGAAAATCTCCTACTATGCAATACCATCCTCCCACCGGAAAAACCGCAGCAAGAAACATTTTCGGATTATCAAGTCGACACACGCAAGTAACGATCGTTCAGTCGGATTTGTGTTGCCGCACTTGCATCATACGTCTACTAAGCAGTAATTATGCAAATTGGTTACGGTTTAGATGTTGCTGGAAGATTAGTGATCGATTCCAAGCCAATACGTGGTTTCTTCTAGCAAACCAATGTCACCGCAATGAGTCACGGGGTGCGAAGCACAGCCAGCTTAGCATGAACCCCAACGCTAGAGAAAACGGAACAACGAGCGACAGAATAGTTTGCCGATGGTGTGGAACGATAGAATGAGAGATGAATCCTGTCAGTCGCTCTTAAACCTCAACACCAGGCCATCAAAAGGCTTGGTCGCCCACAACAGTCGGACCAATACGTTTTGTGCAACGACTGGGTACAAGAATAAACATCCTATATAATCACTGTGTTTTTCGATAATGAAGCGAGATTGTTCGCGAGCAAAGAAGCGTTTTTGCTGGTAACAGTGGAACAGCACTTAACAGTTGTTGCTTCGACTGCAAAAAAAAACGTTTCGGTAGCAAAAAATGACAATGCCGGATATCAAATGAGCTTACTTTGTACAACGGTTGAAAGACAAAATACTTATTTTTAGTAAAAACCATGGCAAAAATGGCATTGCTAGTGTGATTACCTTCTTTCAAATACCTTCCACTTTGAATTCGATAATTCCCAGCAAGAAACAGCTTGCGGGATCCTGACTGATGTTTCTTGCTGGGGGGGCTACTCTATATTTCAACTTACCGACTCATAAAAAGGCGAACAAATCATCCACTCTTCATTATGGAGGCGGGGAAAAATTCCCCATGTAAGCCTCACCAATTCAACTGAGTTACATGGACTCAGGCGTGAGTTTCCCGACGCTACCTCTTCATAAAGACGTCAAGCAGTCACTTGAACACTTGATCGTTAGGCTTTTACAACAATTCAACTGGGAGCGCGTTCAGCAAAATGATCACCATCTGAGACACGATAAAACAAAGATAGTTATAGATTGCTGATTTCTTAGTGCTCGAGTGACCTCTCGCACGGCCTAATTGCGTAGAGGGAACTCTGCTACTAGTTCAAAACCAAAATCTCCGGATGAGCCTAGCGACCGGTGGTGGTGGTCGAGTGGTTTAGAGCGCTTGCTTACGAACTCGGAGGTCCGAGGTTCGAATCCCCATCATCACCGGTTACTTTGGTGGTAGACATTGATCCACTGCCGTCCGTCTCATTACCACACCTGATCCACTGGGGCCTTATGTGGTTCTTCACTCTAAGTCTCACCATCTGGTTGCCGGTGATCATTAATAGCGCAGTGGGCCTTCGTGTTAGTAAGGCATATACCCCTTCCATTGCACTCATGCGCAATCATGTAATAAAGAAAGAAGATTGTCACCCAGCACTCTTTTTTATGAGTACGGAAGCAACCCCGCAACTTGAAAATGAGCTTCATAACTGACATCACGTAGTTCAACAAGACAGTTTGTGTCCCGCTGCACCCTTTCCAGTCTAGTCACTTCCACAGCCATATATGGGAATGCGGTGGGACCAACACATTACCGCAATGTTCGTACATGTGTTCTGTTCCGTTCAAACAACCATTACCCATGCACTAGGTGCGGTGACTTTGGTTTCTATCTCCTAGCGGCAATCTCAAAAGGAAATAATGAAGGAGAAAAGAGTATGAAAGGAGTAAGAGGAAAACTACATTAATGGAACTAAGTCAATGAAGAAAGTTTGTGAATGCAAGAACGCCACTGATCGCGGCATCTAGCCAGGTCCCCAACGTATCTAATCATTGAGTGGGAGGGCCTCTTGGACCCAACCCAAGAAGTCTAACACGCCTTACATAGCCAATTCCACTAGTTGGGCTTCCGTACCTGCCTTCCATATCATGGCCTAACCACCCTTACTCATCTTCCAACCGTAACCCGCCTCACCAAACATAGCACGCCGAGGAATCCTGTCACACGCCTCAACCATCTTAGCCTGGTGAGCTCAAGTGTTTCATCCAATGATTTGATCCTTGAACCCAAGACTTTCCGCCGTACCTCAGCATTGATCACATGGTGTTCCCATCAGATTCGAGAAATACTACGAAGACATCGGCGTTCAAATACCGACAATCTTCGTATGTCCTTTGCCCGTAGTGGCCATGTCTCTGAACCTTACAGAAGCACGGGCCTCACTGCTGCGGAGTACACTCGGCCTTCGACAGGTAAACGGACGTCATGTCGACGCCACAGATGACTCAGACTGGCAAATGCCAAGCGAGCCTTCTGTACACGCAGAGACACCTCATCCGATATTCGACCTCCAGGTGAGATGCAGCTCCCCAGATAACAGAACTTGTCTACCACGTTTATAGCCTCCTCAGACATTGAAAGGTTTGGCGTTAAACCAGCCCAGTCCTGCAACAGCATCTTGCACTTTGAAGGAGCAAAATACATTCCGAACATTGCTACGCAGTCTGTCAAGCTGTCTAGAAAAACTTGCAACTTACCTGGATCTTCACTTAGAAGAACTATGTCATTTGCATACTCAAGGTCCGATACCTTTACGCCAGGAAAGAGTTCAATGCCGCTATCCTTACCTGGGAAAAGTGCGGTCTCTAGGACCATATCAATCAAAGTTAGAGAGAGAAAGAGAAAGAGGGCAACTCTGACGTACACCATTTCTGCGGTGAACTCGGGTGAAAGACCACCGTAAGCCCGAATTCGGCTTCAGCTATTAATGCAAAGGGATTTTATGATGGAAATGAATTTCTCTGGTACACCCTTCAGCAGGAGGCAGCGCCAGAGAACTGTGCGGTCAACTGAGTCGAACGCCACTTTAAGATCAAGAAAAACGGAGATAGTGAGCCTCCGGAAGGTGTGTCTATGTTTTAAAATTTGTCGAAGAGTGAAGATGTGATCAATACAACCTCTATCAGGTCTAAATCCAACTTGGTTCCCGCACGAGCACTGTTCGCGCGCGTCAGATAGGCGGTGGAGAATAATACCAGAGAGCAGTTTGGATGCGATGCTAACCAGACTTATTCTCCTGTGGTTTTCACAGGAGGACCTGTCATCTTTAGCTACGACCTCTTTAGAACTTTTTTCTTCTCCCACATCAAACCAAGGAGTTTCGTCAACTTCAGCAAAAGTGTTGGGATACCGTCTTTGAAAAAGAACGGAGGCAATCTATCCTGTCCGGCAGCCTTATGCCGTTTGAGAAAGCTTATCTCACAAAGAACCTCCGCTTCTGACGTAGGACTGGTATCTGGTCGTACATGAGAGTCGTTCAGCAAGTTGAAAGAGTCGAGAGTCGTCCGAGTGACCAGCGAATGGTTCTAAGTGTGCTTGAGGAGGGAGAACAAGTCGATGAACGCAAAAAATCACTTTATTGCTCTCTGTTGGAAATATATATAATTATTTTAAACTATTACTTCCCAGTATTTATCGCCAGGCTTCAATCATTAGGTCAAACTCACATTTATTATAATATATTAGAGTACCGCTCTTTTGACGGGAGTTGCACGTGCCCAATATGCAAAAGCACAGAAAAATATTAAAAAAATCTATCATGGAGAATAGGAAATACTGTCAGGCAAATGAACAGGCGGGGCGTCACATGAGAAATAAACCTAAGTCAAGTTTGACTGGTTGGAACGGGATAGTCCGATCGGTTCATAGAGGAGAAAGCGCGTTATGCAGCCGAATACGAAAGCTGTGCACACACAAATCACGCTGATTGGTTCCCGAATAAGTGGACAAAAATAGGGTACGGCATTCAACGCTGACCCTAAATTTTTTCACTTTTTACACTGGCTAAGTAGTCAAAATTAGGGTCGTAACCCATTTTGAGCTGGCTTGAGAACCGTAGCTTATTAAGTGCAACATCAGACTCAGCACTTACATCAACAAAATCAATACGACGGTTTACATTCTACCGCTTTACTGCTCCTATCCCCCCCCCCGAAAAAAAAGAAAACTGCTTACTGTGTTACGTACTCTTATACCGCGCACTACAGCACCCACTCGCCGGGACTACAAGTCGGTTAGGGCATTGCATAAAACCGCTCACGGCGACAGCACCTCAAAACTAATTATTTAACAGAACCCTCTATTCCACTCCGCCCCTCTGGCAAGGTCGCCATTACTTGTATGTTCTGAAACGACAATAACACGTAAGACTATATGAGCCGAAGGGTCAGTAGGTTTTTCGTCGTGGTTTAAGAGGTGTCTGATAGGAGTGGCACCTCTGAGTTGGTTGACTGCGCTATCGTTGTAGTATCTTCCATCCCTGGTCTGTACCAGCTACCCAGCTCTCGCCTGTGGGTCCATGAAAGTGAGGCATGCATCAACGACCACACCCCGGCAAACCGCTCCACAGGCGGGCTAGACCAGGTTGGGGGTAATCGAGGTCCAAAAACCTTGGTGGGACGGTGTTCGGCATGAGAGGACAGTTACTCTTGAATGAGCAGAGATGTGTTGTATAATCCAACGGCTGTGAAGGAACTCTGTCAAACCAACAGGGCTGTATGGACCACTGGGTTGAAGTTAATTCAACTGAATGGCGAACGAGATCCCAGGGAGCCACCGGCAACCATACATTGACACGCTGCTGTCTTGCAGCCGTCTGCTGGCCTGCACTTTGTTGTGAAAAGGTTAAGTGTGTGCCCTCGAAACACGCGTGACGCTGCGGATACCTTTTGTTCCAAACATCTATGAAACCTCATGATCATGAAGCCGACTCACCCTCTTCAAGCAGCCAACCACGGTAAAGTAGTAAGTCTCGTATCGGATTCCCATACACATCAAAGTCAAATATGATACCTACGGCACCACCATGAAACATGTGTAATGGCAATTAAACACCACAATGCTAATTATTGTGCACTGTGAATTACAGTTGTAAATTTACAACTGTAGTTTGCCTGAACAGACCCTTTTATATTGTCTCACTGAACTATTGTTGAATGCAAGACCAGTCTTACTCCGAACAGGGCTTGCACGTGCTGGATCTGCAAAACACGAGGGAGGAACTCCATCGGCCCATAGCTCAGTAAGCACACCAATAGGATCTTACACTTAAATTACTGGAACACTAATATGGCTGCTTGCAACCTGTTCATTACAATATTGTAGTATGCAAGGATCAGCGTTCCTTAGCAGGGGATTTCCCGCGCTCGACCTCAGGTTAGGCTAGGTCACAGGACCTGCGGCGTGAGCCAATAAACGCCCTTTCTTGCATTGCAAGCTCAAGGAGCCCCCCTCGTGCTGCGGCTTCCGGGATCTACAAAACACAACACAGAAAAAACTTTATTGGTTCAAAGCTCAGCGAGTGTCTCATCGAGATCTTACACTTACATCTATCGAACACCAGAATAACTACCGAAGGCTTGCCTGCTCGCTACACCACAGACGCCTCGCTCACTCCGCCGTACTGGAACAACCACCAGGGTCGGTCAGTCCAATTCAATTCAAATCAATTCAATTTGCACAGGACTTTGTGTGGCTAAAGACAGTCCTGTGTCCAGATAGTTGTGTTGTTGGTGCGATCCTTATCTCCCAAAACTGCTTGCTTGAGACGGCAGCAAGTGCCCACCTATTCAGATATGGGTATCGACTTTTGAGTGCCTGGTACGTCAACATTTCTTTTGGCATTTGTAGCCAAAACGACTTTGTATTGAAAATCTCGCCTGGGCACAGCGCGCTGCCCGAAGGTCACTCGCGCGTCACCGCCGTGCGAGAAGACGATAGCTCTACGAGGGTTCAAGAGGGTTGGTGATCCTGGTAACCGTGGTTTTCCAGTGGCCCGGGTTCTGTCGTCAGGTTGACTGCTCAGTGTTGGACAAGAGTCCTCGGAAGTAGCTACATATCCTTGATTTCTGGAGCCGATATTGATACCGCCTAGTATCTATGTTCGGCTGAAAAGTGTGTCATGTCTTGTGTTCTTAGAAATCCATAGAGGAAACGGGGTTAGGAAACAGTGCGGACTCCGCTTTCTGGTACACAGGCCAACAACTTCAGTGTTATAAACTCGGACCCTACACACTTCCAGCTCCACCGGTGAGTGGGAGTGATATCCAGATTCATATTTAGTGACTACCGTCGGTCCCCCGGGCCGCTGATAGGTCTCTCTACAGCACTCGCCCTATAGCTTGGCCAAGATGCCGTTAATTCCATGAAAATAACCCTTTGCGCACAATCCATCTGGGGAGGCCGTTCAAAGGGGGGGGGGGGGTGGAGAGTCCCACTTGCAGTGCTTCGCACGGCTTGTCTTGTACTGTGCAATCGGCTTCAAACCATCAAGTTGGGAACCAGTGGCGTGTTATATGGCATATATTTTGTTGACATGTATCCCGGTGTGTGGGAGTGGGAGCTCCTCGAGTGATGCTGGGGAGGCGGAATCCAGGTGCGTGGTAACCCATGGCGATTTTTATAATTGACCGGTCTACGAGAGGCGCAGATGAAAACTCCCCGTTTGTTCCTCTCTTTCCTCGTGACCGCCGGCTCAAGCGGTTTGGGCTAGTGACCGGTTTTTCCCTCCCCTCAATTAGTGAATCCTTTTTTCTCTGTGCTTTCTTACTCTTTACTAACTCCTTCTCCTGTTTTTGTTTTTCATTCCTTTTTCCTTCCACAGTTTGCTCTTTTTCTTCCATAACTCCCTTCAAGGGTTTTCATCACCATTATTTTTTTAAACTTTCTTTAATTTGTCTCATCTTCCCATTTATTTTTTTCATAACTTTTTCTTTATTTCCTTTCCGTTCAAGTTCCTCTCCTTTGTTCCCCTCGCTTTTCATTTTTTTGTGCCCCTTGCCCACCGAAGCTTGCCATCGTTAGCATTCTTTCTGTCCTCCTTTTTTTGGTCTGGCCAAATGGGTTGCCTCAAGGGTAAGGAGCACAGTGTTCAGCTGCCGTGCTCACAGGGGTTAGAAACTTAATGGGTGGTGGGCATCCGTGGCTCGCTGTGGTGTCCTCCCCGTCCGGCTCTTGGACTAAGGTGCAATATACGACTGCATGTTACGGCCAAAGGGAGAATAGATGGGTCATATAGAAAACACGGCGATATCGCCCCGACACTACACCGCTCTGGAACACCCCATTCTCAAACAAGCTCCAAGCAAAACCCCTTCGTGTCATCAGCATAATCTGTAATCACCACAGAAAAGCATTGTTCCAAGTGCTATAATTGGGGTTCGAATGAGGCACCTGGGTACTGCTCAGCTACATGCCCGTCCAGTTGTCTTTTGAACGACTGATTGCAAGTCGCTTCAACTAGGGGCATTGGTGGCAAGTCCCAAGGGTGGCAGACACGTACGGAGGAACAGTGTTCCCCAGCCCTCAGTTGTGGACTTTGCCGCTCCAGCTTCAGGGGGTGACCGCGTAACGATGAGGTGTACGCGAATGTGAACAGGTGTCCCTTGGAGCACAGAATGCCCCCAAAAGAATTACGTCCTCTCTAGCTTTTCTGTATTCCGTAACGTATAGATTTAGGCAGCGTAGTCTGTCGGGGTATGTCATGTTGGACTGCCCTCACCAGCGCTTTGTAGCCCTCTTCCGGACCCTCTCGATGGTGGTGATGTCCCGCCGGATTAATAGAGGATACGCCTGGATGTTTATCTCCAAGTGCTGTCTGACTAGCTTGTCATAAATGTTTGGGAATGTTTCAGGCTTGAACTTACCTAGCAGCCTGCCGAGTTCGTTAGAGCTGAGCACTGCTCTGCTAGCCAGGATCTTGCAGATCATTTACAATGATCGTGTCAAGATCACTTTCTTGTGTAGCCTGCCAAAGTTGCTACCTTCCGGGAAGTACTCGTTTGCTCGAAGCCCTCCTACACGCATGGACTTGCGTTTGGCAGAATTACTTGGCAGGCCATTGTAGACTGACCATTAGAACAGACTGTCAAGATGAACTTGTGAAGCATCTCTATCCACTGCCGTCCGAATCTCCCGGCACATCTACACATCGTAGGCGTACAGTATTGTATTTGGCTGTGCACTAAGAGGGAGGCCGTTGACGAAGACGGTGAATAACCTGGGTCCGACTATGGGCCCCCGAAGTGCTATGTGCTCGATGGCTACACGATAGCTTTCCTTCCACTCCGACCTCAAATGTTTGGTTGGTCAGGTAGTCCGACGTCAAAATGGCCAGTGATTCAGGGAAACCAAGTTTCTCCAGCTTCAGTAGAAGGAGTGAGTGGCAAACACGATCAAAATCCTTAGAAGAATCCAGGAGTACGACGTCCACTTGGACGCCTTTCTCCAGCGCTCCGGTGTATCACTCCATCGTCTCTTGTAAGTTAGTTTGGAGGTATCTAAGGCCGCGGAAGCCGAGCTAAGCACCCACCAACATGTTCCCATCACCGATGGATCGGCAGATGGTGTCATCGTTCAGGCCTTGCATGACTTTGGAAACTGTTGAGAGCAAAGCCACAGGGCGGTAATTTTGCGGTACCGTCCTGTTCCCTGCCTCAAAGTCCGGTGACACCGCATACGCTTTCCACTCACCAGGTACCCTTCCAACCCTCATTGAATGGCCACCAATTTCGCGTGCCCCCAATTTTGCTTGTGCCGCATATTTTAGGGTGGATAACTCTCTTTTTTCGTTCCGTTGTGTGTGTAAAACTGTTTTTGTTTGAACTCAATGTAAACGTATATAGTATCATTAGCAGCTGATTGGGAGCTTGCGAGATTAATGGCCATTATCAATTCTGCCCACTCTGATCTTTCTGCTCTATTGAAATGGGTCAAGGAAAAAGGAATGATTCACAATCTTACGGAATGGTTGAAGAGGTTTGGGAATGGGAGAAATAATCGTCCCACACACTGTATCAGTAGCTGCCGTGGAAGCGGATCTGGCCCTGGCGATTTTCGGGGCTGTGGGCTCCTGAGCCTACTCTTAGCTTGAATAGTGAGAAAGCCAGCGATGCGGCATCTAATGGTGTGTCCCACGACGTTGGCTGGGTCAATGCTACTCACTTGGTCCGGCCTTACTGGAGTAAAAGCTAAGGGGTAGTACTGAGCCAGGGCGACAGAGGCCTTCTTGTTGCCTTCCGTCAGTTCTCCATCAGCTTTTTGCATGTCTGTTATTCCAGGTGGGGCCTGTGTTACCGTAGATATGCTGTAATAGAAGCCTACGTGATCCGCCACCTTATCGTGCAGGAAATGCCCCTGATACTTAGAAGTATCCTGCTGGCTTTGTGCTTTATAGAGGTCCCCAATGTGGACGTAATCGGTATAGTCCTGAGAGCTCTGGGTTAATCTTTGCTCGGCCCATGCAATTCTCTACCTCCTTGGGGTTTTCAGTGTGCGGCGGCGCATTATAGGTCTAGGTCCAAGGGTCATAACCGGAGTTCATGGCACAAAACTCCGCGTGGCCTCAGTTAGAAATCTCCTCACGGTATTCCAGTGTGATTTACCACAGAACTGGTCCCTCGGTCACTGCGCTGCAGCTAGAAAGTCCCTCATGGCGGGGAAATTTGTTCGAAGCAGGTTGCATTTTGTGGTGTCCTCAGCCAAGTAGTAGTGTGCACCCACCTAAACCTGATGATCGCATCATCCCCAAGCCGCAGTGGTCCTCAAACCTTCAGCTGACCAATCACGTGTGGTCCGCCGGTGAGTACCTAGTGTAAGAAACTTTTGAGCAATACGTAGCCAAATTCGCAACGGATCCCGAAATCAGAAGGCGATTATTCGCGAAATTCTGCGATACTTGATTATTAGTTAACAGCGACACGAAACAGACACAAACCCCAATTATGCAATCACAAGGACTCAAAAAACGAGAATCGAATTATGGCGTGCGGGAAAGGAACACGTGCGTCACGCAGGTCCAGAACAAGGATATGCCAGAGCAGCGCGCTGAGCGCGAACAAACAAGCGTTGGTCCGTAGAAACAAACGGTGCGCGAAACACGTCAGTAGTGTAAATAAGTGAGTGATGTTAAGGAAGCATGGAACTGCAATGGTTTTGGGGGATTCTCCACGACCGGTCGTTACACCGCCCTTCAAAATCCTCCCGAACGTTAGCAGAGTCGAAAGTTTGGAATAGGGGTACCAATTCTTCCTACCTACGTGGACCCTGCTGTCAGTGCGCGTACCTAATACATTGTCGTCAACGTTCTACTCACTATCGCACTCGATCCGGTGGCCACACGAATGCGACGCTACTTCTCGTTGCCCTTGAAAATGGCTGATCGATGTCGGGCATGAAAGCGAAACATAGGTGCTGTCCTGGTGTGAGCCGTTGCCCCTCGGCCGCGTTTGTTTGTGTTTGTGTGCGTGTAAGTGGGTGGGTGGGCGTGGGTGTCATGGGTGAGGTCGCGCTTCGGCGCATGGACAAACAGTAGCGACCATCACTTACCGAAGATATCTTCCATAATGTCAATGATAAATAGGGAACAATCAGCCCTGTGGGGTGTTCTGATGAGGGTCATGAAGTATAAACGTGTGTTATGTAAGTGTGATTGGCGTGTGTCTGGGTATATGATGGAACCACAGCTACTACTACATATGCCAAGGGCCATCTGTGACGTCAACAAAAAACGGTGAGCTCTGCAACGTGTTTGACAGAGGTCATGAAGTATAAAACGTATCATGTAAGTGTGTATGCTTCGAAGTGTATGATGGTCCAACACGCCAGTATGTCGTCAATGCCTCCACACATGGGGTTCTTTTTACCCACCTCGAAGACGCATGAGGGATAGTCTGCTGGGTTTCACTGTCATCGGCTTCTCCGTCTTCACTCTCTAGGAGGCTGATACTGCGTACTTCGTGGATTAGCGTTCCGTGGGCGGTCTTCACCCTCACAGTTCTTATCAGTCCGTCAGAACTTTCGAAGGTTTCCATAACCACGCCCAAAGGCCAGGTGCTGAAACGCATGTGTTTGCCTGCGATCATCACTACATCCTCAACCATGAATGGTCTTGTTTTGATCAGCCACTTCAGTCGAGCTTGCAGAACCGGTAGGTACTCCCGAAGCCACCACTTTCAAAAAACCTTGGCAAGACGGTTGGCCTGCCTCCATCCGTGGAGGTAGCTTCCATGAAGGCTTATCGGTCCTTGGAAACCTTCTTTCGATCTTAACATCAATAAGTCGTTCTGGGTGAGCGCCAGATAGGTGGGGTCGCCGTTGGCTGCTTGAACCTGTGGGCCGCTGTTCAGAATTCTCTCGACCTCAGTCATGACGGTGCTCAGCTTCTCGTCTTCGGGCGGCTGTTTCTCAGTGATCGACAGCACTATTCGCCTGGTAGACCGGATCGTGCGTTCCCATTAGCCGCCGCGATGACTGGCCTGCGTGAGATTGAAATTCCGTGGTATACCGTAGGCCACAGTTCGATCCTGCGCTTCGTCCCTGTTCGTGTTTTTGTGCCAGGGCTGCAGCTTCCGTTCAGCGCCCACGGAGTTTGACCCATTGTCGGACTACATATCTGCCGGTACAACTCTTCCGTCGAGAAAGCCTTGCAAGGCCCGTAGAAGAGAGTCGGTTGTCATTGACTGCGCAACTTCCAAGTACACCGCACGTGAATTCATGCACGTCATGATACGCCAGTGTCGTTTTTCCAATCTCTTCCCACACCTGATCTACAAGGGCCCGAAATAGTCCAACCTGGTGTCGCTGAATGGTCGCCAGCCCGCAGTCAACCTGCGTTCTGGTAGCGGGGCCATGTGTTGTTTGCCCGCCGTGGCATTGCTTCTCCCACATCGCACACAACCTCGGATTACGCGTTTTACAGTAGCTTTTATTCTCAGCAACCAAAGGCGCTTCCGGATGACGCTCGTGGAGTGACTTTCCCCGGCATGTCCTTCCACGGCTTAGACGTGTTGGATCATTAGCTCTATCACGGGTTGTAGAGCCGGCAGCAATATGGGGTTTTTCGTGTCAAAGCGCAGGTGAGAGTTGATCAGCCTGCCTTCTACCCGTAGTAGTCCGCTAATGAGTCTAGGGTTCAAATGATTCAAGTCGCCTCTCGCAGAAGATATTCCTTTATCAATCGGTCCCACCTCTTCCGCCCTATCGACTTCCCGGGTGAAAGTCTCACGTTGTACCATCTTGAATATACCGTGTTCTGCGGCTCGTATTTCATCGGGGCTTATCGGACCCACTCGTATCCGGCTGGAGGGGCTGACCCCTTTCATGACCAACAAGTGTCTCTTGAACCTGGCCAACCAGACTAATGAATGCAGTGTCTTCATCCAGGAAAACAATCTGACCCATCGTGACAAAATGAATGTCGCTTCGGCGACTGGGGCTGTCGTCACCAGGCCTTTGACCTCCAGTTCCGATTCCGGAGGGCTTTTTGGTTCGTACACGGGCCAGTCCGGTTTAGGCATTTGCACGAAGTTTGGCTCTCTCGTCCACGTGTCCAGTTGCCTGAAGTTGGTAGCACCCCGGGAACACAAATCTTTTGGGTTATCGCCAGATCTGACATGCTTCCACTGGTTCACGGCCGATTCGACGTGGATGATCGTGAGCTGGTTAGCCACGAAAGTGCTAAAACGGCCCCTGATGTTGCCAATGTGGTACAGTGCTATCGTCGAGCCTGTCCAGAAAATATCCGACCAGATGTAGAAGTCGAAACATCTCCTTACCGCTTGCACCGCCCTGACCGCTAACTCGGCTGGGCTGAGTTCAAGGCAACGCGGGCTCCGGCAAACAGGACCTTCGTAGCATACTGCCTATCCCTCGTGCACCATTGTCCGCATACCACAGCTCCGTAAGCGACCTCGGAAGCTTCAGAAAAGGCGCGTAGCTCTCCCATCAGTGTCACGTGACCAGGGGGCAAACATCTTGGAATCCGTATTTATACTAGTTTCTTTAAGGTGTTCAGAAATTCTTCCCAGTTTAGCTGGTCTTCTCGGTCCAGTGGCTGGTTTCAGTTGACTTTCTTACGGCAGAGCAGGTGCAACAGGATCTTCCCTTGTAACAGCCAGGGCGAGACGAAACCGAGCGGAGTAAACAAACCAGAGACGGCGGATAGTATGTGTCCATGTTTGTTCGCTGATTCTCGAAATGCGTAGTTCGCATAAAACGGTAATGATATGGCTCCGAAGGGGTAGATGGTCATCCTATAGTTTACCACTGCTTTGCCCCGGTTGTTCATTTCCCACCAAAGGAAACGCTACGCAACTCGTTCTTTCACCCGGTGAAGTACTTCCCTGATGCCGGCGGACAGGGCCACTTTACCCACTGTGAAACGGCACAAAACTTCGATCAGTGGTGTGGTCCAGCCGGATCCTTGTAGTAGGCGATCGTTTAACGACTTGACCTGGAACTTGGCTGCACAGTGGAACACCACCCGCGGCTTTTTGGGCTTTTTGTGGTTGATAACCGGGTGGTGAGGTAGATACCAGCTCCCCTTCCGGTAGGCAGTGGTTGCAAGCGCCCTTTCAAAGTGGCAGACAGCTTCGTTTCGCTTCATTAATTCTACATGTTGTTCCCGTAGATCCTGGTATCGGACGAAGTGTTCTTTCAGTCGAAGTATTCTTTGTAGAGCATAGTTTCTGTTGTCAACCCGGGGGTCAGCTGGTGTGCGTCACGGGAGGGGGACCTCGAACTGCTTTCTAAGGTCCCTAGTTCCTTGCCGCACTGTTTGCAGAACGAAGTGATCCTTTTGAGACAACGATAGTCTCGCGTTTTCGATGTCCTGAAACTCCCTCTCATACAGGCTCTGCATATGATGCCGTATGCCGTTCATTTAGGCTGATGCGTAATCCCCAGAACCGCGTCCCCCTACAGGAACTATAATATCCATCCCAGAGCCGTGCTTACGGCACAAAGTGCCTGGCTATTGTCCACCCCTTGATCCAGCAGCCAATGTGCCTCTGGCACGTCGCAGCTGACCAGGAGATCCACTTCATCGTCTTCCCAGTCTACAACGGTTACATCCTGCAGGTGGGGCCACCGAGTCAAGATTGCGTTCACCGACCTTGGTGCTCGCGTGGGGAGATCAGCTAACGTGAATGCCTCCATCGGTTTGATTTCCTCGTTAGTGTCTAAAGAGATGAGTTGCAACCGCAACCTGCCGGCAGTCATTGCCCGTGTTCCGCCCACCTTGCTCACTGTTAACGACGTCGCAATTTGAGCGAGCCGGCGTTTGTCGGCAAACCGCTCTTTCACTAGGGTTGTGCCAGATCCACTGTTGACGAAAGCCGACGCTTTGACCACCCCAGTTGGGGTCACCGCTCCCATGGCAACTACTATTAGACGTACTGGTTTACTGGCAGGCCGCGACGTTGAACAAATAACGCTGGGTTTGGTACTCGCCTCGGGTAAAGTTACTCTCGCCTGGTGCAGCAAACGATGGTGTCTGCCCGTGCAGCCCTCGAAACCACATCGGTTCCTTGTTCTACAAGCTGCCGCTCGGTGCGTGGTGTTGAGACAAGTAAAACGCGCTCCTACCATCCCCGCCATTCCCCGCCGTTCGTCTATTGTGGCGTTGCCGAACTTGGGGCATTCTGGTAGTCCATGGCTAGCACCACAGGATCTACAATTTGGTTGCGCTGTGGCATCGCGTGAAATGGCGTGCGCATTGGTCCAAGTTTGGTATTTCGGCTGTTCCCAAGCAGTGGTTTGAACCTGGCTGGTACTAGATTTGTTTACTCGGTTACTGTCCCGGATGAGTCGGCCAAATATACTGTCGGCTATCCTGGTTTTCCTGTCCAGGTATTGCGCACACCGACGCTGAACTCCTCTTCACTAGGTCTCATTAACGCTCAATCAATAATCAGAAAAATACCGCATCTGCTATCTCTGGCGTCCACCTCAAACTTTGACATCATACTAGAAACTGAATCCTGGCTGTGGGATGATGCCTCGCTCGACCTTGTTCGCACAGCTGGTATCAATGCTTCTCGAACATCTGCCAGTCCAGGCGTGGAGGGGGCTGTTTAGACCTTGTCAAATACACTACCCGCGCTAGCGTTATTGACCGCCTTTTATCTTCTCCTTATTGAGGATTCTTTATGGCTATATGTTCACGCCTCCGGCCAGAACCTCCTCCTTGGCTGCTTCTACTTCCTCTTGGGGCTAGAGCCTGCATAAAGTGACTCAGACGTGGATGTCTTTATTGCTGCTCTTGACAATCCTGCCAATGCAAAAATTGCTGCGGGTGACTTTAACCTTTCTTCAATTTGCTGGTCCTCCTATACTAGCCCTCCCGCCTTCTCCACCTTCCACTCCTGTGTCCGTCTTGGTGGATGGACCCAACATGTCTCCTGCCCTACAAGGGGGAACAACATTTTGGGTCTAGTATTGTCAGGTGCAAGTTCAGCTGCTTCAGCTGTTCCCATTTGATGCAATCCTGTCCCAACTTTCCGACTTCCAACTGTTCTTGTAACTGGCCTTTGGTGCCAATGATAATCCGTTCCCTTAACTGGGACACATTTTCTCTCCTCCGATCCCCTCACTGTTGTGAACTCTCTCTACTCCAACCTCCTACACTGCCTAAGTACCACCGACCCATGTGCCGATCCACAACTCAAGTCCATCAGCTCACGCTTGTCACTTTTAGAGTGTAAGCTGGCTAAGCTGCAAACTACCTCCGCTAGATTACGCGACTACAAATTCATATGCGCATCAATTAGCTGCAACTGAAGCTGCGTCGCACGGCCGATTCGCATCTCAAAAGGCAAGGGGCCATCGCCCTAGCACACCCAAACAAAACTGGCTATCTATCCAACCCGCTTGATAAAAGGTCCAATCACTCCAATCATACCTCGTCCAATTCCCCAACTGCGGCTTATCTAGCAGCATCAAATTCTGTGGCCTTCAATGAGTATTTCTCTTCCTCCCTTATAAACTATCCTGGTACTCCACCTCTTACAATCCATCCCTGCATCTCTGCCTCTCTTTCATCGATTCTCTTCACCTATCTAAAAATTGAAAAATCAGTTTCCTCTATTAAACCTCCGCGAAACCGGGTCCAGATGATCTCTCACCGACCCTCCTCCGTTTCGGTGGCCCTGACCTCCTTTTATTGTTACTTAATGTATAAACCACCTCGATGCTTCACAGTTTCGTCCCCCCTCAAAGGAAAACCTCAATTATAATTCCACGCTTCAAAAAGGGTGCACTTCACAACCCAGATAACTATCGGCTCACTAACTACATCCCAGTAGTCTGCAAAATCATGGAGAGAATCATCAAAAACCCATTGTTCAGTACCTTTTATCCAATAACCTGCTGAACCCTGGTCAGCATGGTTTCTTGAACTCCCGTTCCTGCTCTTCCTGCCAGCTTGACTCTCTTAATGTTCTATCGTCTGCTGCCGACGCCGGGAACTATGTAATCGTCCTGTACCCCGATATGTTTAAGGCTTTTGACCGTGTTCCCCATTTGCATCTGTTAGCCAAAATCCAGTCCCTTGGTATTACTGACCCTCTCCTCTCCTGGCTATCCTCTTATCTCCCTCACAGATCACAAGCTGTGCTCGTTGGCGGCCAATCATCGTCTGCCAAACCCATTACTAGCGGCGTCATCCAAGGCAGTGTCTTAGGCCCATTACTATTTCTTGTTTATATCAGTGACATTTTCTCTCCTATTCGACACGGCACTCCT
Organism: Fasciola hepatica; assembly: GCA_948099385.1. NCBI lineage: Eukaryota > Metazoa > Platyhelminthes > Trematoda > Plagiorchiida > Fasciolidae > Fasciola > Fasciola hepatica. The sequence goes on from CANUEZ040000043.1 coordinate 170,265, forward strand.
TTCCCCTTTGGCAACGATAATAAACTAGTGTACTCCTTCCTCCTTAATGACCTATCCGTGACCATGTGCAGCATATCGCGTGACTTACTCTCTCTCCAAACCTGGTGCGTCTCGTGGTTCATGAAGTTCCCTGCTGAGGAAAGCTTCCTCCCACCTTACATGTGCACTGTACCACCCCGTCAAATTTTTCTGGACGGCCTGCCCATCCCCATACACCTTACGGTTACTGATCTTGGTGTGCGCTACTCTTGCTCCTTTAACTTCTCAGGACAGGCATCGTACCAAATCACTAGAGCTAAGCAAACCATAGGCCTGATTCATCGGTGTTTCTTAATACCAGCCAGTCGCCTCTCCGTGTATCTCTCACACGTGAGACCGCTCCTAGAATATTGTCCCATTACCTCCAGCCTCTGGCCACGTTCCTCTATTTTATCTCTGGAGAACGTTCAGCGTACCTTCACCAAAAGGCTGTTGGGCTTATCCATAGCCCTAACATACCGCCAGCGCTGTGAGCTCCTACAAATTGACCTTTGTGGATTCATCGCATGAGGCTCAACTTGGTTTTCCTCTTTAAGCTAATCCATAACCAGGCCTACACCTCTTATCCTATTTCATTCGCTGTCCCCTGCTCCTACCCCGTCCGACATCGTGCCTTCTCTCTCCCTGTCCCTCATTCTAATCTCTGTCTGAAGTCCCGATTCTTTCTGTCAGCCTATTCCAAAATGCGGAATAAGCTCCCCCTTAGCTTATGCAGTGCCTCCTCACTGTTCGCTTTTATGCGTGCACTTGTTTGACCTAACAAAGCTCAATGCTATATCGCTCATCAATGAGCTCTCCACCGATCTGGCCTTTGGAAGAGGCCTCACACCGTAACTCTACTACCTGTGCACCACAGGCCACTAGGTGCACCCCGTGCCCGATACTTCCTCTCTCTTTAGTGCCGCGAACTACGGCCATTGCCCTCCCTGATCCATAGCAAACTTACCTCCTGCCTTCACCAGATAACCCTGTTGCTCACCCACGTCCATCTATAGTACAGCACTTTTATTTTTTCCCTCCTCAGTATCCGTTGCTCCTCAGCTGGGGCACACCCAGACTGCGCCTCTCTATCCTTTTTCCCTTTTCAGTGATCCTCGATGACGGCCAACCACTTCGGGCACTGTACTGACCATGTCCGTAGCGGGTGTAACAGCCGGTCGTGGAAAATCCCCCTTTTTCCCTCGCGATTCAGTGTTTTTCCCAACATCACTCATTTCGATACACTATTGACTTGTCTTTACGAACTGGTTGTTTTTCTGGACCAATTGTTGTTTTGTTCGCGCCCAGAGCGCTACTTTGGCACATCCTTGTTCAGGACCTGCGTGACGCACGTGCTGTCTGCTCACACGCTGCTATTCGGTTTCTCGTTGTTGAGTCCTTGTGATCGTATTATTGAGGTTTGTATATTGTTTATGTCATTGTTTATTGTAATAATCTAGTATCGTAGAATATCACGGATAATCGTCTTTTGATTTCGGGATCCGTTGCGAATTTGGCTACGCATTGCTCAAACGTTCGTAACAATACTCAATAGATCAATTTGGAACGAGGAAAAATCACGCAAAATGCCAAGAAAAGGATCAAAAGCAGTCGAATCCGGACAGGAAGTAATACGGCAAGTCTCTGGGGAGGTTTTGGGTACATACGATTCTTTCGTTAATGCTAGATCGTCTAGTCCTGTCAGTGCTAGTTCATGTGTTATTGAGAACAATATTGATCGTAAAGATGTCGATTTATATAAGCTGAGAATACTAGAACTAGAGCAACAGTTACTATCGGCTAGACTACAGGCGCAGGAAGCAGAGAAGTGTACACAGAAACAGCGAGAGCATGAGACCAGTGACTTCGACACTTCCGATGGGTTAGGGCGCAATAAGGTGGGGAACCCCACGCCGGTCGCCGACTACAAACCACTATCGATCGATCTGCCTAGAGTGGAGTTAACGGTTTTCGACGGGCGAGCTGAGCAATACTGAAAGTTTGTCAAGCAGTTCGAGACGTTCGTTGAAAATAAGGTAACCGACCCTGGGCAAATGCTTCTTTACCTTACACGCTACTGCCGAGGCCGAGCAAGAGAAGCTATCGACGGGTGCACCATGCTCGACCCAGAACAAGGCTACACAAGGGCAAGGAAGATTCTAAGGGACTTGTTTGGCCAACCTTTCAGAGTAGCCCGTAACCTAATAGAGGGCGTGATTGCAGAGGCAAAGAGAACCAAGGGCGACGTCTACACCATGACCGACCTGGTGATTAAGATGCAGAACTGCTCAATAGCCCTCGACCATTTAGGTTACAGGGCTGACCTAGACGCCATGCACACTTTGGAAGGCATAGTCCGTCACCTCTCTCCCGAACTACAGGGTCGGTGGGCGGAAGAAGCAGAACGGATAAGCCGAAGCGACAGAGAAGCCAACTTCGAAGACCTGACTGAATACTTAGACAGCCAAACGAAGGTAGCTGACAGCAGATTCGGCCGACTCATCCGGGACAGCAACCGAGCAAACAAGCCCAGTACTAGCCAAGTCCAAACCCCTGTACGGGAACATCCAAAGTACCAGCCTTGGACCAATACACACGTCATTTCACGAGATGCTACGGCGAAACCAAATTGCAGATTCTGTGGTACTAGCCATGGACTACCAGAATGCCCCAAGTTCGGCAATGCCACAATAGACGAACGGTGGGGAATGGCGAGGATGGCAGGAGCATGTTTTATCTGTCTCAACACCACGCACCGGGCAGCAGCCTGTAGAACAAGGAATCGATGTGGTTACGAGGGCTGCACGGGCAGACACCATCGGCTGCTGCATCAGGCGAGAGTAACCATATCCGAGGCGAGTGCCAAGCCCAGCGTGATTTGTTCAACTTCACAAGCTGCCAGTAAACCGGTACGGTTAGACGTAGTGGCCGTGGGAGTAGTGACTCCGACTGGGATAGTCAAGGCGTTGGCTTTCGTTGATAGTGGATCCGACACCACTTTAGTGAAAGAGCGGTTTGCCGACAAACACCAACTGGCTAAAGATGCGACGTCGTTAGCAGTGAGCACGGTGGGCGGAACACAGGTAATGACTGCCGGTAGATTAAGGCTGCAACTCATCTCTCTAGACACTAACGAGGAAATTGAACCAACGGAGGCATTCACGTTAGCTGATCTCCCCATGCGAGCACCAAGGTCGGTGAACGCAATCTTGACTCGGTGGCCCCACCTGCAGGATGTAACCGTTGTAGACTGGGAAGATGATGAAGTGGATCTCCTCATCGACTGCGACGTGCCAGAGGCGAATTGGGTGCTTGACCAGAGAGTGGTCGACCGCCAGGCACCTCATGCCGTACGCACGGCCCTGGGATGGATGCTATACGGTCCAGTAGGGGTACGCGGTTCCGTGAATTACTTATCCGCCGAAACGGACCGCATAGAGTATCATCTGCAACGGCTGTATGAAAAGGAGTTTCACGACATTGGAGACGAAAGACCGACGTTGTCTCAAGAGGATCACTTCGCTCTACAAACGGTGCGGCAAGGCACTAGAGGCCTCAAAAAACAGTTCGAGGTTCCCCTCCCATGGTGCACACCGGACGACCCGTGGACTGACAACAGAAATTATGTTCTTAACGATTACTACGACTAAAAGAACGCTTCATTCGAGACCAGAATCTGTGGGAACGATACGCGGGTTTGATGAAGCGAAACGAGACCCTCGGTTACGTTGAAAGGGTGCCTGTTAACGCCGACAGCAAAAGGGGTATCTGGTATCTGCCTCACCATCCGGTTATCAACCCCAAGAAACCCAATAAACTGCGGGTGGTTTTCGAGTGTGCGGCCAAGTTCCAGGGCAAGTCGTTAAACGATCGCCTACTACAGGGGCCTGACTGGACCACACCACTGATCGATGTTTTGTGCCGTTTCAGAGTGGGTAAAGTGGCTTTGTCTGCCGACATTAGGGAAATGTTCCATCAGGTGAAGATTCCGGTAGGAGAACGAGATGCTTTGCGTTTCCTGTGGTGGGAAGGGAGCGACCGGGACAACGCAGTGGTGAATTATAGGATGACCGTCCACCCCTTCGGAGCCATATCGTCACCATTTTGTGCCAACTACGCCCTCCGAGAATCAGCGAACAAACATGGCGATCTAGTACATCGGACGGTGGTAGAAAGCGTCAGCAGGAACTTCTACGTCGACGACTACCTTGGGTCATTCGATGATGTGGAATCAGCTCTAGAGCAGTTCAGGGGTCTGACGAGATTGCTGGAAGAGGGCGGCTTCCATCTAACTAAATGGATGTCGAACGCTTCAGAAGCGCTGAAGGTCATCCCGTATCACGAAAAGGCCGAAAGGGTAAGAGATTTGGACGGCTCTCCACTACCTATCGAGCGCACTTTAGGGATACAATGGGACGCGGAAACGGACGATTTTGTTTTCGAACTAAACGTTCCCGAGCTGCCAATAACCCGTCGTGGCATACTATCTGCCGTCTCAAGTTTGTTCGACCCGCTCGGTTTCGTCTCACCATGGCTGCTACCCGGAAAGCTCTTGCTGCAGCGGCTGTGCCGTAAGAAAGTTGATTGGGACCAGTCACTGGACCGAGGGGACCGGCTGGACTGGGAAAAATATTTGAACACCTTGAAGAAATTATGGGATATAAGAATCCCACGATGTTTGACTCCTGGCCATACGACACGGACTGGAGAACTACACGCATTTTCCGATGTATCCGAAGTCGGCTATGGGGCTGTGGTGTACGGACAATGGTGCGCAGGAGATGGACAATATACCACGAGGATCCTGTTCGCCAAAGCCCGCGTTGCTCCACTGAAGTCGATCTCAATCCCACGCCTTGAACTCAGCGCAGCCGTGTTCGCAGCCAGGGTGGTGCAAGCTGTGAAGAGATGTTTTGATCTCTACATTTGGTCGGTGAGCTTCTGGACGGATTCAACGATAGTACTTTACTATATCAACAACGTCCGGAGCCGGTTTGGTACTTTCGTTGCTAACCGGCTCACGACTATCCACGATGAATCAGCCGTGAACCAGTGGAGTCATGTCAGGTCTGGCGATAATCCGGCCGACCTGTGCTCCCGAGGTGCGAACAACTTCAGGCAACTGGACACGTGGACGAGAGGGCCAAACTTCCTGCAATTGCCCAAACTGGACTGGCCCGTGTTCGAATTAAAACCCCCTACGGAAGTGGAACTGGAGATCAAAGGCGTAGTGATAGCAACCAACGTCGTCGAAGCGTCATCCATTCTATCGCGACTGGTCAGGTTTTCTTCCTGGATGAAGACGCTTCGTTCGCTAGTTTGGTTAACCAGGTTCAAGAGAAATTTACTAGTCATGAAAGGGCTACGGCCCTCAGGTCGGACACGGGTCGGCCCGATAGGTCTCGATGAGCTACAAGCGGCAGAGTACGATATTTTCAGAATGATAAAACGCGAGGCTTTCGCCCGAGAACTCAAGAGGGCGGAAGAAGTGGGGCCGACCAATAAAGACGTGCCATCTCCAAGAGGCGAGCTGAAGCGCTTACACCCAAAACTCATCGACGGACTGCTGCGGGTGGATGGTAGGCTGACCAACGCCCACCTGAACTTCGGCACAAAGTATCCTATACTGCTGCCTGCAAGACAACCTGTAGTAGAGCTAATGATTCAACACGTCCACGCCATGGAGGGACATGTCGGGGAAAGTCACGTGACGAGCGTCATCCGAAAGCGTCTTTGGTCGTTGAGAGGACGAGAGACTGTAAAACGCGTAATCCGACGGTGTGTGCAATGCAGGAGACGCAATGCCACGGCAGGCAAACAACTCATGGCCCCACTACCAGAATGCAGGGTGTCTACGGGCTGGTGGCCGTTCAGTGACACCGGGCTGGACTATTTCGGGCTCTTGCGGATCAAGTGCGGGAAAAGATTAGAAAAGCGATACGGATGTATCATGACGTGCATGAAATCACGTGCGGTACACCTAGAAGTCGCACATTCGATGACGACCGATTCGTTTCTACGGGCCTTGCAAAGATTTATCAACCGAAGAGGCGTACCGGCCGATATATACTCAGATAATGGATCGAACTTTGTGGGCGCTCACCGGGAATTGCAGCGTTGGCACAAGAACATAAACAGGGACGAACTGCAGAATCAAACCGTGGCCTACGGCATACGATGGCATTTCAACCCCCCACAGGCCAGCCACCGAGGCGGCATATGGGAACGCATGATCCGGTCCGCCAGACGGATATTGCTGTCAATCATGGAGCAGCAGCCGCCCGACGACGAGACGCTGAACACCGTCATGACCGAGATGGAGAGAATCCTGAACAACCGCCCCCTGGTTCCAGTATTGAACGGCGACCCCACCCACCTGGCGCTCACCCCGAACGACTTATTGACGTAAAGGTCGAACGAGGGTTTCCAAGGGCCGGTAAACCTTCGTGGGAGCTACCTCCATGAGTGGAAGCAAGCGAACTATCTGGCCAAGGTCTTCTGGAGGCGATGGCTGCGGGAGTACCTACCGGCTTTGCAGACTCGACAGAAGTGGCTGGCCAAAACAAGACCATTTAAAGTTGGGGACGTGGTTATGATCGCCGACGAACGCGCACATTTCAGCACTTGGTCTTTGGGAGTAGTTACGGAAACCATCAAAAGCACTGACGAAATGATAAGAACGGTGAAGGTGAAGACAGCTAACGGAGTGCTCATTCGTGACATACGCAGTATTAACCTACTCGAGAGCGAAGACGGAGGAGCCGATAACCCTGAGGCCTAGTAAACTTTTTTCACACCAGTAATCGAGGTGGATAAAGAAACACCATATATACACACAATCTCCGTCAAACACGTTAAGGTGCTCGCGGTCCTTTCGTTGACATTACAGAAGGTTCTTTCCGATATGTGGTGATGAGTGCGATTCCATTATACATCCCGATACATACACGCATGCACGACGCACTCTACATCCCGTAAACCCATCATACATGTGACAGTGTTCTTTGTTTGCTTTTTGTTGACGCTACCAAATGCCCCTTGCATATGTGGAAGTAGCGGAGCTCAGGTCACACACACATGCTACATTTACTCGTTTTCTTGCCACGCGGTCTTTTGTTGACATTGCGGAAAGTCCTCCTTTGATGTGTAGTCATACCTGTGATTTCATTGTAACCCCGGCACACACACACACACGCATTCACACACACACACTCAAGCACGTACATCCAGGACCGGACGGCCCCTTACGAGGACAACGTCTATGTGACCATTCACGCCCGCCATCGGTCATCTGGTCTTGTGGAAGATGTAGACTAGCCTCACGCCTATGTATCCAATGGATTAGGTGCGACCAGTAGTAGAACGTTGACGACGAGCATTAGACGCGCGCACTGACAGCAGGGCCTAGGCAGGTAGGAAGAATCAGTACCTTTATACCGAACCTTTGACTCTGCTAAGGATCCAGGAGGATTTTGGTGGGCGGTGTAACAGCCGGTCGTGGAAAATCCCCCTTTTTCCCTCGCGATTCAGTGCTTTTCCCAACATCACTCATTTCGATACACTATTGACTTGTCTTTACGAACTGGTTGTTTTTCTGGACCAATTGTTGTTTGTTCGCGCCCAGAGCGCTACTTTGGCACATCCTTGTTCAGGACCTGCGTGACGCACGTGCTGTCTGCTCACACGCTGCTATTCGGTTTCTCGTTGTTGAGTCCTTGTGATCGTATTATTGAGGTTTGTATATTGTTTATGTCATTGTTTATTGTAATAATCTAGTATCGTAGAATATCACGGATAATCGTCTTTTGATTTCGGGATCCGTTGCAAATTTGGCTACGCATTGCTCAAACGTTCGTAACAGCGGGTGCACCTGGATAATATCGCCACACGGTCGTCTGCCACACGCCGTTCCCGTTGGATCTGCCGTCCATGAACTCATCTCGGCCAATTGATTCTGAATCATGCGCCCATATCGCGGTCGCTTTGCCCTTGTGCAATTAGCAGTGACCATTCGTGCCACCCCCAACGGTGCGGGGCGCGGTCAGATCCACCGCTATGGCCGGCGCACATAGAGCGTGCAGGCCATCTGCAACGATGTGCGAGCGCAATTAGACTGGTGGATCACACCTGTGTTCACTTGGAAGTGTTTTTCAGGTTGGGCGCCCAGCGCACGGCCAGTCCCACCCACTAGCACGGGTTGTGGTCGCACACCCTAACTTTTCTCGGACTACCGAATCTAATACTGTCGGTTGAAAATTGCATGCTTCAAATCCTTCTTCCGCCACGATACACTCACCTACAGTTCTTATCATCTGTTGCCACTTTGTTTTTTTGTCGCTCTACTACGGTATGCACACCTACCCGTACTGTCCTTCCTCCTATCTCCTCGCGCTGTATCGTCTCTCATTGAATAGAGTCTCTGTCGACCTAACCACTCTTCTCTGCCGAAGCTAGCCAACATCTCCTTTTTCACCTGCCGTCATTGCCGGCTTCTATTCTATGTTCACTTGATATTGCCCCCTGCCCATAATGCCCTCTGCCCAGAATGCCCACTGCATGTTGTTTTAGTAAATCCCTCTTTGTTCTCCCTCCTCATGCCCAATGCTATTATACACCAGTCACACCCGCACCCATGACCAATCCGTATATTAGAACTCCCCGATCCAAACTTTGCATCATTTACAGTCGCATTTATTATCTAATGACCGCCATCATATTTTCCTTTCTTGGCTCCGCGGTTCCTCTGTGGTGCTCTCCATTAGGCAGTGTCCCCATCAGCATTTGCCTGCTTAATTCACCTGTTCACTTGTCTGCTGGCCCGCGGCTCTCCAGTTCCATTACCCCAACCCGGTCGCGCGTTCATTTCCCGGGCCCTCTGTTCTATTCCTGATTTGTCTATCCTGGGGCTTCCTGCTTCCTTCTTCTCTGCCTCCTTTGTGTTCCATCCGCAGTAAAATGATCTGATTAGTCATGTCCCTCCTGTGTCTCTTCGGTCATTGCTCCCACATGCGGTCCCGTATATTGCTCGCCACAGGCAGTTCCTTTCAGTTTGGTCTGCTTTTCCATGTTCCATCGATTGTGAAGACAACATTACTTCATGAAGTTCTTTTGCAGTTCCAGATGGTTTGATCTGCCACCACCCGATTCCTCTGGTCCGTCCCCACATGTTGCACCTGCATTGGTCAAATAATTGGACCCATTCTTACCTGTTCTCTTGGATCCTATATTTCATCTTCCCTGTTCTATGAACTGCTCCTCACAGTCGTCACCTCTTTTGTACTTCATCATTCCTTCTTACTCACTCTGTTGGGCCGCCATGTCCACCTGGCTTGAAGATAATTCACCGCCATATTCCAAAGTTAATTTTACAACCGCCTTCTCTGGCAGCCAGATACCTGACTGTGGAAAAACCATAAAAATAATAACAAAAACGTCTAAAAAATTGTGGATCATTCTTGGAGAGCCACGTGCTGGGTGCCAGTGGTTGTGTATCGTGCTACCTCCCTATTTGAAGCTGGCCCTTGTGCCGCCTACCATGAGCACCGAATGTAGACCGTTAGAGTTTGCTTCCCTGACGAAAATTCGGACCCATCTCATTCCCACCTCTCACGGTTCCCCAAACCTGTCCTCACATCGGTGTTGTCCTGCTTTGCAATACGATAACGACGAAAAAGGTACCACCGTAATCACGCAATCATATCCACATCAGATTTCCTTGCTCACACTCGGGCTTATTCTCAGTACGATAGCACCATCTAGTGAGAGCATAGACGAACTCACGTTAATGTTCCAAGGCACGCGACCAACTGCCTCCAATGTTTCACCACTGTCACCCCAATAGTTCCGTTTACTTTCAGACTCCTCAGAAACTACTCAGTATAGAATAACCACCATACCGAAAGAGATAGTAACAGCGTAGCGCCACGCAAACAGTGTGTTAGTCCCACTCGCTCAGTCTGTTATTTCAAACCTATCTTATCTCCTCGTTGCCAAACTGCGTAAGCAAACGGTACTGAGGGTTATCATTTCCAACCACTCTTAACCGTGAAGCCCTAGGTCTTTATTAGTATCTGAGCGATGCTGTGCTCACGGGCAAATCATGAATCCTTTGGAATGCATGCACAGTTACCAAACCAGTGTACGCAACTTCGTTAGCCTGTAGCAGTACTGCTCAAATCCACTGCGAGCCTATTTTGCCTAGAAAGTGGAATAGGCGCCACTGACTGCTCAAATGAAACTTCACCCACGCCCCACTCACATAGACCTAACCAGTCCATTATTTATTATCTTCATATACTATCATGACCCACAGCTGGACCCACCTCCAGACTGCAATCCCCCTTTATTTCAGGTTGGCTGTCTCCCACTATCTCAGTCGCCAAATTGGCTAACCAAGGATGCTACTTTGGCTCGTACGGACAGAGACTCAAGTGGAACCTACCATAGCACCTGGGACCGAAATCGAACCACACAGCAGGAAATACTCCTAGTTGCATATCAAATCGTTCAGCGTTTTCAAACGCAACCAACACGAATTCCAGTTCACGCGCGTGCCGCTAATATACCGCCAAACTCGGCCGATTGACCGACACATACTTTGCCCTGCCAGACGAAACATACCCATACGATGTCGTACGTCACCAGAAATGACGCTGAATGACACTGAAGGCAAATGGTTCAACATATACATATATATTTTCAGTGAAACAGCATAATAACGCCGGAGTCCATGCGGAGATTTCCCACTTTATTATCCGTTACCACTGTTTATCTTTCCTCCGAACAGTAGCCGGCTGGAAATTGACTCTCCACTTCTCGAGGACCCTCCAGTTGCGCTTTCTCATTTCTTAACAGGACATGTTACTGATCCTGAATCCAAACTCACCTTTTTATGGACTGCTTTTTTTCCGCATCCACCGGTGTTCACTTTCACGAAATTGGTCTCATGTCTTTCTGCTTCAAAACTCCTTCCGTTTATTGAACTCCGGTAAATCCGTCATTCAGGGTCTGCATTGTCTTCATCGATAGCTATCCTCCTCGCATGCGTCGATCTTCCCCTATACACCTCTTTACAATTTCTCCCCCCTTTTCTTCTTGTTCAAAATTTACTCCATCTGCAGAACCTTAGTGGGCCTCCGTTTTCCTTGGCTTGCATCATTCTCGTTCATAATGCGTCCTTGGCACTGCGTTAACGATTTTTCGATATCTTCACCGCGCACTACCGTCCAGCCCGGATTCGAAACTGGTTCAGAACTGTCGCGCAAACCATCATCAGAATGATACATTCAAACTATTGCTGGCTTTGTTTTTCCACCTCTGATACTCTCGACTTTCATACTTATAAATTGTGAGTATTTCATTTTATTGAGTAACGTGTTGCATCATGATCATGCGCTAGCGCGTACTTCTCGACCGTGGCCGAGAAATATACCAATATTATTATTATTATTATCATTATTATTACAACCATTTGATCTAACTTTAACAGCCTCTCCCAGCAACTGATATTTTCTTTCTAGGACCCTATTGTTATTGCTCCTGCCCCTCATATATATATATATATACTTGTGCACATATGTATGGGTACACGCGCTCTGCTTCTTGCAGTTTCTCACCGGCCATTTCTCTTCCCATCATCCCACCGGCCGTCAAGATATGCATCCATCCGTCCTACATCTGTGCCTCACACCCAAAGTATCCAATTTTCCTGAATCATCTTCGTCATACGGTCCACCCTCCACGTTTGTATTGCTCGCTGCATGTTTTGCGATGAGTTTTGTGCCCTGTCCTCCGGCAGTCCATTGCAGGGTACCAATTCTAGCTCCGGTTGCGGATCGAAGGCTCTAATACTGTCAGCTGCAGACCGCCTGATCCAACCATCCTTGTTCGCCACTGTACGCCCACCTATCGTTCCTATCACATCCATTTTTTCGTTCTGCTATGGTACGCACACCTACCCATTCTGTCCTTGCTCCTATCGACTCTCACTGTGCTATCTCTCATTGCACATCACCATCGTCCTAACCCCTTCACTCTGCCGACGACTGCCAATATTTTATTTCTTCACCAATGTTGGCATTGCCGACTTGTGGTACTTATTTATTTGGTATCACTCTAGGCCTATAAAGCTCATTGATCGCACGCTTACGCCCCACTGCCTACCGTTCTGTCAAACCCTCCCTCGTTTTTCCTCCTTATGCCTAATACCATTACACACCAGCCCCACCCGCACCCATGACCAGTTCTCATATTAGAATTGCCTTTCCAAACTCTGCATCTCTCACAGCCACATTTATTATCCAGTCACTAACACTCTATTTTCCTTGCCTGGCTCAGCAATTCCTCTGTGGATCCTTCCACTTGGCAGTGCTCCGATTAGTGTCGTCCATTTACATCCACTTGTACAACGGCCGGCATACACGCAGCTCCCAATTTCTATGTCCCCAACTCCGAAGCACATCCATTGTTCATGCCATATGTTCGTCCACCGGTTTACCTGCCCCGGTGCTTCTTTCCTCTCTGCCTTTTTCGTATTCCACCTAAAATAAAATGATCTTACTGGTTATGTCTCACCCGACTTTTTCGGCCCATGCCCCCATATCTTGTTTCGTCTAGTTTGCCACCGGCATTTTATGCATGCCTTTTGGACCGTTCTGCCTTTTCGCTTGCCACCAAATGTAAACTCACTGTTTCGTCATAGTTCCCATTCACGGCTTCAGTCCGTTTGATCTGCCATTACCCTCTGGTACCCCTTTTGTTCATTCCTCTCCCACGCCGTTTGCCGTCACAGCTGCTGTATCTTGCACCACGGGCAGTTTCACCTCCCAGGTAACTTTCTCCACTTTGTATGCACAATCGCTCTGCGCTGCTTAGCCATCTCTATCGCCACCATTTTTCTGCTGAATAATGTAAGCCTATTTATTATTGCTTCTCCCATTCTTGACCGACAACACTTGTCTCACCTGCATAAATCAGGTTATTTGATCCATTCTTACCTGTTCTCTTCGATACTTTCCTTCATCTCCTCCTTTTTGAACTGCTTCTTAGTCGTCGTCTTTTCTGTGCTTCCGCATTCTCCACTCCCTCTGTTGATCGGCCAAGTTCACCTGTCTTGAGGATAATTCACCACGATATTCCAAAGTTAGTTCTACATACATTCGACCTAACCTAACCTGCCCCTCCTAATAACTGATACTTTTTTCTAGGGCTCCATTGTTATTGATCCGGCTTCTCTTATATATATATACATGCATATATATATAATATATATATATATATATATATATATATATATAAACAACCGCACATATGTATATATGCTTTAGCTCTGTATCCAGTGGTTCCTCACGCGCCATCTCTCTTGCCATCATCCCGCTGACCGCCATGATATGCATCCAGTCCTTCTACATCTACAACCCACATCTGCTGTGTCCAATTCCTATGAACTATTTTTTTTATCTGATTCGCCTTTTACGTCTTACTTTGCTCGCTTCCTGTTTTACAATGGGTTTTGTGCCCTGTTCGCCGGCCATCTGTTGCAGAGTACCAATGCTTCATTGCTACCTAATCCCCGCAGTGAATCCCACTTTTTCGTCATCCTCTCCCGCTATTACAGTTTCTTATGTTGATTTCTAGCCTTTCTCATGTATATCAGTCAGCCTTCAGATGTCCCTATAATGACCAGCCGAATCCTCCACCTGACCTTGACCATTCAAACTCACCGAGCGTCCATTTGAATCCGTCCGTGGGTCCATTTAAACCTAGTACATTTCCTTTGGTGTGCATACATTTGCTTACTTTCATCCCACGTTGCCCCCATTCTTAGCCCGTTTTTTCAACTCCTGTCATGTAAACTTCTACTTTTTCAAGGGTTTTGTCCGTTTATTCCATCACTTGTAAACAGTTGATCATGTGCCTGGCATGCCTCGGGCGTCTCCGAAATAAACCATTATTACTATATCTAATCCATTGCTGTAAATCTCACATTACTCTCCATCTCCCGCAACGGCAGATTCTTATACCGTTTCTAGCCTTTCGCATGCATATCACTCGGTTTTCAGATGATTCCACCCAAACCAGTCACACTGCCCACCTGACCCCGACTTTCAAACTCACAGGGCGTCCATTTAAATCCGCCCTTGAGTTCATTTAAACTCACTACATTTTCTGTGGTGTGCATACACTTATCATACCTTCATCCCACTTTATTCCTCCTTTTGAGCCTTTTTATCCTAATTTTTCACGCAAACTTCCACATTTTCATGAATTATATGTCAATTCCATCACCTCTAAAAACATGATTATACACCCGGAGTGCTTTGGGCGCCTCTGAAATAAACCGAAATTATTACTGTTATTCCGTCAAGCCTTCGAAGTTAGCTTCACGGTCACCTCGGATTATACGTCTCGCCTCTTCCGCCCACCGACCCTGTAGTTCGGGAGAGATTTGACGGACAATGCCCTCCAATGTGTGCATCGCATCGAGGCCAGCCGAGTAACCTAAATGGTCCAGGACTATTGAACAGTTCTGCATTTTGATCACCAAGTCGGCCACTGTACAGACGTCGCCCTCGATTCTTCCGGCCTCTACCGTCACGTCCCCTACTAGGTTACGGGCTACCTTGAACGGCTGGCCAAGCAGGTCCCTCAAGATCTTCCTTGCTCGTGTGTAGCCCTTTTCTGGGTCGAGCATGGTACACCCATCGATGGCTTCTCCTGCTCGGCCTCGACAATAACGAGTCAGGTGGAGAAGCCTTTGCCCGGGGTCGGTTATTTTGTTTTCGACGGAAGTTTCGAAGTGCTTGACGAACTTGTAGTAGTGTTCAGATCGGCCTTCAAAAACTGTCAGTTCCAATTTCGGCAGATCGATCTTTGGTGGGCTTGATGTTTAATATTCAGCGACCGGCACAGAGTTTCCCATTTTAATTTGTTCTGATCTGGCGAATAGGTCGTAATTTCTGGCCTTCTGCTTAAGCTCGTTCTGTCTATTATTCTCTTCTGCTTCTTGGACCTGTTGTCTAGCCGATAACAGTTGTTGTTCTAGGTCCAATATCCTTAGCCTAGATAGATCGACATTCTTGCAATACATATTACCCTAAGTAATACATGAGCTAGCAATGACAGGACTAGGTGACCTAGCTTTAACTAACGAATCAAAAGTACCCAAAACCTTTCCAGTGACTTTCCGTATTACTTCCTGTCGGAATTCCTGTTGTTTTGATCCTTTTCTTGGCATGTTGCGTATTTTCTCGTTACAGTTGAGCAACTGAATGTTGTTAGACACTTTTGAGCAATACGTAGCCAAATTCGCAACGGATCCCGAAATCAGAAGGCGATTATTCGCGATGTTCTACGATACTTGATTATTAGTTAACAACGACACGAAACAGACACAAACCCCAATTATGCAATCACAAGGACTCAAAAAACGAGAATCGAATTATGGCGTGCGGGAAAGGAACGCGTGCGTCACGCAGGTCCAGAACAAGGATATGCCAGAGCAGCGCGCTAAGCGCGAACAAACAAGCGTTGGTCCGTAGAAACAAACGGTGCGCGAAACACGTCAGTAGTGTAAATAAGTGAGTGATGTTAAGGAAGCATGGAACTGCAATGGTTTTGGGGGATTCTCCACGACCGGTCGTTACACCCAGTTCAGTGCTGATAGACTGGAAGTCCCCCTCGTTCGTACGGGTTGCTTAACATGTTCATATCAACCCAAGCTCTTTATCGTATCGAGGAATGCTGGGGGTATGGATCCGTAACCGGCGTGGCAGGACATGTTGGCAAAGCAAACATGAGGCAGGTTGAAGTTAACCATCACAGGAACGTGGTCATGTTGCAGTGGCCGCACGTACGGCAGTGCCTCCAGTATGTGAGAGTCGGTAGAGCCGGTTCAATTCGAAGGACAGTATATCACGCGTACAGGGCGCTTCCTCTTCGCCAGAGGTTTTATTGTAGCTCACACTCTCCCCGGAATTTTATCTAGAATCATTTTTGCATGCCTTATTGCTTTCAGCTCCCTGCAGATGTGTGGAGTACAGCCCAGCCTCAATTTCTTGTTCTGTCTCTCCCGATGATATCTGTGCCCCGGATCTCCGGCTCCGTGTCGGAAATTCCAACGTGCAACCTTGTTTTCATTATCTCAATCACCAGCACGTTGCACTCGGTGCTCAAAAGGCGGAGTTTGGGCAGATTGTTGCGCAGGTTTTGGCTGTCTGCTTACGGGCAATTCCATGTTTCGCCCACCATGGAGCCTCTCGGTGGAGAAGTCCTTTTACTTGTTGCTGCCGGGGTGCTAGTGGTTGCTGTGATAGACACGGGCCAATGACCCACCTGTGGAGCAGTTTGGGGTGAATGTTTTGTCTCTTCAATGGTGTTTAGCTGCCAGCTTTACCTGAGCTGGTACGACCGATTTTTTTTATACTTGGCAGCCGACTACTGCATTCCACGGTAATTTATCGGGCTTTTAACAAGGGAAATGTTGACTCGTTTGTCGTTGACGGTTCAGCCAACTTTTGTAGTTGGAGGTGGCTTCGCGGTCTGCAACGGGGCAGATGCAGATCTGAAGAGAAGCCAACTCCGGTGGTACACCTTCTCTCGATCACAGCTCGTGCCATGGTCTCCGACAGGAGGGTGACTCGAAGGAGCTTAGGCTGGGGGATATTCTGTAGGTGTCAGGGCCGTGGTAACCTGTGGATACTGCAAGCTACCGGCCTGCTGTCTCTAGGGTAGTGACAGACAGACTCAGGGACCCCATGCAGGATTACACTGCGTGCCCAGAGCAGGGTTGTGCCTGGATGTGTTGCACGTGTTCGATATTCCCCGATGGATCTGGGTAGTTCTGGTCTTGCGCGGACCCAAGAAACGCAACTCAGAATGTTTGTTGATGTCAGCATGTTATCTGTGTCGGCGTCCGACACAAACGACACCTTCTGCAACCTAGAATGTCGAGCAAATCGAATATTGTCACTCTTGGCCAACCTTCTAAGGCCTATAGGGCGCAAGTCAGCCGGTGACTTCTGCGTATACAACTGGTTTTATGCCTCACTTATGCGAGTTTCACGCTCGCCAAATAAAGTGCAGCCAGATTTGGGAAGGTTAAACGCAATCCCTTACCTGGTGCTGGAGCCGATGCCATAAAAGTCCCTCAGAGTGACAATAGCTTTTTCTACGACATCTTTCTACTGTTCCTGGGTGAAGGACCGCCAAGAGCCTCGAATGGCCGCGTAGTTGGTCCCGGTAGCTCACGAACCACCGAATTCCTAGCGGTAGCCTTTTCTCAGTTATCCGGAGACACTACCCCCTCCCGCTCTTCTACGAATCAAAGTGATCCGTACTTCTTTTTCAGCCGTTGGCGCCCTGTCCGCCGCGGTTTTGGAAAAACTGTCTGCGATTCTTTTTCGGCTGCCCGAACACCCTCTGCCAGCTTTCCATGTCCACCCTTATCTTGCGTATTGCGGTTTGACACTCAATACAGAACCGCCGCATATGACCACTCTGGACTTATAGTTCATAAGCTTTCTTTTTAGTCCTGCTACAGGTTCTGTTGTACCGATTCACGCAAGTATTGCACTTGATACCCTCGTTGTCTACGGCTTGCTTGTTTTTTACTTCCACATGGGGCACCATCGCTTCCCGAGGATTCTTTTAGTTTGCAGACTTTTCAAGAAGCCCCTTAAGAAACCACAGTGACTTAAACTTGGCCAGTGCGAAGCTAATTCCGAAGACAGGAGATGTAAAATTACTAAGCTGAAGCCTAGTTGGAAAAAATGTGACCAGAGAGTATCTTTAAAAAGGTACTGGGCAATAAAAACAATTCTGCCGCCAGTGTGACTCATAAAGCAAGCTAGGAAAAAGCGCAAACAAAAATTGACACGGGAAAGCAAGAAAAAAGAAGCCAAAAACAACCACGGACCAGTGAACCTTCGGGAAGAAACAAAAAGGAGAGGACCTGAGTTCAACAACAAGGAGTGGAACAGTTCGGTTTAGTTTAGCCCCGAAATTCTTGACTTGAGGTCTTGAAGCAGTGCACGGGTGCAAAGCTGCGGTCCAAAGTTTTCACGGATCGTGTGATTATCTTGTTATGCGAATGTCACCGGTGAACTGGAACATAGTTCATCGGGTAGAGGGGCATCTCTGCCTCTCTTTCATCGATTCTCTTCACCTATCTAAAAATTGAAAAATCAGTTTCCTCTATTAAACCTCCGCGAAACCGGGTCCAGATGATCTCTCACCGACCCTCCTCCGTTTCGGTGGCCCTGACCTCCTTTTATTGTTACTTAATGTATAAACCACCTCGATGCTTCACAGTTTCGTCCCCCCTCAAAGGAAAACCTCAATTATAATTCCACGCTTCAAAAAGGGTGCACTTCACAACCCAGATAACTATCGGCTCACTAACTACATCCCAGTAGTCTGCAAAATCATGGAGAGAATCATCAAAAACCCATTGTTCAGTACCTTTTATCCAATAACCTGCTGAACCCTGGTCAGCATGGTTTCTTGAACTCCCGTTCCTGCTCTTCCTGCCAGCTTGACTCTCTTAATGTTCTATCGTCTGCTGCCGACGCCGGGAACTATGTAATCGTCCTGTACCCCGATATGTTTAAGGCTTTTGACCGTGTTCCCCATTTGCATCTGTTAGCCAAAATCCAGTCCCTTGGTATTACTGACCCTCTCCTCTCCTGGCTATCCTCTTATCTCCCTCACAGATCACAAGCTGTGCTCGTTGGCGGCCAATCATCGTCTGCCAAACCCATTACTAGCGGCGTCATCCAAGGCAGTGTCTTAGGCCCATTACTATTTCTTGTTTATATCAGTGACATTTTCTCTCCTATTCGACACGGCACTCCTTTCCCCTTTGGCAACGATAATAAACTAGTGTACTCCTTCCTCCTTAATGACCTATCCGTGACCATGTGCAGCATATCGCGTGACTTACTCTCTCTCCAAACCTGGTGCGTCTCGTGGTTCATGAAGTTCCCTGCTGAGGAAAGCATCCTCCCACCTTACATGTGCACTGTACCACCCCGTCAAATTTTTCTGGACGGCCTGCCCATCCCCATACACCTTACGGTTACTGATCTTGGTGTGCGCTACTCTTGCTCCTTTAACTTCTCAGGACAGGCATCGTACCAAATCACTAGAGCTAAGCAAACCATAGGCCTGATTCATCGGTGTTTCTTAATACCAGCCAGTCGCCTCTCCGTGTATCTCTCACACGTGAGACCACTCCTAGAATATTGTCCCATTACCTCCAGCCTCTGGCCACGTTCCTCTATTTTATCTCTGGAGAACGTTCAGCGTACCTTCACCAAAAGGCTGTTGGGCTTATCCATAGCCCTAACATACCGCCAGCGCTGTGAGCTCCTACAAATTGACCTTTGTGGATTCATCGCATGAGGCTCAACTTGGTTTTCCTCTTTAAGCTAATCCATAACCAGGCCTACACCTCTTATCCTATTTCATTCGCTGTCCCCTGCTCCTACCCCGTCCGACATCGTGCCTTCTCTCTCCCTGTCCCTCATTCTAATCTCTGTCTGAAGTCCCGATTCTTTCTGTCAGCCTATTCCAAAATGCGGAATAAGCTCCCCCTTAGCTTATGCAGTGCCTCCTCACTGTTCGCTTTTATGCGTGCACTTGTTTGACCTAACAAAGCTCAATGCTATATCGCTCATCAATGAGCTCTCCACCGATCTGGCCTTTGGAAGAGGCCTCACACCGTAACTCTACTACCTGTGCACCACAGGCCACTAGGTGCACCCCGTGCCCGATACTTCCTCTCTCTTTAGTGCCGCGAACTACGGCCATTGCCCTCCCTGATCCATAGCAAACTTACCTCCTGCCTTCACCAGATAACCCTGTTGCTCACCCACGTCCATCTATAGTACAGCACTTTTATTTTTTCCCTCCTCAGTATCCGTTGCTCCTCAGCTGGGGCACACCCAGACTGCGCCTCTCTATCCTTTTTCCCTTTTCAGTGATCCTCGATGACGGCCAACCACTTCGGGCACTGTACTGACCATGTCCGTAGCGGGTGTAACAGCCGGTCGTGGAAAATCCCCCTTTTTCCCTCGCGATTCAGTGTTTTTCCCAACATCACTCATTTCGATACACTATTGACTTGTCTTTACGAACTGGTTGTTTTTCTGGACCAATTGTTGTTTGTTCGCGCCCAGAGCGCTACTTTGGCACATCCTTGTTCAGGACCTGCGTGACGCACGTGCTGTCTGCTCACACGCTGCTATTCGGTTTCTCGTTGTTGAGTCCTTGTGATCGTATTATTGAGGTTTGTATATTGTTTATGTCATTGTTTATTGTAATAATCTAGTATCGTAGAATATCACGGATAATCGTCTTTTGATTTCGGGATCCGTTGCGAATTTGGCTACGCATTGCTCAAACGTTCGTAACAATACTCAATAGATCAATTTGGAACGAGGAAAAATCACGCAAAATGCCAAGAAAAGGATCAAAAGCAGTCGAATCCGGACAGGAAGTAATACGGCAAGTCTCTGGGGAGGTTTTGGGTACATACGATTCTTTCGTTAATGCTAGATCGTCTAGTCCTGTCAGTGCTAGTTCATGTGTTATTGAGAACAATATTGATCGTAAAGATGTCGATTTATATAAGCTGAGAATACTAGAACTAGAGCAACAGTTACTATCGGCTAGACTACAGGCGCAGGAAGCAGAGAAGTGTACACAGAAACAGCGAGAGCATGAGACCAGTGACTTCGACACTTCCGATGGGTTAGGGCGCAATAAGGTGGGGAACCCCACGCCGGTCGCCGACTACAAACCACTATCGATCGATCTGCCTAGAGTGGAGTTAACGGTTTTCGACGGGCGAGCTGAGCAATACTGAAAGTTTGTCAAGCAGTTCGAGACGTTCGTTGAAAACAAGGTAACCGACCCTGGGCAAATGCTTCTTTACCTTACACGCTACTGCCGAGGCCGAGCAAGAGAAGCTATCGACGGGTGCACCATGCTCGACCCAGAACAAGGCTACACAAGGGCAAAGGAAGATTCTAAGGGACTTGTTTGGCCAACCTTTCAGAGTAGCCCGTAACCTAATAGAGGGCGTGATTGCAGAGGCAAAGAGAACCAAGGGCGACGTCTACACCATGACCGACCTGGTGATTAAGATGCAGAACTGCTCAATAGCCCTCGACCATTTAGGTTACAGGGCTGACCTAGACGCCATGCACACTTTGGAAGGCATAGTCCGTCACCTCTCTCCCGAACTACAGGGTCGGTGGGCGGAAGAAGCAGAACGGATAAGCCGAAGCGACAGAGAAGCCAACTTCGAAGACCTGACTGAATACTTAGACAGCCAAACGAAGGTAGCTGACAGCAGATTCGGCCGACTCATCCGGGACAGCAACCGAGCAAACAAGCCCAGTACTAGCCAAGTCCAAACCCCTGTACGGGAACATCCAAAGTACCAGCCTTGGACCAATACACACGTCATTTCACGAGATGCTACGGCGAAACCAAATTGCAGATTCTGTGGTACTAGCCATGGACTACCAGAATGCCCCAAGTTCGGCAATGCCACAATAGACGAACGGTGGGGAATGGCGAGGATGGCAGGAGCATGTTTTATCTGTCTCAACACCACGCACCGGGCAGCAGCCTGTAGAACAAGGAATCGATGTGGTTACGAGGGCTGCACGGGCAGACACCATCGGCTGCTGCATCAGGCGAGAGTAACCATATCCGAGGCGAGTGCCAAGCCCAGCGTGATTTGTTCAACTTCACAAGCTGCCAGTAAACCGGTACGGTTAGACGTAGTGGCCGTGGGAGTAGTGACTCCGACTGGGATAGTCAAGGCGTTGGCTTTCGTTGATAGTGGATCCGACACCACTTTAGTGAAAGAGCGGTTTGCCGACAAACACCAACTGGCTAAAGATGCGACGTCGTTAGCAGTGAGCACGGTGGGCGGAACACAGGTAATGACTGCCGGTAGATTAAGGCTGCAACTCATCTCTCTAGACACTAACGAGGAAATTGAACCAACGGAGGCATTCACGTTAGCTGATCTCCCCATGCGAGCACCAAGGTCGGTGAACGCAATCTTGACTCGGTGGCCCCACCTGCAGGATGTAACCGTTGTAGACTGGGAGGATGATGAAGTGGATCTCCTCATCGACTGCGACGTGCCAGAGGCGAATTGGGTGCTTGACCAGAGAGTGGTCGACCGCCAGGCACCTCATGCCGTACGCACGGCCCTGGGATGGATGCTATACGGTCCAGTAGGGGTACGCGGTTCCGTGAATTACTTATCCGCCGAAACGGACCGCATAGAGTATCATCTGCAACGGCTGTATGAAAAGGAGTTTCACGACATTGGAGACGAAAGACCGACGTTGTCTCAAGAGGATCACTTCGCTCTACAAACGGTGCGGCAAGGCACTAGAGGCCTCAAAAAACAGTTCGAGGTTCCCCTCCCATGGTGCACACCGGACGACCCGTGGACTGACAACAGAAATTATGTTCTTAACGATTACTACGACTAAAAGAACGCTTCATTCGAGACCAGAATCTGTGGGAACGATACGCGGGTTTGATGAAGCGAAACGAGACCCTCGGTTACGTTGAAAGGGTGCCTGTTAACGCCGACAGCAAAAGGGGTATCTGGTATCTGCCTCACCATCCGGTTATCAACCCCAAGAAACCCAATAAACTGCGGGTGGTTTTCGAGTGTGCGGCCAAGTTCCAGGGCAAGTCGTTAAACGATCGCCTACTACAGGGGCCTGACTGGACCACACCACTGATCGATGTTTTGTGCCGTTTCAGAGTGGGTAAAGTGGCTTTGTCTGCCGACATTAGGGAAATGTTCCATCAGGTGAAGATTCCGGTAGGAGAACGAGATGCTTTGCGTTTCCTGTGGTGGGAAGGGAGCGACCGGGACAACGCAGTGGTGAATTATAGGATGACCGTCCACCCCTTCGGAGCCATATCGTCACCATTTTGTGCCAACTACGCCCTCCGAGAATCAGCGAACAAACATGGCGATCTAGTACATCGGACGGTGGTAGAAAGCGTCAGCAGGAACTTCTACGTCGACGACTACCTTGGGTCATTCGATGATGTGGAATCAGCTCTAGAGCAGTTCAGGGGTCTGACGAGATTGCTGGAAGAGGGCGGCTTCCATCTAACTAAATGGATGTCGAACGCTTCAGAAGCGCTGAAGGTCATCCCGTATCACGAAAAGGCCGAAAGGGTAAGAGATTTGGACGGCTCTCCACTACCTATCGAGCGCACTTTAGGGATACAATGGGACGCGGAAACGGACGATTTTGTTTTCGAACTAAACGTTCCCGAGCTGCCAATAACCCGTCGTGGCATACTATCTGCCGTCTCAAGTTTGTTCGACCCGCTCGGTTTCGTCTCACCATGGCTGCTACCCGGAAAGCTCTTGCTGCAGCGGCTGTGCCGTAAGAAAGTTGATTGGGACCAGTCACTGGACCGAGGGGACCGGCTGGACTGGGAAAAATATTTGAACACCTTGAAGAAATTATGGGATATAAGAATCCCACGATGTTTGACTCCTGGCTATACGACACGGACTGGAGAACTACACGCATTTTCCGATGTATCCGAAGTCGGCTATGGGGCTGTGGTGTACGGACGATGGTGCGCAGGAGATGGACAATATACCACGAGGATCCTGTTCGCCAAAGCCCGCGTTGCTCCACTGAAGTCGATCTCAATCCCACGCCTTGAACTCAGCGCAGCCGTGTTCGCAGCCAGGGTGGTGCAAGCTGTGAAGAGATGTTTTGATCTCTACATTTGGTCGGTGAGCTTCTGGACGGATTCAACGATAGTACTTTACTATATCAACAACGTCCGGAGCCGGTTTGGTACTTTCGTTGCTAACCGGCTCACGACTATCCACGATGAATCAGCCGTGAACCAGTGGAGTCATGTCAGGTCTGGCGATAATCCGGCCGACCTGTGCTCCCGAGGTGCGAACAACTTCAGGCAACTGGACACGTGGACGAGAGGGCCAAACTTCCTGCAATTGCCCAAACTGGACTGGCCCGTGTTCGAATTAAAACCCCCTACGGAAGTGGAACTGGAGATCAAAGGCGTAGTGATAGCAACCAACGTCGTCGAAGCGTCATCCATTCTATCGCGACTGGTCAGGTTTTCTTCCTGGATGAAGACGCTTCGTTCGCTAGTTTGGTTAACCAGGTTCAAGAGAAATTTACTAGTCATGAAAGGGCTACGGCCCTCAGGTCGGACACGGGTCGGCCCGATAGGTCTCGATGAGCTACAAGCGGCAGAGTACGATATTTTCAGAATGATAAAACGCGAGGCTTTCGCCCGAGAACTCAAGAGGGCGGAAGAAGTGGGGCCGACCAATAAAGACGTGCCATCTCCAAGAGGCGAGCTGAAGCGCTTACACCCAAAACTCATCGACGGACTGCTGCGGGTGGATGGTAGGCTGACCAACGCCCACCTGAACTTCGGCACAAAGTATCCTATACTGCTGCCTGCAAGACAACCTGTAGTAGAGCTAATGATTCAACACGTCCACGCCATGGAGGGACATGTCGGGGAAAGTCACGTGACGAGCGTCATCCGAAAGCGTCTTTGGTCGTTGAGAGGACGAGAGACTGTAAAACGCGTAATCCGACGGTGTGTGCAATGCAGGAGACGCAATGCCACGGCAGGCAAACAACTCATGGCCCCACTACCAGAATGCAGGGTGTCTACGGGCTGGTGGCCGTTCAGTGACACCGGGCTGGACTATTTCGGGCTCTTGCGGATCAAGTGCGGGAAAAGATTAGAAAAGCGATACGGATGTATCATGACGTGCATGAAATCACGTGCGGTACACCTAGAAGTCGCACATTCGATGACGACCGATTCGTTTCTACGGGCCTTGCAAAGATTTATCAACCGAAGAGGCGTACCGGCCGATATATACTCAGATAATGGATCGAACTTTGTGGGCGCTCACCGGGAATTGCAGCGTTGGCACAAGAACATAAACAGGGACGAACTGCAGAATCAAACCGTGGCCTACGGCATACGATGGCATTTCAACCCCCCACAGGCCAGCCACCGAGGCGGCATATGGGAACGCATGATCCGGTCCGCCAGACGGATATTGCTGTCAATCATGGAGCAGCAGCCGCCCGACGACGAGACGCTGAACACCGTCATGACCGAGATGGAGAGAATCCTGAACAACCGCCCCCTGGTTCCAGTATTGAACGGCGACCCCACCCACCTGGCGCTCACCCCGAACGACTTATTGACGTAAAGGTCGAACGAGGGTTTCCAAGGGCCGGTAAACCTTCGTGGGAGCTACCTCCATGAGTGGAAGCAAGCGAACTATCTGGCCAAGGTCTTCTGGAGGCGATGGCTGCGGGAGTACCTACCGGCTTTGCAGACTCGACAGAAGTGGCTGGCCAAAACAAGACCATTTAAAGTTGGGGACGTGGTTATGATCGCCGACGAACGCGCACATTTCAGCACTTGGTCTTTGGGAGTAGTTACGGAAACCATCAAAAGCACTGACGAAATGATAAGAACGGTGAAGGTGAAGACAGCTAACGGAGTGCTCATTCGTGACATACGCAGTATTAACCTACTCGAGAGCGAAGACGGAGGAGCCGATAACCCTGAGGCCTAGTAAACTTTTTTCACACCAGTAATCGAGGTGGATAAAGAAACACCATATATACACACAATCTCCGTCAAACACGTTAAGGTGCTCGCGGTCCTTTCGTTGACATTACAGAAGGTTCTTTCCGATATGTGGTGATGAGTGCGATTCCATTATACATCCCGATACATACACGCATGCACGACGCACTCTACATCCCGTAAACCCATCATACATGTGACAGTGTTCTTTGTTTGCTTTTTGTTGACGCTACCAAATGCCCCTTGCATATGTGGAAGTAGCGGAGCTCAGGTCACACACACATGCTACATTTACTCGTTTTCTTGCCACGCGGTCTTTTGTTGACATTGCGGAAAGTCCTCCTTTGATGTGTAGTCATACCTGTGATTTCATTGTAACCCCGGCACACACACACACACGCACACACACACACACACACTCAAGCACGTACATCCAGGACCGGACGGCCCCTTACGAGGACAACGTCTATGTGACCATTCACGCCCGCCATCGGTCATCTGGTCTTGTGGAAGATGTAGACTAGCCTCACGCCTATGTATCCAATGGATTAGGTGCGACCAGTAGTAGAACGTTGACGACGAGCATTAGACGCGCGCACTGACAGCAGGGCCTAGGCAGGTAGGAAGAATCAGTACCTTTATACCGAACCTTTGACTCTGCTAAGGATCCAGGAGGATTTTGGTGGGCGGTGTAACAGCCGGTCGTGGAAAATCCCCCTTTTTCCCTCGCGATTCAGTGCTTTTCCCAACATCACTCATTTCGATACACTATTGACTTGTCTTTACGAACTGGTTGTTTTTCTGGACCAATTGTTGTTTGTTCGCGCCCAGAGCGCTACTTTGGCACATCCTTGTTCAGGACCTGCGTGACGCACGTGCTGTCTGCTCACACGCTGCTATTCGGTTTCTCGTTGTTGAGTCCTTGTGATCGTATTATTGAGGTTTGTATATTGTTTATGTCATTGTTTATTGTAATAATCTAGTATCGTAGAATATCACGGATAATCGTCTTTTGATTTCGGGATCCGTTGCAAATTTGGCTACGCATTGCTCAAACGTTCGTAACAGCGGGTGCACCTGGATAATATCGCCACACGGTCGTCTGCCACACGCCGTTCCCGTTGGATCTGCCGTCCATGAACTCATCTCGGCCAATTGATTCTGAATCATGCGCCCATATCGCGGTCGCTTTGCCCTTGTGCAATTAGCAGTGACCATTCGTGCCACCCCCAACGGTGCGGGGCGCGGTCAGATCCACCGCTATGGCCGGCGCACATAGAGCGTGCAGGCCATCTGCAACGATGTGCGAGCGCAATTAGACTGGTGGATCACACCTGTGTTCACTTGGAAGTGTTTTTCAGGTTGGGCGCCCAGCGCACGGCCAGTCCCACCCACTAGCACGGGTTGTGGTCGCACACCCTAACTTTTCTCGGACTACCGAATCTAATACTGTCGGTTGAAAATTGCATGCTTCAAATCCTTCTTCCGCCACGATACACTCACCTACAGTTCTTATCATCTGTTGCCACTTTGTTTTTTTGTCGCTCTACTACGGTATGCACACCTACCCGTACTGTCCTTCCTCCTATCTCCTCGCGCTGTATCGTCTCTCATTGAATAGAGTCTCTGTCGACCTAACCACTCTTCTCTGCCGAAGCTAGCCAACATCTCCTTTTTCACCTGCCGTCATTGCCGGCTTCTATTCTATGTTCACTTGATATTGCCCCCTGCCCATAATGCCCTCTGCCCAGAATGCCCACTGCATGTTGTTTTAGTAAATCCCTCTTTGTTCTCCCTCCTCATGCCCAATGCTATTATACACCAGTCACACCCGCACCCATGACCAATCCGTATATTAGAACTCCCCGATCCAAACTTTGCATCATTTACAGTCGCATTTATTATCTAATGACCGCCATCATATTTTCCTTTCTTGGCTCCGCGGTTCCTCTGTGGTGCTCTCCATTAGGCAGTGTCCCCATCAGCATTTGCCTGCTTAATTCACCTGTTCACTTGTCTGCTGGCCCGCGGCTCTCCAGTTCCATTACCCCAACCCGGTCGCGCGTTCATTTCCCGGGCCCTCTGTTCTATTCCTGATTTGTCTATCCTGGGGCTTCCTGCTTCCTTCTTCTCTGCCTCCTTTGTGTTCCATCCGCAGTAAAATGATCTGATTAGTCATGTCCCTCCTGTGTCTCTTCGGTCATTGCTCCCACATGCGGTCCCGTATATTGCTCGCCACAGGCAGTTCCTTTCAGTTTGGTCTGCTTTTCCATGTTCCATCGATTGTGAAGACAACATTACTTCATGAAGTTCTTTTGCAGTTCCAGATGGTTTGATCTGCCACCACCCGATTCCTCTGGTCCGTCCCCACATGTTGCACCTGCATTGGTCAAATAATTGGACCCATTCTTACCTGTTCTCTTGGATCCTATATTTCATCTTCCCTGTTCTATGAACTGCTCCTCACAGTCGTCACCTCTTTTGTACTTCATCATTCCTTCTTACTCACTCTGTTGGGCCGCCATGTCCACCTGGCTTGAAGATAATTCACCGCCATATTCCAAAGTTAATTTTACAACCGCCTTCTCTGGCAGCCAGATACCTGACTGTGGAAAAGCCATAAAAATAATAACAAAAACGTCTAAAAAATTGTGGATCATTCTTGGAGAGCCACGTGCTGGGTGCCAGTGGTTGTGTATCGTGCTACCTCCCTATTTGAAGCTGGCCCTTGTGCCGCCTACCATGAGCACCGAATGTAGACCGTTAGAGTTTGCTTCCCTGACGAAAATTCGGACCCATCTCATTCCCACCTCTCACGGTTCCCCAAACCTGTCCTCACATCGGTGTTGTCTTGCTTTGCAATACGATAACGACGAAAAAGGTACCACCGTAATCACGCAATCATATCCACATCAGATTTCCTTGCTCACACTCGGGCTTATTCTCAGTACGATAGCACCATCTAGTGAGAGCATAGACGAACTCACGTTAATGTTCCAAGGCACGCGACCAACTGCCTCCAATGTTTCACCACTGTCACCCCAATAGTTCCGTTTACTTTCAGACTCCTCAGAAACTACTCAGTATAGAATAACCACCATACCGAAAGAGATAGTAACAGCGTAGCGCCACGCAAACAGTGTGTTAGTCCCACTCGCTCAGTCTGTTATTTCAAACCTATCTTATCTCCTCGTTGCCAAACTGCGTAAGCAAACGGTACTGAGGGTTATCATTTCCAACCACTCTTAACCGTGAAGCCCTAGGTCTTTATTAGTATCTGAGCGATGCTGTGCTCACGGGCAAATCATGAATCCTTTGGAATGCATGCACAGTTACCAAACCAGTGTACGCAACTTCGTTAGCCTGTAGCAGTACTGCTCAAATCCACTGCGAGCCTATTTTGCCTAGAAAGTGGAATAGGCGCCACTGACTGCTCAAATGAAACTTCACCCACGCCCCACTCACATAGACCTAACCAGTCCATTATTTATTATCTTCATATACTATCATGACCCACAGCTGGACCCACCTCCAGACTGCAATCCCCCTTTATTTCAGGTTGGCTGTCTCCCACTATCTCAGTCGCCAAATTGGCTAACCAAGGATGCTACTTTGGCTCGTACGGACAGAGACTCAAGTGGAACCTACCATAGCACCTGGGACCGAAATCGAACCACACAGCAGGAAATACTCCTAGTTGCATATCAAATCGTTCAGCGTTTTCAAACGCAACCAACACGAATTCCAGTTCACGCGCGTGCCGCTAATATACCGCCAAACTCGGCCGATTGACCGACACATACTTTGCCCTGCCAGACGAAACATACCCATACGATGTCGTACGTCACCAGAAATGACGCTGAATGACACTGAAGGCAAATGGTTCAACATATACATATATATTTTCAGTGAAACAGCATAATAACGCCGGAGTCCATGCGGAGATTTCCCACTTTGTTATCCGTTACCACTGTTTATCTTTCCTCCGAACAGTAGCCGGCTGGAAATTGACTCTCCACTTCTCGAGGACCCTCCAGTTGCGCTTTCTCATTTCTTAACAGGACATGTTACTGATCCTGAATCCAAACTCACCTTTTTATGGACTGCTTTTTTCCGCATCCACCGGTGTTCACTTTCACGAAATTGGTCTCATGTCTTTCTGCTTCAAAACTCCTTCCGTTTATTGAACTCCGGTAAATCCGTCATTCAGGGTCTGCATTGTCTTCATCGATAGCTATCCTCCTCGCATGCGTCGATCTTCCCCTATACACCTCTTTACAATTTCTCCCCCCTTTTCTTCTTGTTCAAAATTTACTCCATCTGCAGAACCTTAGTGGGCCTCCGTTTTCCTTGGCTTGCATCATTCTCGTTCATAATGCGTCCTTGGCACTGCGTTAACGATTTTTCGATATCTTCACCGCGCACTACCGTCCAGCCCGGATTCGAAACTGGTTCAGAACTGTCGCGCAAACCATCATCAGAATGATACATTCAAACTATTGCTGGCTTTGTTTTTCCACCTCTGATACTCTCGACTTTCATACTTATAAATTGTGAGTATTTCATTTTATTGAGTAACGTGTTGCATCATGATCATGCGCTAGCGCGTACTTCTCGACCGTGGCCGAGAAATATACCAATATTATTATTATTATTATCATTATTATTACAACCATTTGATCTAACTTTAACAGCCTCTCCCAGCAACTGATATTTTCTTTCTAGGACCCTATTGTTATTGCTCCTGCCCCTCATATATATATATATATACTTGTGCACATATGTATGGGTACACGCGCTCTGCTTCTTGCGGTTTCTCACCGGCCATTTCTCTTCCCATCATCCCACCGGCCGTCAAGATATGCATCCATCCGTCCTACATCTGTGCCTCACACCCAAAGTATCCAATTTTCCTGAATCATCTTCGTCATACGGTCCACCCTCCACGTTTGTATTGCTCGCTGCATGTTTTGCGATGAGTTTTGTGCCCTGTCCTCCGGCAGTCCATTGCAGGGTACCAATTCTAGCTCCGGTTGCGGATCGAAGGCTCTAATACTGTCAGCTGCAGACCGCCTGATCCAACCATCCTTGTTCGCCACTGCACGCCCACCTATCGTTCCTATCACATCCATTTTTTCGTTCTGCTATGGTACGCACACCTACCCATTCTGTCCTTGCTCCTATCGACTCTCACTGTGCTATCTCTCATTGCACATCACCATCGTCCTAACCCCTTCACTCTGCCGACGACTGCCAATATTTTATTTCTTCACCAATGTTGGCATTGCCGACTTGTGGTACTTATTTATTTGGTATCACTCTAGGCCTATAAAGCTCATTGATCGCACGCTTACGCCCCACTGCCTACCGTTCTGTCAAACCCTCCCTCGTTTTTCCTCCTTATGCCTAATACCATTACACACCAGCCCCACCCGCACCCATGACCAGTTCTCATATTAGAATTGCCTTTCCAAACTCTGCATCTCTCACAGCCACATTTATTATCCAGTCACTAACACTCTATTTTCCTTGCCTGGCTCAGCAATTCCTCTGTGGATCCTTCCACTTGGCAGTGCTCCGATTAGTGTCGTCCATTTACATCCACTTGTACAACGGCCGGCATACACGCAGCTCCCAATTTCTATGTCCCCAACTCCGAAGCACATCCATTGTTCATGCCATATGTTCGTCCACCGGTTTACCTGCCCCGGTGCTTCTTTCCTCTCTGCCTTTTTCGTATTCCACCTAAAATAAAATGATCTTACTGGTTATGTCTCACCCGACTTTTTCGGCCCATGCCCCCATATCTTGTTTCGTCTAGTTTGCCACCGGCATTTTATGCATGCCTTTTGGACCGTTCTGCCTTTTCGCTTGCCACCAAATGTAAACTCACTGTTTCGTCATAGTTCCCATTCACGGCTTCAGTCCGTTTGATCTGCCATTACCCTCTGGTACCCCTTTTGTTCATTCCTCTCCCACGCCGTTTGCCGTCACAGCTGCTGTATCTTGCACCACGGGCAGTTTCACCTCCCAGGTAACTTTCTCCACTTTGTATGCACAATCGCTCTGCGCTGCTTAGCCATCTCTATCGCCACCATTTTTCTGCTGAATAATGTAAGCCTATTTATTATTGCTTCTCCCATTCTTGACCGACAACACTTGTCTCACCTGCATAAATCAGGTTATTTGATCCATTCTTACCTGTTCTCTTCGATACTTTCCTTCATCTCCTCCTTTTTGAACTGCTTCTTAGTCGTCGTCTTTTCTGTGCTTCCGCATTCTCCACTCCCTCTGTTGATCGGCCAAGTTCACCTGTCTTGAGGATAATTCACCACGATATTCCAAAGTTAGTTCTACATACATTCGACCTAACCTAACCTGCCCCTCCTAATAACTGATACTTTTTTCTAGGGCTCCATTGTTATTGATCCGGCTTCTCTTATATATATATACATGCATATATATATAATATATATATATATATATATATACATATATAAACAACCGCACATATGTATATATGCTTTAGCTCTGTATCCAGTGGTTCCTCACGCGCCATCTCTCTTGCCATCATCCCGCTGACCGCCATGATATGCATCCAGTCCTTCTACATCTACAACCCACATCTGCTGTGTCCAATTCCTATGAACTATTTTTTTTATCTGATTCGCCTTTTACGTCTTACTTTGCTCGCTTCCTGTTTTACAATGGGTTTTGTGCCCTGTTCGCCGGCCATCTGTTGCAGAGTACCAATGCTTCATTGCTACCTAATCCCCGCAGTGAATCCCACTTTTTCGTCATCCTCTCCCGCTATTACAGTTTCTTATGTTGATTTCTAGCCTTTCTCATGTATATCAGTCAGCCTTCAGATGTCCCTATAATGACCAGCCGAATCCTCCACCTGACCTTGACCATTCAAACTCACCGAGCGTCCATTTGAATCCGTCCGTGGGTCCATTTAAACCTAGTACATTTCCTTTGGTGTGCATACATTTGCTTACTTTCATCCCACGTTGCCCCCATTCTTAGCCCGTTTTTTCAACTCCTGTCATGTAAACTTCTACTTTTTCAAGGGTTTTGTCCGTTTATTCCATCACTTGTAAACAGTTGATCATGTGCCTGGCATACCTCGGGCGTCTCCGAAATAAACCATTATTACTATATCTAATCCATTGCTGTAAATCTCACATTACTCTCCATCTCCCGCAACGGCAGATTCTTATACCGTTTCTAGCCTTTCGCATGCATATCACTCGGTTTTCAGATGATTCCACCCAAACCAGTCACACTGCCCACCTGACCCCGACTTTCAAACTCACAGGGCGTCCATTTAAATCCGCCCTTGAGTTCATTTAAACTCACTACATTTTCTGTGGTGTGCATACACTTATCATACCTTCATCCCACTTTATTCCTCCTTTTGAGCCTTTTTATCCTAATTTTTCACGCAAACTTCCACATTTTCATGAATTATATGTCAATTCCATCACCTCTAAAAACATGATTATACACCCGGAGTGCTTTGGGCGCCTCTGAAATAAACCGAAATTATTACTGTTATTCCGTCAAGCCTTCGAAGTTAGCTTCACGGTCACCTCGGATTATACGTCTCGCCTCTTCCGCCCACCGACCCTGTAGTTCGGGAGAGATTTGACGGACAATGCCCTCCAATGTGTGCATCGCATCGAGGCCAGCCGAGTAACCTAAATGGTCCAGGACTATTGAACAGTTCTGCATTTTGATCACCAAGTCGGCCACTGTACAGACGTCGCCCTCGATTCTTCCGGCCTCTACCGTCACGTCCCCTACTAGGTTACGGGCTACCTTGAACGGCTGGCCAAGCAGGTCCCTCAAGATCTTCCTTGCTCGTGTGTAGCCCTTTTCTGGGTCGAGCATGGTACACCCATCGATGGCTTCTCCTGCTCGGCCTCGACAATAACGAGTCAGGTGGAGAAGCCTTTGCCCGGGGTCGGTTATTTTGTTTTCGACGGAAGTTTCGAAGTGCTTGACGAACTTGTAGTAGTGTTCAGATCGGCCTTCAAAAACTGTCAGTTCCAATTTCGGCAGATCGATCTTTGGTGGGCTTGATGTTTAATATTCAGCGACCGGCACAGAGTTTCCCATTTTAATTTGTTCTGATCTGGCGAATAGGTCGTAATTTCTGGCCTTCTGCTTAAGCTCGTTCTGTCTATTATTCTCTTCTGCTTCTTGGACCTGTTGTCTAGCCGATAACAGTTGTTGTTCTAGGTCCAATATCCTTAGCCTAGATAGATCGACATTCTTGCAATACATATTACCCTAAGTAATACATGAGCTAGCAATGACAGGACTAGGTGACCTAGCTTTAACTAACGAATCAAAAGTACCCAAAACCTCCCCAGTGACTTTCCGTATTACTTCCTGTCGGAATTCCTGTTGTTTTGATCCTTTTCTTGGCATGTTGCGTATTTTCTCGTTCCAGTTGCGCAACTGAATGTTGTTAGACACTTTTGAGCAATACGTAGCCAAATTCGCAACGGATCCCGAAATCAGAAGGCGATTATTCGCGAAGTTCTACGATACTTGATTATTAGTTAACAACGACACGAAACAGACACAAACCCCAATTATGCAATCACAAGGACTCAAAAAACGAGAATCGAATTATGGCGTGCGGGAAAGGAACGCGTGCGTCACGCAGGTCGAGAACAAGGATATGCCAGAGCAGCGCGCTAAGCGCGAACAAACAAGCGTTGGTCCGTAGAAACAAACGGTGCGCGAAACACGTCAGTAGTGTAAATAAGTGAGTGATGTTAAGGAAGCATGGAACTGCAATGGTTTTGGGGGATTCTCCACGACCGGTCGTTACACCCAGTTCAGTGCTGATAGACTGGAAGTCCCCCTCGTTCGTACGGGTTGCTTAACATGTTCATATCAACCCAAGCTCTTTATCGTATCGAGGAATGCTGGGGGTATGGATCCGTAACCGGCGTGGCAGGACATGTTGGCAAAGCAAACATGAGGCAGGTTGAAGTTAACCATCACAGGAACGTGGTCATGTTGCAGTGGCCGCACGTACGGCAGTGCCTCCAGTATGTGAGAGTCGGTAGAGCCGGTTCAATTCGAAGGACAGTATATCACGCGTACAGGGCGCTTCCTCTTCGCCAGAGGTTTTATTGTAGCTCACACTCTCCCCGGAATTTTATCTAGAATCATTTTTGCATGCCTTATTGCTTTCAGCTCCCTGCAGATGTGTGGAGTACAGCCCAGCCTCAATTTCTTGTTCTGTCTCTCCCGATGATATCTGTGCCTCGGATCTCCGGCTCCGTGTCGGAAATTCCAACGTGCAACCTTGTTTTCATTATCTCAATCACCAGCACGTTGCACTCGGTGCTCAAAAGGCGGAGTTTGGGCAGATTGTTGCGCAGGTTTTGGCTGTCTGCTTACGGGCAATTCCATGTTTCGCCCACCATGGAGCCTCTCGGTGGAGAAGTCCTTTTACTTGTTGCTGCCGGGGTGCTAGTGGTTGCTGTGATAGACACGGGCCAATGACCCACCTGTGGAGCAGTTTGGGGTGAATGTTTTGTCTCTTCAATGGTGTTTAGCTGCCAGCTTTACCTGAGCTGGTACGACCGATTTTTTTTATACTTGGCAGCCGACTACTGCATTCCACGGTAATTTATCGGGCTTTTAACAAGGGAAATGTTGACTCGTTTGTCGTTGACGGTTCAGCCAACTTTTGTAGTTGGAGGTGGCTTCGCGGTCTGCAACGGGGCAGATGCAGATCTGAAGAGAAGCCAACTCCGGTGGTACACCTTCTCTCGATCACAGCTCGTGCCATGGTCTCCGACAGGAGGGTGACTCGAAGGAGCTTAGGCTGGGGGATATTCTGTAGGTGTCAGGGCCGTGGTAACCTGTGGATACTGCAAGCTACCGGCCTGCTGTCTCTAGGGTAGTGACAGACAGACTCAGGGACCCCATGCAGGATTACACTGCGTGCCCAGAGCAGGGTTGTGCCTGGATGTGTTGCACGTGTTCGATATTCCCCGATGGATCTGGGTAGTTCTGGTCTTGCGCGGACCCAAGAAACGCAACTCAGAATGTTTGTTGATGTCAGCATGTTATCTGTGTCGGCGTCCGACACAAACGACACCTTCTGCAACCTAGAATGTCGAGCAAATCGAATATTGTCACTCTTGGCCAACCTTCTAAGGCCTATAGGGCGCAAGTCAGCCGGTGACTTCTGCGTATACAACTGGTTTTATGCCTCACTTATGCGAGTTTCACGCTCGCCAAATAAAGTGCAGCCAGATTTGGGAAGGTTAAACGCAATCCCTTACCTGGTGCTGGAGCCGATGCCATAAAAGTCCCTCAGAGTGACAATAGCTTTTTCTACGACATCTTTCTACTGTTCCTGGGTGAAGGACCGCCAAGAGCCTCGAATGGCCGCGTAGTTGGTCCCGGTAGCTCACGAACCACCGAATTCCTAGCGGTAGCCTTTTCTCAGTTATCCGGAGACACTACCCCCTCCCGCTCTTCTACGAATCAAAGTGATCTGTACTTCTTTTTCAGCCGTTGGCGCCCTGTCCGCCGCGGTTTTGGAAAAACTGTCTGCGATTCTTTTTCGGCTGCCCGAACACCCTCTGCCAGCTTTCCATGTCCACCCTTATCTTGCGTATTGCGGTTTGACACTCAATACAGAACCGCCGCATATGACCACTCTGGACTTATAGTTCATAAGCTTTCTTTTTAGTCCTGCTACAGGTTCTGTTGTACCGATTCACGCAAGTATTGCACTTGATACCCTCGTTGTCTACGGCTTGCTTGTTTTTTACTTCCACATGGGGCACCATCGCTTCCCGAGGATTCTTTTGGTTTGCAGACTTTTCAAGAAGCCCATTAAGAAACCACAGTGACTTAAACTTGGCCAGTGCGAAGCTAATTCCGAAGACAGGAGATGTAAAATTACTAAGCTGAAGCCTAGTTGGAAAAAATGTGACCAGAGAGTATCTTTAAAAAGGTACTGGGCAATAAAAACAATTCTGCCGCCAGTGTGACTCATAAAGCAAGCTAGGAAAAAGCGCAAACAAAAATTGACACGGGAAAGCAAGAAAAAAGAAGCCAAAAACAACCACGGACCAGTGAACCTTCGGGAAGAAACAAAAAGGAGAGGACCTGAGTTCAACAACAAGGAGTGGAACAGTTCGGTTTAGTTTAGCCCCGAAATTCTTGACTTGAGGTCTTGAAGCAGTGCACGGGTGCAAAGCTGCGGTCCAAAGTTTTCACGGATCGTGTGATTATCTTGTTATGCGAATGTCACCGGTGAACTGGAACATAGTTCATCGGGTAGCGGGGCAATGAGAAAAAGAAAGAGACTTCAAAATACAAATCTTGACAACATCTTGCATCTGGTATTGCCAGTGACCTAGTAGGAAGAAGACGGCTTTGCCAAGGACAAATAATGACAACCCTTCTACATGTTTTGTGAATGTGATCGCATTTGGTATTACTTAGCAAATCTCGCCAATAGACTACCCATCTGCAAGTCTTTTTATTCGCGCAAGGAGACCGTAACCGAATTCAGTTCTTCGCCGACATGAACAAGATAATTCAAGAGCCCCAGGGGCCAAATGAATGCAAGCTACGCAACTCACTGCATCGGGCACCAGATTGTATGACCTTTCACGGAACGGATGTACTCAATCGACGGTAGGCAGTAAAAAGGATCGGCTTATGTTGTGTGTTTAAACAACTCTCATCGGGCCTCTGGATGCCGCTTTGGAGTAAAATGTGACCAGGACGGATGGGCTGGTAATCATCACTTGGTACTACATGGCCCTCGAGAAAATGAGCCTACTTAGCCGGATGAACCTGGGATTGTCTGCTCAACGGGACACAATGATTCGAAATCGGTGAGATAAGGCATCGTACATGTCGGCATCGCGACACCTAAAGGATGCAGGAGGGTCATGGCTTTTTTGGGCACGGGGTCGGATACTTTGAGGACTGCGCGAGCTCATAGAAAGCTGTGAGCCAGTCGGTGAGCTTGCCATCTCAAGATCAGCATTATTGCAGGGGGTCATGATTGTAGTTCGATGAGGTTGACCTTGCAGTTAACGTCTTTAACTGATGGTGGGATAGCTGACATTCTGAAAGCCCTTTCAGTGGACAGCTTGCCAGTGAGACCAGTCGACTCTATTAGATCAGTCGCCCAGAGGAGGTCCAATCTCAAAGTAGCCTTCGAAGAAGTTCCTCGCCCCAAAGTTGATATACTAATTGGATGCAATGTACCCGGGGCCCATCGGGCGCTTGAGAAGATCTTGGGCAATCGAAAGGAACCATTCGCTACGCGAACGATACTTGGATGGAAACTTCCGGGACCCCTGGAGAACGAAGTAGTCTGCTTAGCCATTGCTGAGGGAAGTGCCTATGTAGAAAAACCAACTTTTTGACGTTGAATCCAACTGTCTATCTGAAGAAATTAAGGTTCACCCAAAGGAAGGTTAGTCAGTGCTTTCGTTGACGAATTCGAGGACAAAACGTCACTATGGGCAACACGACGTTGCCCTACCCAGGCGACCACCGTCAAACCACCTGTTGAGAAATGGAAAAATGTCCCAAAGAAGCTTGACGTATCTCAAAAAAGGAACTTTTCGGGAAGCCCACTTGAAAGTTTAACACCCGCTGGTCACTCAAAGAGGCTTGGAATTGGCCGGTCTAGTGGCGGTGTGTTGTACTTGGAGGAACTGCATGGCCAGCTGTGAAAATAAGCACCCTCTGCGAAAGCAACAAGTACTGAGCTGAAACAAATATCCCCAGAAGAACTCAAAACGACTGCATTTTTATTGGGTTTTAAGGTGCCAATAATGTTAAAGGAGAATTGTTCCACCATCAAACTCAGCTTTGCATATTGGACAGATCCTACAATTGCACTAAATTGCAGGAAACGGAAGAGGCGAAGAGCTGTTTCGAAACATCACAGGGTTCACTCCCTCGAAGCAGGAAACAACAACGAAAATGCTGATGGTTCGAGCTCGAAACTACACACAAAAGACAAAGTAGTTTGCAGACCGCCTCGCTTCGAGTCGTTCAGCTTTTTGCCCCATTTCATGCCCTACATCTATTCAGCTCAACCCGATTCTCCTTAACGATTGAGATATATACCGAGTTCCAGTTTTTATACGATGTGCACGGAGGTAAGAAAAGAAATTTCAGCAAGATATCATTTAGTCAGTTCAGGTGGGGCTCATTAGCTGGAGTCACGATGTGAAACTATTCCAGCCTCTGGAGAAGAACATTTATTCACATTTTATGCAGGATTGTTTGTTGCACATCTTGTACACAAAGACTCTGAAATAACCTGACAGGGGTCAGTATCCGATAGATATCTGTATTCACGTGTATTTTAATATCTTCCGTCGTATACCCGTTTTCTAAGCTGATTTATAATCAGAAACGGAATTTCATCTCTTTCAGAGAGTTTAGTATGTTGAGGTCATGTAATTCCACTGTTTCTTGACCTTTTAACTTTACGCGACATCTTACTGTCACTTGAGCATTGCATCTACGTTCAACTCTTGCGCGCAAGCTTGTGAATTAAATCAGTTTAACCAGTTGCTGAAATAGTTTAATGCTTGAGATACGTAGACTAAGCTCAAGCAGCTCAGTTTTACACCCCGGAGTGTCTGCACTTTGATCGTACGCCTAACTGTGTGAGTCAGTCCTCTGATGAATATGCCCATCTCAAGTTGTGCTGCTGGATTTGGAATTGGTTCTTTATGGGTAGTAAAAACGACGACTACGATGGAAACCTGTTTTACTCTCAGCTAATACGGGAAGTTGGTAACCACCGGCACTGACAATAAGTTATAAGTGGGTAGGGTGAGATCCATGACCCATTCGTGGACCTCAGGCAACTATTTTCGCTGGCGGATTTTGGCCGGTGGCGTGAAGAATAAATATTGAAAGTCCTCCTGACTGTTCTACGCGCTTTGTCAGTTTGACTTTACTTGATATTACTTGGGAAAGCTGGTCCATGCACCACACTATGCTGTTTTACTTATCCGTGCTAGACTTCTGAATTTGGCCCTGAACCTTTCCTGGCTGTCACGCTAGAGCTACGGAGCTTTGAAACTTTGGGTTTTACTGTTGAGTCTACTTGGCCGCATACTTGAGTTTTGCATATATTTGTACATTTTGTGGATTCCGATTTAGTACGGTGGAAATTACGGATGAATCTTGTTCTGATTCCGGGTTTCTTTTGACTCGACTACGAGTTTCTCGATTTGCGAGAGTTGACTTATATGTATTCTGTTAGGCTTGAGTAGCGTAAACTATTCTGTCTGGGGAAATCCGTCGGAAGTGAAACAGCGAGATTTTTGGACCTCTCTTGCCACGCGTTCCTTTTTTCCCTAACGTTAGTTCAGTTCTGTCGAGTTCGGTCCAGTTCGCACCGGAGAGGAAATGAACACGGCTAATCCGGCTTCCACAGTTTTATTTGATGGCATACACACAAGTTATGCACCTGACACTGCCTAGCGAGTATATTCAAATCCCCACTAAAAATTAGAAAGAAATATTGAACTTTATCGCAATATCTGCGGGAGATATTATGAACCGTGAGCTTTCATTGAGACAACACTCAACAAACCAAAAATTCAAGTACAACTCACCTCAGACGGACCATATTTTAACCCTCCAGCCACCTAGCAAACATACACAAAACACTATACCAAGGGTTACCTTGCACCACCCACGATCTGGGGACCTGCGGCTACGCGCAGCCTTGTTCGTTTGTTTAACACATTATCGCTTATATGACTCGTGCTGTCAGGCATGACGGTCAGCGGCCTTTGTCCGTGCAAGATGCACGCAAGCCTCTGCTATATACGCTGGTCACTCTCTCCCCGCCTATAGTTTTTTCTCAATTGGTTGGAGAAACATAACCCTGTTGACTTTGGCGTCTTAGTGCTAAGAAACAATGTAACGGACAGGTGGTCCACGCTTGGCAGGAAGAACTAGCGAGAAAGCCTAATAATAAAAAAGCCTGGTGAGTTTCACTGAATTTACAAACCTCATGAAGGACTGGATGGTGTAAAGACTGGATGTTTCAGTTTTCACTACCCTGTCGCTAAATAAGTGCAGTCTGGTTATCATTTTTCTTTCAGTGCTTGCGCCGTCTTGGGGGAACATCTCTGACGCCTTTGGAGCACACAGATCTTGCTTATCCCCAGTCACTTCCCCCAGCCAAGTAGCAGAGGCCTTCAGCTCCCACTTTCGTGCAGTTTTTAGCTCCTTACCCATATCACCCCACCCCGCCATGCCCCTATATCTTTGTTCGCTACCCTTAGTCATATCATCATCCCCACTGATGCAACTTCACAAGGTTTCCATCGGATCAACCATTATCGCGCCATGGGTCCCGACTTAATTCATCCCCGAGTTCTGATGGAAACGGCGGACACACCAGCTGCTTCTTACGTCTCTCTTCTTCAGCGATGCGTTAACGATAAAGTTCCCCAAAGCAGCTGGAAAAAACAGTCATCGCACCCATCTGCAAAAAGAGTAGTACACATTTTGGTTCTAGTTACAGACCCATAAGTCTAACTAGCATCACCAGCACAGTTTTCGAGAGAATTCTTTAGAGAGCTGTTCCTTCTCTTCCTCATAGAAATAAGATTCTCTTCCCGTCCTAACATGGGTTTCATTTTGGCAGATCACTCCTCAACAAAATGTTTACTGTCATGGATTATCTGACAAAAGCCTACGTTGATGGTTAACTCTCACACGTCGTATTCATCGGTTGCGCCAATGCCTCCGATAAGTTCCCCCATGCCACTCTTCTTTATAAGCTTCAAAAATATGGGATAACAGGCTCCATTACGGACATCTTGCGCAGCTTTCTTATCGACCGCACCCTCGTGGTTAGGGTGGGGGAAGTTTTGTCTTAACCCGCCCTATTAACAACTGGGGTCCCCCAAGGATCGGTCTTAGGTCCTCTTCTTTTTTGATCTACATAATCTATCTTCCGACGGCCCTTCCTGTGAACGATGCAATGTATGCAGACCATGAAACCCTTTGGAGTTCAAGCGGTGAAGACCTGTAAATTGCAGTTGATGGAACAAAACGCTGGTCCGAGGATTGGTACCTCCCAGCTAATGATGACAAATGCGTGAGCATGTCTTTCGGCAGGGAGACTGGTCACATGTTTTCCATTAACGGAGAAACCACACTACCAAGAGTTGATCGACACAAAGCGCTTGGTTTCCGGTTAGGTTGTTACCTGCCCATAGCCCATCGTCACTAACTTGTGAGCAAGTCCGCCTTTAGAGCCCTAGTTACTATTCGGAAGTCCCTCCCCCCATTTCTACCGACGATTCCCCCATAATTTTCGGCACGTATGTCCCACCTCTGCTAGAGTGCGGTAGTCAGGTAGTGCACTCTGGTCTTGTCCAAGATGGTGAGGTCCTAGAAAGGGTTCAGAGGGTTTCCACCAAAGCCGTACGGGGCCCGCCCCACCCACCTTATCCCGTCCGCCTCTCACTCTTCAACCTCCATTCCCTTGGCATAAAACGAGTGAGAGGTGATCTGCTTTTGATTTTTCACCTCTTTGAATCAGGTTAAAGCGATTGCTTTATCTTCGTCTGTCTAACCTTCTCTCTCCTTGGTCACCGCAGAAAAGTTTCCAAGCCGAGACCAGATACCGCTCTACGAATTACCTTTCTTAGCCAGGGGGTTATTACTCAGTGGAACCCTTTTCCAAAAGATGTTCTCTGGCAGAACGAAACTATCTTTAAGAAAACGTTAGACGTCTACTCGGGTCTCTTTCAGTAATCTTTTTGTCCAAGAAAGTGAAATGGATGTCTTTTGTTGCTTTCCCATTCCAAAATATGTTCGTGAATGTTGCACCCCCATCCCGCTTAAGACACTGCCCATAGTGAGACACTGCATGATGTTAAGTGCATTTTGTTTTTTTGCCGCCCCCGCTTCCCTTTAATCTCGTTTCATCTCGGTGAGTCTAAAAGACAATCAAAGATCTCCTCGAGAACCGGGACAGTTGGGCTAAAGGCCTCGAACCCATGTAATAATTCAACAATTAAACAAAGCTGGAAATTTATCCGGCTTCTTCCCTTGTCCCCCTGCTCTGAAAGGCCACTGGAAAACACTATCCGGCCTAACACCAGAAAACCCTTGGATGCCTCGACGTTTCTATGAGATCTACGCAGCGTCTTCTTTTCAAAGAGGAGAGGAGGGTGGATGCCATATTGGCAGTAAACAAGAATGGTACCAGGCCCGGAACGGATCCTCGGGCTATGCCAATGGCGACGTTTACCAAACTGGAACATCTTTGTCCTGCTGTGGCGTGTAACATCCTGTAGGATAGGAAGTCCGCAAGCGGCCTGCATACTGAATTGCCTATTTTAAGAGCCCCAATTTTTCCAGGACTGAACGATAATTTTTGGAGTCAATCGGATGGCTGAGGTCAATGTAACGTACTCCGACCTGTTTACCTCCATCCAGTCTTCGAGCCACTTCATCTGGGAGGCACAGTAGACTAGTCAGACAAGGTCTGTTTTTAGGAATCCACGCTGGGCTGGGCCCAGCATGGAGCGTTTCAGTAATTGCCGACATATACGGGAGGCGATGATCTTCTCAAGAACTTTGCAGTGGATACTAGGTAGCCCGCCTGCCTGTAGATACCAAAGGCTGAATTGGGCCTAGGCATTTTCCTGGCCCCGAGGCAACCTAATGTGGTCCAACGTGAATCCGTAGGGCTTGCCCGCTGATGAAGTCATGGTTTCCCCTAACGGCCTGATGGTGGCTGGTTGGAAGCCATCTGGACCCGCTGACTTAGGGGCATTTAGTTCCCGTAGGTACAGAGGCGCGATTGCCTCTGAAAGATTTAGCTCTTTCAACTCTGGGGGAGGATAAATCAGTGTCAGATCGGCTCTTACCTCACAACTTAACCTATATGCACTATCAAAATTATTCATACACAGAGCATTTGCTTTGCTGTGTCATCAGTAACGATACCATGGCCCCCAGAGATTAGTAGGCAATCGCATTCCTTGTCAAGTCTTCTGAACTTACGTGGCAGTAGAATTTCTTCGGTTGCTTTCTCATGAGTTTGGCTCACCTGAGCTCAAAATCTCGCTTAGTAGTTTGCAGAAGGCCCACCGTCTCGTTTCTAAGTCCTGTATGAAGAGTCCTGGCTATCTGCCTGCCGAAAGCTTTGTAAAGGTTCCTGCTATAGTTTGTAACTTTGACGGCCTTGGTTAT
This sequence comes from Fasciola hepatica, assembly GCA_948099385.1. Classification (NCBI taxonomy): domain Eukaryota; kingdom Metazoa; phylum Platyhelminthes; class Trematoda; order Plagiorchiida; family Fasciolidae; genus Fasciola; species Fasciola hepatica. The sequence continues at coordinate 214,206 of CANUEZ040000043.1, forward strand.
TGCGGCCTTTCACGGCATAGGTCTTCCCTCCCCACCCCGTCACCTCAAGGGGATCAAAGTGTCGTGGAGGGCGAACAAGGCTCCTTTTTCGACCTGTCAGCTTTTTCCGACAGTAGCCTCTTCCAACATGTCCCATGTCGGCCCCTCAGCCCAATTGCGAAGCTTATCTTCGTCCACACTACCGAAATTCATACCCAGTCCTGAGGTTATTTGGGTGGAAGCATGTAAAGAACGTTTGAGGAATGCGTAGCCAAATTCGCAACGGATCCCGAAATCAAAAGACGATTATCCGTGATATTCTACGATACTAGATTATTACATGAACAATGACATCAAAAAATACAAACCTCAATAATACGATCACAAGGACTCAACAACGACAAACCGAATAGCAGCATGTGAGCAGACAGCAAGTGCGTCACGCAGGTCCTGAACAAGGATGTGCCAAAGTGGCGCTCTGGGCGCGAACAAACAACAATTGGTCCAGAAAAACAACCGGTTCGTAAAGACAAGCCAATGGTGTATCGAAATTAGTGATGTTGGGAAAAACACTGAATCGCGAGGGAAAAAGGGGGATTTTCCACGACCGGTTGTTACAGGCGTGCGCAGGGCGGCTTTGACGCACACTTAACCACTCTTACCGAGCGGTGCACGGCACCGCAGATTAAAAACATCGTGGGGAGACTCGTTAGTGTTAGAACAAGCGGGGATGGAAAGCATCCTGACCTATATCCGGTATCCTCTCTAATATATCGGTGCAAAACATTTGCCCACAGCCAATCCAAGTAGGTTTCCTTCTGCATTCTCTGGGTGCAGAAATCATCCGTCCATCCAGTATACAGAAAGTTTCAGTCACTCAAAGCTGGGTTTGTTTAATGCGTCCTTAAACAGTTCAGACAGGGTCCGCTGTGTGCGAACAGCTTCGTCGCAGTTTGTACTTGGAGCTCTATGGACACAGGTGACGTTAAAATTTATTTGAAGTGGAAAGTTAGAAACGAAGCTTAGCACGGTGTATCCTGGTCCATTTTGCTGCATCCATGCACGTGCATAACGCAGTTTAGGTGATTTTCGTATGGTCACTAGAATAACCTATAAATCGGAGAAAAGGTTGAAGTGGTTGAAAATGTATAGGAGCGAACGCGAATGGGATGGAGGTGGCACTGAATACTAGGTTGCCAGGGTTGGGCTAAACTGATAAGCCATTCACGCCGTTCGCGCAGTTTGAGTTTATAACTGAGCATGGCTATCGCCCCAGCTTATCTAAGTAATATCGTATTTGTGAAGCTGTACATAACCTTGGACGAGTTGCTTGGACTAACAAAGTGTTTGTGTTTAATTATATGTTGCGTAATTATTGATTGGATAGCTTTTGGTCTCATTGATAACGTCCTCATTTTGAAATCATTGGTCATCGATTTTCGAGGCCACACCGGGATATGCTCATTTATTCGGTGACGTAATTACCTCTCTGCTCTGCCTATGTAGACGGTTGAGCATCAGAATGTGAATTGATAGACACCGTTTGGTTTGGCACAGAGAAGCACCTGCTCTTTCACCGACGGTGTTGGTATTCATTTGGTTGTGAAAATAACGATTGGGTCAGCCGCGTAGTAAGTGCTTTTGACGACTGACTTCATGCACTCATAAGTTTGTTGCCCGAAGTCGGCATCTCTGAATGGCAGTGGTAGGGAAACGCCCAGCTTCCGGGCACCTTATGATTTCGTAATTACGGCCTTTCCAGGAGTGCTGTAAAATGAACCTTGTTGGACAACCTTTGGTCCACAGACTTGTAGCTGGTTTCCCAAACTCCTCAGATGATGTATCTCCCGCACACACATCACATGCCCTGCTAAAAGGTATCAGATTAAGATCGAGAAACAGGTTTGCAAAATGCCTCCCGAACCATTTCGCTGCGTCTGCACATGTGCTTCCTGCAGTCTATGTGATTTTTCTGTAGTCTGTAGAATAAGCATTGAAACTGAAAAAAACTAAAGTGGCGTAGAAAAGGGCCATACGGTTTTCCTGGAAGCAGACATTCCAAGCTGCCTGACGGCTTATTAAGGAGATCAGACTACTGAAAATACACGTGAACTGGGCGATACCCACACTTCACAGGCTTCTTACTTGCAGAACAGGATCAGTCTCGTTCCATCCGTTCTGTCTTAATGCTAGGCTCGTGGGCTTATAACACCGCAGCTTGGGCTCCGCCGCCCAGGTATCTGATATTGTTTCGTCCAGTCCGGTCTTCGAGAGCAACGCCCTAGATGATAGTAAGTTTTTTGGTCGACCCGCACCACTGGTGTGCATAAAGGTGGCGGATGGCCTATGACTGCCGACGGCCCTCAATCCGCTCCTATTGGGATTGCGATGATACCCAAATCAGAAAGACTGCCTATCCTCCAAATTTGGACAGTATTGCCAAGGTTTTTCTTCGAGCTAGCTCTCAATTACAACTATTACCGACCGCTTGCGCGGCATTTTGCCTCTTCGGGCGGGGTGACTGGAATGCCAATGGAATCGGATGAAGCACGCATGGACGAGCCTTCCATTGTTGGTAACACTGTGACTCCTCCAAAGCTATTTCCTCAGTATGCACGGCCAACTCTCAAAACGAGGACACGTTCCGAGCTACGGATTTTGATGTGGAAGACGAGAATAAATGTCCCCGGAAGTTGAAGAGCTGTTACACGGATATTCACTCGCCTCAGGTACACATGTATCATAAAGTACAACACGCATGTGGAAAGTCCCTACGGAGTATTCCTCGTATAAGCCCACTTCTCAATAGCCTGAAAATTCCATGAAATGTCGCACTTTTACCAGCATGCTTCATATAGCACTTTTTGAGCACGTTCATTTATATCGCACTTCTTCCTTCACTGTGACTCGGTTTGGTTTGACCTCGAAACCTGTTCGTGGTGACTATTCTGGTTATTGAACGTTGCTGAACTTTGATTCTCGTTCGGTAGCCATTTTGGCTTGATAACTGAGGTTAGCCAATGTTTTTCACGTCGATAGTTTGCTAATTACAGTAACGTTGAATATCTGGATCAATCTTGTTTTGCTCCGGGATCTGTTTGTTTTCATTCGCGTTATTCCCGCACGGGATAAAAACCCACAATGCTTTCTCGCTACTCTTCGGCCCAGTCTTTCTCAAGCTTGATCACTCCACAGTTGGTTTGCAGCTGTTATCTCACTTGAATAGAATGAAGCTTGCATGGAAGGAGCCCCTTGCAGGATAACACGGTGGTTCTTTCAAGCCTATTTCGTCAGTTACCTTTGTGGCCTCCGGAACGTGGACACAGTGTCTCAAGTATGGAATACCGGGCACGCATGCCTGATGAGGGAGAAAAACTACAAAACCGGTAGCATGTTTCCGAAGGAATTTTGCCCTATCATCCACGTACAGGGCCGTACTACTCCTATTGACACTCGGTTCAGTTAATTTAGGTCAGGTCACGTCAGATCTGGTCACAAGTCATGCCACTCTGGCGTAACTGATAAATCCAGATTCTTGCTCCACCCACATTTAGATAAGTCCAGCCGCTGTAAAGCAATGTTAACTCCCAATAGTGGCGTGTTTTGGTAAACGGTTCATATGTAGCAATAGAGCACGAACTCAGGTTCTCAATCGGCCGAAGTAACAGTGGCTTATTTGGTCCTAGCTCCCATGTGGCTCTCCTAGGAGATCATCCTCCTACCACCAGATGATCAAAAGAACAAGAGCGATGAAGGTGGTTAAAATAAGAAGAGAAAGCAGGCGAAGAAAGAGAACAAAGAAAATAAAAAAACAAAAGCTTCAAATACGGGCCAAAAATCGGTCGACGAGAAGCGGACAGAGAATAAAAACGGGCGAACGCCTATGGCTGATAGTTAACCGAAAGTAACCTTTATTATAGGTGAAGTTAGAAGCAGTCGAGGAAGATTTCTGGCCAACGGTGGTCAAGGAAGGCATTACACTCCCCACTGTTTGGCCCCCTTGTCGTTTGACAGGCTTCACCTCGTGCCCTCTGAGAGCCCTGTTATGGCTACTTGTCACGGAGGGCGAGCTTGATCGCGACTGTCCCTTTAAGTGCTTGAAAGTATTGAGGAGATATCTCATCGGACGCCTACGTTCCAGCGAGAATAGTTTCCATCTGGATGAATGCGGCAGCTCCGTAAGCCCCTTGATGGACCTTGTGGGATGCCGCTGTTCTTCTTCTGGTGCCCGCTTGTAAAGAACAAGTGAGGGCGATCATACGTGGCCACAGTTATCAAAGTGTGGTCGAACTATCTCCCTATGGATATGCTGCAGTATCACCTTTTCCTTGCAGCAAATGGTCCTAGCTGACTTTTGGCGTGCAGGAGAAGCTACTGTTGCTACAGAAATATGCTGTGGATCGGGCGTCAGGTATACTTGGCGTTTAATTCCAGGTCCACTACTTGCTATACCCTTTTGAATTGTGGGGTTGCCGGGCTTTTCTGAATCCCTCGCCCGGTCGCGGGACAGTTAATGGCCACGACAATTGCAGCCTCAACGGTTCCTTCTATAGCGTGCGCACAAGTACGTCACACCCCTACCCAGCGTGTTCCGTCTAATCCCCGCATAAGTGGGAGGGAAGTATAGAACTCATTGCCTAACCACAGCAATACACGATATGCATTGTGAGGGTTTACCGAGACAACATGCAGCAAATGAAAACGCCAGTCACAATACACCTTAGAAGGACCATATTGCCATTCTTTGTTCATCAGCCTAACTTGCTCGCAACTCACTGCTTGAGACAACTTCGTCCCACTCACCATCTGGGGCTTCAATTAGGGACTGAACCGTATACAGATCCAAAATGCCATCGGGACGATTGTTCCGATTATTTACTACCCCGTTTCTAAACTGGTACGATCTACCTGTCCATCTATTTCCAACTCTCGTCGGCTTCTTGTGTTCCTTGTTTGGAAAATTAAGACCAATTGAAATATACTATATGGCCTCAGATCCAAAACTTTCGATACCTCAGGAGTTTCTGTTAGGTCTCCTCGAGACCTGTTTGCCTAAATTAGCTTAGAAAGGAAGTGACCGACACCATTGGTGCGTCCAGAGTTCTGTATTTGCGGCAAGTTTCCTCGACTTCCATCATAGCGTCTTGAGTAATTAGCTTCAGATGCAAAATTTACGGGGCAACATCACCTGCAGCAGACACGATTTTTGGGAAAATGACAGGGAAGCGATACCTCAAAAACAAAGAGCGTAGGGTTAGCTCTAGAATCGCTGTGTTCAAGTATAAATGCAAGATGTTCTTGAAAACTGGTACATTGCAGCAATTGACAGCGTCCTATGGCTGTCTATTATGCACAGGTACAACACCATGTGTAAAAAACCTAGCTCGTATTTCCAGCCCTAGGTGTACCCACTGTGGCTCAAGACAGTGTCCCCCGGTGCCGCACTCACAAGCGGAAACGAACAAGTAGCCTGTGTCCATACCTGACAGACCTCTTATAGTCTTGACTACCTCCTCTTAGTCATCCGTAGTGAACAAAATGCTGCAGAGAAGAGATTACCATCCTGCAGGCGCTGGCAATGGATCTCACTCTTCGACCGGTTACCTTTTAGCTGCAAGTCGTTGCACTCTTTCGAGGCATTCTGTATCCTAACGATATTAAGAGGCTCATGTCTGCATACAGTACTCCAGGAGAGACTGCACCAGAACATTGTAAGATGGAACGAAGGCCTTTGGTTTCACGCACGTGACAGTACCACGCAAATGAGTCGACACTTTGCCCGATTTGCCGCCATTCGGTGTTGTATTGGAAGCTTAAATTCCTCGGTTACTAGTGTACTTAAGCCTTCCGTCTCCGAAGCTCTTCGACACGGAACGCTGTTCGTCCCACCTATGTTGGTAGCCAGTGGTCTATACTTGACATTTATTGAGGTTTGAGGGTAAATCTCATCGATCCACCCATCAGGGCAAACCACTTACGACCTGTCACGACTTCAATAGATAGCCGTCCCTTTCGGCACCGAAACTAAGATTACCAAGATAGTGAGCCACCCAACTCCCGGCCTTCCCAATTATTCCAAAGATGTGAAAGTTATGGTCAAAGAGGCGGTGGTTTGCGACGTCGAATTCTTCGCCGGGAACTAAATAACACGCCTTCGTTGCCGTGCACTCATTCATTTGTCGTGTTGTCCCGTCTAAGAGCCTTAGCAAGTTTGTCAAACACGGGCGTTTCACCAAACCCACTTTGCTCGGGCTTTATTAGCATTATTCGTTATTCACTAGATGCGGGTAGAGTTTGGTTTCTGATCATACGTTGCGAAAACTTACGTAACACAAGTGCCTGGATGACCGACCTACCATTCTCCTTTTTTGCCTAGATATTGTCTTGCGTACTTCCACAGTAGTGGATTTGTGCCGGTCCCCAGACACTTCAAACTTCCTTATCGGTTCCCCATGGAGCTGGGTGACAGCTCCCGGTAAGGTACTTAAAAGGGGCTAAAAAACCGCCTGATCGATCATATCTTGCCCGACTGCCCTATGTTTGCAGTGGTTGAAGATCCTGGAGCACTTCGACCTCGTCCACAGTAAGCTCCTAAAGCACTGGAGTACTACAAATCTCTGAGTCAGCGGCAGTCAGCATGGGGTCTTGAAGCTACTCTCCCTCAACGACGGCAATAGTACTTTTGTCTTGTATTTGCCATCAAAAGCGTTGCATCTGTCAGGCATTTTAAAGATACCTACACTCTGGTGTGTAGTCTCCTTGGACCGTACTTAAGTGAGTGACCCCTTAGGTTCTGACTGCTTTTTTCTGGCCAGTTCATTCCTGTGTTCGTAGTATCGTTCTCGTGGCCGGTCTCGGGTTCTGCTTCTCTTTTTCTTTTAGACAACCCACTCTTATTGCGTGCCAGGACGTTTACAATGTGGTCATGGTTTTCTGTTAACAGTCAACGCTCTTGTCATCTCTGGATTCCACCGAAACGGCCAAATTATTTCTTCCGGTGCTAAGGGAGCAAACTCGCCTCTCGGGCTTGCCAGCCCGGTTCTTACCGCTCTCCATTTTTGGCAACAATAGTGGTCGAAATGCACCCATAAAAGTATGATCAGATTGAACAACGATACTCAACGAGATGACATGCCTGCAGACCTTGACAGAAATGGTCACTTCTTCTCGGTGTGACACTGCAACATACTGAATGCCACTGCCTTTAGGGGTATTGAAGCCTTATACCGCTGTCGAGAAAGACGGAGGACGCAACAAACACAGATAACGACAACACTCCGGAGGGTCCCACCGGACCGCTCCCTTCTGCTGTCAACAAACTTGGACTGGTTCCAGTATGTACGTGAGCCATCTGGGACTCTGGTGTATTCATTTGGGTATATGAAGCCCAAATGGGTTTAGAAGTTTTGGTGGTCACGCGAGTGAACGCCAGGCAAAATTGAGTTTGAGCTTCAAGTGGACACATCGCCCAGGGTAAAACGAAATTCATCCAGCACTAACGTTAGAAGTTCCGCCTCTTCTATCGTGGTTTCTATTGTCCGGCAAAAGCGGGCACTTTGTTTCCCGGGTTAGTCCAGTAACGCGGACCTAGTCAAATTAGTGTTTCTGGGTGATGAATGTAAGTTACCAATTACTGATGTAATCAAATTCAATGTTGATATTGAGCACCCGATTTGATAATTGTGGTAGTTTTAATAAACATTATGGTATTTTGTTACTTATGTTAGATATTTCATATAAAACAATATATTTCCGGTGTCTACTACATAGCACTTAAGCTTACATATATATATATATCTATATCTGTCCATAAAAACATGCACAATTCATCTGCAAACCTCGTAGGAAATCTGCGAAGTAGGTCGAGAAAATTGGTGTGCCTAAGCCTGGTACTTTGACACTGAAAATTGTTTGTATCTGTCGATAAAAGAAAGACTTAAACTCGTCACTTTTTTGACCCTCCCTCGTGCTGCGTGGGGTCTGTTAACAGGCAGTTGTTCGATAATAATCAATAAAACGACTTCAATTGTAGCAACTGGCACATTGCGTGCATTCTGATATGATCACGCGCAGCTATACATGTTTATTCCAGCCAAGGACTCTCATGAAATTTCGATATCAACAAGATGCCCTTTGTCCTCGAATCATTAGTAGATAGCGTACTTGGCTCATGGTGACTCGTTGTTGGAATCGAGAGTGCTGTTGTACTTTCAATTCGGCGACGCCACGAAAAGTCGGCAGAATAGCGACAGTGCCTGTTTTATTGAACAATATATCTTGATAAACGTTATATTAAACGATACAGCGGAATTTCCTGTATCTCACACTGAAGTCAAATAGCGTAAAGCTTATTGGTGTGGCTGATGAGGATCCTTATCAGCCACGTCGGTAATCATGAATCGATATTTTTCCGGTCCATTCATTTTGATATATCGGAAAAACTCTATAGAGTGAGTATAATCAACAGCCTTCGGCATGGTGCGTATTACCAGCGTCCCTAAATCCCGTGCCGGCGTATAGTAGAAGATGGCAAGATAACTGCCTTGTATACAATGTGCAAGTGTAATCCAATGCAGTACTCCACAACCTGCGTCCAATTGGACCAGGGTTGACCAAACTTCGGGTTAGCCCATCGCAAAGTTCGGTAGAGCTACCAGCGCCCAGTTGGGCCACTGTTGGGCATGCCCGAAGTACCGAAAATAATTGCGGAAGTTATTCACCTCCTTCTGGCCAACAACTCCAATTTCGTTCAATTGTCTAATATACCATCCTTTGTGGCACGTGGCCCGTTCGTAACATCGATTTTCGATTGACTTTCAATCGGTTTGTTTTGTGGCCAAAAACACGGATCAACAATGAGTCGACACAAAGGAACTCAACGACCGGAATGATGTGCAATGCTTAGTTGGAGATTTATTTAAACACATTGGTTTAATTCATCAAAATTCCTTGAAATATCTCGGCTTCGATAGCTTCGTTTCACTCCGTCAAAATGAGTGAAATAAGGATAATTATTCGGATAATCATAACTTCGGAGATGGAAAAAAGATTGTGAAACGTAATTTGGAGAAGTTGACAGAGATGAGCGGAGCATGTCGCGTACTTCGAACGATTGGCGCAAACCGCTGGGAAGCCGTTCAGGAAACGTCCATAAACCGGTCAAAAGCTGGTAAGAAACCATTTAAAACTGCTGGAAAACTGACTCAGCCGAAAACGAGCCAAAACCGATGGGTTTCCGAATAGTTGTCCTTATTTCACCCATCTCGAAGGACTGAGACGGGGCGATATATACCGAAGTATCTCAAAGCATTTCGATGAGTTAAACTAATATGTTTAAATGAATCTCCAACTGAGCATTGCGAATTACTGCGGTAGTCGGTCTCCTTCGTGTAAATTCATTGTTGATCCGTGGTAAGTAGCCCCTAAACTAACCGATCAAAAACGGACGAAAAGTGGGTGTTACGAACGAGCTGCTTGCCACGAGGGACCACAGCATTCTCAATCCTTTCGAGCGTGACCACTAAGTCATCACCGTGCGTGAGTAGGGAGGCTATAATTTCAGTTTTATATATTGGAGGTCGATGGGATGCTAGTTCAGTACTAGAATTTAATATATATCTACATTCAAACGTATCAATAGATGTCAAACAGAACTTCCACTTGTTCAACTGCTTAGTTGGGTAGTGCATTACGGCAGCTACATCCATTGTTGCTGATGAACGCTCTTCGTGAGCGAAACCTTGTGAATAGGCAAGCCTAACAAATGACTAACTGAAAGAGACCCCTTTATCGCCAAGCGCACGAACAACACCCTATTCCATGTGACTACTGCGTTGTAACCGAAATTATTGCAGTCTCATCTGGAGTTGCGCGCATGGAGGAAGCTTCATGTGCCAACTGCCGAAGTTTACATGTGAAGGCAGCAAAGGAAATGGCATTCGGGGAGGTGTGGACCGGAAAAGGGCATTGGGTCTGTTCACGCGTTGCGACGTCGGTGTCGATGGGCCATACAATTTGCGCAACGGTAGTTTTCCTCGTTATGGAATGCCGCACACCGGAAGCGTGCCCATCATCCGCGGGTTCCACATTGGATCCACTGAGGTTCCTCATCTAGGTACACGTTTGGTTCGTTTATTTTGCAGTCACTTCAGACGCTCTGACGGGTGGGCGAGTAGTCCGTTTACAGCGGTCATTTTTGGGAATTTGTCTTGTATGGTGTGGCGATTGTACTTCTGAACCTTCCAAACATCACTGAGTGTGGTTGGTCTCCCGAAATTCCTAAGCCGTCAGTGGCTATGTTCCTAGTCGTCAAAACGGATTTCCCTTTTGACGACTCAAGCACGGACTTACCTTCCTCATACGTGACGGCTCGCGGTCGGTCATCATGGTCTTGGCTAGTACCGGCAACGGCAGCATTTGTGAATGTTGTTTCCCTCTTCGCAGCTGCGAACAGCTTAGATATGGCCACACCAGACTCAACTGCAACCAGCATCTCACTGTTTGGCGTTTGGTACAGCAGTTTCGCGCCGGGAAAGGAAGCCAGAATACTGGTCAGGAAGCCCAAGTGTTTTGTATAATATCCATGATCTTTCTCTATAGCGTATTTAAAGCTACAGCTACGTCTTTTGGTCAAATATTCCAACTCTGATTGCCGATCACTTCCGCCAGTTATCAGAGTCTTGGTTGATGAACCGCAACGAAATGAGGCGGCGCCGAGCTGCCGGAAATGATTTCGCTGATTGATCAACTACCCAGCGCAGTTTCGTCAACTGGGTAGATCGTTTCCCCCAATCTGCTGACAGAATCCTACGGGGGAGTGCTCACTGGTGACTGAATGAACAGGCCTACTTTGAATCTCCGTTGGAACTAACGTGGCGTGTGGCGCCCCCGGTGATTTACCACACATTATAAGCTTTTGATCGGCTCCAGTGACTACATGACTTCTTGACCCAATCGTTTCGCTGTACTTTCGTTTCGTGTTGTGCCGTAATGTTGCTAATATGGCGCGTACCCATAAAAGATTCAGCTGCTTTTTGGTGTTCGGCCAGTAGTGTATACCCAGATATCGATAGATTAGAAACCAATGTTTAGGAGTTTGAAAACTTGCATGTCTTTCTGCGAGTACAGTTCCGGAATGTAAGCAATGGCAAAAAACGAGGCATCCATCCGCCAGAAAGAGTACCTTATCATTTCAAAAAGACTTCCGTATTCTCCGTAAAGGAAGGACTGGTAAATCGTTCAGGTACGTCATAACTTATTTCCAAATCAAATTTCTTGTAGGTATCCCAATTTGAGATGCGAGTTTTTATCACATGTCGGTTTGCGGGCTCCTGCTACTGAGTCTTTAGGTGGTCGATGAAACATTCGCATAGTTTTCAAGTGGGAAATGAAGACCTCGCGTAGAAACTCGTAGGCTGACAAATGAGCAAGAAGCTAACGTGTTGCAACTAACAGACACTTTCAGGAAAACGTCTGAGCTAAGACAGTCGGCTTTTAGGAAATCCAACCGGCATCTAAACAAAGACGAATTTTTGTCCATGAAGAAGTATGTGAAAGAGGCAGTAGGTTAGTGGATCATAAGAGGTTAAAGGGCCGCTACAGGTCCATGGTTATTCGGAGACAATTTTCGATAGTTCTGAGATAAAGCTTGTCCTCTTCCCGTTCGTAAGCAGACAGCTATGCCCTAGATTTAATGACGTCATTTTGACAAATGCCATTCACCTGCTAAACCGTGGCGGGCTCATTTTATGGAACATAATTAAAGTTGATAGGACAAGGTTAGGTCGCACTCTGCTCTATGCCATTCTCCAGAATGAGAGTGGTGATTGCTATCGCGAGGCTGATTCTTTACTGAGAAAACCGTTTCCTCGGGCCGGTAATAGTAAGTCTATCATAGTTAACGGGAGCTTGACACAATTAATGGGTTCACGGACATCTACCCAAAATCTTATGTTATTTCGCCGTCTTCATTTTATGCAAGACATGCAACGTAGATGCAGCCGGCTACACGAATTACGACAAAATGAAAGGTTATGCATCTTTTGTTGGATGCGTCATCTAGTGCCAGCTCAATCTTGGATTCTTTTTGAGAGGTTTGGAGCAGCAAAAGGACATGGGAGTATTGAGATGAATGCATACCCGGACACAACTTAAGCAGTTTCGGGCCGGATATATCACCCGTGGAGCGTTAGTGTTAGACCATTTTACCATAAATAGGGTAGAAACAGAAAGGAGGCATTTGAAAGATGGTCTGTTGAACCATTCAAACTTCACGGACGTATTCAGGAACGCCGTCAAGCTTGTTTAGTCTTCGACTGAGAAAACTATCATAGGGTTACCAAGGATCAGACGGCTTGTTAGAGAGCACCCGATGGATGCAAATATTTCAGCCATTCCTTGTGAGAATAATGGGGTACGCACGCGATTTGTCACTGAAACGATTGGGTCAAGAAGTCATGCAGTCACTGGAGCCGATCAAAAGCTTATAATGTGTGGTAAATCACCGGGGGCGCCACACGCCACGTTAGTTCCAACGGAGATTCAAAGTAGGCCTGTTCATTCAGTCACCAGTGAGCACTCCCCCGTAGGATTCTGTCAGCAGATTGGGGGAAACGATCTACCCAGTTGACGAAACTGCGCTGGGTAGTTGATCAATCAGCGAAATCATTTCCGGCAGCTCGGCGCCGCCTCATTTCGTTGCGGTTCATCAACCAAGACTCTGATAACTGGCGGAAGTGATCGGCAATCAGAGTTGGAATATTTGACCAAAAGACGTAGCTGTAGCTTTAAATACGCTATAGAGAAAGATCATGGATATTATACAAAACACTTGGGCTTCCTGACCAGTATTCTGGCTTCCTTTCCCGGCGCGAAACTGCTGTACCAAACGCCAAACAGTGAGATGCTGGTTGCAGTTGAGTCTGGTGTGGCCATATCTAAGCTGTTCGCAGCTGCGGAGAGGGAAACAACATTCACAAATGCTGCCGTTGCCGGTACTAGCCAAGACCATGATGACCGACCGCGAGCCGTCACGTATGAGGAAGGTAAGTCCGTGCTTGAGTCGTCAAAAGGGAAATCCGTTTTGACGACTAGGAACATAGCCACTGACGGCTTAGGAATTTCGGGAGACCAACCACACTCAGTGATGTTTGGAAGGTTCAGAAGTACAATCGCCACACCATACAAGACAAATTCCCAAAAATGACCGCTGTAAACGGACTACTCGCCCACCCGTCAGAGCGTCTGAAGTGACTGCAAAATAAACGAACCAAACGTGTACCTAGATGAGGAACCTCAGTGGATCCAATGTGGAACCCGCGGATGATGGGCACGCTTCCGGTGTGCGGCATTCCATAACGAGGAAAACTACCGTTGCGCAAATTGTATGGCCCATCGACACCGACGTCGCAACGCGTGAACAGACCCAATGCCCTTTTCCGGTCCACACCTCCCCGAATGCCATTTCCTTTGCTGCCTTCACATGTAAACTTCGGCAGTTGGCACATGAAGCTTCCTCCATGCGCGCAACTCCAGATGAGACTGCAATAATTTCGGTTACAACGCAGTAGTCACATGGAATAGGGTGTTGTTCGTGCGCTTGGCGATAAAGGGGTCTCTTTCAGTTAGTCATTTGTTAGGCTTGCCTATTCACAAGGTTTCGCTCACGAAGAGCGTTCATCAGCAACAATGGATGTAGCTGCCGTAATGCACTACCCAACTAAGCAGTTGAACAAGTGGAAGTTCTGTTTGACATCTATTGATACGTTTGAATGTAGATATATATTAAATTCTAGTACTGAACTAGCATCCCATCGACCTCCAATATATAAAACTGAAATTATAGCCTCCCTACTCACGCACGGTGATGACTTAGTGGTCACGCTCGAAAGGATTGAGAATGCTGTGGTCCCTCGTGGCAAGCAGCTCGTTCGTAACACCCACTTTTCGTCCGTTTTTGATCGGTTAGTTTAGGGGCTACTTACCACGGATCAACAATGAATTTACACGAAGGAGACCGACTACCGCAGTAATTCGCAATGCTCAGTTGGAGATTCATTTAAACATATTAGTTTAACTCATCGAAATGCTTTGAGATACTTCGGTATATATCGCCCCGTCTCAGTCCTTCGAGATGGGTGAAATAAGGACAACTATTCGGAAACCCATCGGTTTTGGCTCGTTTTCGGCTGAGTCAGTTTTCCAGCAGTTTTAAATGGTTTCTTACCAGCTTTTGACCGGTTTATGGACGTTTCCTGAACGGCTTCCCAGCGGTTTGCGCCAATCGTTCGAAGTACGCGACATGCTCCGCTCATCTCTGTCAACTTCTCCAAATTACGTTTCACAATCTTTTTTCCATCTCCGAAGTTATGATTATCCGAATAATTATCCTTATTTCACTCATTTTGACGGAGTGAAACGAAGCTATCGAAGCCGAGATATTTCAAGGAATTTTGATGAATTAAACCAATGTGTTTAAATAAATCTCCAACTAAGCATTGCACATCATTCCGGTCGTTGAGTTCCTTTGTGTCGACTCATTGTTGATCCGTGTTTTTGGCCACAAAACAAACCGATTGAAAGTCGATCGAAAATCGATGTTACGAACGGGCCACGTGCCACAAAGGATGGTATATTAGACAATTGAACGAAATTGGAGTTGTTGGCCAGAAGGAGGTGAATAACTTCCGCAATTATTTTCGGTACTTCGGGCATGCCCAACAGTGGCCCAACTGGGCGCTGGTAGCTCTACCGAACTTTGCGATGGGCTAACCCGAAGTTTGGTCAACCCTGGTCCAATTGGACGCAGGTTGTGGAGTACTGCATTGGATTACACTTGCACATTGTATACAAGGCAGTTATCTTGCCATCTTCTACTATACGCCGGCACGGGATTTAGGGACGCTGGTAATACGCACCATGCCGAAGGCTGTTGATTATACTCACTCTATAGAGTTTTTCCGATATATCAAAATGAATGGACCGGAAAAATATCGATTCATGATTACCGACGTGGCTGATAAGGATCCTCATCAGCCACACCAATAAGCTTTACGCTATTTGACTTCAGTGTGAGATACAGGAAATTCCGCTGTATCGTTTAATATAACGTTTATCAAGATATATTGTTCAATAAAACAGGCACTGTCGCTATTCTGCCGACTTTTCGTGGCGTCGCCGAATTGAAAGTACAACAGCACTCTCGATTCCAACAACGAGTCACCATGAGCCAAGTACGCTATCTACTAATGATTCGAGGACAAAGGGCATCTTGTTGATATCGAAATTTCATGAGAGTCCTTGGCTGGAATAAACATGTATAGCTGCGCGTGATCATATCAGAATGCACGCAATGTGCCAGTTGCTACAATTGAAGTCGTTTTATTGATTATTATCGAACAACTGCCTGTTAACAGACCCCACGCAGCACGAGGGAGGGTCAAAAAAGTGACGAGTTTAAGTCTTTCTTTTATCGACAAATACAATCAATTTTCAGTGTCAAAGTACCAGGCTTAGGCACACCAATTTTCTCGACCTACGTCGCAGAATTCTAACGTGGTTTGCAGGTAAATTGTACATGTTACTGGGGCCATTTATTTTGCCTGGCTTTCACTCGCGTGACCACCAAAACTTCTAAACTGCTTTGGGCTTCATATTTCCAACTGAATATCCCAGAATCTCTTTAGTAGCCTCACTTCCACCAAATGATCGTGCAAGCAAGCTCCGCGTGTCTCCAAAGTAAACCAACATTATTATTATTTTTTTATTATTATTACCATCTCTTTTATAAACTCGGTTTCTTTCACCTTTTGGGTTTCGCTGACTGTTGTAGATTTTTCAAAAGCAACAAAGTGCCAGTCAACTTGTTGATTTTTATGTTCACTCATTCCTTTTGCTTTCCTGCCCCGTCAGGTCTTGTCCTATTGGACTTTAACCTGATTATGGATAAATCAACTCTTGACTGAAATTCCGGTACGATGCTCCGCTGGAACTGCACCTAACCATTGGAAATCCTTTAACTTTGACTCACACTATTATGTTTCGAGGCCCGTGATTTTGAAATGGTCCTTCAACATCGGGGCTCCTTCCAAGCTGTGGGCCATCTTTTTACGCGATACTCATCCGCGGATGCCTATAAAACGGCTTCATCATAAGCTGTAGCCGAACTTCTTTCGACCCAGTCCTCGCCTCTAAATATCGACTATCGGTTTAGTAAATCTCGAGAACTTTGTAATCTCTCAGTCCTTAGCTTCAGTGTGCAACTTAAGTCCGGCACTCATTGGTACATCAGCATCAATCCCCTTCTTCACAGCATTGTCTGGCTGCCATCCTCTGCAATGCCAGTGGTAATATTCTTCACCAAATTCGTCACGCCTCGAAAGTTACCCCCTATATCGAGAATGAGCTACGCAGTCACCAGGTGGCTAACATACATACCGGAACCAGTCCAAGTATGTTGACGGCAGAAACCAGCGGTCCGGTGGGACCCTCAAGAGTGTTGCCGTTATCTGTGTTTGTTTCACCCTCCGTCTTTCTCGACCGCAGTATAAGGCTGCTGTACGCCAGAATGCAGTGGCATTCAGTATATGGCAGTATCACAACGAGAAAAAAGCGGCCACTTCCGTCAATTACGTATCCCACGGGCCACGTGTAGAGGATGGCGGGTTTAAAAGGGATGAGAAGTCCTTCTTTTGGAGAAGACACGCTCTAATAATCCATAACAGGAGATGAACGGGAGGAAACGATTCTGACTAAAATGTTCCTGGTCCAACGCGCTCTTCTCCCTTGGAAGACATGAATTTCTATACACACCATGGACCCGGCCGTGCTCACGGAAAGTCCCGAATTTTCGAGCACCCATAATTGCATGACTTCTTGACCCAATCGTTCCAGTGACAAATCGCGTGCGTACCCCATTATTCTCACAAGGAATGGCTGAAATATTTGCATCCATCGGGTGCTCTCTAACAAGCCGTCTGATCCTTGGTAACCCTATGATAGTTTTCTCAGTCGAAGACTAAACAAGCTTGACGGCGTTCCTGAATACGTCCGTGAAGTTTGAATGGTTCAACAGACCATCTTTCAAATGCCTCCTTTCTGTTTCTACCCTATTTATGGTAAAATGGTCTAACACTAACGCTCCACGGGTGATATATCCGGCCCGAAACTGCTTAAGTTGTGTCCGGGTATGCATTCATCTCAATACTCCCATGTCCTTTTGCTGCTCCAAACCTCTCAAAAAGAATCCTAGATTGAGCTGGCACTAGATGACGCATCCAACAAAAGACGCATAACCTTTCATTTTGTCGTAATTCGTGTAGGCGGCTGCATCTACGTTGCATGTCTTACATAAAATGAAGACGGCGAAATAGCACAAGATTTTGGGTAGATGTCCGTGAACCCATTAATTGTGTCAAGCTCCCGTTAACTATGATAGACTTACAATTACCGGTCTGAAGAAACATTTTCCTCATGTTTGCCAGTTTAACCCCCCATTTTCCCAACTACTTTGGGCCCCCTGCACAACCCTTGACCAATCGGCTGGTGTCAAATGCAACAGTCAGTACACAGCTAGAAAAAGTAAGTCATGTTGCCTCTGCTTTGTCGACTTTTTGGGATGGATACCCCCGGGGTCCACAGCTACGGGATTAAGCTCGCCCGCATTTAGTTGCTTGAAAAGATGGCATAAACACCGCATAGTTATAACTAACTAGCTTCAAGATCACTTCCCCTATTATCCTCTTGAAACCATGCACTGGTAGCGTGTTGTCCAGAGTCAGCTCTGGACTGTCTGTTACCGTACTGACCCAAATGTTTGACCAAAATGGTTGGTGACACAGTCCTCCCCTTGAAGCACCGCTTTTTCTTTTGTGACAGGTGTTCACCCTCGCTTGATCATCTTGTATCAGGCTGTCTCTCGGTAGTCTCGTGGTTTTTTCCTTTACTTTTTCGCAAAATGCAGCTTATTATGACAATTACTATCCCTGAATAGCCAACACTCGCCGATCTACCTATACCCCCATAGTATGTGAGGAACCCCTTCCCACTTAGTCGCCGTATGCCTTTTTCTTGCGACCCTCAAAGAAAAGCAGAATATTAGCATCCGCATAAGACCTCCTTCTCACAACTCGAAGGGTTTTTCAATTCACTATCTTTGACGTCCTCACAAACGGCTGGTACGACCAACAGACCGCAGTCTTCTTTCTTTTCACTCTCCTTGCCGATCTTGACTTTTTAACAGCACATCCGTTAAACTACCAGAGAAATAAGGCCCACATGCGCACTACCGATGAAATTTGCCCCAGGATTATTCCTTGGCCCATTCTGAATAACACAATACTGCAGATAGGACACTGAAATATATCTTCGTGACTGGTTCAGTCATCATCCAGCCATTCTCGAGTGATCGATCACAATCCCAAGGCGCGTATTATGGCAATGAAAGGTTCAGGGTCGGCAGTACCCTGTTCCTCCCCAGAACGGCCCATCAAGGTGGATGGGCGTGCCCGGACTCCGGAATTAAAGCTCCCCGGAATATACTCTCTGTATATATACAGGGAGCCCCTCCACGTGCGGTTCTGTCCTCCATCGTCACTTATCATGTCCGACACTGTCGCAGAATAGCCGCACAAAGCTCAGTAGATCAATATTTTTTTCGAATTAACAGAATTATCAGGCCTAGGCCCAGGTAAAACATTCTCACCCTTCGATTTTGGGATTTCGCCTAACATTGATGCTGTATCCTACTCGACGGTTAACCCTTCTCATTTTGTGTTCTATCTTTTATCCGGTGGCTGCGAATTCTCACCTTCTGGATGATTCTCTGTATTCCTTCTGGTAGTAACCCCATTGTTTTATGAGACGATGTTCCTTTACGTGTCCACTGATGCTCTCCTTGGTTCTTTTGAATAATTTGCACCGGTTTGTGTGCCCCCAAACAGCTCGCTTCATTCGGTGATCCAAACTGAGCATCCGCGGATGATTTCTCCGCATCAGCCCAGTATATAATGCATCTTCTACATTCGACAACGTTTCACTCACTATTCTATGTCTGGACGGTTCTCTTCTTCGCCAAACCTCAATTCGAGACCGATAAAAATGTGTCACGCAAATCGTTTTCACTTTAATCCGTCCAAACTCCGTTCAGCTTCACTGTATTTTCCGCGAAATGAGGGGCTCTCCACACAATGTCTGTAGGCATGTCATCTCGTTGAGTATCGTTGTTCAATCTGATCATACTTTTATGGGTGCATTTCGACCACTATTGTTGCCAAAAATGGAGAGCGGTAAGAACCGGGCTGGCAAGCCCGAGAGGCGAGTTTGCTCCCTTAGCACCGGAAGAAATAATTTGGCCGTTTCGGTGGAATCCAGAGATGACAAGAGCGTTGACTGTTAACAGAAAACCATGACCACATTGTAAACGTCCTGGCACGCAATAAGAGTGGGTTGTCTAAAAGAAAAAGAGAAGCAGAACCCGAGACCGGCCACGAGAACGATACTACGAACACAGGAATGAACTGGCCAGAAAAAAGCAGTCAGAACCTAAGGGGTCACTCACTTAAGTACGGTCCAAGGAGACTACACACCAGAGTGTAGGTATCTTTAAAATGCCTGACAGATGCAACGCTTTTGATGGCAAATACAAGACAAAAGTACTATTGCCGTCGTTGAGGGAGAGTAGCTTCAAGACCCCATGCTGACTGCCGCTGACTCAGAGATTTGTAGTACTCCAGTGCTTTAGGAGCTTATTGTGGGGGAGGTCGAAGTGCACCAGGATCTTCAATCAGAGCAAGCACAAAGCGGCCAGGCTGAATTGATCGCACCCGGTCCAATTGTTCTCTGTTTGAAGTGAATAAAATCCTGGAGGGCTTGGACCTCGTCCGCAGTGGGCTCATTAATCACAATGGTTGTGATGAGTTTCGGTGATTTTCCGGTTTCTTGCGCCTGCGAGCTAAATGGCTTCACCTAGCCTCGGCCTCTCGGGAAACGTTTCCTTTCGGCCGCTTGGAACAGCCACATTTCGGGTAGCCTTTTTCGATGGTAGAAACGAGCCGCTTTCTGACTTGGTTGGCCTCAGCAACTAGCGTGTTCAGCAATCGCGCTGATTGCCGGCATCCAGTGAATGCGGGAATAACAAGATGTATCAATGATTATGATTACATTAGTTTATTCCGGAGACGCCTGAAGCGTGCCGGGTGCACCAATAAATTCTAGTAAGCTGAAACATGGACGGATATTTCGTGAAAATGTAGAGAATTGCACGACGAAATAAGGATGAGAATACTTGGGGGAGATGAAAGGGAGGTTGATGTATGATAAATGCAGGCAAAACGGAGAATAATGAAAGAAGCTTAAGTAGACCCAAGGACGGATTCAAACGGAAGACTGGTGGATTTGGAAGGCAGAATCAAAAACAGGGCCTGATTGATTCAAACGGGAACGGCTGAATGCTGAGGGTTGTACATGAGAAAGACCAAAAATCGGTATAGACAACTGTGGCAACGGTGAACGGTGACGAATAAATCGAGTCCTATGGAAAAAAATTAGATAGCAAAGGAGCAGTGCTACACTGCTGCTGTAAGTCAAATCTCGCAAATCGAGCAACGCGTAGCCAATTCAAACGAATCCCAAAACCAGAACAAGATTGATTCGTAGCTTCTACGGTACTAAATTGAAATGCACAAAGGATACAAATATATACGAACCTCAAGTATGCGGCCAAATAGACTTCACAGTAAAACCCAAAGGTCCAAAGCCCCGTGGCTCAAGCACGACAGTCAGAAACGGTTCAAGGCCAAATTCAAATGTCTCACATGGATAAACAAACGTGAAAATGTGTGGTGTATGAGCGAGCTTTCCAAGATAATGTTAAATATAGTCAAATTCACAAAGCATGTTGAACATTTAGAAGGATTTTCAGTATTCGTTCGTTACAGCTGCTACTGGTCAGAGACAGGGCACAAAACTCATTGCAAAACAGATGGCGAGTAAAGCTAGCTGCAAAGGGCGGGTCATTTAACAAGGCTGTATTGGAAGGATTGATATGCCGTGGATGTTCGGCAAAGATACTAAAAGAACGGATGCTTATCATGAGAAACTGCGGGGTGAATGAAACGGAAGTGGCCGGGGAAGAACTGGAGAATGCAAAGCGAATATATATATATATATATATATATATATATATATGAGGAGCAGGAGCAAAGATCTCTGGACTGCGAGAACACGGAAATGGAAATGACTAGAATAGGCAGGTAGGGATAGATCAGATGACACATAATTAGGAGAATTATGGCAAATATTCCCTAATATGGGTAAACACGATGGATACACAGAGAGAAAAATAGCTATTTAGGCGAAGAAGTGAAAGCAGCTGTGTAGAGCCGTTTATACTCCAGGGAAGATAGGGGAAGGGGTTGAATAATACAGATAAGATTGAGTCCGGCGATTTGATTAATGCAGGTGCATTATGTTATAAAGGTCAGAAATTAAAGAAGCGGTAATAAGTAGACGTACATTAAGCTGCGGAAGGATGACGGCAAGTGGAATGGCTATGGAACTAAGAGCGAATATAGTTTTAGATTGGTCGGAGCAGTATAAAATACCAGAGGCGAAAGGCAACCGGGAAGTGAAGTGGACAGTGATACAGAAATGCCGCCGCTGTGACAGTGAACATTGTAGGATAAGAATAAGTAGATGGAGTTACAGAAACACGGGTGACTGCAGATGGTATAATAGTATAATAATATTATTGGTTTATTTCAAAACGCCTGAAGCATGCCATTTGCATGATCCTGTTGATGCAGGTTATGGAGTGGACAGATATAATTCACGAAAATGTGGAAATTCGCAAGAAAAAGAAGGATGAATAGGCTCAGAAGGGGGAATAAAGTAGGATGAAAATACGATGTGTATGCACACCATTGAGATTGTAGGGGTTTAAATGAACTCAAGGGTTGAGTTAAATGAACGCCTGGTGAGTTTAAAAGTCAAGGTCAGATGAGGAGTATGACTGGTCTGGGTGGAGACATCTGGAGGCCGGCTGATATACGTGAGAAAGGCTAGAAGTCGGTATAAGGAATTGCAGTAGCGAGGGATGATGGAGAGGAAAGTGAGGTGCACTGCAGTGGATTAGATATCAATGAAGCTTTGGTACTCTGCAGTGGATGTTCGGCGGACAGGGCACAAAACTAGTCGTAAAACGGGGAGCGAACAACACGAGACGTAGAGGGTATATCAGATTAAAAAACGATTTGGAAGGATTGGATGCCGTAGATGTGAGGCACATATGTAAGGGGGAAGGATGCCTGTCATGACGGTCGGCGAGATGATAGCAAGAGAAATGGCCGGTGAGGAAATGCAAGATGCAGAGCGCGTGCACATATACATATATGCGCAAGTATATATATATTTTATACATATATATGTATAGATATAAGAGGAGCAGGAGCAATGACAACGGGGTCCTAGAAAAAATTATCAGTCACTGGGGGTAGGTAAGGTTAGATCAAATGGTTGCAGAATCAAATTTGGTATATCGCGATGAATTTTCTTCATGACAGGTGCACATGGCGGCCCGATAGAGAGAAAAAAACGAATGCGGAAGCACCGAAGAAATGACGACTGTGATAAGCAGTTCATGAAAGAGAGATAATGAAATATAGGATCGAAGAGAACAGGTAAAAATAGGTCTAATTATTTGATCAATACAGGTGCGACATGTGTTGACGGACCAGAAGAATCGGGTAGTGACAGGTCAAACGCTTTGGAATTGTAAAAGGACGTCATGGAGTAACGTTCTCTTTACAATTGGTGAAACACAAAAAAGCAGACCAAACTAAAAGGCACACTGAAAAATGCGTTTAGCGAGCAATAAGCGGATCAAGGGATGAAAACAATGACCGGGGAGACGCAGGTAAGGCATGAACAGCCATATAATTTTATTGCAGATGAATCCCAAAGGAGGCGGAGAAGGAAGCTGGAAGCCCCCAGATAGGTGAATCAGTGATAGAACGAAAGGCCCAAGAAGCAAACGCGCGACCGGGTTGGGGTAATGGAACTGGAGAGCCCTGTGCCAGCAGACAAGAGAACAGGTGAATTAAGCAGGCAAATGCTGATGGGGACACTGCCTAATGGAGAGCACCACAGAGGAACCGCGGAGCCAAGAAAGGAAAATATGATGGTGGTGATTAGATAATAAATGCGACTGTAAATGATGCAAAGTTTGGATCGGGGAGTTCTAATATACGGATTGGTCATGGGTGCGGGTGTGACTGGTGTATAATAGCATTGGGCATGAGGAGGGAGAACAAAGAGGGATTTACTAAAACAACATGCAGTGGGCATTCTGGGCAGAGGGCATTATGGGCAGGGGGCAATATCAAGTGAACATAGAATAGAAGCCGGCAATGACGGCAGGTGGAAAAGGAGATGTTGGCTAGCTTCGGCAGAGAAGAGTGGTTAGGTCGACAGAGACTCTATTCAATGAGAGACGATACAGCGCGAGGAGATAGGAGGAAGGACAGTACGGGTAGGTGTGCATACCGTAGTAGAGCGACAAAAAAACAAAGTGGCAACAGATGATAAGAACTGTAGGTGAGTGTATCGTGGCGGAAGAAGGATTTGAAGCATGCAATTTTCAACCGACAGTATTAGATTCGGTAGT
Organism: Fasciola hepatica; assembly: GCA_948099385.1. NCBI lineage: Eukaryota > Metazoa > Platyhelminthes > Trematoda > Plagiorchiida > Fasciolidae > Fasciola > Fasciola hepatica. Next base: position 237,844 of record CANUEZ040000043.1, read on the forward strand.
CCGAGAAAAGTTAGAGTGTGCGACCACAACCCGTGCTAGTGGGTGGGACTGGCCGTGCGCTGGGCGCCCAACCTGAAAAACACTTCCAAGTGAACACAGGTGTGATCCACCAGTCTAATTGCGCTCGCACATCGTTGCAGATGGCCTGCACACTCTATGTGCGCCGGCCATAGCGGTGGATCTGACCGCGCCCCGCACCGTTGGGGGTGGCACGAATGGTCACTGCTAATTGCACAAGGGCAAAGCGACCGCGATATGGGCGCATGATTCAGAATCAATTGGCCGAGATGAGTTCATGGATGGCAGATCCAACGGGAACGGCGTGTGGTAGACGACCGTGTGGCGATATTATCCAGGTGCACCCGCTACGGACATGGTCAGTACAGTGCCCGAAGTGGTTGGCCGTCATCGAGGATCACTGGAAAGGGAAAAAGGATAGAGAGGCGCAGTCTGGGTGTGCCCAAGCTGAGGAGCAACGGATACTGAGGAGGGAAAAAATAAAAGTGCTGTACTATAGATGGACGTGGGTGAGCAACAGGGTTATCTGATGAAGGCAGGAGGTAAGTTTACTATGGATCAGGGAGGGCAATGGCCGTAGTTCGCGGCACTAAAGAGAGAGGAAGTATCGGGCACGGGGTGCACCCAGTGGCCTGTGGTGCACAGGTAGTAGAGTTACGGTGTGAGGCCTCTTTCAAAGGCCAGATCGGTGAAGAGCTCATTGATGAGCAATATAGCATTGAGCTTTGTTAGGTCAAACAAGTGCACGCATAAAAGCGAACAGTGAGGAGGCACTGCATAAGCTAAGGGGGAGCTTATTCCGCATTTTGGAATAGGCTGACAGAAAGAATCGGGACTTCAGACAGAGATTAGAATGAGGGACAGGGAGAGAGAAGGCACGATGTCGGACGGGGTAGGAGCAGGGGACAGCGAATGAAATAGGATAAGAGGTGTAGGCCTGGTTATGGATTAGCTTAAAGAGGAAAACCAAGTTGAGCCTCATGCGATGAATCCACAAAGGTCAATTTGTAGGAGCTCACAGCGCTGGCGGTATGTTAGGGCTATGGATAAGCCCAACAGCCTTTTGGTGAAGGTACGCTGAACGTTCTCCAGAGATAAAATAGAGGAACGTGGCCAGAGGCTGGAGGTAATGGGACAATATTCTAGGAGCGGCCTCACGTGTGAGAGATACACGGAGAGGCGACTGGCTGGTATTAAGAAACACCGATGAATCAGGCCTATGGTTTGCTTAGCTTTAGTGATTTGGTACGATGCCTGTCTTGAGAAGTTAAAGGAGCAAGAGTAGCGCACACCAAGATCGGTAACCGTAAGGTGTATGGGGATGGGCAGGCCGTCCAGAAAAATTTGACGGGGTGGTACAGTGCACATGTAAGGTGGGAGGAAGCTTTCCTCAGCAGGGAACTTCATGAACCACGAGACGCACCAGGTTTGGAGAGAGAGTAAGTCACGCGATATGCTGCACATGGTCACGGATAGGTCATTAAGGAGGAAGGAGTACACTAGTTTATTATCGTTGCCAAAGGGGAAAGGAGTGCCGTGTCGAATAGGAGAGAAAATGTCACTGATATAAACAAGAAATAGTAATGGGCCTAAGACACTGCCTTGGATGACGCCGCTAGTAATGGGTTTGGCAGACGATGATTGGCCGCCAACGAGCACAGCTTGTGATCTGTGAGGGAGATAAGAGGATAGCCAGGAGAGGAGAGGGTCAGTAATACCAAGGGACTGGATTTTGGCTAACAGATGCAAATGGGGAACACGGTCAAAAGCCTTAAACATATCGGGGTACAGGACGATTACATAGTTCCCGGCGTCGGCAGCAGACGATAGAACATTAAGAGAGTCAAGCTGGCAGGAAGAGCAGGAACGGGAGTTCAAGAAACCATGCTGACCAGGGTTCAGCAGGTTATTGGATAAAAGGTACTGAACAATGGGTTTTTGATGATTCTCTCCATGATTTTGCAGACTACTGGGATGTAGTTAGTGTGCCGATAGTTATCTGGGTTGTGAAGTGCACCCTTTTTGAAGCGTGGAATTATAATTGAGGTTTTCCTTTGAGGGGGGACGAAACTGTGAAGCATCGAGGTAGTTTATACATTAAGTAACAATAAAAGGAGGTCAGGGCCACCGAAACGGAGGAGGGTCGGTGAGAGATCATCTGGACCCGGTTTCGCGGAGGTTTAATAGAGGAAACTGATTTTTCAATTTTTAGATAGGTGAAGAGAATCGATGAAAGAGAGGCAGAGATGCAGGGATGGATTGAAAGAGGGGGAGTACCAGGATAGTTTATAAGGGAGGAAGAGAAATACTCATTGAAGGCCACAGAATTTGATGCTGCTAGATAAGCCGCAGTTGGGGAATTGGACGAGGTATGATAGGAGTGATTGGACCTTTTATCAAGCGGGTTGGACAGGTAGCCAGTTTTGTTTGGGTGTGCTAGGGCGATGGCCCCTTGCCTTTTGAGATGCGAATCGGCCGTGCGACGCAGCTTCAGTTGCAGCTAATTGATGCGCATATGAATTTGTAGTCGCGTAATCTAGCGGAGGTAGGTTGCAGCTTAGCCAGCTTACACTCTAAAAGTGACAAGCGTGAGCTGATGGACTTGAGTTGTGGATCGGCACATGGGTTGGTGGTACTTAGGCAGTGTAGGAGGTTGGAGTGGAGAGAGTTCACAACAGTGAGGGGATTGGAGGAGAGAAAATGTTCCCAGTTAAAGGAACGAATATGTTTGAGGCTGTACGTGAGAACCACGACATAAAGAAGAAGTTCCTAAGCAGAATAAAGAAAAATGAAATCGGAGAAAAGGACTGAGTTAGGCTTACCTTGTCGACTCATGGGCTTTCTGGAAGGGGACTTACCTACCATAAGTCCAGCCTTTTCTTGAACAACTACACATTGTTCGCTCCCAAGACTTCATCGAGAAGTTTACTCCAGTTGTTAGTTCACCCGACAACAGCTGTTGGCCTCGCTGGCCGTGGGCTCGAGTAGTTTTAACTCGTGTCTGCGGAGGGCAGAGTTACCAGTGTGGGTACGAAGCGGCTTATTCATGGCTGACAGTCCAGTTAATTGTTTCGACAAATCATATAATTCCCTCTACTCTCTCCTGCCCCTGATCCAGAGCGGCCTTACCACTGAAGAGTGTCTTCGCACTTCAAATCTCGTAACCAAAGTACCAACCTTGTGAACATTCCATGGACCTTCTCGATAGAGAAGGCATCCCCCACTAAGTTCGGAGCCCGGATTCGAAATGCATGCTCCAAGTGGGGTTGGCCCAAATCCTAGTGCAGCGGCAGCTATGCTCTAGGGTTCTTCGGCGTTATTGTTCTGCTCAGCTGGTATACCTCGGTTTGACTTATTGGCAGCTTGAGGACGTTGTGCCAAGGGTTTTGGATTGTATGTAACGATCATATTCAAGTCCCTGACTGCAAAGAGCATTTATCGAGCTGTTCATCGATTACTATCACACACTTGCAGTCCTTGGACAATGCCATTTATTTACTGATCTTGCACATCTTGCAGCACGAAACCTACTACATTTGAGCAACTTTATATCTCGCTGGTGTGTGTTGTGCCGCCCGTTTTGACTCAACCGGTAACTGCAGTGATAGTCGTATTTGGCCTTGGATGTGGTCGACACTTCGTTCTCGTTTGTTAACCCTAGCGACTCTACAGTTGAGGTTTGTGTATGGTTTGCATATTTATACTTTGATGGACCAGCACTTCAGAATTTACCAGTTTTTCTTGTTTTGACTTTGGAATTCACCCTTTTTGCCACGCTTCAAAGATAGTCAGAATAACGTTATACTGACTGTAACGTCCATGTTGATTGAAAAATTCCCCTTCTTCTCACATTCCTATACTCAATGACCAATTTTGAACCGCCTTCTCTAACCTAACTCATATTGACACTGTTTTATGGTCGACAATTAATCTACGCTCGGTGCACTTACTTTTTCTCTTTATGGTTGTGCTTTCTTACTGAGATTACTTCGAGGAAAGTTGGTGCGGTAGTGAGATGCACTGATCTAACAGTTTTGTTTTATTACTCCTCGGTTTCACTTTCTCGCTCACGACGACCGATCGTGGACGTTCAGCTCGTTTACGCTGATTTTTGGCCGCCACGTTCAGGGAATTGTTCTTTGGGCCTGATTAAACGTGAAGAACTTGCTCTATTTGTTTGGACTTCATGACAGAATGTTTTCCTAGTTTTGACTACTTTTTTCGCTGGATAGTGACTGAGGCTCACTGTCAAAGGTATGATCGTGTTTGTACTTATATTTTTACTCGCTAATAGTACCGTAGATTTTGCAGAGCAATCGTGTTCTTGACTTGGGTTCTGCATCGGTTTGAGCTACGCGTTGCTTTTAGGCTCCAAGGTGATATCCAGAGCGAGTGAAGCTTATTAGTCGGTAAAATCGATAATTGAATCGTTGGTCAGGCTTCACCCGGACCAGGACTAGAGCGTGTTGGTCGTTGCACTGAGCTCAGATCTGTAGGCCACTGGTTCTCGGTTGTCCTGGTCCAAACCACGTGTTCAGCTGGATTCCTTCGCTACCAAGCGTGAGCATTTGACAGGTTCCGAGGCGAGTCCCACAACGCAGACCACTAGCGGACAGCTTCCAGGTTCAACTAAACTTGATTAGATTCTGGGCACCGAGGAACCTACACATTATCTGCAAACACAAAACAATCCCTTCTTATATCCAGCAATAAATTATTCACATATATCAACAACAGTGCTCGACTAGGTACAAATCTTCGAAGAAACCCAGTGGTTGCTGCGGCCTTTGCGGACTTAATGACGCCCACTTTGACGTAGAATCGACGATCAGCTAGAGAAGGTCTTAGCATCTTCGTAAGCACTCTAATCACGCCCATCCCGTCTAGCCAAAATAGAAGGAACCTAGAATTCACTTTTTCGGACGAGGCGAAACCGCAGTATTCGCACAAATAAACTTCCTCGCTGGTCCAGCTTCAGTTCCTCTCGTCGAATAAGACTATTATATTTCTGAAACGGGACCCGCCATTTTGAAAGCCGGGTTACTCACCTGCCTTTAGATTTTTCTCCTGTAGGTTTCACACCGGAGCTTTTAAGATAATTATTCCGATGACATTTAGTACTGATGGTGGCAGGCTAACAAGCTGGTCTCTCTTTACCTGGTTTCCCAAACGTCCCTTGCGAGCTGGCACCGCTTCTTTAGCCCTCAACCCATTCGAAGGCTCCGACTGTGTGGGTGATTCTTTGAATTACTTGGCTAAGCTCCGCGCCAGAGCTGAAGTCAGCGGGTTAAAAACGGCTGGATAAAGGCAACCTGGTCCGAAGGGCTCTCCCCCAAAGAATTCTTTCAATGCCAAGCGTACATTGCCTGCTTGTATTTCTACTTCGTCCGTGTGAGCAGCTCCAGGACATTCTAGAGTCAGTAGCTGTCCTCCTTTATATATCCTGTGGGCTTCCTAGAAGTGCCCTCAGAAACTTTCCGCGTTCCGCTCACCTTCCGCAGCCTGATTAAAGTTCACCATTTTCCTTCTGCCACTGTTGCTTGCATAGCCATCTCGGCATGAACGTAATCTCGGAACACATTTGAGCTTTTCATTATCGCCCTATCAACCTCCAGTCAATGTCAGCTTGCCCCTCGTCTGTAGTTCACAATCACTCTTTTGTCCTTGGCGTTCGGATAGCCCTCCATGCCTCTCGGCCTCCTGATATCCCCTGCACGATTTCTGCTTCACCTCAATGCCCGCGGTATGTGGCCCCCCGACAAAGTTGAGTATGCTTGCCTCCGAACTCTGCGCACGAAGGCTGCTTTCTCTGTCGACTGAATTGTTTTATTCTTAACCACATTTATTTTATGGTGCCTTTTTGGTCTAAGGTGAACGATGCTGCCATTACCAGCTTGCTTTCATCTTCCAGTCACCTGAATACTTTTCATCATTCATCCAAAGTTTCTTCCTCGCCAAAAACCGATGATCTCATCATCACCTTTTCCCCGTGGAGCATCTTTCCTTGCTCGCCCGGTTCCATAGCAAACAGAGAGACAGCCAGATTCCGAGGCTCAGTTTACCGGCCCTCCAGCTATCTGGCATTCTGATAAATGAGCTACTTCGGTGACAGGTCCCAACTTGGTCTAGAAATCGTTGCCCAACTGTCCCCGCCGGTGCCCAGGCAGAATATCAGCCAACCTCTGTGGCTTTGAAATCTCCGAGTATCAAGCATCTCTCCCTATTGCAGGTTGACGTCACTTTGCACTCTAACCGACCTTCAACCCCGACAATGAGCGACGGGGGGCTCAGCATACTCACACCTCCGCATCAAACCCCGTCCGAACTTCCATTCGCACTGAGGCCGCTCGTGCGTCGAAGGTGGAATAACTGACACCGTCTTTAGAGTTACTTGCTTCGCTACCAGCTCTCGCATCACTTATATCCCTCTTTTTCCTGCCTCCCTCCGGCTAGCCGGACCTACTCTATCTCCCTTCCGCAGCCACAACTCCGGGATGACTACGTAGTCCGTACCACTGGATTCCGCCCCAGCTCAACCCATTCACCCCTGATCCTGTATGCCGCACACCTCATCACTACCATTCCCCCGCTGGCCGAAAACCTACAGGATTCCGGAGCTTCATTTTTGCGCTGAAGCCCTAAATTGGAGTACTTCCCAGCTTTGGCCCTGTCCTGGCTCTCTGGCCGTGCCAGAGCCGTGTTTCTGCTCACAGCTACGTTTCATGGGGTCTTTATGGACGCCAGACTACAGTGGTCCCACTGGTCCACGCACTCAGCCGTTGGTGTCAGATGCCATACTTGGGATGATAACTATCTTGCCGACATCGGCTGTATTGACAAGGCTGTGTGCACCTCTAGTGGATTCAGGTACGGCATCGGCAAGACTGCCGTTAGTGGGCTCGCCTCTTTCACCAACTGTTTGAGCGGGGAAATTATGATGTCTTACCAAGTGAATTGGGCCCTCCATAAAGCCGAGGTATCTGGCTCCGCCGTTATGCCCGCTTTGGAGTTCCTGCTAGTTTCGCCTACCGCTGCGAGAACAGCATCCCGGTAACTAAGGCTGCCGGACTCCAGTGGAGTGAACTTCCCATGTATGGTCCCGTCAGCTCTACCTCCATCTACCCAAATGCTCCACAGTACTCGCCGAGAAGGCTGTTTTGGACATAGGCCTAATTTTTATTACCGAGCTCATTTTCGCAAGATCACTGGGCTGAGACAACGGTTCGGCTCGATCTCCTGCAAGGCTGGCATTCTGTTTTGCTCATTTGCCTATTTTGGAATACCAGGCACAATACGATATTTTGTTGTGCGTTGAGATACAAACCCCGCTCTAGCTAACAGCAGCTTTCTGAACACTTCCAGCGTGAGTCTGGCTTGCTCTTCGTGCACAGCTGGTTGCGATGGCTTACGTTCGCTAACCCCTGAATTTTTATTCCTACCACTTGGCTAAAGCCTACCGACCCCAGTTAATTCTAAACCCTCTCTTTATCTAAGTCCCGCCTTGTTTCGGATTCCCTAGTGATGGCTTCTTGCGGTTCAGTATTGAAACTTCACTGCATCTCATCGTAGCAAGTTTTGGGCCTGATTATCAAAGTCAGAAAAAGAACACGCTACTCTAGACTAGAATAGCGTACCGGCTTCTATTTTTGGAAAAGAATTACAGGGCAAGGCAATGCGTAGAAAATTCAGTGGAAAACACTTGGATGGATGTGGCGTGGAAGACGACACAGGAGCCTGTCAGTCACATGCGGCTAGAGGAGGGTGGATGGATACCCGCTGAGGCTTGAGCCAGAGTGGTTTGTGTTCTCAATTCGCCTCCCAACCTTCAGGAAACTCGATGATGTGGGTCAGAGTAGTCCTATAGGTTTGATTCCTGAAAATGATATTCGTTCGGAATATTGGGGTCCGAACTTGTCTTCAGTGTCTCCGAATTAGTTGTCCAGAAGCCCCCAAGGTGGCGACGGCATCTTGCTAGCTTGTTTTGACGTTTCAATGATTCATCAGTACTTCCGTAGGTACTAAGACAGAGATACTCTTCACTGAGTTGTTCGGCATGTTTTTAGGCCGGAGGTTACAGCATCTGGATCAGGTGGAACGGCCGACTCTAACCATATACTTGGCTGTCCTTTTCCATCCCGCAACATTCCCGTAAACCCAGTCCTTACTCTGCCGAAAGTTGCTTACATGAATGATCTCCACCAATGAGAGCTCTGAAGTCAATGTGCATGGGAAGCTTGGGCTCTCCAGTACCCCTAGTAATCGGTGTTGTAGTCTTATTCGCTGTCCTAGAAACCATCCAGCTGTCGATGTCTTACCTGCGGTAGATAGGGTGGTAGTTGAGCAGCATGTGAGGAAGAAGGTGATAACGAACTGTTGCGGTTTACCTGCCCTTGTGACTTGATCAGTGAGAGCTTGAACGCAAGAAACAAATGTTGCACTTGGGTATTCCATGGTGGGTAACACAATGGGCAGCAAACATAGCGGCTTTCGTCTGAGGCACAAAACCCTGAAAACTGGAGGTGTGAATGGTAGAACAATATGGAAGACGAGAACTTTCGTCATACAGAACTGGGAAAATATTGTACTCAACTTTGAGAATACAGATTTTCCCCGAAGTAAAACCTCACGAAACTTTTTGTGTGCGAAAACTAGTGCCCGTTCTTCTTTTCTAAACTGGTCGTAATTCTTCCCCACTGTTGTTGGCAATCTGGAGGCATGATATATCACCCCACGACTGCCTCTGGGAAATACAAGCAGTAAAACGGCTCCAACTCTGAACTCCAAAGCGTCAGAGGCTACAAATACCGGTAAATTGAGGTCAAAGTGCTTGAGGAGTAGGTCAGATGTGAGAACTCGTTTGATGGCGGCAAATAATAGAGTTATATTTCGGGGGGTCCGAGAAAAGCCGGTTAAACTGTCAATCATATACAAATGGATTGTATATGCGGCATGAAGGGTAATATCCTTAAGAACCAATACTGAGTGGTGAAGACGGGAACGAATGGACAATGATCTCGCGTCAAGGTTAAATGCCGAATAGTAAGGGCAGAAAATCTGAAGGATAAATCGGGGTATATCGAACGAGGAAAGCGAAAATATAAGTGATCTGGTGAGGCGGAGAATAGTGGGTTGTAGGAAAGTCGACTTGGACCGTACTGCAAGATATGAAAGAGATGAAATGGCGTTCCGCGAATTGAAATCGCAGGAGTTGGATAGCAGCAAGTTGGCCGCAGGCAGCACCGACAGGTCTCAGGCATGCCAGCAAAGATCAACGCCGTGACTGTTCGTATAAAAGCTAGTTGAGAAAGCGGAACTGGATGTGATGAAACCAAGCTAGCAGTGGGTTTTGATGCCTGGTTATTGCTTACGGACTACAATTATAGGGCTTGCGATAAGAAAATAGGTCGTTTTGGCTTGGCTGCTCAAAAGGGGTGAACTTTGGCTCGGGAAGCAGGAGCAACGGGCATCCGAGACAATCTGGTAATTCATCATTTTATTTGCCGGAATCGTCACTGGTTCTGGAAGAAGAACGACAAGGATGGAGTGTTTGCGGGGTGCGTGTAAGATCTGCAGTATAATGAGGCACCCTCAAGATCACGTAGAGACGATGTACGGGTATGCTTAAGTAGGGACAGAGTGAGCCTCAGTGCATTGCTCGGTACGTGAGAAGGTTGCTCTGGGACTCACAAAAGGGGAAGAAGATAAGCCAGTGGCCAGCTAGAAGAAACAAGAGTGGTATGGTTACCAAATATCAGTGGCACAGAAAATAGGGCAAACTAAAGGAAATCCGTTAGGAAACATCTAAGCACTACCTATTGGACAATCAATAATTATGCAACTAAAATCGAGGTAAGATGTGCAGAAAAATAAGAAAATTGTACCGAGTTAAGAGTGAATAAAAACCATAAAATGACGAGAGATATAGAGATGGAATAATAATGAAATGGTTATGTCGAGCTTTAGTGGGGTTAGAAAGAAAATAAGTGCGACAAGCAGCCGGGTGGGCAAGATCTAGAAGTGTTAGTAGTATCAAATGAATGCCCCTTTGACAATGAAATGTGTGTGGGGGACACAGCCGCAGGCTTCGGGCATATCGAGACAAACGACGACAAAGCCATACCGCCATCCTTGATGAAGGGATTTGGGAAAATAAATGAGCAAATATTACAAAAGTGGGGTCCAAAGGATCCATGTCACCTAGTACTTAGTAGGTCGATCTGGAAAAGATGGTTAACCGGACAATATTTTACCAGCTTTTCCAACATAGAGGGGCCAATGGGCATGTGGTTATTTGGGGGGTAATTAGAAAACTGGTGCAACTATCACTGCACCCACTTCAGCCTTCGCCTCCATAGCCTGCCTGCTTCACTCCCGGCCCCGTTCAACTCCATCTGTGCCCTGCCCAGTAAATGTCCAGCCATCAATCATTTCTCCACAGTGGGTAGTGACCGCTCTTTGGAATACCCGTCAATGTCCTCGGCACACCTCCAAAGGCCTGCTTACCCGAGGTTCCACGGTAAACTACTCTCTAGCCCCATCAGCAAAGGCAATCATTCTTTAGAATAAAACCATTGGCATTCGGTACATTTATCGTCGTCATTCTCACCCGCACCGTAATCACAAAGCAAAAGCTTAATGTAAAACTTTCCAGAGCATTCCAACGGTGAGTGATTTGATTTGAGACCATCTGCCCTCTTCATCAGCCCAGCTGTCTCTCGGTGCAGGGCCCCTGCGTTGCAACATTTTGATATTGCGAAGTACCATGCCTTGCCAGTGTCTGAACACACCAGATACGGTTATTCACGCAACATTTTCGGTAGTAATAACGAAAATAATGGTAATTTTCAGCAGACCGGACGCTTGCAGCTGTGCTTTTTCAAGTGGTCTACGTGATGACAAAAGCAGAGTTTACAGAGTGATAAAATAAACTCACGGGGAGGAGCATTGGAAGGCTCTGAAATGGGTAAATTGTTGGTTCGGCTAGCCCTGAGTGAAGTCGGCTACACTTCTGAAATACTTACATAAGTGATCCCGAGGATAATTCCAAATGTCGGAAATTCGAACATGTTCGAGGGATATGTCGCTGGTCTTTACAAAGCGGGAATTTTACCAAGTAAAGTGTAAGGATTCAATTGCATGCCGGAAAATTTGGAAAGCATGTGGATAGGAGGCTGGTCGGTATTCTAGAGAAAAGAGTTCAGCAAACTGTTCACGTTATAACAGTTATGTCAAGTTGTATCAGCAGGGGAGTATATCAGTCAGCCGAGATGGCGGTATCAAGTGGTGGCCGAATGCTGGGGCGAGCAAATTAAAAGCAAACAAATAAACAACCTCAAGGGGAAGAGACTGCCAGAGCGGTGGTGGGAGGAGACGGGGGGAGGAAAACAAGTAAGCTTACAGAAAACTGGTAACTTATTGCAGGGTTGGTCAAGAAATACCGAAGCGGAAATGAAGGACAAACCGGTACGGGGCTGCTCAGCTACAGTAACTAAAAGGGTGTTTGGCTTCTCCAGGAGGGATGTTAGGGTAGGTGGCCGGTGAGATTACATCGATAGATGAAAGCCGTGTGATGTGCACCATGCAAAAATGACAGATGAATAACTTTGCACAAAGTTTGTCGCGAGGGTGGGAATTTGGTTAACGGCAGTATAATAAAATACCTCAGCCGGCAAAGAAAATGGCAGAATTTAGAGGCTATACACACTGTCAAATTCGGTCATATAGCATACAAGTGGCATATCACAAGCAAGGATGAGCACGCCAGAGTCAAAATGTAAGAGGAATCATAGTATGGTAGGTGGACGATGAGTGTACTACTTCTAACAACCATTTTGACAGTTCTGACATGTGATGATGACAGATCTGTGAAGCTGCGTGCGAAATATATGGGGGACGTCCAGACATGAGGGAAGCATGGAGATATGCAGTATCAGAATAAATCAATGGAATGTCCCAACAGATAAAATTGTATGAACCGATGAAGAGGGCAGATGCTCATTATTCCTCCCAATGATTACTGGAGGAATAGGGAAAAATACTTCAGCGCAGAACGTCGTCTGGTGTCATGGTGAGGGAACAAAAGAGATAGTAGTTGTGCCAATGATTGAATAGCACTGGCGAGTTTTAAAGCGAAAGATGGATATTACACCGAATGTGGCAGAAAGGCGGACAGGCGTGCAACCCAGCAAAGGCAGGCTATGAAGTAACCGCCAGCATCGGTGAACATTTACATAAGCAACCTTTGTGCGCAAAGGAAAAGGTGAATGACGAACAGAAGTGAAAGCCATTCACTGTTCTGTACAAAGGTACGGAGACAGACAGTGCCGGGCGCGAAAAGTTACGGTGCACCGTCAATATGGAGAGGAAGCTCAAAAGGAAACCAGTGAAAACTGGAGAGGAATAGAACGAATAGCATGTATGCCTCGGGAGAGCGAGCATAAAAAAAGAGTGTTGCAATCCGCGAGCAGTGCTGGTGGATGGGACTACTTACGCTCCGGACACCCAACCTAGAGTCAAGGTGCGATCTGCCAATCATTTTGCGCCTGCAGGTAGGTGCGAAAGCCCTGAATGCCCAAAGTGCACGGGCCAAAGGGGTGGATTTGACCTCTTCCCGCAAGGCTGGAGTCAGAATGAACTGTGTAAATGCGGCAAGATCACGCAGTACAGATTCTGGTAACCGGGTTGCGGGAGTCCTGGGGAGCGGAGCCGGTAGAAGGCAGTCATGTGACGGGCGAAAATCAAGTTGAGTAGAAAATTCGGTTATTATCTCCGGCAAGAAATGATCTAAATTCTTTTTGATGGGATGAAGCATGCGATAATCGGCTTTGGGGGTAAGTTCCGGGAGCGAAAATTGCGAAGGTTGCAGTCTGGCAGTTGTATGAGCTGTAGGTTTAGAGAGGGACGGAATAACAACATCATGCCAAGGAACTGGCGGTGACAGAAATGGGCCGTGGTAAAAATGAGGGCTAGTCTTTAGGATTAGGCGACAAAAGAAGTGTGAGATAGAATGGTTCTAGCGACAGGCTTTCACGACCCCTGGCGCGAAGTTATCCGTAAGACGGGGGGCAAGAAAGTGCAACTCCTGCGGCGAATACCTACATTTGATTTGACGGATGACGGGTACAGAACCGCATAACTTGTGACGGTTTTTTCCTCAAAACGTGGTCTTCGGTCTCGTACGCTGAAACGGGACGTCAATTATTAAGTGGTTTGCGCGTGGATGAGGCTGCTACTTTGATGACACAACATTATATATATTCTCGATATTCAAATACTTGATAGCTACTGGTGTAAAAGGATTTTGCTGATTATGGTAAAAACATACAGCATAAATCGAAGAACCGGCAGAACAACAGTGGCCAATTAGGGGTCGTGGTCAGGAGCTACGAAGCGGAGGAGTGGACAGACGGACAAACTGAAAGTGCCATGGACAACCGTAGGATATAGGATTGACTGCCCTTAACCGCCTACTACAGTATAGCAGGAATCATTACAACCCTGAGGATCCATGAGAGACTACTCACCACTGGAAAAAGTTGTTAATTTACTCCTTAGCATCACTGACTAAATCTTGGATCCAAGTAATAGACATGGTAGATCATGTACCAGAAACGGTTTTACACAGTCAGATATTCGTTTTTTTTTCTTTTTTCAATCATAAAGAGGCTGAAGATAGCGACCTTATTTGCCGTAAAAGCTTGCTTCAAAAGGGAGAACATTTATTGATTAAGAAAGAAGACCGCATAGAAGTCTCGGATACTGGAATCAAGGTCATAGAGTCACAAAGTCGTAGCAAATAGTTAGGAGGCGTTTTAGCCTGAGGGGCTAAACTGCAAGGCGTACTTCTAGTAATAGTAGAAAGGCGGGTACATTAGTAGACGGCCTGCCAGATGCCCCAGATGCAATATTTCGCACCTACATATAATTTAAGGGCAGGGGAAATCGCAGTAGCTGTTTGGCGAATCCACCTCGCGCCTTCTCCGTTGCTAATCTATCAAACTGCCGCTAGTTAGAAATGGCTACAGTGCAGTTTCCCAGAAGTGGTCTGACGTGAGTTCTAAGAATGCTCAGAGTGCTCCCCCTAAGAACGAAGATTCTTTTGATCAGACCAATCAGCCATCCAGCTTCACAACCTGCACGACCGAAAGCCCACAGAAATCGAACGTATACGAACGTTGCAATCCCAAAGTCCTTAATTCAAGACTGTTTTGGAGATGAGGTGGCCATCATTTAAAACGTCACGGCGTAAATCTAGCACGATCCATCTTAAAATGAAAACACCTACCCATAGAAATTTGCATGTTTTTATGCTGTATCACCCCTGTTGCAATCTGTCTGCATCCATTGTTGTTGTGACTGCGAATCAATTGTCTATCCTTTACGTGGTCCCAACTTTTGTGCTCATACGAATGTTTCATTTTATCCTATATTTCGTATTCCTATCCTGTTTGTTGTTAACTTATCAGTCCAAATCTCCCTTGTACATTGTAATACACCATCCCTACTTTCCAAATTTGTCAGAAAACACTCATTTCTACGAACATGAACAAAAAGTCCGTTGAGCCTGCCGGCTTTACCAACTGTCTCAGTTATTCTCCAAAAGGCTCCATATATATTCTCAATTTTCGGGAGACTCCACTTCGCTATGTCCGGCTTGATTACGTGATTCTGGACTAAGCTCTGTCGGATGCAACACTGAACGTACGTTCGAGTCTCTGCCTCACTCTTTGTCGGGTGCCTGCGTTTCTCCAAGGTTTCGTGAAAATCGGATCTTGCCATCACCGGGACCACTTGATCATTCATTGTAGCATGCCCCGGGCTCGCTTAAATGAGCCATCATCTTTATGGCAAAGGTGTCCTCTGAGAAAGGTGGCTCTGCTTTTGAGGAAAGAGAGGGAGAGCAAGATGATGGGATATCTGATGAAGGGCGAACAAAAGCTGTTCTTAGGCTGTCGGTACTCGTATCATAGTTTCTCGACCGGGTCCGCTGGCAACACAGAGTTTGGATTCCGTGCCAGGTAGTTTTTTTATCGACGGCGCAGAAGGACTGGTGGACAAATGTCGTATTCAGCCAACAAGTCACTTACATGACAAGGATAGTGTTGATTCTGGGTTGTAAAACCAAGTCTGAGCTTCTCGTGGTCCAGTCCCAAAGGTCTTTCACTTAATCTGTTTCACCGGCCGTGAAGTATTTCACAGGGCCGTACCACGATTGCAATTAAGAATTCATCCGACCCAAGTATTTGGCAGAACGTCAAAAGACCTTCATAGGGCCGGGAAACACCGAACAGAATTAGGCACGGTAATGCACGGTTTACAGTTTATAAATATGTCGAAACCAACCTCACTATTGATACCTTTGGTTAAACCAACCAAGAACCAAGACTGAAATTGAGGCAGCGTCGGTGAGCGGCAGCCATTCGTTAGCCGCCAAATTCAGGTAGTGATAAACTACGTGGCACAGTAAAACAGTTGGTGAGTTGGCCAGCATGATTTTATACGAAAAAACAGTAGAAAGTCCTTTGAAAATACACTCGTTGATCGCCTATCCAATAACCACAAACAAATTCAACAGATAGACCGCAGCCTGGTCGTGTAGCTTACGGGTGTTTTTGCCTTTTCAAAGTTATAATGACCGCCTTCCTCCCTTATGTAAACGTACCGAAATGCCGTGGAGCGATGGCCACTGCAAGTATTTTCTTTCCATTTTGACGGTAGTTTTTCTCGGCCATAACTCATGGGCCGGCCTTTTTGTGGAAGCATTACCTCGAGTAGTAGAGCTACTCCAGTTTTACTCCGACGGCCTTTTCTATTTTTTCGAAACCTCTTGTTGCTCTGTTCCCCACTACCGGTGTGTCCTTCCGTGAGCTAGTTGTCAAAAGAGCAGCCTAAAATCTGCCAGGTCCTGCAAAATCTGTCAAAAAGCTAATCATAAAACTGATACTTAAACCTCCCTTGGACTCTTTGGAGACAGGTATGTTTTTATTCTCCTTGACCCGGTCAGGACCAACACTTAATCCACTGTCCATCAGTTGGGGTCCATGAAAAGAGACCGATGATACACGGTGTTTGAAATTCCTTTTACATAGTTATGGACCCTGCGGCACACGGCTTCCCGGGAAACTCTCCTAATGTAAATCGTATTCCTCTGGAGTCTCGCCATAAATGAGCCTACCGCCCGTGACGCAAATCTGGCCTCTTATATCAACCATTGCTTGAACAAGACGCTTCTAAAGAGGCTTGTTGGATGATTCCAATCCAAAAAGCAATCGAGCCGACGTAAAAGGTAGAAAAATACAGTGAAACGATTGACAAAACTTGCTTGGCCATCTCCCCCTGGTCGCAAACTGACAGACTTTTTTCAAGTAGTGGTAATCGGTATCAATCTCTCCTAAGAGCCTAGAAGTTTCGGATCCACGAGCGGGCGGGCGGGTTAGGTCATCCAAAAGCAATTGCAAACTGACAAGAGCGGTCAGTTGGTTCGTCAGCTTTGTTGAGGACTA
Source organism: Fasciola hepatica (assembly GCA_948099385.1). NCBI lineage: Eukaryota > Metazoa > Platyhelminthes > Trematoda > Plagiorchiida > Fasciolidae > Fasciola > Fasciola hepatica. The sequence continues at coordinate 254,364 of CANUEZ040000043.1, forward strand.
CCAGTTGCTGGAAAGCATCAGTTCCCAGTAACGGTTGAGATCCCTTCGGTCACCAACAACCTGTCTTTGGCCTTGGCACCATTCTCTGAGCTTTGGACGTTGAGCTTCACTTCGCCGTTTCCTTTCCACTTCACACTTGCGGTGTTAGTGCCCCGTTTGATGGTTGCTTCATCAGCATGAGACACGAGAGGGAAATTCACGGAGGCTTCAGAGTTCGTTTGAAAGAGACAGCATTTCCGCCGAATAAGATACTTGCAAACAGCTGTTTGTTCACATCGAAGCAAAACAAACAGTTGGTGTTTGTCTTTGAATGTTTTGGTCTGTAGGCAAACCCTGAGAAATGTGAATATCAATCCTGAGATGAAAATACCAGCTTTCCGCGATTAGAACCTCTTCCCCCCTAGTCGAGCAGTCCCACTTTTGCCATGCCTGTGACCACAAGATATGCGTGCGATGCGCGTGGCTCCTGTCAAAGCTTTTAGCTTAGCCTTTGTGAAGTGGTCTGTAAGAGGCTGCTTCTGGATAATGGTGGCCTCTTCTCTTTCTTGCAAACATCGATGTTAGTATTCGGGTCTGGTTGGAGCCATAGAAAGAGCTTTTGTGGTTTGATCATTTCGCACGTCAGCCACTAGCCGGTCTCGTAAGAGAATCGGCTTCACACGGCTAAATAAATTATACAGTTTGGATGTTCCCGATATGCTCATCACCAAATTGCTTGCCTCTCGTCATTCTTCCATTGAACCAAGTCTCTTTCCTCCCCGGTAGTTTTATAAGAAGCCTACGGTTTATTACACAAAAAAGCAGCTTACATGGAAAAGCATGTGACCGCCTTCAAAACCATGGCGGAAGGACATTCCCACGAAACTGTTTGGCCTCTAGTTTAGTCTGCCTAAATAGACTGTTATCAGGGAAAAACATTAAGTGTCTTCTTTTCTTACATTCCCATCCTCGCATGTTTGCAGTCAATACTAGCTCATTTTTGCCAAGGCACTACCCATAGCGACACACTTCTCTATAACAAGAAAGATTTGTTTTCGTTTCCCTCCTCTGCCGCCCTAGCCTCCTGTTATTCTAATTTCAGTTCGTTGACCTCAACAGACGAACGCAGGTTCATCAATTTCCGTGACAGTCGGGCCTGAAGTATCCAACCTTATAACAATTCGAAACGCCTCGCTTCAAATTCGTGCGCGGTTGGTAACTCACAGCGGGACTTCCAGTACTAAATTGTTCTAGCTGTGCATCCTTAGCAAAATCCTGACACAATAGGCGCTTAAACTTCCCTACAAATCTCTGTATCCGGACAGGCTGAAATCCTCCACGGTCTTGAAGTTGTTCTGTTGGTAGCTATGGAAATGCGCGGACAACACAACAGTATGGGCACATGACTGACTTTAGTCAATCAGCCCTTGGCCGATAGAGGTATTTGCACTAACGGAGCCCCGAAAACAGACGGGGAGGAAGACTTGGCCGTTCTAGCTTCTGCAGATTGTGCCAAATCGGTCATTATGCTTCATCTCATTGGGAGATATGAATCTCCTAGGAAAAATGGAATTATTTTTGTGCTCGAAGGAGATCACCGGTTATGCCATTGTGACTTGGCTTCACAGCAGTGCTGTCCCAGAGGACGTAAGACGGACATCAAACTTTGGAGATGGACAACATTTAGCTAATCTTGATTCGCTGGTAACACTATGCACACTTATTGGTACCTCTTTGGAGCTAGGAGGACTGTTGTGGCAGAGTCATCAAGGAATTCTGCGAGCGACATTCGCGCGAAGCCCAACAAACCAGAATCTAGACCAGTTTGGGACAGCACCAGAGTGGAGGTGGATCAGATGACGTAACCGGCATATTGCGCATTTCGATGTACTGTGGCGCCGAATCGATTGCCTGCACTAGCGTGTGTTAGTGGGATAGAGTGCAAGCGCAAGTTTCCGAAGGCTAATGAGGACGGTTTCGGTTTTTCTAACCAACTCAAACACGGCCAAAACTGTGAACATTTCATCTAGATCTGCATTGACTTGGATGCATGAAACTAAGATTTTTTTCTGTCATTATAATTTTGGAATAGAAGTTATCGCGGCAGCACCGTACCACAGAAAATTAGCGGATTCCCAGTATTCTTTGAGATTAAGAGACAACACGGGCACGTCCCCCAATTCTAGGGGTCCTTTTGGATCCAACTATTTTCCGGTTGGGCATGCCGATTTATGGAGAAAAATATACGTTCTACAGAGCTTTCCAAGACTTTCAATATCCAGGTAAGCAAATGCTTCACAGTACAAACTACAGTCCAACTCACAGAATAATACATAAGTGAAGGAAGGGCTTCCGAAGTTGGGTTATGCTTCCGACAACTTGCAAACGCCCTTTATCCAGAACCTCTTTGTCCTTCGTGACACAACCAAAGCACAACCATTGACTCTCCCTTCTTGATGTTCCCCCCTTTGCCTTGCTTTTATGTTCATCGGATCTTGCCATATTGGCTTCTAATTCTCTCTCTTGGTAAAGTTTGATAAGAAAGTCAGTCCAAGAGATTTCACTTCAGATACCTCGAGAACTGAAGTTGATTACCAGTGATTGGGGCGCTCTTTCTCTCACACGCTAACCTTCAGCTTCTCTTGTTCCACTACTACTTACAGATTTGCTGTATCTTCAGGCCGGCAGTTCTGGGACCAAGTCATTTCATGCCAGGCCTCTGCTAGAATGCTTCCCGTTATTCTCCTCCAGTAATATCGTCAGACGGAACTGATGACGAATCTGTCCAACGAAGTTTACCAAGCGGCTGACTGGATAGAGCTCACCCCTCACTTATAGAGGGAGATGCTCATTTTTTAAACTAGACCTTTTGTGGCTTCGCCGTGCGAAAATGAACCTCATATCCCCGTATAAGATCCTTCACATACTTACAATCTATTGCATTTCGCCGCCGTTTCTACCTATCCACCACCTTTTGGGGTTCTCGCCCCTTAAACTCCCAATAACAGCACTAGCTTACCTTCACATTTGTTCATCCTGATTAACTCTAACTTATGGAATAAATTGCCGTAAGACGTACTCAGCTCCTGTTTCAGCCATCGAGTCAGAAGTGCATTGGACAAGATCCTCCAGGTCACCCAAACCTTACCGCTCCTCACGGTAAGCATACCCGATGACCAGGCCTTCAAAAAGGGGTCTAGGTTTTTGAATCGTGCCAATTTCGGTAGTCTGTGAGGGATGAAACTGGTCAAAAATTCTGCGTCTATAACTGACTTCTACCGTCAAAAACTAGTTTCAAAGATTTACTGTTTACCAACGTTTCTTTCTACGTCGATTCCTGTTTATCTACAGCTGGGGGCATCCCAGACTGCGTTTTTTCTACTTCTTTATTTCCAGACCTTCACTCTTCTGTATCTCTCTCGGTGGCTTTCTCTACTGTGGAGACCACTATAGTTGCCAGCGTGACCTGCGCTTCCACCCGCCAATCGGCTATTCCCAATAATCCAGCTGATGCTTCTTTGGTACGTTCCGGGATCCCTAGGTTCCTGGTCTCCCGAACGTGGGCTACCTGATATTTACTGCAATTTCTCCTCACCATGAAAATTTGTACCCATTCCAGCAGTGAGGGGCTTCGTCATATCCACCGCTTTGGCCTCGGCACATCGAGCATGCAGGTTGTCTGTAACGATGTGCTGGTGCAACTGGGCTGACGGGCCGGACCTCCTGTCACCAGAAGAGGTTTTCAGGTTGGGCGGCCAGTGCACTGCCAGCCCACCCACTAGCACCAGTTACGGTTGAAAACACCATCTCTTGCATCATACTGCTGCCCCCGTTGCCTCCTCTAACTTTCCTGTGCAAGATATAACACTGCCGGTTACTTTCCAAATCGATATATGAGCACATTTTTGCTCGAATCAGAATAGCACGCCGCTAACTGCCACCACCGATATTTACCCCCACCCACTTGCCTTCCATCTGAGTTGATCCCACTTCTACCTTCACTTTACTTCATCCTGCTACCAATATCTGTGCCCCGAAACATGAAACTGCCTCAATATTTAGATATCTGTACTATGAACATCATGATTCCTGCTAAACTTTCGAAGATGTCATTCGTCCACTGGGCTACTCGTGTGTCACTACTCCAGTTTATAATAATAATAATAATAATAATAATAATAATAATAATAGTAATAATAATAATAACGACTAATTTCGAAGACGCCCGGAGCATGCCAGGCACATGATCAAATTTCTAGAAAAGATAAAATGGGTAGACAAAATTCGTGAAAATATAGAAATTAGCGCTACAAAAGAAGATTAAAGAGGCTCAGAAGGGGAGATAAAGGGGGATAAATATATGATGACTGTATGCACACCAGAGAAAAGGAAGAGAGTTCAAATGAATCCGAAGGTGGATCCAAATGGACGGCCGATGAGCTTGAAAGTCAAGGTCGAATGGAAAGCCAGACTGGTCCAGGTGATGACATCGGAAAGCCGACTTATATACATGAGAGGGGCTAGAAATCGGCATAAGGAACTGCTGTATCGGGAGACGGTGGGGAAAAAAGTGAGATGCACTGCTATGGATTGGACAGTAATGAAGCATTGATACTCTAATGTAGATGGTTGCGGACAGGGCACAAAACTCATTTTAAAACAGAGGGCGAGCAATGCAAGACGTAAAGAACGGTTCAGATGACAAAACGGATTTGGGAGGATTGGATGCGGTGGATGTGGGGCACAGACGTAGAAGGAACGGACGCTTATCGCGACGGTCAGCGGGGTGATAGCAAAAGAAATGGCCGGCGATGAACTACAGGATACAGAGCGGGAGCGTATATATATATATATATATATATATATATATATATATATATATATAGAGAAACAGGGGCAATAACAATGGGGTCCTAGAAAGAAAGTTTCGGTTTTTGGGAGAGGCAAGTATGGTTAGATCGAATGATCGTAAAATTACCTTTTGAATCTCGTGGTGAATTTCTTGATGACATGTGAGTATGGAGGATCAGCAAGAGAGAGAAAAAACATTAAAAGCACAGAAGTGGCGTCGACTGTGAAGAGCTGTTCATAAAAAAGGGATGATGATGGAAATTCTGGAAGAGAACAGGTAAGAATGGAACTAATAATCTGATGGATGTCGGCAAGACATGTGATGACCGTCGAGAATGGGAGGAGCTTTGATGAATGGGCTTATACTTTTCGGCGGGATGATGGCGGTGGAAGTGGCTAAGCAGCACGGGGCGACTAAAGATAAAAAGTGGAGAGACGTACCTGTGAGGTGAGACTGTCCGTGGTGCCAAGATGCAGCAGCTGTGACGGCGAACAGTGTAGGAGAGGAATAGGCTGAATGAGTGCTAGATGAATCGGGTAATTTCAGATCAAACGGATTCAAGCTGTGGGTGAAAACCATGAAGCAACAATTATTTCACGTTAGGTGGAACTTGAAAAAGCAGAACAGCCTTAAAGGCATATAGGAAATGCTTGTGGCAAGCCGTACACTGAGCAGGAGATGGAAGCACGGACCGAAAAAGCGAGTGAGACATAGCCAGTCGGATCGTCTTACTACTGGTGAAACACAAGAAAGACTGAGAAGAGAGAAGCACCAGAACAGGTAAACCGGTGGATGAACAAGAGACATTAGAAGTGAAAACGCCAGGGGTTTGGGGCGATGGAACTGGAGGAATGTGTGTCTGCAGGCTATTGTACAAGCGGAAGTGGTGGAGGCTAATCGAGGCACTGCCTAATCGAAAGATCCACGGAAGAACCGCGGGGTCAAACAAAGGAAATGAAGTAGTGGCGATTAGATAATAAATGTAGCTGTAAGAAGGGCACAGTTTGTAAAGGTGAGTTCTGATATGAGAATCGGTCATGGGTGCGGGTGTGACTTGTGCCTGATGGCATTGAGCACGAGAAAGGAGAACTAGGGAGGATTTTACAAAACGGTAATTACTGAGGCCCAAAAATGCGATCATTGTGCTTTGTGAGCAGAGAGTGATACCGGGTGAATAGAGACTACGGGAGGGAAATGACGATATGGGTAGAAAACGAAATATTGACGGTCGCCGGCAGAGTAAAGAAGATAGTGGCGTGCAAAACCGTCATTTGGGTATTAAGATAGAAGAAAGTAATTGTATATTCCTTGACGGTGGTCAAGACACACGCACAAGACAAGATCAGAGAATACGGCAGTACATAACAATGTGAGGTATTCACAATTTTTAAATTTAGGAATGACACAGTAACCGCAATAAGACAGTGTAGCCGTGTACTGTTTGAGTGAACTAACGTGGCGATGGTTAACGCAGGAATTATAAACCGGTTTCGGACTAGGGGGGGTGGTGTGGATAGCTGAACAACTCTGGGAATGCTGATATAAGCGATACTGGAGAATGTTAAAAAGTGCAGTGATCGCAGGGAACGGCAGAGCAATAGACGTCGGACACCACAACGTGGACGGCAAGTTGAGGCAGGAGTAATAGGCGACATGCCTATTGGGTGCCAAAAACTGGCTGCGACGGGTCACGGTGTCCAAAAAAGGATGACAGGGTGTACTAACTGGATCTTTGGACGGTCACTAACGAGTAACCGGGAAGGAGAGTTACCAAAAGACAAGATTAAAAGTAAAGTCCGCATGGGGTTATCAGCGTGCAGTCAGAGACGCCAGCGAAATATCAAAGACCGATCCAGCTTTGGGTAACTGATTGTAGGGGCAGCCTGTGAAATAAATACAAGTGGGTCAGATGTGATAGTAAGACAGACCCTTTGTGTAGGTGATTTCAGTGTCATGTGAAAATTCACATGAAGGCGAAAAACTTCACAAGGAACGCAGTGAACTTTTGGAGAGCATGAATGGTGTATGGACGCAGAACGGACTTCCAAAGAGGAGCCGTCAAAGAAACAGATTAATGGAGGCGAACGCTGCTGATGCAGCTAGGCAGAAGTTGGAAGGATGTAAAGATGAAGTTTTCTGCATAAGTGGTTAAACGACTTAATAACCAAATTCTGTTTGGCTACAGATGGCTGATATTCTGTTTCATAAAGGCCTTGGTTGCAGGTGATGGCAGGTAGAATGGTGAGGTTAGCAGGCCAAAAGGTGTTGGTTTGACGAAGTGGGCGGATTAGGTTGGGAACGCAGCGGCGAGGGCTGGGTTCCGGTGATTGGTTTCGTACTGAAATGCGGAATAAGTTGAACTGTTGGAATGGAGTACTGGAAGTAGATGTTGAGCGAGTGTAGGGTGATGATTGTTGTTAGGAGTCAGCTCTGCGATCCGGTGGGTCTTTTATGAGGGTTTGTTAGTCCGTTCAAAGGATTATGATCACCGGTTAGCCGTGTACGGTGCCCCATATAACGTCAGCAGGCGAGGGTATAGGTTTTAACCGTTGTCAATCCGATTGATCAAACCACTTGGTCCTTACGGTAATCCGGGATTAACCTCGAGTTGGTTAATGGTTACACAAGTAATCAATGCGATCTGAAAGAGATCACGAGTGCGGCATTCTGGAGAGTGTTCCAGCTGTGTGTTATGTTTATCGTTTTAATGGAAGCCAGAAAATGAACATTTTGTTATCTAAACATTTAGTTATCTTTCGGCTAGTGGGCCGGTCTACTGGGGATCCTTGGACGGAGATTAGTAGTCTTCTAGGGTAGTTGGCTGGTAGTAGAGAGTTAGGGAGATATCAGGTGAGGGCTTGGCCGGGGTGCAAAATTGTTTAGTTGGTAAGTGGTGGATGAGGAGAGGGGGTCCGTTTGGGAACCAGGAATAAAACAATAGTAGAGAGTATGATCTCGGAGAATAACGGGAAATTAGGAAGATAGCAGTCTGGCCGGTTCATCAGCTGTGGTCGAGGACGGCAAACAGTGAAAATGAGAGAAAATACTTCGTGTTAACATGAGGCTTTTTCATGCGAAAGCAAACGCGCTGGTATTCCGTGGGGTCATGAGAAATCAAAAGTATACGGATTCCAGTTGGAATGGGGTCTAAACTTGCCAGCAGAATATGCGCAGATCAGCGAGTCTTGGTTGCTGAAGAATAGTAGTCTGCGTGGCAAGACTCCAGTATATGAGAAAGTGCAAGAAAAGCCAGATGAGGCTGCTGAGTTCAAGCCTGAGACAGAAGGATTGGGTGAGGGTGAGCACCCGTCACGAAAGGACAAAAAGGTTTTTTTAGGGAGCTAGTGTCAGTAGCTATTTTACTTGGGTAAGTGCGTCAACAACGTACCAGACAAGTCACTTCTGACTTCTGTCATTACTGCTGGTGCGTGGGCTCAAGGAAAACATAGAAAAGGTGAAGTTGTGGATGGTAGGCTATGGAAGTGCGATGATTACGTTTATCTTTCAGTCAACCAGTACAGGTGAGATTTAGCCCGTAGCTGTGAACCGTAGACCAAAAACACCAGAAACCACGGAGTTGTCTAGCTTCCAGCACTTCATCTGAGTGTCACCAACTCTCTGTTCTATTGTCTCATTCTCCTGCTTCTCCAGTCATTCAGTTATTTGCATTTCCTGACTTTCGCATCGGTAATGAATTATCCATAACTCAAGATAGCAATATTTGGGTTGCTACTTTAGTGCCTCTTATCGGAGATTTTTCAGCATCTGCTGCTACGTAATCACCGGCACTTCTTGACAGTTTCTCAAATGAATTACCCCCATTCGACTGTAGAAGTCCACCATACTTTAACCCCTGCATCTAATTTGTCAGCAAAATTTGATGCTCCCGTGCTATTCAACAACGAACCCGGACAAATCCACAACTGTATATTGTTCCTCTCATCTATTGACCTCTGTTTCTATTAAGCCGGATTATCATGGTGTCACACCTGCTCCGCAATCTACTGAGCGCCTTTTCTACAACTTCAGCTGGAAATCAGTCACCCATGATACAGGTTGCCGTTAATCTTCTTGTCTCACTAGGGTCTCGGGTTTGACTTTCTTCAACTAACCCAGTCACTCAATCATATGCTCTCTTTGGTAGTTTCAGCAAAGAATTATTTCTACTTGATTCCCTCTGATAGCAGACATACACACCGCCATTATACCTACTCAGTTGTTAATCGGTATTCCTCATACGTCAGTCTCAGAGTCCCCTCGGATAAGCCAACGGTTGGACAGCATTTTGCTCACCCTCAACTATTGCCACTTTTTCCATCAATTTTCTACAACTGAGCACCTACTCCGAGTACCACACTAAAGGCTATCTCTCTAACTCTTTTCTGGAAACGAACTATATGTATGCAAGGCTACTGACCGCCTAGTTGTTTCCCCAATGCTCCGTATGTGCCACCGGAACCTAACAGATTTCTTTCGTGGCTGCCGGTTTAGGAGCGCTTTGTTTACATTCGACCAGCCCAAAATGTACGTACTGTCCCTTAACGGCCGCTTCGTTAGGAGCTTGACGTGGAGTACTCAGCAATGTACTTGGCTCAACAGGTAGATCTGGAGGCTGCTGCTTTAGGATGCAGAAATCAATTTTACATCCTCCAAAGACATTTTAAGTTGCACTGCAACATGGCGTTCCAGGGCTCTTGCGGACAGTTTTGGGTTCGCTTTTACTAAAGGCAAGGTAAAACTTCAGATACAGCCGGTCATTTTCCGTCACGCTGATACAAGGTGCCCGCTTCGCAAATGTAAATATGCCCCAGCTTTTTATGGTTGACGCAGACTGTAACAACCAGTAATCTACATCTACAGAACTGGCTGATGCTACGCTTCCTTGATGGTTATCCTTTTCGTCAGCGGCTGCGTTGGATGAGTCACGCGAAAAAACTCCCGATGGACTTGGATCGATTAGAGCAAACGTGATTTAAAAATCGAATCAGTGCTTGAGTTTAAGATACAACGAACTTCTAGTGCGTTGACGTACGTGGGTCATCCACTGCTTTACAAATAATCTTAGAAAAACGGCTTTTACAACAAAATGCACCAAAATAGTGAAGTAAACTTTTTCACAAACGAAACGACTTTCTCAAGGACTGATAACAGATTTGAAGAGTGGCAGCTTTTTCCTAACTAACTGCCGACAAATTAGGAACTTCAAGTCTGTGATAGGAACCGGTCACCAAGGGTCCTTTTGGCGGCTATTTGCCGTACCTAGTGCTGCTTAGGATGTCAGAGGATTATCAGCATTTCCCGTTATGCGACCTTCTACAAGCCCTGACTGCCACTTACGCGTTGCCCCTATACGACCTCATAAGTTCATAGTGTATCAAATCCTCAGCCTACTTTGCTGTCAAGTTGCGCCCACTACCTAACCCAGAACAAACCATTATTTGGATCGCATCTCACTCAACGGTCAACTGTGACCACTCTGCCCCACCCAAATTATATGTTCGGGCAATTACACACATCCCATTGTGAGCACGTCTTCAACTTTATGCTGGGTATTAGGTACCCATGCTGAGGTAAATTGGACTTTCCGTTTCATTTGCTCAATCCCGCTCATCAGAAGACACCATGCAGCTTCTTCGGCATTTTGTTCCTGCTATTATTCGAATCACTTTAAATATGGGCTCATGTGCGCATCCATCGCCACCAAAACTTTATCCAAACTCTGTCAGTGCTTTTTCAATGACGTTTCTGCCAGTACACTCTCCCTTGCCACCTTATATCTATGATTTCCGAATTCTTGCCAGTTTTTCTTCCATCCCTGCTTTAGTCTACGTATCCTGATCACGAAGCCCGTTCCACTCACTGCTGGCCGATAGGAAGTACTTCTTTTGTCACGTAGGCCTAATGTATACGGCTCCCATCCGCTGATGGGACATGACAGCTTAGCAGTAAGTGTGGCCAAATTTGGATGAATTTTTCTGGAAACTTACATACTTTTGTTACTCGCTTTGTGATATCGTTTAATCGCCCCTACTTCTGTTTGCTTCCTGGCAACTGGTTGGTTAGCTAGTCGTGTATAAGGATGTGCGCAAGGGAATTCGCTGTACTTTCGTTTCGTGTTGTGCCGTAATGTTGCTAATATGGCGCGTACCCATAAAAGATTCAGCTGCTTTTTGGTGTTCGGCCAGTAGTGTATACCCAGATATCGATAGATTAGAAACCAATGTTTAGGAGTTTGAAAACTTGCATGTCTTTCTGCGAGTACAGTTCCGGAATGTAAGCAATGGCAAAAAACGAGGCATCCATCCGCCAGAAAGAGTACCTTATCATTTCAAAAAGACTTCCGTATTCTCCGTAAAGGGAGGACTGGTAAATCGTCCAGGTACGTCATAACTTATTTCCAAATCAAATTTCTTGTAGGTATCCCAATTTGAGATGCGAGTTTTTATCACATGTCGGTTTGCGGGCTCCTGCTACTGAGTCTTTAGGTGGTCGATGAAACATTCGCATAGTTTTCAAGTGGGAAATGAAGACCTCGCGTAGAAACTCGTAGGCTGACAAATGAGCAAGATGCTAACGTGTTGCAACTAACAGACACTTTCAGGAAAACGTCTGAGCTAAGACAGTCCGCTTTTAGGAAATCCAACCGGCATCTAAACAAAGACGAATTTTTGTCCATGAAGAAGTATGTGAAAGAGGCAGTAGGTTAGTGGATCATAAGAGGTTAAAGGGCCGCTACAGGTCCATGGTTATTCGGAGACAATTTTCGATAGTTCTGAGATAAAGCTTGTCCTCTTCCCGTTCGTAAGCAGACAGCTATGTCCTAGATTTAGTGACGTCATTTTGACAAGTGCCATTCACCTGCTAAACCGTGGCGGGCTCATTTTATGGAACATAATTAAAGTTGATAGGACAAGGTTAGGTCGCACTCTGCTCTATGCCATTCTCCAGAATGAGAGTGGTGATTGCTATCGCGAGGCTGATTCTTTACTGAGAAAACCGTTTCCTCGGGCCGGTAATAGTAAGTCTATCATAGTTAACGGGAGCTTGACACAATTAATGGGTTCACGGACATCTACCCAAAATCTTATGTTATTTCGCCGTCTTCATTTTATGCAAGACATGCAACGTAGATGCAGCCGGCTACACGAATTACGACAAAATGAAAGGTTATGCATCTTTTGTTGGATGCGTCATCTAGTGCCAGCTCAATCTTGGATTCTTTTTGAGAGGTTTGGAGCAGCAAAAGGACATGGGAGTATTGAGATGGATGCATACCCGGACACAACTTAAGCAGTTTCGGGCCGGATATATCACCCGTGGAGCGTTAGTGTTAGACCATTTTACCATAAATAGGGTAGAAACAGAAAGGAGGCATTTGAAAGATGGTCTGTTGAACCATTCAAACTTCACGGACGTATTCAGGAACGCCGTCAAGCTTGTTTAGTCTTCGACTGAGAAAACTATCATAGGGTTACCAAGGATCAGACGGCTTGTTAGAGAGCACCCGATGGATGCAAATATTTCAGCCATTCCTTGTGAGAATAATGGGGTACGCACGCGATTTGTCACTGAAACGATTGGGTCAAGAAGTCATGCAGTCACTGGAGCCGATCAAAAGCTTATAATGTGTGGTAAATCACCGGGGGCGCCACACGCCACGTTAGTTCCAACGGAGATTCAAAGTAGGCCTGTTCATTCAGTCACCAGTGAGCACTCCCCCGTAGGATTCTGTCAGCAGATTGGGGGAAACGATCTACCCAGTTGACGAAACTGCGCTGGGTAGTTGATCAATCAGCGAAATCATTTCCGGCAGCTCGGCGCCGCCTCATTTCGTTGCGGTTCATCAACCAAGACTCTGATAACTGGCGGAAGTGATCGGCAATCAGAGTTGGAATATTTGACCAAAAGACGTAGCTGTAGCTTTAAATACGCTATAGAGAAAGATCATGGATATTATACAAAACACTTGGGCTTCCTGACCAGTATTCTGGCTTCCTTTCCCGGCGCGAAACTGCTGTACCAAACGCCAAACAGTGAGATGCTGGTTGCAGTTGAGTCTGGTGTGGCCATATCTAAGCTGGTCGCAGCTGCGGAGAGGGAAACAACATTCACAAATGCTGCCGTTGCCGGTACTAGCCAAGACCATGATGACCGACCGCGAGCCGTCACGTATGAGGAAGGTAAGTCCGTGCTTGAGTCGTCAAAAGGGAAATCCGTTTTGACGACTAGGAACATAGCCACTGACGGCTTAGGAATTTCGGGAGACCAACCACACTCAGTGATGTTTGGAAGGTTCAGAAGTACAATCGCCACACCATACAAGACAAATTCCCAAAAATGACCGCTGTAAACGGACTACTCGCCCACCCGTCAGAGCGTCTGAAGTGACTGCAAAATAAACGAACCAAACGTGTACCTAGATGAGGAACCTCAGTGGATCCAATGTGGAACCCGCGGATGATGGGCACGCTTCCGGTGTGCGGCATTCCATAACGAGGAAAACTACCGTTGCGCAAATTGTATGGCCCATCGACACCGACGTCGCAACGCGTGAACAGACCCAATGCCCTTTTCCGGTCCACACCTCCCCGAATGCCATTTCCTTTGCTGCCTTCACATGTAAACTTCGGCAGTTGGCACATGAAGCTTCCTCCATGCGCGCAACTCCAGATGAGACTGCAATAATTTCGGTTACAACGCAGTAGTCACATGGAATAGGGTGTTGTTCGTGCGCTTGGCGATAAAGGGGTCTCTTTCAGTTAGTCATTTGTTAGGCTTGCCTATTCACAAGGTTTCGCTCACGAAGAGCGTTCATCAGCAACAATGGATGTAGCTGCCGTAATGCACTACCCAACTAAGCAGTTGAACAAGTGGAAGTTCTGTTTGACATCTATTGATACGTTTGAATGTAGATATATATTAAATTCTAGTACTGAACTAGCATCCCATCGACCTCCAATATATAAAACTGAAACTATAGCCTCCCTACTCACGCACGGTGATGACTTAGTGGTCACGCTCGAAAGGATTGAGAATGCTGTGGTCCCTCGTGGCAAGCAGCTCGTTCGTAACACCCACTTTTGGTCCGTTTTTGATCGGTTAGTTTAGGGGCTACTTACCACGGATCAACAATGAATTTACACGAAGGAGACCGACTACCGCAGTAATTCGCAATGCTCAGTTGGAGATTCATTTGAACATATTAGTTTAACTCATCGAAATGCTTTGAGATACTTCGGTATATATCGCCCCGTCTCAGTCCTTCGAGATGGGTGAAATAAGGACAACTATTCGGAAACCCATCGGTTTTGGCTCGTTTTCGGCTGAGTCAGTTTTCCAGCAGTTTTAAATGGTTTCTTACCAGCTTTTGACCGGTTTATGGACGTTTCCTGAACGGCTTCCCAGCGGTTTGCGCCAATCGTTCGAAGTACGCGACATGCTCCGCTCATCTCTGTCAACTTCTCCAAATTACGTTTCACAATCTTTTTTCCATCTCCGAAGTTATGATTATCCGAATAATTATCCTTATTTCACTCATTTTGACGGAGTGAAACGAAGCTATCGAAGCCGAGATATTTCAAGGAATTTTGATGAATTAAACCAATGTGTTTAAATAAATCTCCAACTAAGCATTGCACATCATTCCGGTCGTTGAGTTCCTTTGTGTCGACTCATTGTTGATCCGTGTTTTTGGCCACAAAACAAACCGATTGAAAGTCGATCGAAAATCGATGTTACGAACGGGCCACGTGCCACAAAGGATGGTATATTAGACAATTGAACGAAATTGGAGTTGTTGGCCAGAAGGAGGTGAATAACTTCCGCAATTATTTTCGGTACTTCGGGCATGCCCAACAGTGGCCCAACTGGGCGCTGGTAGCTCTACCGAACTTTGCGATGGGCTAACCCGAAGTTTGGTCAACCCTGGTCCAATTGGACGCAGGTTGTGGAGTACTGCATTGGATTACACTTGCACATTGTATACAAGGCAGTTATCTTGCCATCTTCTACTATACGCCGGCACGGGATTTAGGGACGCTGGTAATACGCACCATGCCGAAGGCTGTTGATTATACTCACTCTATAGAGTTTTTCCGATATATCAAAATGAATGGGCCGGAAAAATATCGATTCATGATTACCGACGTGGCTGATAAGGATCCTCATCAGCCACACCAATAAGCTTTACGCTATTTGACTTCAGTGTGAGATACAGGAAATTCCGCTGTATCGTTTAATATAACGTTTATCAAGATATATTGTTCAATAAAACAGGCACTGTCGCTATTCTGCCGACTTTTCGTGGCGTCGCCGAATTGAAAGTACAACAGCACTCTCGATTCCAACAACGAGTCACCATGAGCCAAGTACGCTATCTACTAATGATTCGAGGACAAAGGGCATCTTGTTGATATCGAAATTTCATGAGAGTCCTTGGCTGGAATAAACATGTATAGCTGCGCGTGATCATATCAGAATGCACGCAATGTGCCAGTTGCTACAATTGAAGTCGTTTTATTGATTATTATCGAACAACTGCCTGTTAACAGACCCCACGCAGCACGAGGGAGGGTCAAAAAAGTGACGAGTTTAAGTCTTTCTTTTATCGACAAATACAATCAATTTTCAGTGGCAAAGTACCAGGCTTAGGCACACCAATTTTCTCGACCTACGTCGCAGAATTCTAACGTGGTTTGCAGGTAAATTGTACATGTTACTGGGGCCATTTATTTTGCCTGGCTTTCACTCGCGTGACCACCAAAACTTCTAAACTGCTTTGGGCTTCATATTTCCAACTGAATATCCCAGAATCTCTTTAGTAGCCTCACTTCTACCAAATGATCGTGCAAGCAAGCTCCGCGTGTCTCCAAAGTAAACCAACATTATTATTATTTTTTTATTATTATTACCATCTCTTTGATAAACTCGGTTTCTTTCACCTTTTGGGTTTCGCTGACTGTTGTAGATTTTTCAAAAGCAACAAAGTGCCAGTCAACTTGTTGATTTTTATGTTCACTCATTCCTTTTGCTTTCCTGCCCCGTCAGGTCTTGTCCTATTGGACTTTAACCTGATTATGGATAAATCAACTCTTGACTGAAATTCCGGTACGATGCTCCGCTGGAACTGCACCTAACCATTGGAAATCCTTTAACTTTGACTCACACTATTATGTTTCGAGGCCCGTGATTTTGAAATGGTCCTTCAACATCGGGGCTCCTTCCAAGCTGTGGGCCATCTTTTTACGCGATACTCATCCGCGGATGCCTATAAAACGGCTTCATCATAAGCTGTAGCCGAACTTCTTTCGACCCAGTCCTCGCCTCTAAATATCGACTATCGGTTTAGTAAATCTCGAGAACTTTGTAATCTCTCAGTCCTTAGCTTCAGTGTGCAACTTAAGTCCGGCACTCATTGGTACATCAGCATCAATCCCCTTCTTCACAGCATTGTCTGGCTGCCATCCTCTGCAATGCCAGTGGTAATATTCTTCACCAAATTCGGGACGCCTCGAAAGTTACCCCCTATATCGAGAATGAGCTACGCAGTCACCAGGTGGCTAACATACATACCGGAACCAGTCCAAGTATGTTGACGGCAGAAACCAGCGGTCCGGTGGGACCCTCAAGAGTGTTGCCGTTATCTGTGTTTGTTTCACCCTCCGTCTTTCTCGACCGCAGTATAAGGCTGCTGTACGCCAGAATGCAGTGGCATTCAGTATATGGCAGTATCACAACGAGAAAAAAGCGGCCACTTCCGTCAATTACGTATCCCACGGGCCACGTGTAGAGGATGGCGGGTTTAAAAGGGATGAGAAGTCCTTCTTTTGGAGAAGACACGCTCTAATAATCCATAACAGGAGATGAACGGGAGGAAACGATTCTGACTAAAATGTTCCTGGTCCAACGCGCTCTTCTCCCTTGGAAGACATGAATTTCTATACACACCATGGACCCGGCCGTGCTCACGGAAAGTCCCGAATTTTCGAGCACCCATAATTGCATGACTTCTTGACCCAATCGTTTCAGTGACAAATCGCGTGCGTACCCCATTATTCTCACAAGGAATGGCTGAAATATTTGCATCCATCGGGTGCTCTCTAACAAGCCGTCTGATCCTTGGTAACCCTATGATAGTTTTCTCAGTCGAAGACTAAACAAGCTTGACGGCGTTCCTGAATACGTCCGTGAAGTTTGAATGGTTCAACAGACCATCTTTCAAATGCCTCCTTTCTGTTTCTACCCTATTTATGGTAAAATGGTCTAACACTAACGCTCCACGGGTGATATATCCGGCCCGAAACTGCTTAAGTTGTGTCCGGGTATGCATCCATCTCAATACTCCCATGTCCTTTTGCTGCTCCAAACCTCTCAAAAAGAATCCTAGATTGAGCTGGCACTAGATGACGCATCCAACAAAAGACGCATAACCTTTCATTTTGTCGTAATTCGTGTAGGCGGCTGCATCTACGTTGCATGTCTTACATAAAATGAAGACGGCGAAATAGCACAAGATTTTGGGTAGATGTCCGTGAACCCATTAATTGTGTCAAGCTCCCGTTAACTATGATAGACTTACAATTACCGGTCTGAAGAAACATTTTCCTCATGTTTGCCAGTTTAACCCCCCATTTTTCCAACTACTTTGGGCCCCCTGCACAACCCTTGACCAATCGGCTGGTGTCAAATGCAACAGTCAGTACACAGCTAGAAAAAGTAAGTCATGTTGCCTCTGCTTTGTCGACTTTTTGGGATGGATACCCCCGGGGTCCACAGCTACGGGATTAAGCTCGCCCGCATTTAGTTGCTTGAAAAGATGGCATAAACACCGCATAGTTATAACTAACTAGCTTCAAGATCACTTCCCCTATTATCCTCTTGAAACCATGCACTGGTAGCGTGTTGTCCAGAGTCAGCTCTGGACTGTCTGTTACCGTACTGACCCAAATGTTTGACCAAAATGGTTGGTGACACAGTCCTCCCCTTGAAGCACCGCTTTTTCTTTTGTGACAGGTGTTCACCCTCGCTTGATCATCTTGTATCAGGCTGTCTCTCGGTAGTCTCGTGGTTTTTTCCTTTACTTTTTCGCAAAATGCAGCTTATTATGACAATTACTATCCCTGAATAGCCAACACTCGCCGATCTACCTATACCCCCATAGTATGTGAGGAACCCCTTCCCACTTAGTCGCCGTATGCCTTTTTCTTGCGACCCTCAAAGAAAAGCAGAATATTAGCATCCGCATAAGACCTCCTTCTCACAACTCGAAGGGTTTTTCAATTCACTATCTTTGACGTCCTCACAAACGGCTGGTACGACCAACAGACCGCAGTCTTCTTTCTTTTCACTCTCCTTGCCGATCTTGACTTTTTAACAGCACATCCGTTAAACTACCAGAGAAATAAGGCCCACATGCGCACTACCGATGAAATTTGCCCCAGGATTATTCCTTGGCCCATTCTGAATAACACAATACTGCAGATAGGACACTGAAATATATCTTCGTGACTGGTTCAGTCATCATCCAGCCATTCTCGAGTGATCTATCACAATCCCAAGGCGCGTATTATGGTAATGAAAGGTTCAGGGTCGGCAGTACCCTGTTCCTCCCCAGAACGGCCCATCAAGGTGGATGGGCGTGCCCGGACTCCGGAATTAAAGCTCCCCGGAATATACTCTCTGTATATATACAGGGAGCCCCTCCACGTGCGGTTCTGTCCTCCATCGTCACTTATCATGTCCGACACTGTCGCAGAATAGCCGCACAAAGCTCAGTAGATCAATATTTTTTTCGAATTAACAGAATTATCAGGCCTAGGCCCAGGTAAAACATTCTCACCCTTCGATTTTGGGATTTCGCCTAACATTGATGCTGTATCCTACTCGACGGTTAACCCTTCTCATTTTGTGTTCTATCTTTTATCCGGTGGCTGCGAATTCTCACCTTCTGGATGATTCTCTGTATTCCTTCTGGTAGTTACCCCATTATTTTATGAGACGATGTTCCTTTACGTGTCCACTGATGCTCTCCTTGGTTCTTTTGAATAATTTGCACCGGTTTGTGTGCCCCCAAACAGCTCGCTTCATTCGGTGATCCAAACTGAGCATCCGCGGATGATTTCTCCGCATCAGCCCGGTATATAATGCATCTTCTACATTCGACAACGTTTCACTCACTATTCTATGTCTGGACGGTTCTCTTCTTCGCCAAACCTCAATTCGAGACCGATAAAAATGTGTCGCGCAAATCGTTTTCACTTTAATCCGTCCAAACTCCGTTCAGCTTCACTGTATTTTCCGCGAAATGAGGGGCTCTCCACACAATGTCTGTAGGCATGTCATCTCGTTGAGTATCGTTGTTCAATCTGATCATACTTTTATGGGTGCATTTCGACCACTATTGTTGCCAAAAATGGAGAGCGGTAAGAACCGGGCTGGCAAGCCCGAGAGGCGAGTTTGCTCCCTTAGCACCGGAAGAAATAATTTGGCCGTTTCGGTGGAATCCAGAGATGACAAGAGCGTTGACTGTTAACAGAAAACCATGACCACATTGTAAACGTCCTGGCACGCAATAAGAGTGGGTTGTCTAAAAGAAAAAGAGAAGCAGAACCCGAGACCGGCCACGAGAACGATACTACGAACACAGGAATGAACTGGCCAGAAAAAAGCAGTCAGAACCTAAGGGGTCACTCACTTAAGTACGGTCCAAGGAGACTACACACCAGAGTGTAGGTATCTTTAAAATGCCTGACAGATGCAACGCTTTTGATGGCAAATACAAGACAAAAGTACTATTGCCGTCGTTGAAGGAGAGTAGCTTCAAGACCCCATGCTGACTGCCGCTGACTCAGAGATTTGTAGTACTCCAGTGCTTTAGGAGCTTATTGTGGGGGAGGTCGAAGTGCACCAGGATCTTCAACCACTGCATACATATAGCAGTCGGGCAAGATATGATCGATCAGGCGGTTTTTTAGCCCCTTTTAAGTACCTTACCGGGAGCTGTCACCCAGCTCCATGGGGAACCGATAAGGAAGTTTGAAGTGTCTGGGGACCGGCACAAATCCACTACTGTGGAAGTACGCAAGACAATATCTAGGCAAAAAAGGAGAATGGTAGGTCGGTCATCCAGGCACTTGTGTTACGTAAGTTTTCGCAACGTATGATCAGAAACCAAACTCTACCCGCATCTAGTGAATAACGAATAATGCTAATAAAGCCCGAGCAAAGTGGGTTTGGTGAAACGCCCGTGTTTGACAAACTTGCTAAGGCTCTTAGACGGGACAACACGACAAATGAATGAGTGCACGGCAACGAAGGCGTGTTATTTAGTTCCCGGCGAAGAATTCGACGTCGCAAACCACCGCCTCTTTGACCATAACTTTCACATCTTTGGAATAATTGGGAAGGCCGGGAGTTGGGTGGCTCACTATCTTGGTAATCTTAGTTTCGGTGCCGAAAGGGACGGCTATCTATTGAAGTCGTGACAGGTCGTAAGTGGTTTGCCCTGACGGGTGGATCGATGAGATTTACCCTCAAACCTCAATAAATGTCAAGTATAGACCACTGGCTACCAACATAGGTGGGACGAACAGCAATCCGTGTCGAAGAGCTTCGGAGACGGAAGGCTTAAGTACATTAGTAACCGAGGAATTTAAGCTTCCAATACAACACCGAATGGCGGCAAATCGGGCAAAGTGTCGACTCATTTGCGTGGTACTGTCACGTGCGTGAAACCAAAGGCCTTCGTTCCATCTTACAATGTTCTGGTGCAGTCTCTCCTGGAGTACTGTATGCAGACATGAGCCTCTTAATATCGTTAGGATACAGAATGCCTCGAAAGAGTGCAACGACTTGCAGCTAAAAGGTAACCGGTCGAAGAGTGAGATCCATTGCCAGCGCCTGCAGGATGGTAATCTCTTCTCTGCAGCATTTTGTTCACTACGGATGACTAAGAGGAGGTAGTCAAGACTATAAGAGGTCTGTCAGGTATGGACACAGGCTACTTGTTCGTTTCCGCTTGTGAGTGCGGCACCGGGGGACACTGTCTTGAGCCACAGTGGGTACACCTAGGGCTGGAAATACGAGCTAGGTTTTTTACACATGGTGTTGTGCCTGTGCATAATAGACAGCCAGGGGATGCTGTCGATTGCGCCGATGTACCAGCTTTCATCAACGCTATAAAGTCTAGTCAAATATGCCATTTCTGAATCTAGCTCTATGAACGAATTGGGGGGAAATGTAATTCCTCTGCTGATTGTGATGCCATTCCTTTAACTCTGTCTCCCAGATAGAATATTCAGCTATTAGTGTTGGGTGCTGAGTAAGTTCGCTGAAGGCAATGCGATCTAGAATTGCGATTGGTCTCGACCACTTCTGTCCAATGTGAACCCAAATCTGCTCAGCTCAACTCACTTGATCCATCTGGACACCGGAGAAAATAGCCTAAAGCTTCCACCGGTTAGCTTCAATTCGGCTCCTCGTGGTTGCTTTCGGCTGATCATTAGTAAGCAGATCTAGGAGTCTGGTTCACTATGACCTTATACAAAGCGAGCGGCACGGATTTTTAGGACCACCCTGTCTGGCGAATCTTCCGCCGTTCTTCGACGCGATATACGTTTACCCGGACTTAAGACGGTTAACTGAATTTTGTTACGTAAAGTAAAGCGAGGCGTTGGGTTCCGTAAACCGCAGGCTTCCGGACCTCAAACTATAGCCTATGGGAACTGTTGGCAGGACAGGGCAACTGGGACAATGTCTTCCTTGCAAGACTAACGTTCTGTGGTAAACCTGGTAGTCCCTTCTTGAAAAATAAAAATACATCTAGCAGGGTACCTTGGGGCGGCTTGCTTGGCCCTCTGCCCTTTCCCATCCCCATTAACGGTCTAAAGCTTGAAAATGCCAAACCCACCTTCTTTTCCGCCAATGACGTCAGGGTAGCAGAAGTAGGTGTGGAACCTATTCACCAGCCTTTCGAAAAATGGCAGGTAAAGTAGAACATTTGGCCTACCTTTTCAAAAAGCCAGTGTGCCACCTCAAAATAGTGGTTGTTGGGATCGGCGTGGGATTGTTGCATATGGTCTTTTAGGTTAAAATTAGGGCGTGATCCCAGACAGCAGTTCAAGGCCGCTAAACTATCGCACCGCAGCGGCAAAAATGATCTGCAGGGAATTCTTTCGGATTCAGTTCACCATTTGATGTGAAGGGCAGAATATTTGTATTCTGATCTAATAATCCGTATTTAGGTGACACCTGAAGAACTGTTTGCAATCCTGGACACAGTGCTGACAAAAAGGTCAATATGGCCCGGAGACAATGCAAAGGTTAGCCACTAGAATAGTAGCTTGGCAGGAAGGAATGGCTGTATAAGGGGCATCCAAGCCCTGGGTCTGTCCTCGATGAAAGACCGGCTCGTTTTTGAGGATTTGATACCAGAAGCCAAAGTAATGAAGGGACGGCTTGGTACTTCAGCGGGAAATACAAGTAATGCCCTCAGGTATAGCTTCGCAGCCACTCGCTCTGAGAAGCTTCGTTGAATCAGTATAGCCAAGAGCAGGCACTAAGAAAGACCGCAGTGACTGGTCAAATTTTGATCTACCGAACATTTACCTCAACTTGCGTATACAAGCCATTCCTGCAAAGCAGTTTACGTTCTATTCCGAAGCTTTGGTGTTATAACCAATTTGGTTTGCGCGGCTTCTAATGGAAGCGATCTCAATACAACAGTTTCGGAGTAGAGGATGTATCATTTGGCGTCTCTTCAAGGAGCTGTTCAGCACTCAACGGCTGAACCTGCATACTGATGCTTCTGAATTTGGAGATTGGATTGAATGGTTTGACTTACGGAGCAACTTGCGAATTGATGTGAAGAGCGAGAACTGCATTGCTCTCTTCCTGAAGGCTGTCGGCCTCTCATTGTACTCGTTGATGAAACACCCTGCATATCTGAGAGCCCCTGCTGCAGCGCCATTCCACGAGTTAAAGGCTGTACTGCTAGGCCACATAGTTCTGTCCAGTTATAGGTCAGAAATGCGCCATATTCTTCTGCTGGTTCGTGGCCCCCGCACAAAGTTCCGTAAATCCGCCCTAACATTGCAGACACAGATTGCTGAGTGTGATTTCCTTCACCAGTTTCAGGCCTAGTTCGTGATTGCCTCATTTCCGGCGCAGATCTTCCGGAGCTACATAAGTGTCTACCACCGAAAGCTGATCTCAAGTTCTGCGAGGCCCAGTCAACACGTCAGCCATTCGATGATGTATCTGGAGAGACGGCTGAACATTTCGCAATGCACTACCAGTACGTTCGTCTTCGTAAACTAGCTCGCTCGAGCCAGACGCCACAATAAAGTTGGCCAACAAAAGGGTCCCTAGGCGCAAACGAGCGCAACTGAACCTTTGGTTCTAGCTCTGCGAATTCTAACTACTTCCTACCAGTCGCTTCCGTAACGCCACAGGCCACCCTTGTGGAAAGCCCGTTCACATTCTCAGGGTTTGCCGACAATCCAAGTGCAAAGTGAAGAAACTAACCCATGGAGATACAAAAAGAGCTAACAATCAGCTACACACAGAGGTTTCGAGTAAACCTGACCCATCACCGTACAAATCGGCCCATTTGCAAGGTGGCTTCGGACGTCTATTTGGTATGGATGCCGGGAGCTGCCAGTCCATCATTCCGAAACCAGAATTCCAACGGATCCAGCCCACTGTAGTCATACGATCCATCGGCCTGCGGATTCACGGTAACTCCGGTTGTGACGGCTTTCTAGCAGTCACTGAGATGCACACAATATAATCCAAAATAAATGCCAAGCGCCCAGCTTTGGTTTCAAATACTGTTCCCTAAAAGCGATGCCGAACATTTGGTACTGACCGTACAGACCTGAAAGGTAACCACCTCGTGAACTACAGTCGGCTACTTGCGGGCAAGTTCAAGATCGCTTGTGGTTCAAACTTTCGAGTCAATGAGATGTCCGTGGATGATGTGGGGCGAAAGTCATTAGGCCGAATCAAATTATGCGACAGTGAGAGCTCGCACAATGTCACTGTCCAATGTACGGTTCAAAAAGCGAATAGGCGTAGCATAAAACTAAAGTGGGAAACAAGTTGGGGTCGAGGCCAGCAGGGGTGAACCGATCTTTAGCTAGAGCCTGAAATTCAGTTGTTTTCTGAACGCGGTGTCCATCGGTATTCACTGTTGGGTGTGAATACACTAACGGTCAGGTTGGACAGCGAGCATGTCCTCGTACGATTCTTGATTTCCGTAGGCAGCCTGCCGACTCTGGATCTCAAGGCCCTGCGTGCCTTGGAGCAACAAGTCACACTTCAAACAACACCGGAGAATCCGGCGGATCAGCTTGCTCTCCAGAGTTTGATCGCACAAAGCTTCAGAAAGAAAGTGGCGTGATATTCAAGCCAGAGCATTTGAAAGTGGACCTTTATCCGGTGCCCCTGAAAAGCCGAGTGTAGCCTGGCAACCAGGACGAGGGTGCTTTAAGAGTGCTTACCAAAATGGAGCAAGACGGTTTTACTCAGCAAGTGGGTTCTCTATGCTGGCGACTCCAATTATGATGGCGATAGACGGACACAGGATTTGAGGTATTCGTCGACGGACCCTTAAACTCATTCAATGGGGTAATAATAATAATAATAATAATAATAATAATAATAATAATATTGGTTTATTTCAAAACGCCTGAAGCATGCCATTTGCATGATCCTGTTGATGCAGGTTATGGAGTGGACAGATATAATTCACGAAAATGTGGAAATTCGCAAGAAAAAGAAGGATGAATAGGCTCAGAAGGGG
Source organism: Fasciola hepatica (assembly GCA_948099385.1). Lineage (NCBI taxonomy): Eukaryota > Metazoa > Platyhelminthes > Trematoda > Plagiorchiida > Fasciolidae > Fasciola > Fasciola hepatica. The sequence continues at coordinate 278,996 of CANUEZ040000043.1, forward strand.
GAATAAAGTAGGATGAAAATACGATGTGTATGCACACCATTGAGATTGTAGGGGTTTAAATGAACTCAAGGGTTGAGTTAAATGAACGCCTGGTGAGTTTAAAAGTCAAGGTCAGATGAGGAGTATGACTGGTCTGGGTGGAGACATCTGGAGGCCGGCTGATATACGTGAGAAAGGCTAGGAGTCGGTATAAGGAATTGCAGTAGCGAGGGATGATGGAGAGGAAAGTGAGGTGCACTGCAGTGGATTAGATATCAATGAAGCATTGGTACTTTGCAGTGGACTGTCGGCGGACAGGACACAAAACTCACCGTAAAGCAGGCAGCGAGCAGTGCAAGACGTAGAGGGATGATCAGATGACAAAAACGATTTAGAATGATTGGATACGGTAGGCGTGAGGCACAGTTGTAGGGTCGATGGATGACTATGATGACGGTCGTTGGGATGATAACAAGAGAAATGGCCGGTGAGGAACTACAATATGCAGAGCGCGTGCACATAGAAATATATGCGTAAGTTTATATATATATGTAGATATATTATATAATAATGGTATATTTCTCGACCATGGTCGAGACGCACGCGCAAGCGCATGATCATGGTGTACAACATTACTCAAAACAATGAACTATACAAGAATTTCAAGAAAGCTAGTCGAAATCATCAGAGGCAAAGCAGCACAGCTAGAGCTAGTTTTAATCGACCGAAATTATAAAGGTTCGCGCGGCAAATACGGTTTGGTTTCGAATCCTGGTTGGTTGGCGATGGCCCGTGGGAATGCAAAATACGTCGTGAAAATATAGCACTAAGGATGAGTTACAAACCAAAATAGTGCAAAATGTGGATTGCGGAGGCCTATTGGGGTTTCATGAACGGAATAAGTTATGAACATGAACAGATAAGAATTGATTGGGAGTACACTCGTGAACTTTGGTGAATATGAGAACGGCTCACTATGAAGACGACGGTGGCTCGGAATGACGGATATTCCCGGTCTCAATAAACGGAGTGCATCATGAAAAGAGGAGACATGAACAAACTGCGTGGAAGTGGACTAGGAAACGTTGATGAATGTGGAGGAAACAGCAATCCATATAAAAGGTGAGTTTAGGTGCAGGATCAATAACCCGTATCATTCAGAAAAAAAGGAGCGCAACTTGAAGGCCTTGAATTGGTGAAGAATCAATTTCAAGCCGGATAACGATCAGAAGAAAAATGAAATCTTGAAAAAGAAAACTGAGTGAAAAACCTCTGCGTAGGCTCGCGCCTTATTGTTCTGTTAAGCTGACAAAAATATATTGACTTACTGATTCTCAGTGATATTCGGCGTCATCATTGGGAACCACGGATGGGGAGGGAGATAAGTGGACTTGCTTTCGGATGGCGTACCGAAATTTAATGAGTAAAAAGTTCCTGTGTTGTTTATTCTGGCTCCGTCATTGAATTGTTTCATATGAGACCAATGTGATGTGCAGCATCCCGTGGGTATAGATCATCAGGCGGGGTAAGGGACGTGTCAGTCAGTCAGTAGAAGGTAGCTTGTGAACTGTTATTTGTGAAGACTCCAGCGGTGACATCAGTAGCAGAGGTGTTACGTCACAAGACGCCTGTCAATCTACTGGTAAGCAGTTGGGAGTGTTTGAGGTCGTGTGGCTCGATTGCAATCCCGTTTGGTATAAAAGATTCCGTTTAGGTCTCTGTCAGTACGGGTCGAGGTGTGGACCTTGGTCACCGAAAGTGGAGCCCGAGAGAGTGGACGACGAAAAACCTGAAATAAATGATGTTAGCAGTCTGGACGTGGTTCCAGCTGAGTGATAATAATAAATAGCGACAGTTAATAATGAACTGGTTGGGTTTACATGAACGGTCGGTGGCATATTTCATATTTTGGTCTGGGTTTAAATTCGAGAGTTTAAATAACGTAGGGTTGATAAGTACTACTTCAGGCTTGCAAGATAGCGTAAACCGGGTGGGCTGCTGCGTCTGCATTTCGAGGGATAAATGGTTTGCACGCAATTAGAAGTTCTGAAGAGCAATTAAGTAAGAATGCAGAAAGAACCACTAGGGCATCGGTGGTGATGCGTTAGAGAAAATTGTTATCATGCACAGAAACGTGGACGTATGTTGTTCTGTGCTCCTACTCGGTAGTGCCGGCCTACTGAGATTTAATTTGAATGTGAGCAGGGAAATCTCATGACTTGGTGGTTGCTTGAGTATCGTATTTGTTATAAGAGTGAGGAGAGATAGTAAGTAGGGAATGGAAAAATATGAACAGTTCTCCGTGTTCATTTTTTGTAGACTCAAGTGAGGCTAGTGTTGGTCATTTGCTGCCTCCATATGTTATCCATGTCAGTGGGCTTAAAGTCCAGGCTGCGGTAGTGATTGTAGTTGGCAGGAGGCTGTGGTTACTGTTAGGTAGGGTTGTAAGCCTAAACGTGGCTTGGATGCTAGGACATCGAGAAGGCCGCTTTCTGAGAAAGATGACGGAAGATGGGGGGGGGGTATGGATGGAAAAGGTGACCGGTTTCCATTATGTTCTTTTCTCTATTTCTCCTTTTCCGGGCTTCACCGTGGCTGCCGTAATTTGTTAGGTACGTCTACACGCTGTCCAGGTCAATGGGTTGAAAGTCGGGGCTATGGTAGCAATTGTATTTGACGTCAACATGCGTGCTAGATGCACCTAGGGAGGGTATGGGGTGGTTAAAACTTAGAGCGGGGATGCGTAAACGTATGTGGAGAGTCCAATGCACTGTCACCCCAGTCCGTCTCGTGCATGAAAACCAAAAGCTTGTCGGGCGAACAAGAGTGATGTGGGGTTTCCCCTTTCGCAGGATCAGGTCTGAGCTGATGGGAGACATACCCATAGACGAAGGTTGCCCAATTCCTTCACAGCCCGATGTCAGTGGTATTTGGAGATCGAATGAATCCCACGGGGACTTTTTTGTTCCCACTGTTCTTTTTTCGCTGTTTATTTTGTTTCCTAACGGAGGGGTGGTTGAGCCCATATAGGAACTTTCCGTAGCCCCCCCGCCCGATCGTAATTTTATGCGTAATTGCCTTTTTTCGCAACTGCTGGGGGTGGTCTGTTTTCCCCAGGTTCGGACGACGCTATCGTATGGGTGCCGTTGACATCAGGGGTTTCGCTAGCATGGGCTGGGAAAATGCAGAGTGGGACTATGCAAACACACGGAGTAGGACAACGAACGTTGTAAAGCACAAACTGGCATACGTGTCACAGTCTCATACAGCGCCAGACCATGCCTAAGACCATCAGAGACCATTCCGGGCTGGCTGGTGTAGATGAGTCTAGCTCAGATGATGGGAAATAGTGTGGTGTATAAGAGGGAATATGATAGTGGTTGGTGGATGGTGAATACAGAGATGAGACGAGATGACAGGCCACCAAGTAGTACTAGCAGGTATGCTTCTGGGATAAGAGATTCTGAAATGAGATGATTAAAAAAGCGAAATGAGGCCGGACATAAAACCCGGGCTGGTGGTGGCAGCCAAAAGGAACGGGAAAGGAGTGAAGGATCAGGTAAGGTGGTAGACGGCGGAACTCAGTGTCCTAGGATCCAAAGCCACATACCTATCTGCTGCAGAGGCATCTAGAGCTAAGGAACTTTGGTTGGCAATAGAACACGAACATTGTCTAAAATTAGGAGAACCGGCAAGCATTAAACTGAGTATAGTTACAAAAGTCAGCAAACTGTGGCTACAGTAGTATAGATTGTGTGCAATATAACGTAAGAAGAAATAGTTGCACTGGCGTTTGTCATCGGGCGAGAAATGAAAGTTCTGGTGCAATAATCCTAGTAATCAAACCCGTTTTCCTAGGCCACTTCTTCGGTGACGGTCTGGCCGGTAAGAAGGATCCCATGGGGAACAGTCAAGAAGTGATTCAGCGAGCCCCTGAACTGGGAAATTGAGACACTCTCGCGGATGTTTAGCGGGAGTTTATTCTATAACTTTGAGTATTTATAAGGGAGAAGTTAGATCTCAACGCTAATTTTGATCTAGGAATAAAGAACTGCAATGACCGAGGGCGTAGAGCATAATTCGTGGAGGGAGTGAGACGAATGGGTTCAGTACACGAAAAGGTCGTACGGTGGTACAGCTTAAACAGAAAGCATTAATTGAGCTTTAAGCGACGCAGCCATAGAAGGCCAAGACTGAGTAGGATGCATTGATCCTTGTAACACAAACTGGAGGAAAATCCCACTAATTGTTTGGTGAACTGACGTTGCACGGGCATCAGAGAAATGCGGTTGGATTTCGTCATGTTGGTGAAGATAATAGGACAGTATTCAAGGAGAGGCCTGGCGTGAGACTTGTAAGTGAGCAGTTTGCAATCATTTATCCGAAAGGTTCTGGAGATGAGACCAGTGGTTCTTCTCGTCTTTGCAATCTGGAGCGGAACTTACTCAGAAAACCAAGAGCTGCAAGGATAATGAAGACCAAGGTCTCGAAATAAAGGGCTGTACGAGATGGATAGGTCGTGGATAAGCAGGGTTCCAGGGACCACTTGACATCTGAATGTTGTGTAGCAGCTTTTCGAGGTCCAGAAGTCCATACTCCGTGAATTGCACCAATTCCCGAGTCGCTTCAGGTCACTAGAAATTTCATCTAGCATAAGGTTGAGGTTCTGACGAGGAAACTCATAGACAATCTTAACGTCATCAGCGAAGAGGAATGGAGTGCCATGGTGCAAGATGGGAAATATATCATTTATGTAGATGAGAAAATTTTAAGGACCGAGTACACAGCCTTGTATAACTCCACTAGTGACTGGAGCAGGCTGTGATAAACACCCATCAATGGAAACCACTTGTGAGCGATTCGATGGGTTTGATGTTAACCACGTTAAAAGCGAACCGGAAAAGCCGAGAGCTTTGAGTTTGGTTAGTAATAAAGCGTGAGGGACGCGGTCTAACGCTTTTGCTATATCGAGGTATATAATGATGGTGGATTTACTGTTGTCGGCGGCCGCCGTTATGAGGTTGAGAAAGTCGTATTGGCTCGTGATGCATGAACGTGACTTTAAGAAGCCATGCTGTCCACTATGGATGATGGTATGGGACAATAGGAAGTCGGACATCCGCTGTTTGATGAGGCGTTTCATCAACCTGGAAGCAATTGGAGTGTGGTTGATAGGGCGGTAATTGGAGGGGTCATGTATTGGTCCTTTCTTATGGATTGGGATGATGACCACAGTCTTCCATTGTGAAGGAAATATGCCATACTTGATGGACAGATTGTAGACCTTCAATAGTAGGGCTGCGATATCAGTTCTTCCAAGGCGTAGAAGTGTCGGTGGAACACCATCATGGCCAAGGTGTGAGGATTTCCGGACACGAATAAGCTGGTTTGTCACCTCTTTAAGAGCAAATTCTAAATCAGACAGTAAGTGCTCGGTGACAGGGTCTACGCATGGGGGTAAAGTAAGGGGGTCCGTAGTCATGGATGCAGCAAAGTAGGAATTAAGAGCCTGGGCTATCGCTACAGGTGAAGTAATGTGATCGTTATTTTCCAAAATGAGAGAGGGGATACCTGCCGGTTTGCTCTGATTTCTGTTCTTCATTAGGCGTGCCAACTTTGAGGGAGTATCATGGCATTGCAAGGCTGATACTTCTTGTTTTTTTAGCATATAGTCAGACTTAATTCTGATTGCTAACGAGAGACGTTGGAGCTGCAAGAATAACGATTAGTCACTACTGTTGTGATACACCTTCTGGAGCTTCAGATATTTGTTTTGCATTCGGCTCAGGACTGAACTACGGACTCGGCTTGATATGATACGAGTTGTAGTGATTTTGGACAGCAAGTGTGATAGGTTAGAATATAGTAAATCAGCAGCCAGCTGGGGGTCGCTTTGCAGGAAGAAGTCGTCCCAGTCTAACGAACGAAGAGTGCAGATAAGATTGTCCCAGTTGACTGCTGAAGAGAAACGATTGGGTGGGTGGGATTTATCGAAAGCTTGCGGAACCGCGAAGACGCAGGACACCATTCTGTGGTCACTTCCTGGAAAGAGGTCGAGCGTACTGGCTGAAACATCAGATAAACCAATCGTGAACAACAAATCAAGGATGTTGTTACCTCTAGTTGGGACTGTTACATGTTGGATCCAGCGCCCTACGCGGATGCATGACATAAAATCTAATAAGTTGTTTAGGGCAGATAGAGTATTCCAACAGATGCTCGGTGCATTGAAGTCCCCCGCGATGAGTTTGGAGGAACAGGGCAGCAATGAAAGGTAGTTGAACGCGTCAATAATCTTGGTAAGGTCCATAGGGTTGGAATCTGGTGGCCGATAGATGCAACCAATATGAAGATAGGAGTTAGGTAAGGGAATCGTCAACCACAGAGAATCCTGAACGGCGTCGAGAGTTGTGTGTGAGAGTAGAATGGCCTGCAGAGTGTTTTTGACATAAATTAGACAGCCTCCCCCAAGACGAGGCCTATTCCTTCGGAACATCTGGTAGCCAACCAGAAAGACTCGATCTGACGGGACGGAATCCGTTAGCCAAGTTTCAGTTACAATGATAATATCAAAGTTGGAGAGCTGAGCGATGCTGCGGATGGCTTTAGTTTTGTTCAGTAATGAACGAGCATTTACCAGTATGACGGAAAGAGACGATGCAAGCCTCGATGGTGGTGTATATGGTGGGGGGTTCGGTAGTGGTGATGAAGGTGGTAATTCCAGTGGAGAATAGGGCAAGGATGGGGGGAGGACCTCGGTTGTTCCACGGATTTGATGAGTTGTACTCTGGTGAGGGATAGTGTAAAGAAAGAGGGATGAAGAGGTGCTGTTTAGGAGAGTAGTTTGAATGCGGGGAATATTCTCGGAGGGGGCCGGCAGGAAAAAAAGCAGCCACGGATGGATGGCAGTGCTAGGCTAGGAGACGTGGATGGGTCCTGTTAGAGTGGGAAGCTAGGTGAGGCACGGACATGGTTCCCAGGGAGTGACTGGGTGGCAGTGGAGGTTTAGAGCAGTTGGTGTGGCGGATGGTAATGTAATAGAGCGGTGATTGAGGGGGGATATGGTGGGTAAAAGTAGGGTGGAAATGATAGGGCAGTTAGCCGAGATGGAAAAGTAGGATTCACAGACACACAAGAGGCTGGTAAAATGTCGCTCGACTGAGTTTTTTTCTTATGGTTTGCATGTGCATTATGTTGGTGGGTCTTGTTCTTTTGGCGACGAAGTGTTCACTTCTGAGGGTCAGTCTGCACTGACGGGCTAACCTGCGGTGGTGGCCTAGGTGGTAACCAGATACATTCTAGTGGCGAATGGGTGAGTGCAGCGGGTGAGCTTAGGGGCCTGGTTGGGTTATCAAAAATGCCAGAGGTAACGGGATGCATGGGTGTAAACGGAGGTGGGTTGACGGTGCGGTGATTTTTAGGTACGGTTGCATAACCCGACACGGAGCTAGTAGAAAGAATGGGGTCGTCTAGACTTGTGGAGAACATGAGCTCGCGGGTGGATGAGTCGGAAGAACCTTCATCAGTTTTGTGAATGCTGGGGCGCTTGTTCCATTCTATAGATTTGCTTGGGCCATTATGAACATTGGGGCGTTTGCCAGGTGGCTCATTGGGTGAGAAAATTGGCGTACTGTCTAAATCTACGGTTGCATTGTGATCTGCAATAGATGGCAACATCGGGTGATGGCCAGTGGTAGGTGCACCGCAGTTTCGGGGTGGATTGTTAGTTTCACCAACACCGGGGCAACTGTTCTGGGCCTGACTCTTGTGCACCTCCCTTTAGAGTGGGGTCTTGTCCGGAAGTATCTTGGCGCACTTGAAGCCGGTTTTGGCTACGACTAACGATTGCCGGCTGATAAAGGTCTTGGCGACAATTTCATTTGTAAACTAGAAAAGCAGTGGACAGGTGGTGCGCAGGGAAGTTTTGCGGAGTCAAACACAGTGGCACGGTTGTGAGCCAAGGTTGCAAGCGCCTAAGATCATATTTTTAGCAGCTGAGAAAGGTATTCGGTCTGGAATGTTAAACACAATCGCACTGTTTGCCTTTTTTATCCTTCTGAAGATCTCCGAGGCAATTGTGTCCACCAATTTCGTGGCCAGTAGTAGATTGGTTGGGGTTTGGTGTGCGGCTGGATCAAGCAAGAACGCTATAGGTATCAGTTGGCTGATAATCAGATCAGCGGAGTCAAGTCGGGAGGAAAGACTGCTCAGAGTTTTGGTCATTTCCGTAGATTGTCTATTGGCATTTCCAAGTATATCTACCAGGGAGACTGAGCAGTTGTCCGGTGAGTTTTGGAATTTAGTGGTCTTGCGACGGCGAGTGCTGACAGTGATTTTGGGTCGGCTGGGAGGAGATGTAGGCATATCTATGGTGTTAAAGATGTAGATAGCCAGTCGGACAAGATGTGGCAATATGCGAGGGTTAAAGAGCTATACGGAAGCAGGAGATTAAGTGCAGAGTATTGCCAATATATGTAAACCTAAGGGAAGAGTGTTCGCCACAGGAGGTCAATATCGGCGGAACTAATTATGTATCAGCTGTTCAGCTAAAAACTGCAAGCAGTTTCTGCGGATGTTGCAGTTTGTAAGTTTCCGGATGTATTACGCGAGTCAAGACGGCTTCAGTCTTTTTACGAAGGTGATTCCCTGAGTGGTATCTTGTAGTCTGCTGGTGTTGTTTGACTGGGACTGATATTTAGCTTTAGCCACTATGGAAACAGTGGACTTCATCAGCGCAAGCTCCACGGCATTTCTCAGAAAATAACTTGGCTGATGTATATTTACCCGGTTCCGAGACACAGGTAGTCTAAAGCAGTAGCAACCAACCACACTCCGTGGGACGTCATCCAGCACAAATTCTTGCAGCTCGGTCTACAAGTGTCATCCTGAACATCTCAGGCCGCAATGGAGGAAATGATCCCCGACACCGATACTATGAGGGCTTATCAGGATGATTTGCCTACCTTCACGCCCCCGACGGAGGAACACGACGGCGGATTTGCAACTCTCTTTCGAGAAGTACGTAGCCACATTCGCATGAATTTCGAGGCCAAAATGAGATCGATCCGTAAATTCTAAGACACCGGATTAATGAGTGAACAACAACATTAAAAATATGCGGACATCAATGATGCGATCACATGGGCTCAGAAGACGAGAACCAACTTGCGGCTTGCGAGACGCAAGTACTTGCGTCACGTAGGTTCAGAATAGGGTAAGACAGAGTAGCGCGCAGGACGCGAATAAACAGGGGTTGGTCAATGAAAAGATATAGTGCGTGGAAAAACTTACAAGTAGCGTATACAAGTGTGTGATGTCAAGGGGACATGAAACTGCAGTGTTTTTGGGAGGATCTTCCACAAATGGTCGTTGCACCGCACAGTAAAATCCTTCCGAATCTTAGCAGAGTCAGAGGTTTGGAATAAGGGTACTGAATCTCCCTATCTACTCAGACCCTGCTGTCAGTGCGCGTACCTAACATATTTGACGTCAGCATTCTACTCACGATCGCACTTGATCCGATGGCTGCACCGACGCTATGTTACTCTGCATCGTCCAGGAGAACGGCTGATCAACTGCGGGTATAAAGAGAAAATATATGTGCTGTCCTCGGGAGAGCTGACGTGGATTTTCTGCGTGTGCTTGTGTGAGTGTGTGTGATGATAATGATGATAACGGCTTACTTCGGAAAACCCCGAGACATGCTGCAACGCAAGATTAAACGGTACAATTGGAAGCAAAATCCGAATTTGTGGAGAGTGGTTCAAGTATGTGCACTTGATATAGTACAGAAGAAAGTATTTAAGTTACTCTTTATAGTGGCCCCCGGCCAGTTTGAACTGAAGGTCGGGTAGCCAAGCCGGCTGAGTTCAGGTGGAGCTAGTTGGAATAAGTAGACCCTTACTCAAATAATACAAAAAAAGTGACAGGGCAACGACAGAGTCAAATAGAATTGACGGAAATTTTGTTCACCTTGAGGGGAGGGGAGTTTCCGGGGAGACGTGAACCAGCCGTAGCGCTCCGCGGAGTATGGAACGGCTTAGGATAAAATTCACACTACGGAAGGAGTGCATTTGCGGACAAAGAACAAGAAAAATCCTTCGAAGATTACCATTGTAATGTTTAGCTACCGAGTATCAGCTGAGTCAGTTGACTACTCAGTGAAGGGCCCATCTGTAGAGAGGGACTGCCTAGGTGATGGTGAAAAAAGTGGCGGGAAGTAAAGATGTAATCGCTGGGCAGATGGTTTACCTTCAGAAACGTGGAATGTGGTGCACCAACATGGAAGTAGGAATCGGGCGACAGATCATTTTGTGATGCGTAGCCATGATAGTGGCAGAGACCCGGTTTGCAATTGAGATGGGTATTCAAATGACAATTGAGTATCTACGTAGTGATTATCGTTATCTAAGGGCTGAACATGATGGTCAGAGCTTTGCAAGGATCAAAGTTGCCCGAAAGGATTTATCAAAATAGAAAGCCGGATAAGAAAAAGCAACAAACACCCGATAAAATACGTTCACAAAGCTGGGCGTTGAAGTAACTGACGGGTTAAACAGTATCTGTTTATATTCTTTGTAAAAGGTGGATTATATGATGGTGAAAAATCAAAAAGCTGCGACACGGATGTCTCTCAGATGTGGATACATGGGAGGGCATGAATCTTCGCAAGGTGAAGATATTGCGATGCTACAACCGTGCTGGAGAACAGGACTGACAGAGAGGGCTAAATGTCTCAACATCGCCGAATGTTGGGATGCTCTGAAGAAACGAACACTCCTCGGTGACTTATACCGTTTGGACATTGTGGAACGGGAATGTACGGCAAAATTGAGTGTGACGTTTTCAAATATATCGGTAAATGTGATAAAAAAGGGGCAAGTTTTATCTTGGGGATTGGTTAAGTTCGCGACTGGGATAGGTGGTGGGTTTGGCACCAATCCCCGGGGAAAAGGATCATGAACAGTAAGCCGAGTATGGTAACCGTCTTTTGAACACTCGATAATTACGTGTTGAGGAAAGTGGAGTTTTCCGGGTGTAGGAAGCGTTAATTTAAAATGGCGAGGTAGAAGATGAGTACGATGAAAAATAGGTGATAACTGGGGGAGAGAGTGGCATATTTGCAGGAGTGTAGTGTAGTGTTTTTTGCTGCAACCGGTGCTGGTGGGTGGGGCTGACGGTGCGCTGGACACCCGACCTGAAAACATTTTTTGGTGACAGCAGCTGCGATCCGCCATCTTAGCTGCGCCCGCACATTGTTGCAGACCCCCTGCATGCCCGATGTGCGCCGGCCAAAGTGGTGGATCAGAACGCGCCCCGCACTGGCGGAATTTCGAACGAGTGATATTGGCTTTGTCACGTAGCTATGGAGATCGAATAGTACAGGAGCTTGCGACCAGGTTGCAAGGGATCCCGGAGGGCAGGGCCAATGTGGTAGTGACGGAATGACGGGCAGGTACCAAATTTTCAGCCGAAAATATGGACCAGGTATTACGCCGAACCATACATATCAGTGGTTGTCTGAAAAAATGAAAGTAGAAGAGCGCATTCTGGGATGCTCTCGGCTGGGATCAACGGTCAATAGTAAAAACAAACATCTAGTATCTGGAAAGTGAAACTGCTTTCAAAGAATGCGGTCTACTGGTGGAAGGGAGGGGGCGGAAAAACTAAAAATGGCGAGGGCCATGAAGAAGGATAAAGATGATTTGGTTGTTATTGGTAGTCGCCGGGGGGATTCTGGGTCAAAATGCCAAGGCAAACTAAGAAAAAAGAAATGAGCCTAGAGTAGACCAAGTAAAGTGACTTTGGAATGATGTAGATAAGGAATAAGAATTGGGGCTGAGTAACCTCCAACGGAGAACCCAGCACATGGAGCGGGCAAGAGGGAAGCTCTAGGCCTAGGGCTATCGCTGCCATATTGGGTAAATGTAATCTAGGCGGAAGATTACTACAGAAAACGATGAAATAAATGAACCTGAATGAGGGTCGATAAGTGAGCAAATTACGAATATGCTGGGGCTATGGCACGTAAGGCAGACAATTTGAACGGTAAAACTTTAAAGAGGTGAGAGCTAGGAGGCTCAGAGATGAGGTTGAGACCGGACTTGGAGTAACCACTCAGCATAATAAAAACGAAATTCTGCGTGAAAACGTAGAACAACGTTAGCGGTAGGAAAGCGCTTTGGGAACAGAACGGGTGGCAGAATAACTGCAGACTGAATTCAGTTAATGAGTCACTTCCCGTAAGAGAACTGGGACTGGATTTCCTGTCCTTGCATGCTGAGGAACTGGTAAAAGTCATAAGGTGGATCGTAATCTGGAACAGAGGCCGGGTTAGTGTGAGGATATAAAGGGGCATAGAGACAATGACCCTGCTGGTGCCACGGCACAAAGTTCAGAGAAGTTGATGGCACTCTGAAGAAGTGAAAAGTGCAAGCGTCGGTAATTTAGTGGAGATTTAACCAGGAAAAGCTGCTGATAAATCAAATTATTGGTGGGATTGATGGAATAAATGAATCCAAATGATGGTTGGCAAGTAAGCTAATTACGATTATGCTGGGGCTATGGCAAGTAAGACGGATAAATTGAACGGTGGAACTTTGGGGAGGTAAGGGCTACAATGTTCAAAGATGAGGTTGAGACTGGATTTGGAGTAACCACTCGGTAGAATAAAAAGCAAAGGTCTACTCAAAGACGAGGAATCAAATTAGTTGGAGGACAGTATGTAGACAGTTAGTGGGGCCAGCATCAGTGACGTCATAACTAGAGGTTGAATTACCTTGATGAGTTACTTCAAGCGTAAGAATTGTGACTTAGCTTCCTTCAATGGAGAACCCAGTAAATGGGACGGGCAAGAAAGTGGCTGTAGACCCAGGGCCATAGTCGTCTTTTTGAGTGGGCGTTATCTTGGGGGATAGTTTGACTTTGCAAAACACAAGGTGGTACACAAAAGATTATTAAAACTTGAGTGATATATACGGCAACTTGTATGGTACCTAGGTCTCCCAGCCCCTGACTTAGACCCGCGTGTCAGTAACCCAAACCAACTTCGTAAGCTCGCTTCTCCAAAGTGTTCAGATCACTGTTGGATAAGAGTGTCGAAAAATCAAGCGATTTGTTTAATTCCTCCTTGAATCTCATTAGTGGCCTATTGTACGGACGTTTGGTGTAAGCTTAATCCACGTTTGTGAATATTTAGCAATAAAGAAATTGGACGACAGGCTGAGTCTCGTGAACGGCACAACGAATGAATGACTGCTGTGTCGTAACGAATATCTTATGCTTAATGGGTATTGTACCACAAGGGAGCCTTTGCAGGACCTGTATTGTAATACTGAGTGGAAAAAGGACAAGTTTTTCTATATTGGTCGGAGCCAAAGTGGTTCGAGGTGTAGCAGGTCACAGCGTCGTTTAAAGTTGGGAGTAGATGAATAGCCAATTATTTGTTTAGTAAAGGTGCGCTGAACATTTTCAGTGGCAACCCTGTCAATCTGTAGCATGTTTGAGCTAACTAGTGAACTATAATCTAGCAATGGTCTAACGTGCGTTGTATAGACACCGAGTTTTCCTTCACGCAACCGAAAGTTTTATGAACCATCCTAATAACCTGCATGACCTGGCAATTTGAGTGGCTGTTTGCTCCGAGAAGTAGAACTAACAGGGGTAGTATGTACCCAGGTCACGTACTAATGGTTTTTGGGGGATCAGATGGCCACCGATACCAAACTTCTCGGGAGGGACATGGCGTTTGTGTGTAAGAATGCAGCTTTTGTCCGCAGAGAACGTCATTGCCCAATCGGTACACCACTAATTGAGGTTCCATAAGTCCCCGGTATTTTGCTGTAGTATTTCTCAATAAATTACGGTTGGAGGCGTACAACAGTTTCACATCACCAGCGAACAAAAACGCAGTTCCATGGTGAAGCACGGTAAACATATCATTTATGTACTTGAGGAACAACAACTAGCCCAGTACTCTACCTTGGATCACAACGCTGTTTACGAGGTTAGGCGTGGAAATTGTGCATATGGTAGATCAGCAACACCATATGTATAACACGATTCATCATGCAGCTTCAAAGCTCAACTCACCGTTGAAAACCATGGAGGCACTGTACAGCTGCTTCATCCTTAATTGGAATCATCTATCAAAGGAGTCGATGGCTGCGCGGGAAACGGGTTGTTACCTTTCAGAGCCAGTGACGGAAAGGTGCTATATCATGTACGGTAGATGTTCAACAAACCGTTGAGAGCCATCCCGGATAGCCTAGTAGTTTTGATGTTCGATTCATAACCGTTCATCCCGGGTTTGAATCCCCGCGTGGGCCCGGTAGATATGCAATGCTGACGGTTCCCAGGAAGGATGAAACAGCTGTACAGTGTGTAAATCAGTTCTATCAAATCGAGCAACGCGTAGCCAATTCAAACGAATCCCAAAACCAGGACAAGATTGATTCGTAGTTTCTACTGTACTAAATTGACATTCACAAAGGGTACAAATATATACAAACCTCAAGTATGCGGCCAAATAGACTTCGCAGTAAAACCCAAAGGTTCAATCCCCGTGGCTCAAGCAAGGCGGTCAGAAACGGTTTAAGGCCAAATTCAAATGTCTCACATGGATAAACAAACGTGAAAAAGTGTGGTATATAAGCGAGCCTTTTAAAGTAATAACAATTGTGGTCAAATTCACAAAGCACGTAGAACTTTTGGAAGGATTTTCAGTATTTGTTCTTTACACAGTGCTTCCATGGCTTTCAATGGTGAGTTGAGCGGTGAAGCTGCATGATGAATCAAATTATACAAACCTTACCTTCTACTACTCAATTGCAATGTCATATCTTGACCTTTGACAACAAACGAATATGAGACGCCCGGTTGAAGGCTTTAGAAATGTCTAAAAAACTGGGGTCACTGCCTTACCATCATTAGCGGCTATTGTAATAAGGTTCGAAAAGTCAGTCGTACAGGTTGCGCAGGATCGATGTTTTAGGAAGCCGTGCTGACCTTTACTTATAAACTGATGTTTTAAGAGGTCATCCGCTAATTTGACCTTCATCATTCCTTCCATAATCCTCGATACTACTGGAGTATGATCCCCAGGCCGGTAATTGGCCGGGTCCTCCCGTGTTCCCTCTCTATGAATTGAAATAATAACCGAAGTTTTCTATTGTATAGGGTACCATCTGAACGGCGTAAACAAACTTAATAAATCTGATAGATGAATTGGGATATCTGGGCCGCCCAATTTAAAGATGGCCGATTGCAACGAGTCCGACCCGGGGAGAAAGACAATTTGATATTTTAAATTAAAGGCTTGACTGCAGGCGGCAAGAATGTTACAAAAGAAATTGGCCCATATGATGGTACTGGTGGATTGTAGAAAAATGGTACTGTTACTAATTGGGAAAGAAGCAAAAAACGTGTTAAGAGGGTCTGCTATGTCCAGTGGTTTGTCTAGGAAAGTGTTATTAAAGGAGATAAAAGAGATGAATAGAGTGGATTTGGGGTTCCTCGATTTCATCAGTTTTGCAAGAATCTCGACTTTCTTGGGATGACATAAAGCCCTGTGTTCCTGTTGTATTATTTCACCCTCGAAGAACAGTTTTATCGTTTCAGCTAAATGATTTAACTGTATAAACAGTGAAAAGTCCCTTGTTCTAAGATAAACGCTTTGAGGACTACTTAACTGCAAGTTAAGACCAGACAGTTTATTGCCTTTAGGGCGGATTGACGACCTTTGTGACCAGTTATTAGATTGAGGCATTGTTCGAAGACTGAGTAGAGTTGATCTGTCACTAGCTGGAGACCTGTACTTGAAAAGGCACCCCAATTAGGTCTGCGAATCAAAAAAAGCAGCATGTTTCAGTTTGCCTTATGATATGGTTTATGCGGGGGCGCCGGCTGTTTACATTTTATGGGTACTGTGAAGCAGCAGGGGGAAGTGGCGAGATCACTCCAGGGCAGGTTATTCTGAACTGTTGTTATAACTTGGGTTAATCCTAGTGACAAAATTAGGTCAAGAGTGTGGTCGCTTCTGGTAAGGGATATGAAGTGCAGCTTCTATCCTCCAATGTGAATTGCTTTCAAAAAAGTTAGTAAATGGCTTGGTGCTGTGAGTGGTTTTCAGCATATTTCTGGTGCAATAAAGTCACTCGCTATCACTTTTGGGCCTGTTGTAAGATCATCAATTAAGTTGAGTGCCTCAGTAATTCGCAGGAAGCCGTCAGAATTGGAGCTGAGCGGACGGTTTACGCAACCTAGAAGCAGTTCTTAATGTTAGATTTCAACTTTAAACCATACAGAGCCGACAATGCCGTCTAGGATAGGATGCTGCAAGCTTGTCGCCCTCCACAAAGTCGATGTGTTCCGCTTTTGCTGAGGGATTCGTAGCCGGGTGCCTTAAGGTCCTCTACTAGATAGGAGTCCATAATGAAGACTCCGTCACCAAAATAAGGTTACAATCTTTTGTTAACGCAACTGTTCGCATCTTATTTTGTTCCTAATAGAGCTTGCACTGACCAATAACAATGTGAAAATTCAAGTGCCCCTGACGTCATCACTGATAGTGTTACTTACGGTTCGTTGACCACTGCACTAAGCCTGAAAAGATCCATCAGTGTAGGATGCAAGCCCTCTCAAGTTATCATTCGCAAAAAAAAGGGCTTGGGTCTGCATGCGGAATATTAAAAGACAGGGCATTGCGTATTACATTACTATACGGCTGATTAGAACGGTTCATATGAAGCACGCCTAGGTTATGGAGCCACGTTGTGCCCACGGTACGTATGAAAAATAAACACTTCAGCTGAATATGGGGAACCCGCTGATAGAAGGGAGGATATGCAACGCGCTCGGATAGTTTAACGTAGGGGGAGGTAGGACAGGTGGAAAAATGGGAGGTTAGGCTGATGGGAAGGTTCCATTAGTCGGAGTTAGGTATGAACGCGGTTCGCTCATCATACCATCTATTCTTACTACGGGCGGGGCCCCATTGTTGTTGTATGGTCGTCTTGGAAGTGCCATTTTGGTTCATATGCTGAGAGATGCGAGGGCATTCCCGATGGAGGAAGTCAGTCGGTGGCGAATTTGGTCTACAGAAGAAACTGCCACTGTCGCTGTTCGTGCATCCCCGTATCGTTTACCCGCACGAAGACTTAGCCCTGGCAACTGACCTCTCGATGACCCCCTCTTCTGTACGGTTATTTACTGCCTGCGACACACGTGGCTTGCCAGTGGCAAGCCTGGGTTTTTCAGTAGGTTTTAAACGGGGGCCTATGGGGACAGACTTAAGTGCTGCAGGTTTAAATTAATTGAGAACTTGATGTTCCGTGGAACGGTCGTCGGGAGCTGGAGGCATAACAAAAGAACCATTCTCGAACTAGCCTGTGGTTGTTGTTGATATATGTTGTCGTTTTGGCGGGGGCAGCCATGGGGCGGAGGGGGGGAGGTTCGCGCAGGTCAACTAACCCTGTGGATCTTCTTGGAGTAGAAGTGTGAGGGGTTTCGTCGATCCTTGTTAAATTGCTTGCGGAAGGGTGCTACTTCCGGATCCTGAAGCCAGTTTGATTGGAATTTTTAACGGCACATCTAGTCACTTCTCTCTGCAAGGGCCTTCTGTCATCTCGTATTTTGAATGATTTAAACTGTGAAGCACTTGCGACTGTACGCTGTTTAGTGATGAATACTCTAGTGATTTTTTCACCAGGAAATTTGAATATAAGGGACATGAGAGCTTTTGTGACCTTTCCCTCAGTCTTTCACAGTGATATGGAAAGTGGGCCGTACCCGTGGCTTAAAGAGTAGCAGGTTTAACCATTGTGATGTCTGGCATACCAGGAATGTTAAAGACAACTGCGTTTTTGCTATCTTTAGCCGTCGCAGGATTTCCAATGCCACTGGGTCAAGAAACTGACTGGCTGCTGTGAGGTTCTGCCCTAATAGCACACCGGATCCGGACAGGCACCGGACCGGCTCCGATGAAGTGCCGGTAGATTTCCGGTGGTTCTCTTGTAATATGCCGGTGATCTTCCGGAAACGATACAGGTACCGTTCTGGTACCGGTAAGGTAAACCGGTGGGCGGGCGAAAAATCGACGTGCTTTAACGCGTTCTCCATCTCCAAGTGCTTCTAGGTTCAAAACCCTATTCCCACGATAATGATGCCTTGTTAGCTTCTTTCCAGGGGTGCTTACAATCAATGGCCATTAAACCACATTAGCTAAACGCATTAAATTTCCTGTTTTACCAATAACGCTTTCATCGATGGTCCATGTACATTAATAACCTCTCATGTATAGCTGGCGCTTTAAGCTGTCCATCGCGATCGGAAACAAACTTATATAAAAGCACCAGTGGGTGCAAAATGGAGAAGTAACTGTAGGCGATAAATGTTTATGGAAGTCACTACACAAGAAAAGGTTGTACATGTTATCCCAATGTCATTTTTGTCCCGTGAGATCTGGAGTGGAAAATGCAAATGAAGTAATGATTTGGCAAAGTGAACAGTGATATATATATATATATATATATATATATATATATATAAACTTTGCATACTTTGCAGCGTAAGTGAAGGTGAAGTTAGTAAATTGTGGTACACGGCTGAAGTGTAAGGTTTTTTGTAGTTGTGTTTCACGGAAGCATTTGAGCGTACCTGGCAATCCGCCAACCGAAATCCCGATCCCGGGCATCCGTAAACCACCTTTTAATAATGCGTTAGATACCCAGATGTGGCACCTCTTGGAACCGAGCAGTCGTTTTAACGGCTCCCGTGAAACTAATTATGGTATTGACAGAACAGCTTTGCCTATCACAGCCTAGGAAAATCGATAATTTCCGATGGATAACTTTCCGGGCTTTTCGGTCCAATTACACCGGAGTGCCAGATATTCTCCGACTAGCGAAGACAACATTCTCCACACAGTTGATCCCAGATTGGTGCCAACGTGGCGCTGTAGGGCGTTCACCCTTATATGTAAGCCTAATCAAATATGCAACTTACGCTCAGTTAAAATTACTGTATGTTTCCGGAAATGTTTCCAACTTACTTAGTTGGGCTTCATCGTTAGACTGGAACGGCTCGTAGGTGGGAGCCACCCCTCACTCACCACGACTAATGAAACTGTCAATTTTCCCCATTAGCAAAGAATGGTCGGTCTGCAGACCACTTTAGCAGGAGAGAATACGCTCCACGTGGTCTGAATGTCATAGGTGGGGTTGATAAACTAATCACTTTGCCATCTCTATAGGAAATCCTGCATTTGACCCGAAGACTGACTGGTGGTTAATGGGCGGGACTAGCTATGCGAAATGTTCTTATCGCGAGAACTATGAAATCATCAACCTCGGAGTGCTAAATTCGGCTTCTGTATCCATACTCTCGCGGCTCCCTTCATCTGTCAGTCTTGGTGGATTACGTAGAGGAGTGATGAAGAAAGCTGCATTTACTTTACCTTCGTGAGTGGTGGGCTAAGTCCGAAACTGACCATAGAGACGTAGATGGCTGGGCGAGAGGTTCCATAAAAAAAGGCTGAGCTAGAAGGAGTTCCTTAGAACTCTCATCTGATGTGAAAGTAAAGGGTACTACTGAAGAATAGGGAATGAAATGATAACTCACCCTAGGCGAACGGACTAGCGCTCAGCTAAGGGCGTCATCGGTAATGTATCATCCGTCAACGCTGACCTGCCGGTTTCACCGATAAACTTCCTTCCGAAATCCATGGCATCCTTTATGTCACCTGACAGCACAAGGATATACTTCGAACTTACATGAGTGATATGCCTAAATAATTCGTAATGTGGAACACTATCCGCCAACTTTGGACTTTCCAAAAACAATCTCTGATAAACCTAGAAGGCGGACGAATTGGGCCAACGTACTCTTTTGTCATCCACCAGCCAGGTACTGTGGACGATGGCCACAGATTTATCACAAAAGAAAACAACTACTGGGTAGGTCTAAAAAAGTTACCAGTTTGCTACACACAGTGTTATTAGTCATTATAAATTTCAAATACCAGATACAAAACACTAAGCGAAATAACAGTATTTAAAAGTGTGTAATGTGGGTAACATTGCATGAAGACCGCCAACAGTTATAAGAAAGCATTTTTACACAATGCCACTTACAGAAAGTGTTACAAAATCATCGTGCAAACCGCCAACGGAATATTTGTACACTTGGTTAGACTGCTTGGGTTTGCTTAAAAATTGACACGTGTTTTAAAAGTGCTTCGCACCAACTGATGCCTTACAAAAGTCGACAATTTCAACAGGTTTACCATCGGCGATGGCCATGTTGTTCGGTGGGCTGGGGGAAAGATAGTGTGGTTCATTAGGACAGCGTTTTTGCATCCACGGAGCCGGTGAATTGGTTGCCAGACGTCATCTTGTACGTGGGCAGTGGAATCCGGGTTGTTCGAAGTAATACACTCGCACAGACGGCGATACAACTGCTGGGCAGGATTTCTGGTGCTATGAATATTAAATTCCAAATAGCTTAGATAATATTCAAATTGGAAACAGGAAAATCTGTTCAGCTTCCAGTGATTAGGAACATCTTTGGGCGGGTTAATTGATGAGTGAAAGTTGTATGTATTATTTGAAACACCGTACAAAGAAGAGAGTTTTTGAACGAGTGTACGCAAAATGGGTTCCGCAGAGGCATTGTACGATATGTACAAAACTGGATGGCACAAAATATAAATGGCAACCAAAGGCAGTATGAAGTGCTTATATGCATCTTTGCTCAACAAGCCCCTCAAACAAACAGGCTCCAAATACAATAAAAATGTGCAAAATTCGGTGGCTTTCCACGGGTCAGTATTATGAACATGGCGGCAAAGCTGTCGCAAATCACACGGAGCGGTGGCACACGAACGGAGTATCCGATTGGCAAGGTCCTTACAGGCAATTTCATCCAGGCGATCAAATGAATTGCGAGGACCGTGCAACCAGAGATCCAGAAGTTTACTTATCACACCTAAATAGACAGGGTGCATATAATCTAGTGGGAACGCCCGAACCCTGTCAACGGGAGGGGAAACCAAGGGACTCACCTCGATGTGTTGTTCCCGGTGCCGCATGGTACGAAGTGCCGCATGGTACGAAGTGCCTCGTCGCCACAAAGCTTGCACTTAACATGGGGAAAGGTCATTCTTTTTCACAATGCAAGCCGCGTTGGATGCACCTATCACAGCCAAAGTAACCGGTTGCACCTTACACTTGTTTATTGAAATTCCGGGCCAGAGTATCACAGATCACTGACTACAGTCGGCGTTTAATGAGCCTGTCACCAAACAGTATTTCCTCGGTTATTGCTTTGCCAAACGCCGTCAAGCATTTACCCATGAAATTCGATACGTTGGACGGTTTGCCCACACCGCAATAAAAACCGACGGTGACAACTGAGAGGCAGACAGGCATGGTAAATTCCACTAGTACTGGCCACAGCTGGGTACTTGATGAACGATAAACCGCAGTACCATCACAATTCGCCTGAATGTTGAACTCTTCAGGGATTGTGGTCATGTTCCTTAGCTGTCTCGTCAGAATGTTATTCAGTCCCACATGAGTGTAAAGCCCGTTATCCAAATTCTTGACAGGATACCCCTTTGTGTACCGAATAAAGTTCTTGAATCCCGACAGAGATTCGGTATATCTTCACCGACTGCTTTCAAGATTCCTTTCTGTTGAACCAAAATCAGTCTAAAACGAACAAAAGCCCTTCCCAAGGAGTTCAAGGGTGAACTTTCATCGTCAGCAGACCGTGCTGCGTGTCGTAAGCAGTCCAAAGGAATAACTATTAACGGAACTTGGTGTGCCAGAAACAAAACAAAGACCTGTTATTCGTGGCTGCCTTTTCAAGATAACGGCTTCTTTGGTGGGAGCCTCAGCTGTTGCTAACAACTGAGTCAATATTTGTGTTCAAACGATTAAACTACTCACAACTTATGGATGCTTTGAGGGAGCCGCCGGAATAGTGTCCTCTTGCAAGCATGCCTCACGCTGTTGGCCGAGAGGCACTTTCCTTGGAATCATAGTGCCGCATTCAGCGGTCGCATTCATAAGCAAAGTCCCCAGAATGAAATTAACAAGACCAACAATTACTCTTACCTGGCAAATCCAACTTGGGGCAACGCAAGCGGTGCGCCGACAGTGTGGCCTCTCCAAAAACAGCACAATTCACAGAGCTGAGTTCCTTTCCTTCATACAATATCTCTCCCACATATTCACCCTAGCCACTCAATTCAATAATATAAAGCAGTTTCCAAAAACGCATCCAACAATTTACAACCAAGTCTGGAGAACGGTGGGAAAACAGAATGACCCTAAATCATACTCCATGTGCCACTAGACACCTGCTGGAATCGTCCATCACTTCACCGGAAGACTACTGGATGCATTCCTGAATGCCTCGCAAGGCCCCCAAAGTGAACAGATTTTTACTTCAGAATATGGGCAACACCGTTTTACATTGCTTCATGCTGAGTTAGTGCTCATCCACTATGGCAGCCTACTTGAGTGAGCCACAAATAGTTATTTTTGCTGTTCTTATAAGACCAGCGGTAATCACCACTTCGGTTGCCATTTACTACATGGAACCTCTGAAGGTCTGACCATAAAATACAAACCTAATAATCACTATATCAAGTGACGAACACTATATTATCCGCAGCGTCTAAAGTGACTGTGAATTTACGGATGGAAGGACGTGACACGGGTGACAAAGCAGAGCCACTTTAACATTCAACTTTGGCCTTTACTTGACCAAAACAAAAACCTACGATTCCACCGCAATTCACGGACATAAGTACGAGTGAAAACCGCATACTGTTACTCACAAGGCTATTCGAAGACTAATCATGCGACCTTTCTCATAAATTGTCCAACATTTCTCAGTTCACTTGTTACCGGCATGTTAGCGGAATGTTGCGGCTGGCAATGTGCTACTTGGGTGGGGATCAAGGGGTGCTGTGGGCTCAAGGATGTAGGTTAGTAGTGTTAGTTTTGATAATAACCTATCAACCAAGGCGATCTGGGTAGACATGCTTGCCAAGTTACTTTCAATTGCACTGGCTTTTCTACTGGCTACCCCGAATATTTCTATCATATTAGAGGTGTCTTTGTGTTCAGGTCATTTGAGTTTCTGAGTTGCTGTAGAGCGAGAAGCCATTGGATGAGACCATTTGCTCGTCGATCTTGCCTTTTTCTTTTACAGAATATTGGTAGTAGGGGATAAGATATACGATGATGACCAACGGATAGACAACCCGAGGGCGCGTTACTATAGTTACTGCTGATTATTCTGTAACTAACTCTGGGTCGCTCACACAAATAATGGGGGACTAGTAGTTTCGATAAGGGAAGGATTTCTTAAAAGTGGCAATGGTGGAAAGTTTTAAATAGGTCGCCTGAGAAATAATCCTTGAATAACTAATATGAAAAACTAGCGAAGTCAACGAAAACCTCGCCGTGGCTTAGAGGAAATATTCATACAGCCATGGGCGAGGTCCCATCTTTGTATACGGGTAAATAGCAACTACTTCCACCTATGGGAGACATCTTTCACAATGTAAATTACAAACTAGGAACGGTGAGCACTGCGACGTGTTTGATGGACTTCATGAAGCATAAACGTGTCTAATATACTTGTGTGTGATTGAAGGGGGGTGAATCTGGGTGTATGAGCGAATCACAGCTACTACCACACACCGGGAACGCCTTCCATAATGCCGATGATAAACGAAGAATGGTGAGCATCATAGCATCTGGTTGGAGCTGAAACGTGTTTCAGGCCTGTGTGTATGATTGAGTGCCAGCTAGCTTGGGTGCGCAAGTAAATCATAACAACTATCACACATGGGAAACGTATTCCATAAAGTCAATGGCGAACGAGGAACGGTGAGCACCGTGACATGTTTGTGGGAGGCTGTGGGGCGGGAAAGTGCCCCATATGCGTGTGATTTGGTGTGAGTGTAGCTGAGTTCGTAAGTATTTCATAAATGCTCCCACACAGGGAGGCGCTTTTAAACACGTCATCGATGAATGAGGAACAGTCTACGGGGTCCTGTGGTGTCTTCACTCTCGAGGAGGCTAATACTGCGTACGTCGTGAGTCAGCATTCCTTTAGTGGCCTCCACCATGACAGTTCTTATCAGTTCTTCAAAGCTCCTGATAATTTCCATGACGACGCCCGAGGGCCAGGTGCCGAAATGAGCGCGCCCGTCGGCGATCATCACTACATCTCTAACCTTGAATGGTCCTAATTCGGTCAGTCACATCTGTCGAGCTTGCAGAGCCGGCAGGTACGCCCGCAGCCATCGCCTCCAAAAAACCTTGGTCGGATAATTGGCCTGTTTTCGCCAATGAAGGTGGTTACCACGAAGATTTGTCGGCTCTTAGAAACCCACGTTTGACTTTCACGTAGATAGGTCGTTCGGGGTGATTACCAGATTGGTGGGGTCGGCTTTGAACACTGGAACCAATGGGCGGTTGTTCAGCATTCCCTCAATCTCGGTCACGATGGTGCTCAAAGTTTCGTCATTGAGTGGCTATTGCTCAACGATCGACAGCAGTATTTGCCCGGTGGACCTGATCAGGCTTTTCCATACGCCACGGTAATGACCGGCCTGCGGGGGGTTGAAGTGCCAACGTATACCGTAAACCACGGTTTGCTTCTGCAGCTCGTCCCTGTTCATTTTTTGGTGTCAACGCCACAGTAACCGATGGGCATCCACGAAATTTAGCCTATTATCGGAGAATATATCCGCTGGTACGCCTCCTCGGTTGATGAATCGTTGCAGGGCCCGGAAGAAAAAGTAGATATTCATAAAAGGCGTAACTTCTAAGTGTACCGCGCGTGACTTCACGCACGTCATGATACATCCGTGTCGTTTTTCCAATCTTATTCCACACTAGGTCCACAGAGGCCCGAAATAGTTCAGTCCGGTGTCACTAAACGGCCTCCAACCCTGAGTCACTCAACATTCCGGAAGCGGAGCCATGTGATATTAGCTCGCCAAGACGCTGCTTCTCCTACAGCGTACACAACGTTGGGTCACGAGTTTTACAGTCGCTGTTCTTCACACTGGCCGAAACCACTTTCGGGTGACGTTTGCCACGGGACTTTCTCCGGCATGTTCCTCTACGGGGTGAATGTGTTGAATCATTAGTTCTATCACATGTTGCCCAGCCGGTAGCAGTACGGGGTACTTCACGTCAAAACCCAGGTGAGAGTTGGTCAGTCTACCACCTACCTGTAGTAATCCTATAACGAGTTGAGAATTAGGATGCTTCAAGTTGTTTTTGGAGGTGGTTTTTTGTCGACTGTTCTAGCTCTTCCGGCATTCTCGAGTTATTGGGGGGAAAATCGCGTTGTATTATCTTGACTAGTTCAACTCTGTGGCCCTTAATTCATCAGGGTTTATTGGACCCACTTGTAGAATGCTCTACGGATGGACCCCTTTCGTGACCAGCAAAGGTCTCTTAAACCTGGATGACCACACTAATGACAGAGGCGTCTTCATCCAGGGGAAACTCGTCCTACCGTGACAAAATTAATGTCAATTCAACGACTGTCACCGTCAACACCGCGCCGTTGACGTCTAGTTCCAAGTCAAGGAGGGGCGTTAGTTCGTACGCGGGCTAGTCCTGTTGAGGCATTTGCAGGAACTTTGGCCCTCCCGTCAGCTTGTCTATTTACCGGAAGTTGGTCGCACCTCCATAGCTCAGGCCGGCTGGGTTGTCCACGGAATTTGTATGTTTCCACTGGTTTGTCGCACTTTCGTCGTGAATGCTCGCGAGCCGAATGGCAAAGAAACTACTGAAACGACTCTTCATGTTGGTGTTATAGTACGGAACTATTGTCTAATCAGTCCAAAGATAAGATGAACAAAATTAGAAGTCGAAATAACTCCTCGCCGATTGTTACCCCGATAAGGCCAACACCGGCGCACTGAGCTCGATTCGCGGAACGATGCACCCCGCATGGCTGTAAGGCATCTATCATGCTGTGCGTGCGGCATAGGGTTCCTGGTGGTCGCCTGCCCTCTGGTCCAGTGCAACAACCGGTCGTGGCAAATTCCCTTCCGGAATTACTACAGTTTCATGTCCCCTTGACATCACACACCTGTATACACGACTTGAATGTTTTTCCATGCACTGTATCTTTTAATTAACCAACCTCTGTTTGTTCGCCTCCTACGCACCACCCTTTCAACCCTATTTTGGACCTGCTTGACGCACGTGCTTGTCTTTCGCAAGCCGCAAGTTGGTTCTCGTTTTCTGAGTCCCTGTGACCGCATGCCTGAGATTCGTATTTGTTTAGTGTCATTTTTTATTTAATTACCGGATGTTCGTGCTCTGGTTTTGGGATCCGTTTCGAATTTGGCTATGTACTGCTGAAAGGCTTCTCACATCCAGCACCCAATGTGCTTCTGGCACTTCTCGGCGGATGAGAAGATCCACTTCGTCGTCCTCCCAGTCTACGACGGTTATTTCCTGCACGTGGAGCCACCTAGTTAAAATTACGTTCGCTGACCTTGGTGTTCGCATAGGGAGGTCATCTAATGTAAAGGCCCTCAATGATTCGATTTGCTCGGTAGTGTCTAGAGAGATGAGCTGTAAACTCAACCGACCTGCAGTCATTACTTGTGTTCCGCCCACTGTGCTCACCGCTAACGACGTTGTTACCTTAGGGAGCCGGTGTTCATCGGCAAACAGCTCCCTCACCAGGGAAGTGTCTGACTCACTATCGGCGGAAGCCATCGCTTTGGCCACTCCATTCGGGGTCATCACTTCCACGGCAACTGCTCCTAAACTTATTGGTTTACTGGCAGACCGTGAAGTTGGGCAAGTAACACCAGACTTTGTGTTCGCCTCTGGCCTAGCTTCCTCCACCTAGTGTAGCGATCGGTGGTGTTTGCCGGGACAAAGTTCGTGACCACGCCTGGTTCTCGTTGGGCGAGCTGCTGCTCGGCCTGTGATGTTGAGGCAAATAAAACACACTTTTGTCGCCCTTGCCATTCGCCAACGTTCGTTTGCTCTGGCTTTGATGAACTTCTGGCATTCTGGTAACCCATGACTAGCGTCTCAGGACCTGCAAATTGTGTGGGGTATAGCATCGTGCTAAATGGTCCAAGGCTGACGTTTCGGATGTTACCGTGCAGTGGTTCAGGCCTGGCCGGTGCTGGGGTTGTTTATCCGGTTGCTGTTCCGGATTAGTCGATCAAATCTACTGTCGGCCACCTTGGTTTGCCTCTCCAAGCATTCCGTCAAGTCTTCAAATTTAGCCCCACGGTCGTTCCGGCTTATACGTTCCGTCTCTTCCACGCACCGGCACTGTAGTTCGGGAGGGAGGTAGCGGACAGTGCCATCCAGTGAATGCTTTGCACCAAGGTCAGCCCCGTAACCCAAATGGTCGACGGCTATTGAAACGTTCTGCATCTTAATTATGAGATCGGCCATTGCATAGACGTCGCTCTTTGTTCGTTTGTTCTCCGGCATCGTGACCTACATTGGATTGGGAGCCACCTCGACCGGCTGGCCAAATGGGTCCTCCAAAATCTTCTTCGCCCATGTGTTGCTCTGTTCCGGGTCCAGCATGGTAAGTCCATCACTAGCTTCTCGTGCTCAGCCTTGACAGTAATGGATCAAATAGAGCAGCCTTTGTCCGTGGTCGATTATCTTATTCTCGACGCAGGTTTCGAACTGCTTGATGAACTTGCTGTAGTATTCACATAGTCCGTCGAAAACCGTCGGCCCTTCTTTTTTTGTGTTGCAGTTTTATGTCCAACGGCTGGCATATAGCCTCCTGTTTCCATTTGTCCTGATATGACGAATGGATCTTTTCCTCTATTTTTAAGCTCACGCTCGCTCCGTTTACACTTTTCCTCTGCCTCCTTCGCCTGCTGCCTAGCTGATAACTACCGCTGTTCTAGGTCTATTATCCACAAATTGAATAAGCATACATTCTTGCAATCAATAGTACCCTCGGCGAAACATGGAATGGCACTGGCAGGGCCGGGTGATCTAACAATAACTATATAAGCAAAAGTGACCAAGCCCTCCCCAGTGACTTTGCGCATTGCTTCCTGCCCAGATTCCAACTGCCTTGGTCCTTATCTGGGCATGTCGCGAAGTTTCTCGTTCCAAAGTGATCAAGTTCAGTATTGCAACTCGCCTTTGTGCAGTACAAAGCCAAACAAGAATAAATCCCAAAGCCAGAGCACGACTGATCCTTAGATTCTACGATACTGCATCGTTAAGTGAACAGCTTGAAACACATAAAAACATCGATCAGAAGATCACGCAGACCCAGAAAACGAGAACCAAGTTTACGGAGTGTGAGAGAAAATCGCTTGCATCATGCAGGTCCAAGAAGGTATATGACAGCGTGGAGCGCTGAACGCGAACGAACAAAGGTCGAACCATAGAAACAAAGCGTATGAAAAACATGCAAATAGTGTATTTGAGTGAGTGACATAGCGGAAGCTTGGAAATGCAGTGTATTTGGATGATTTTCTACAGTCCACCGTTACAAGGTTCGTGGGAGAAAAAGCGCTGATCAAAACCACCAACTGTAAGTCCGATGTCACTGAATTAGATTTCCTCGGTTTTCCTACCAATACAAGAGGATACTGACCCGGTCGAAATCGTCCCTAATCCCTTCTTGGTAGTGAGTCACTGGAAAATAGGACACTCTTGTGGCCAGATCTTAGAAGCCTGCAGTACTTCTCCAGATTCATCGCGGCGTTTTGGACACAGGCCCAAACATTGCTTGTATCCCAGCCATCCGACACTTGGCAGTGGAACTAGCGGCGTGAAAGGACTAAGCGGTCCCATTTAAAACATATTTGACCAGCCGGCATAATCCCTGCCTGCCCCATCCAAGCAAACAAAGCTGACCACCGGAGCGTCCAAAGTTGGGATAGAAGCAGTTCTGCAGTGGAACGAATGTCCTTTTACGTGCACCTCAAGTATTATCTAAGCCGCGGAGAGTTATGTCCAGAAGCAGTAGGAAACTTCCGCCGTTTCCCCGACTGACTTCTGCAGCCCATTCACGAACGGGTACCGCGTGCTTATACTGGCCGGCTTATTCCAAGTGACCAAAACTTTTCTTGACCTATTCACCAACCATTTCATTCGTGGTTCAGGTGCCCCAGCTGAGAAAGAACGGCGCAGGTACTGACAACAAATAGTCAACTCCCAGTCTGTGGGGCCTACGTAGAAATCTGGTCTGACAGAATTGGATTTTGGCATCTGCTCACGTCGACAATTCACCCGTGCCCTAGTGTTGCAGCGAAAACCGTGGCCAGCTACGTGATAAATGAGCTAGCATAGGTCAACCCAAGAACCCAGGACTTGGAAGAGCTCCTCGACAATTTCCCGTTTCATTACAAAAATGAAGTGCCCTAGCCCGCGAAGAAGAGTTCAAGGGCTCTACTCAATATCTGGAGGCAGTGATCACCCTAATCCGTCTTGAATTCAATGATGTCAGATACCTCAGTGGCACTCGGCCCTCCTAACCAACAGAGGGCAACCTGGCCAATCTGTGGTCGACATGACGGATCTCGGCCAAATTCATCTCAAGGTGCCATCGACGATGTGGCGAATCACACGGCTGAGACGACCAAGGACCCGGACGGCGATCTATGTATTCCGCCAAATTAGACGACTGCCGCGGCCACCGAGCAAAAACAACCAGCCACGAATCGCAGGACATTACGAAAAGCGAACCAAGTTGGCGAGGTACCAGGGGCGAAGGAAGACTGTATTGAATCAGCGAGTATCACACTCAAAACGACGTGGTACAGCTTCGTAGCTACTCACTCTGAGGGGCTTCAACTAATCAGGATTGCCGACAGAAGCCACCAAGAATGACCTCTGTTACCGGTCAACCTTAAACCTTCCAAGTACCTACTTCGACTCAAAGTATACAAGCCAATTCTGCAATGCAGTTCAATATCGACGCCTTGTTGTTCTTGCCAATTCGGTTTGCGCAGCTCCTGATGGAAGCGATTTCAATACCTCAGTTCCGGCATTGTGAATATAGCAGACTGCTGGATATAAATTCGTAGTTCATGTTCTCTTTGATCCCAAAGGGGCATATTGCAGCATAGCCTTATACTGCACAGAAGCACGAAGAGCTCCAAATCAGGGAAATTTACTTCTCAAATAAGTTGTTACTCCTTTGGAATACTCTTCCAAATGAGGTTGCAAATAACACAAAGCTGTAAACCTCCGCCAAATGGTGGTGTACCCCGAATTATGTCGTGCATTTTTACTGTCGGAAGCAGTCAACCTGGTTGCTTACCCCCCCCCCCCCTCCTTGACATAACTAACACCGTATAAAATTTCCGCCTTTTGGAAAAGAACAAGGTCACTCAGTGATGGGAGCTGGGGGAGGCGAAGACAACACCTCGTTGCACATGAATGGCTTTAGCTACACGAAGCTATGAGCATGCTTAAATGAACTGGATTGTGTCGCCTTGCACGTGGAGTCCTAGTGCATTGATGTGTTCCATATCTGTCATCCGAAGCCAGCGCTGTTTCGCCTTCACTGAAGTTACCATTGCTGTTGCTTCCAACCGACTTCCAAAGAGTTGGACTTTTACGTCTTGCCCACCTCGCTTTTATGATGTTTTTCTTTTCCTTATTCTGTCTTCTAAGTTTACCGAATCCCCCAGTAGTGTCTACAAACACCGTGAAAAGATGGGAAGCTCTCAACATTGTCCGCCAAAGCACCGCAACTACAGTCCACATAGAACCAAAGACAGTAAGCATCGGGGTCCTATCCTCGAGACAGACTGCTTGTCAGTCTGCCATGTCCCATCGCTCGGCGGGATCTACGTTGGTTGTTACTTTCAGAGGTCTCTTGCTTTAGGAAGCAGAAATGGATGGTCACACATTTCGAAGCCTACGGCATTGTTGTGACCACTGGAGCAAACCACGGGCCCCATTTTTCCGTTGCAGCACGTGGGGATCTCTGGAGTCTTGGTTGTACGGAATTACAAAAATGCATTTCAAGCCTTTTTATCCTGCCACATGATCTGACCTTATCTCGCACCAAAACCGCGCACGTGTGACCTCTGGATGGCTGGCGTGATTCACCCTGAGCTGGAAGTTTGTTAAAAAGTCACACTACTTAGAAAATCGGAGCGGAATCCTGAAGTGGCAAGAGCTCGAAAACTCTATTAGTATCTATACTCGGATAGGCACGCACCAGCTTCCTCCTGGAACACACAGGTTTGGTAGACACGAAAAAGCGCCGACAAGAAAACCTCCTGGACTGTAGATCGGCCGTAGCCACACGGACCTCAGCGCAAGCCGAGCTGAACCGAGCTGAGAACAGACCCTGACATCCTGATCAACCTTCCGGGCCAAACGGGTAAAGTGGCTTCTGCAGGGCACCGATTACAAACCACAACAAGACAGTTCACTTACTGCAGACCCTGAGTGAACTGTTTGAGGACGCATGAAAACACCTCACAGTGGGTAACTTCAACCATCCGCACGTTGTCTGGAAGCTTTAGGTCTGCAAGCCGAGGTCGCAGGAGGAGACCTTCTTAGATTAGCTGCACGATAACACTCTGTACCAGCATATTAGAGAAGATACCAGATGTATGGCTGGATGCATTCCTTGCTTGTTTGGTCTAGCAATAAAAAATCTCCCCAACGACTTTTTCGAACCACAATGCTCTGCACCTTTGGGAGCGGTTGATCACTTGTGTTAAGATCACCCTGCGTATGCGGCAACCCAAGGTAGCCCCAGGACTGGGCGGGAATTTCGGTAATGCCAATTTAGATAAGCTTCGCATTATGGAGACTGGGCTGACCTGGGACACGATGGAGGAGGCCACTGTCCAGGAAATCTACCAGGCCGCAAGGACCGCCTAATTGCCCTCCAGGACGAGATTTTGTCATTGGGACGAAGGTGTGTGGAGAGCAATCTAATGTGGTGGAGATCTGTAGTTACCAGGACCACCAAACATAAAATCCACGGCTGGAAACTTTTCAAGGCTTTGCGGCCAACCAGATTGGGCTGGCTGTACCAAGCTTCGAAATTAGACGGTGAACCTTTGGCAAACTGCTAAGACAGAGTTTGAGCTTCATCTAGCCAAATACGTATAAAAGAAATGGGGGAATTTTGAAGCTAGTACACTCGAAAGGCCCAACAAAAGACGGGGTAGGTGCGCTCTGCAAGGTGGACCGCGGTACCGCCTCCGATATACAGGGCAAAGCACACCTCCCCGGGTGGATACTTTGGTAGTGTACGTATGGTAAGTGGTGGGTAAACTTATTCTAACTGCGAGCCACGAGTGGCCAAATTACCTTATCCCAAAGTCAAAATACAGTTGGCTCATTGATTCTATAGCATAAAAGTAACAAATTGTGCGCTTGGAAAGCATGCACAAACCTCAACTGTACGGCCATACCGTTCAACAAAGCGAACCGGTGTTCAGCAAAAGTCACTGTCAGATACGACCGTCGCCGCGGGCAGAGGTCAAGTCAAAGGGATTCCACGACGCACATGAGTGAAATATAAACTGGTGTTCAGGTACACTGGTAGATGTTTGCCATGTCTGTTCGAGGATCGACGAAAACAAATAGTACAGCCTAACTGAGCAAGTATATGAAAACCGTAGGGGAAGACTCCTGCAAATATGCGTCGTGGACGCTGGTACATCCTCCGCCGGAGCTGAATTGGCTAACACTTTCAGAGAGAATCGTGCTTAGGCGCCTGAAAAAAGTATGACCGTAAGTCGGCTGGTCTAAGTGGCATTCGCCCAGCTATCGCCAAGTCTTTGGGGATATCAAAGCTCCAATGGTATTTAAGCTGTACAGGTCCACGCTGGACGGGAGCAAACCGTCCCGGGAATGGAAATATGAGGCGGTTGTGGCAACACACGAGAGTGGACCCAAGTCGGCTATGGATAGCTGTAGACCTGCAAGCCTAGCTGGCACACCATGCATTGTTCTAAGGAATATCACCCGAGCTCAAGTCTGTCAGCACCTATTGGATTAACCCGTGTAATTCAATTCTCGCAGACCGGGCAAAGCGTAGCCAATTCAAACGAATCCCAAAACCAGAACAAGATTGATTCGTAGTTTCTACTGTACTAAATTGAAATTCACAAAGGGTGCAAATATATACGAACCCGAAGAATGCGGCCAAATAGACTTCACAGTAAAACCCAAAGGTCCAAAGCCCCGTGGCTCAGGCACGACAGTCAGAAACGGTTCAAGGCCAAATTAAAATGTCCCACGTGGATAAACAAACGTGAAAACGTGTGGTGTATGAGCGAGCTTTTCAAGGTAATGTTAAATACAGTCAAATTCACAAAGCACGTTGAACATTTGGAAGGATTTTTCCTTATTTGCTCTTTACATTCCGTACCAGACCTAGCTTAACAAGGATTGCTAAAGAATAGATTTTGGCTGACCAACCTCCTCTGCCTCTTAAATGAAATGACTCGAAGACTGGACAAAGTTGAGTCAGTCGAAGTACTTTACCTGGACTTCAGCAAGGCTTTTGACTCCGGTAATCATCATAGGTTGTTCGGCAAGATGGGGCCTTCTATGTAGATGGCCCAGTACGCAGGTGTAACGAACAGTCGTGGGAAATCCCCCTTAACCCTTTGCGATTCAGTGCTTTTCTTAACATCACTCACTTGCTTACACTATTGACATGTCTTTACGAACTGTCTGTTTTTATGGACCAATTGTTGTTTGTTCGCGCCCAGAGAGCTACTTTGTCATATCCTTGTTCTGGACCTGCGTGACGCACGTGCTCCTTGCTCGCACGCCGCAATTCGGTTTCTCGTTTGTTGAGTCCTCGTGATCTCATAATTGAGGTTTGTATCTGTTTGGTGTCATTGCTCATTCAATAATCTAGCATCGTAGAATCTCACGGATAATCGCCTTTTGATTTCGGGATCCTTTGTGAATTTGGCTATGCATTGCTCAAACATGTGTTACAATACTCAATAGATCAATTTGGAACGAGAAAAACGCGCAGAATGCCAAGAAAAAGATCGAAGACATTGGAATCTGGACAGGAATTAATACGGCAAGTCACTGGGAGGTTTAAGGTACCTTTGATTCTTTAGTTAATGTTAGATCGCCTAGTCCTGTCATCACTAATTCATGTGTTACCGAGGGCAATATGGATTGTAAGGATGTCGATCTCTATAGGCTAAGGATATTAGACCTAGAACAACAAATGTTACCAGCTAGACAACAGGCCCAAGAAGAGGAACAGAAGTGTTGACATAAAGAGCGTGAGCATGAGACCAACGACTAAGACACTTCCAATAGATCAGGGTGCTATAAGATAGGGGGCCCCACGCCGGCCGCCGACTGTAAAACACCATCGATCGAGTTGCAATACGGTTTCTCGTTTGTTGAGTCCTCGTGATCTCATAATTGAGGTTTGTATCTGTTTGGTGTCATTGTTCATTCAATAATCTAGTATCGTAGAATCTCACGGATAATCGCCTTTTGATTTCGGGATCCTTTGTGAATTTGGCTATGCATTGCTCAAACGTGTGTCACAGCAGTTGGCCGGCGGATATTCCCTCATGAAGAGCGTTTAGCGATAAAGTGAGAGGCAGATGCTCTAGTTTCGTGAATCTCACCCGTAGCATAAATCAAGTGTTAGTTCCGGGCCCCAGGCTATTCTTATTTCCCGGCATTTCCACATCCCTCCTTCAGCCTCCCATATTCTCTTTCTCGATAACCTAGAATTTGGAGGATCTGAGGGTAGGAGCGACCTGAGAGGAGACGTGGAAACGGTTCTGGACCGGATACACAAGTGGAACTGGCAGCTCAATGTTGGAAAAAGCCCCTTTTTGTCAGTTTTAGCAAAACGCCTAATGTAACCGGCCACCGGAGACTTTTCACTGCAGAAGCAGCTAGCAGGAATAAGGACCTCGGGGTCATCATGAACAATTACCTTAAATGGTCAGGCCGACGCAACGCCACTGCACTCGTGTCGAGCTCTTTAGGCTTCGATCTTGTCTTGCTGGCAGCCTGATATGTTCGTACCAACATACGTGGCCGTAGTACGACCTCACCTTGAGAACAGTGTGGAGGCCTAATCACAGTTCCACAAAAGCGATACCACCAGCTTGAGGGAAGTTCAACCTCCAGCGATGCGAATGGCTAAAAGGGCAGGGAGGTGGGAAGCGTAAAAAAAGACTCCGTGGTCTCGATCATTTCTGGATGGAGAATTGCGGACATCGAGTAGGTCTCATAGAAGCTCTTGAGGTATCGATGGGTTTTCCTGGTCTTAAGCCATATAGTGTACTCCAAGTGGCCCTGGGTTTCTAAACAAGGGATTGCGAGAAGGGCCGAGGACAGTTCTGGCTACCTTAGCAGTGAGACCATACTTCTTTAGCTATGGGGTGGAGAACAACCCGAACACCCTGTCTGGCGGGATGATGGAGCTTTAAACCATCCAGTCCTTCACCTGGGCCCTAGGTTGCAGTTGGAACGGGATTGCCCCTCCGCGCGGGTTTTCATCACGTTCACTAGGTGGATGAAGGCTGGAATATGGACCGCCCGAGGCCCACAGTGACCGATGTTTTCGCCTGTTGCTTGCTGTCTTCTTAGAAGCTCACTTAGCATTACATGTCCCACAGTTTATGTGATCAGGTCTTACTTTTCTCTCCAATTTTTAGCGGAGGTTCTACGAAGTAAAATGGGCAGTGGCGACTGCATAACTTTTGTTCATACTGTCGAATAAAATTGTGGGCACCGGATGGGTCGTGGCCATCACCTGTCCTGTGGAAACCGAAAAGGCCTTGCATGCCGCACGTGACTCAAAAATCGCAGCGCTTTAGGTCCTGTCAGTTTTTCAAGTCGGTCTTTTGCCCTACTGAGGCCGAACAGAAGGTCGAAACCCGAACCTTTTCTCTTGGTCTAGTGATTTACTTTCTAGCTTACCGGCGGCATCAGATGCGAGGTAACGTGGAGACTTATTTTCACGGCCTTATCACTTGTTCTCATTGCCTCCCATCGAGTGAACTGTCTTCAAGCTCAAAGGTAAAATTCAGGCAGCGAGAGAGTCACGAGGTCCTGAGACTTATAGGCTTCAGCTACGTAACCACGTATCACCTCAGGACTTCAAGACAGCTGGCCGCTTTTGCGACATGTGTGATAAGAACAACACAGGCAGGCTCCAAGGTGTAACCGGGATTCAATAAAAATATAGTTATGAAGGGACTTGGTGAACTTTTTGCAGAGAGTGAGCAGGAAAACCAGCAGTTGCGACAACGGGTTACAGAACTATTAGGGCAAGTTCGAATACCATCAAACTCCCTTAATCAAAGGGTACTTCCCCTAGAAAGTT
Source organism: Fasciola hepatica (assembly GCA_948099385.1). Taxonomy (NCBI): domain Eukaryota; kingdom Metazoa; phylum Platyhelminthes; class Trematoda; order Plagiorchiida; family Fasciolidae; genus Fasciola; species Fasciola hepatica. The sequence continues at coordinate 315,329 of CANUEZ040000043.1, forward strand.
GAGAACCAAAAACTGGCGGACAAGCACCGGGTAGGTCTGCCCTGGTGGGGTTCCCGAACCCCAAGTATCGAGAGACATCCTGCACAGTGGCTGATAGAATCGATATGAATTGCAGGGCAGATACTAGAATGGAACCGGATAACTCTGCATTTTGGAAGGCGAAAGCAGGCTCCCTACTAAAGGAAGTATCCATATCAACCCGACTATCGAAGAAGATGCGGCCATTCTTACTCGCTTCCGTCTATAGTGCGCCTCACATCAATAGTCATGCAGAAGTAAAGGTTCCCAAAATGCGGTTGGGAGTTTTTAAAAACCCCACGGAACACCGTGGTAGGTGGGGGTGTGAAGAACACCAAGAATCGTTCCAAATACTCTATCTACTTTGTGAATTTGACCACATCTGGCGGCGCTTAGCTAAGCTCAACCAAATACAACATCTTTGCACCTTTTTTTACGTGTTACACGTGAGTTTGGCCCTTAGCCATTAGCGGCTGTCATGTTTGGACCATGGAGGGTCGGACCTTTGGGTTTTACCGCGAAGTCTATATGGCAGCATAATTAAGGTTAGTGCGCAGTCGTAGTTTTTGTGATTTTCAATTTAGTACCATGAAAACTGCGAATCAATCTTGTTCTAGTTAGGGGTTTCTCGTAAATTGGCTACCAGTTGCTCAAACAGAGCTTCTTGTGACTTACAAGAGGAAATAGTGAAACACAACTCAGAGGCCCGAGTGAACAGAAAAGCGTAGGGGCCCTCGAGGGTAGAGCTGGAGTGCGAAATAAATGCATCGCTGCCCAGAAACAGCTGGATCAAATGAGGTGCAGCAGTAAAGCCGAGTGATACTTGTAGAATCGGTAACAAATGGGTAACAAATGGCGGTCCGGTAGGAAGAAAGGAAATGCAAGGCCACTACCAAATCATTGATGCGAGACAGTGATTGAATAAGTCTAGTGTGTCTGGAGGAGTTGGGAGCACACAGAACCAACCGTGGAGATGGAAGAAAAGCAGAAGTACGGTTGTTAGTGGCCAAAGAAGTAACTCAAAAGAAGAGTGTTAAGTATTCAGATAGACCGGCAAGCAAAGTGGGCACTGGCAGGGTTTTTAAGCCAGAGAATCCTTGAACACCTTGGGAAAAGGCTTGAATATTGCACATCTAAAGGCAAACTAGATGGAGGGATGGTCACACCCAGGGTTGGCTCAACCTAGTTATTTTCGAATTTTCAGCAGAAGCATATGAAGTCAGAAGTGATGCCTTTCTCTGGAAAAGTGACCACAAAATCCTCCGGTTTCAGTTTCTCGGGGGAGGACCTACCAGGATAGTGGAAAGTGTCCTTCAGGAGATTTTATGTAAGGTCCAGCCCATCGGGCGTTTCGGCGAGGTGGAGTAACCAATTCGGAAGCAATTCAAAGCATAATTCCAAAAAATAGCCTCGGTATTAAAAGTGACTAATTATTCCATTCTACGATAAACAAAACCTCAGAGGTGTTACTTTTGTACTCTCACGCTCCAAATTGAACGACGGTTCAACAACTGTAGCTAAATTACAACGAAAGTTTAGAAACGGAAGATGAGACTAGAGAATGCAGCCACGACAAATTCAAGCTCAACGGCTACAGCTCAGGGCAACGGTAAGAGCCCGCCTCCTGACGAAGACTTAGTGCGATATAGCAAACAATGGGAACTCCGGTGAAGGTAGCCCAAACAAAAGGAATAATTTTGTTCGTGATATGAATGTTGATGAAAGGAAAGGAATTCCCTGAGCTCCTTTACACGGAACGAAGGGCATCTGTTAGCGGCGGCAGAGTTATCAGTTTGGGAATCGGAGGGCAATGTGGGAAGAAATTGAGAGATATCAGGGGCAACTGCCCACTTTTGACGCCGGAAGTCGTTCCGCTACAGAGAATTAGGGGAATATGCTTGCCAGTGCGGTGGAAAAGCAGCTCCACCCAGGAACCAAAGCGTAAATACCAGGCTCTATGGAGCTTTCTGGAAACTGGTGGATATGGAAGCCTCCTCCAGTACACAAGGATGAACCAACAGATAGCGAAACAACAGAGGTTCAAGAAACTATTATAAGATTATGGCTTCTCTAAGATGGAGGGAAAACTCTGGAAAATATTTTGAAACTATGTTCAGGTGGAAGTAGCCATGAGGGCTGCAGTGGATAGATAGGGATTGGGAAAGAAGTGCTTAGGGAGTACTTGGAGGTGCAGTAGATATGTGTGTGCGCCTAACCAGTATAATTGTGAGCTGCTCCTGATTGCTCCTGATGTGCTCATAAAGCCTGTGACCCACGTGTTTTGGTGTATCGATGGCCCCCTCCGCCGTTGTTTATTTGACACTGTAGGGCACTGCACTTGCTGTCTTACGGTGTTGCTTCTCTTCATAGAATCGGGACCCTTGTGACCAGTCAATGTTTATCTTTCCACTGGGCAGGTTTTGATGCCTTTGACACTCTTCTTGTTGGCGCACCACATGCTGACTTTAGGCTGATCTAAAAAGCCATTCTCACTCCTCTGGTCTTCTGCAAGCTCATTGAAAGACACACAACTTACGAGAAGATACACGGACTCTCTATTCCCCCTTCCGGTTCATTAGTGTGCATCTGAAGTCTCTCAGTTGATTGAGTCCCGTTTTAAGCGAGTGTCGCTGCAATCTCAGCTCTATTCACGCATATCGCGTATCAACCTTGAACACATATCTTTTGACTGCCGGCTACCCGGTTCGTTGGCATTCTGGATATAGACCGGCGCTATCTTGTGCGCTCTTTAACACTGTCGTGGCTGCTTCTGTGTGGCGCACCATAATTAGAGGCCGCTTTTTCATCATAGTTAAACCATTCAGACACAATGCCGTGCTGTTTTACCCCACCCGGTATGTTTTAAAGTTTCGTCCATCGTTCTTTCACCAAAGGACACCCTTACTTTAGAAGCTGCGTTGAGAGGCTACCATATCCGGAATGTCTAACGATTTGAGGTTTGCGTCATTCACCAATTACCGATCGGTTATTGTCTAAAATAGCCTTATATCCAGGCAGCCTCGTTGTTCATTACTTTTGGTCCTGGGCTTCAAGTGTATCTCAGTAATTCGGTTGTCCACAGAAGGGCATTCTTACCCGAATTCCATGAGCGGAATTACCAAGGAGGTCAGCGGGATGAAACAAGGTTTGCAGCCGCAGCCTCTAGGATGGTTAAGGCCTGGTCCGATGAAGAGGCCCGATATATCACCTGAAGATATTTTACTGGCCCTAGAAGCACTTGTAAGTGGGAGATCCTCAGGACCAGATGGCGCATACCCCGCAATCCTGAAACCACCGGCCAGGATACTTGCATGGCTTTAGGCCAGTTGTTCAACGAAACCCTCGAGGAGGCATATTTGCCCGCTAGATGGAGGACAGAAGAAGTCACCAATCCACAAAAGCGGTAGAAAAGACGACTTGACGAACTCTCGGCCTGTCAGTCGGCTGTTGGCAGTGTTATAATCAATGGAGAGAGTCAGTATAACTTCTTCGGCGAGGCTCCTGGAAGCTGTTAGCCTGGTCGCAGGCGAACAGCAAGGATCCAAAAGAGAAATCCCCCCTCAGCAACTCCCCGAGCTTCCTTGACGACTCAAGTAGGAGACTAGATCAGAATAGGGAAGTCGAAGTACTCTACCCCGGCTCTCGCAAAGTTTTGATAATGTGAAATACAAGCCGTTGCTGTACAAACTAGATAGGCTGAATGAGGCTGAAGAGCCAATGGGCTGGTTAAAACTCTACCCGCGCTTTTGTCGGTGGCATTTTAAAGTTGAGAAAGCCAAGCCCATAATGCCGATAGCAACCAGTGAGGTACCTCAGAGATCGTTGCTGGGACCAGTGCTTTGCCGGTATACGTGAATGACTTACAGGTTGTCCCTGGGTGACCACGCTTTCCGTTCGTGGGTGACGTGAAAATTCGAAGTTCTCCTGAATTTATTTAGGTTCGGGGGGACCACTTCTTTTCAAGCAGAATAACAAAACACTAGAAGAAACTCCGTGCGAAGTTGGTGGCCGCAGATACTGTCATCGTTTTTGAAAAGGCTGGATTTTGCGTGAACACTTATTTCTGAAGTGCTCTTGATAAAGTGGGTAGCACACAGAACTCCCATCTCGAGTTACCCACTTCCTCTAGTTCCTTATTATTATTGCTGTTTCATTCACTTTTAACCAGCACCTCTTCGATGCTTTTAAGTCCCCTGCTTTTCCTTCCTTACAAGGAAGCTGACGCTGAGGTCACAGGAAGCTTGCGTAAAGAGTGAACATGCTGATTGCAGGGGCTTTACCGTTTTGAAACGTTTTCCGCGGTGCTCTCTCCGAAGGCGAGTCGATAAATGTCAAGTGATTTCTATTTTCATCCACAGACAGACAGGACAGAATCCTAGAAAGTAGAAGCTCGAGTAGAAGCGGAAGCTCAGAGGTGAAATAAATCGGACTAGCAATGGAGTCTTCCGCTGGGCCTGTGCCGACTTATCCGGGACGGCAACCGAGCAAACAAGTTTAGTACTAGCCAGGTTCAAACCACTGCTCGGGAACAGCCGAAATACCAAACTTGGACCAATGCGCACGCCATTTCACGAGATGCCACAGCGCAACCAAATTGTAGATCCTGTGGTGCTAGCCATGGACTACCAGAATGCCCCAAGTTCGGCAACGCCACAGTAAACGAACGGTGGGGAATGGCGAGAATGGCAGGAGCGCGTTTTACTTGTCTCAACACCACGCACCGAGCGGCAGCTTGTGGGACAAGGAACCGATGTGGTTTCGAGGGCTGCACGGGCAGACACCATCGTTTGCTGCACCAGGCGAGAGTAACTTTACCCGAGGCGAGTACCAAACCCAGCGTTATTTGTTCAACGTCGTGGCCTGCCAGTAAACCAGTACGTCTTAGAGTAGTTGCCATGTGAGTGGTGACCCCAACTGGGGTGGCCAAAGCGTTGGCTTTCGTCAACAGTGGATCTGACACTACCCTAGTGAAAGAGCGGTTTGCCGACAAACACCGGCTCGCTCAAATTGCGACGTCGTTAGCAGTGAGCACGGTGGGCGGAACACGGGCAATGACTGCCGGCAGGTTGCGGTTGCAAGTCATCTCTTTAGACACTAACGGGCAAATCAAACGGATGGAGGCATTCACGTTAGCTGATCTCCCCACGCGAGCACCAAGGTCGGTCAACGCAATCTTGACTAGGTGGCCCCACCTACAGGATGTAACCGTTGTAGACTGGGAAGACGATGAAGTGGATCTCCTGGTCAGCTGCGACGTGCCAGAGGCGCATTGGGTACTTGACCAGAGAGTGGGCGACCGCCATGAACCTTATGTCGTACGCACGGCTCTGGGGTGGATGTTATACGGTCCAGTAGGGTACGTGGTTCCGTGAATTATTTATTCGCCAAAACGGACCGCGTAGAGTATCACTTGCGGCGGCTGTATGAAAAGGAGCTTCATGACGTGGGAAACGAAAGACCATCGTTTTCTTAAGAGGATCACTTAGCTTTACAAACGGTGCGGCAAGGCACTACAGACCTTAAAAAACAGCTCGAGGTTCCCCTCCCATGGCGCACATTTGCTGGCCCGTGGACTGATAGCAGAAACTATGTTTTCCAGCGTCTACCACGACTAAAAGAAAGCTTCATTCGAAACCAGGATCTGTGGGAACGATACGCAAAATTAATGAAGGGAAACGAAGCTCTCGGCTACGTTGAAACGGTGCCCGCCAACACCGACGGCCGAGAAAGCATCTGGTATTCACCTCACCACCCGGTTATCAACCACAAGAAGCCCAAAAAGCTGCGGGTGGTGTTTGACTGTGCGGCCAAGTTCCAGGGCAAGTCGTTAAACGATCGCCTACCACAAGGACCCGACTGAACCACACCGATGATCGAAGTTTTGTGCCGTTTCAGAGTGGGTAGAGTGGCCTTGTCCGCCGACATTGGGGAAATGTTTCATCAGGTAAAAATACCGGTAGAGAACGAGATGCTTTGCGTTTCCTGTGGTGGAAAGAGAACGACCGGGACAACGCAGTGGTAAACTATAGGATGACCGTCTACCCCTTCGGAGCCATATCGTCACCGTTCTGTGCGAACTACGCCCTTCGGGAAGCTGCAAACGAACATGGAGGTCTGGTCCATCGGTCGGTGGTAGATATCGTCAGCAAGAATTTCTACGTTGACGACTACCTTGGATCATTCGATGATATGGAATCAGCTCTAGCGCAGTTCAGAGGCCTGACAAGATTGCTAGAAGAGAGCGGCTTCCATCTACCAAAATGGTTGTCGAACGCTCCAGAAGTGCTCGAGGTCATTCCGTACCACGAGAAGGCCAAAAGGGTTAGAGATTTAGACGGCTCTCTACTCCCTATTGAAGGCACTTCAGGAATACAGCGGGACGCGGAAACGGACGACTTTGTTTTTCCAGCAAAGCGTTCCCGAGCTGTCTGTAACCCGTCGAGGCATACTGTCCGCTGTCTCTTGTCTGTTCGACCCGCTCCGTTTCGTCTCAACCTGGCTGCTACCCGAAGGGATCTTGCTGCAGCGGCTGTGCCGTAAGAAAGTTGATTGGGACTAGTCACTGGACCCAGAGGACTGGCTGGACTGGGAAGAGTTTTTGAACACCTTGAAGAAATTAGGGGACATAAGGATTCCACGATGTTTGACTTCTGGCCATACGACACGGACGGGAGGACTACATGCTTTTTCCGATGCATCCGAAGTCGGTTATGGAGCTGTGGTGTACGGACGATGGTGAGCAGGAGATGGACAATATACTACGAGGATCCTGTTCGCTAAAGCCCGCGTTGCTCCACTGAAGTCGGTCTCGATCCTAAGCCTTGAACTCAGTGCAGCCGAGTTGGCAGTCAGGCCGGTACAAGCGGTGAAGAGATGTTTTGACTTCTACATTTGGTCGGCTAACTTTTGGACGGACTCAACGATAGTACTTTACTATATCAACAACTTTCGGAGCCGGTTTAGTACTCCCGTTGATAACCGACTCACGATCACCCACGATGAATCAGCCATGAACCAGTGGAAGCATGTCAGGTCTGACGTCAATCCAGCTGATCTGTGCTCCCGAGGTGAGATCAACTTCAGGCAAATTAAAAACCCCTACGGAAGTGGAACTGGAGATCAAAGGCGTAGTGATAGCGGCCAACGTCGTCGAGGCGACACCCATTCCATCGTGATTTGTCAGGTTTTCTTCCTGGATGAAGACACTTCGTGCGTAAGTCTGGTTAGCCAGGCTCAAGAGAAATTTATCAGTCACGAAAGGGCTACGCCCTTCAGGCCGGATACGAGTCGGCCCGATAAGTCTCAATGAGCTACAAGCGGCATAGTACGATATTTTCAGAATGATACAAAGCGAGGCTTTCGCCCGAGAGCTCGAGAGGGCGGAAGCAGTGGGACCAATCAACAAAGAAATATCATCTCCAAGAGGCGAATTAAAGCACTTAAACCCCAAAATCATTGATGGACGGCTGCGAGTGGATGGTAAGCTGACCAACGCCCACCTGAACTTCGGCACAGAGTATCCTATACTGCTGCCGGCGGGACAACCTGTAGTAGAGCTAATGATCCAACACGTCCACGCCATGGAGGGACATGCCGGGGAAAGTCACGTGACGAGCGTCATCCGAAAGCGTCTTTGGTCGTTGAGAGGACGAGAGACTGTAAAACGCGTAATCCGAGGTTGCGTGCAATGTAGAAGATGAAATGCCACGGCAGGCAAACAACTCATGGCCCCGCTACCAGAATGCAGGGTGACCGCGGGCTGGTGGCCGTTCAGCGACACCGAGTTGGACTATTTCGGGCCCTTCCGGATCAAGTGCGGGAAGAGATTATAAAAGCGATATGGATGTATCATGACGTGCATGAAGTCACGTGCGGTACACCTAGAAGTCACACATTCGATGACGACCGATTTTTTCCCACCGGCCCTACAGAAATTTATCAACCGAAGAGGCGTACCGGCCGATATATACTCAAATAATTGGTCGAACTTTGTGGGCGCTCACTGGGAATTGCAGCTCTGGCACAAAAACATAAACAGGGACGAACTTCAGGATCGAACCTTGGTCTACGGCATACGATGGCATTTCAACCCCCCGCAGGCAAGTCACTGCGGCGTATGGGAACGCATGATCCGGTCCGTCAGACAGATTTTGCTGTCGATCATGGAGCAGCATCCGCCCGACGACGTGACGCTGAACAGCGTAATGACTGAGGTAGAGAGAATCCTGAACAACCGCTTTTGGTTCCAGTATTGAACGGCAACCCCGCCCACCTGGCGCTCACCTCGAACGACTTATTGACGTTGAGGTCGAACGAGGGTTTCCAAGGGCCGGTAAACCTTCGTGGGAGCTACCTCCACGGATGGAAGCGGGCGAATTATCTTACCAAGGTTTTCTGGAGGCGATGGCTGCGGGAGTACCCACGGGCTCTGCAGACTCGACAGAAGTGGCTGGTGAAAACAAGACCATTCAAGGTTGGGGGTGTAGTGATGATCACAGACCGACGCGCACAATCCAGCACCTGGTCCTTGGGAGTAGTTATGGAAACCATCGAAAGCATCGACGGAATGATAAGGACGGTGAGGGTGAAGACAGCCAACGGGGTGCTAATTCGTGACGTACGCAGTATTGGCCTACTCGAGAGTGAAGGCGGAGAAGCTGATAACGCTGAGGCCCAGTAGACGATTTTGCACTAGTCTTCGAGGTGGGTAAATTAACCCCATATATGGAAGCAATCAAGACACACCGACGTATAGAGCCATCATACACCCCGACGCACACTCACCTACATTGTACCCGTTATACCACCTGGTCTCCGTCAAACACGTTACAGTGCTCACAGTCTTTCGTTGACATTACAGAAGGTTTTTTCCGATATGTTGTTCTTTATCTTGATTTATCCAAGGCACTTGATCGTGTACCTCACCTTTTAACAAAGCTACGGTCATTTGGGATTGTCGATCCACTTCTTTCTTGGTTCTCGTCTTACTCATCTCATCGTTCACAGGTTGTCTTGATTAACGGGCACACCTCTAATCCTAAGCCTGTTACTAGCGGTGTTATTCAGGGCAGTGTTTTGGGCCCCCTGCTTTCCCTCCTTTGTATAAATGATATATTTCCGACAATACTTAATGGCATGCCGTTTTTTTCGCGGACAACGTTAAGATAGTCTATACTTTTTCGCTTGGCAACCTCAGTACTACTGTCCCTAAAATCTCTTCTGATTTAGCTGCCTTTGATGAATGGTGCTCAACCTGGGCGATGAAATTCTCCGCCGACAAGTGTATTTTTCTTACTTACAAATGCCAGGTTTTTCCTGGTTCTTTATGCATTGGCGGTTCACCCATCGACGGCAAGCCCTTAGTAAGGGACCTTGGCTTAAGTTATTCTTGCTCTTTCAACTTCTCGGAACATGCTGTCTTCCAAACGGCGAAGGCTAAAACGTGTCGGTCTTCTGTTCAGATCCTTTCAGCTTAGGCAGAGTATTCTCTACATGTACAAAGTACATGCCAGGCCCCTTTTCGAATATTGTCTCCTAATCTTCACTAGTATGAGAAAATCCGACAGGATTATTATCGTATGTATTCAAAGAAGATTCTCAAAACAGCTCATCGGTTGGTCGTCCAACTTAAACTACAGGGAACGATGCTTATCACCCAAAATCCAACCACTATGGCTTCGTCGCGTCAAGCCAAATTTGGTATTTTTGTATAAGCTATTGACTAAGCAATCCTATTCTTCCAGCTAGTTGTGCTTCTCCCCGGATACTGGATATTCACTCCATAATAGACAGTATACTGTTACCACACCCTCCACGAGGACTGTTCTACGCTCTAAATTTTTTCTCTTCACGTACTCCAGATTCTGGAATAAACCTCCTTTGCACATCAGATCTTCTCAGTCAAAGTATGCATTCGTGCCTGCCGTTGATAAATTCCTTTCTGTCCCAACTGGTATGCACATGTTCAACGTTCACATAACCGAAAGTGAAACTTACGAGAAAGGCCTCGACTTTTAAGCCATTGCTCTGCTTTCTCGCTTTACCTTACCTTCCTAAATAACCTCACCGCTTTTGAAATTCTGACTGCTTTGTTTGGCCTCTTCTCCTAGACTGCGTCATCGACATATGTGAAGCATGTCTGCATCCACTAACTGTTTTTCCATACCAACTTACAGGATCCTGCCAACTCAACTTGGAATTAAATCCCTCCAGATGTCTTCGCATTTATAGAGACCACCGTATTACTCCCCACAGATTGGCAATATGCTTCACCCGCTCCACGATTTACTACCTTTACCTAGTTGTTTCGCGTCTGCGGTCCTGAAACCAACCTCAATAAGGCTATAAAAACTGCTTCAGCAACCAACCCCTGGTCGGCTTTATATATATATAAATATATATATATATGTGTGTGTGTATGCAATATATACATATATATATATACATACGTACATGTATATATATACTCACTACCGTCCTATAATTATTAACACAAGCATGGTGAGTAACTCAAAGCTCCTCGATATCTCTTGGCTTACAATGTCTCCTTTCCGCACCAAGTCCCACCAATTATAATTCCCTCACCACTTCTGCGATTTCGAACTGGAAATTCCAGTCCGATTTATCTCACTTGGCGTGGCTCACTAACTGAACTCAACACCCAGTTATGACGTCACCATTTCTGCTCCCGCCCCATATCCCAGCTAAGTTTCTTCTGTAATTCCATGCAGAGCTTAGTCTTTACTCCTGCTCAATGACCACTCTGGGTGAAATACTAACTTTCCCATTGAAAGTTTTAGCCACACTTAGGCGTTCACCTTTTAGTCTCACGTTTCATGGCCTCAATGTGCCTTAGGGATCCGCTGCACCGATGAGCCCGTGCTTAACTTTTGTTCTCTTTCCCGGTAACCATTGATCCTCAGCTTGGCTATACCCAGACTGCGTCTCTATCTCATCTCCTTTACCACAGTCTTTTGCGTACGACGGCTTTCGAATGACCCTTCTGATGATCGCACCCACGCATACAGCAATATATATACCTTGGGCATGCTCCACTCACTTTTCTCCTCCTTCCTAACTAGATTGTGCCATTCTACAACATAATTTTCATACACATAAATAAAACCATTCCGCTCTTTAGTGATAGGAGCTCGCTTTAACTTGATTCCTGTCTCAGGCTAGAACTCAACCGTCCCATCCTGCTTTTCTTGCGCCTTTCTCGTACACTGCAGCCTTGCCATACGGATTACCATTCTTTAGTAACTAGGCTTCACTCTTCTGCGCATATGCTCATGTTAAGTCATAACCCCATGCCAATCCGTATCCGTATACCTCTGATTTCTCTTGACCCTGTGGAATACCAGCACGTTTGATCCCACATGAAAAATCTTCACCTCAACACCCAGTGTTTTTCTCCCTTTTCACTGTCTGCCGTCCTCGACCACAGCTGGTGAACTGACCAGACTGTTATCTTCCTATTTTCTCATTCTTCTTCCAGACCACACCCTCTACTACTGTTTTATTCCTGGTTCCCAAACGGACATCCTCTTCTCATCCATCACCTGCCTGATATCACCCTAAATCTCTACTATCACCCAACTACCCTCGAAAGCTACCAGTCTCCGTCTAGGAATCACTAATAGACCAGTCCACTAGCCAAACAATAACTAATTGTTCGTATAACAAAATGTTCATTTTCTTGTTTCCATCAAAACGATAATCATAACCCACAGCTGGAACACTCTTCAGACGGCCGCACTCCTGATCTCTTCCAGATTGCATTGGTTACTTGGGTAGCCACCGGCCAACTCGACGTTAATCCCGGATTACCGTAAGGAATGGAAGATTTGATCAGTGGTTTAAACCTATACTCTCGCCTGCTGACGGTACATGGGGCACCGTACACGGATTAACAAGACCTCATGAAAGTCTCACCGGATCGCAGAGATGACTCCTGGCATCAACCATCAACACATCCGATCAACGTCTATTCCCAATAATCCAACCCAACAGTTCAATTCTTTCCGCGTTGCAGTACGAAACCAATGACCGGAACCCAGCACTCGCCGCTGTCCACTTCGTCAAACCAGTCCTTTTTTACCTGCTACCCTCAACATCCTACCTGCCACCACCTGCAACCAAGGTCTTTATGGAACAAAATACCAGCCATCTGCAGCCAACCAGAATTTGGTTAACAACTTTCTATCACATACAAAAAAAATTTACACTCAACTTCTGCCCAGCCGAACCATTGGCGTTTGTCTCCACTAATCCGTCTCATTGACGACTCTTCTGTAAAAGTCCGTTATACTTCCATACACCATTCATGCTCTTCAAACGTTCACTGAAATCCCTGCGAAGTTTTTCGCCTTCATGTGAATTTCCATATGACACTGTAATCACCTGCACAAAAGGTCCGTTTTATTATCACGTTTGACTCACTTGCCTTTATTTCAGATGCTTCCTCCACAATTAGTTACCCAATGCTGGATCAGTGTCCTATATTCCGCTGGTATCTCTGACTGCACTTTGAAAGACCCATGCTTGCTTTACTTTTAACCTTGTTCTTTGGCATCTCTCCCACCCGATTACTTGTTAGTGGCCGTCCAATGGTCGCTCATACCAGCAACCCCACGACTGCCCAGCTATCCACACCGCCCGCAGCGATTTCGAAACCGATTCGGAGTTTCCGCATCAACCAAAACCGCTTTGGTTCACTCAAACACTACATGACTTTACTGGCATATTTCGGTTGTTGTGTGATTTATAAATTTAGAATTTGTGAATGCCTCACATTGACATGTACTGCTGTGTACTCTGATCTTGCCTTGTGCATGTGTATTGACCGCGGTCAAGAAATATACTATGACCATAAATATAAGTACGATTCTATTGTACATCCAGACATATACACACATACTAGATGCAAGTTATGTTCAGCAACCACAATCAAATATGTGACGGCGTTCGCAATTTGCTTTTGTTGACATTACTGAAGTATCTTTTGCGTATGTGAAGGTAGCGGCGATTACATCATACACACACTCACGCAAGCAGATACATCAAACATCAGTTCTGAGACCAATTCAATTCCTTCTCCATGTAAATGGCTTGGCTCAAGCACTGAGGCTCCCATGTTTCGCATTTCCAGATGATGTGAAGGTTGTTGGGTCAGGCCAGCGAGAGTTATTAGCTGGTAATGTCGAGGAGGTGCCCAAATGGGCATACACATGGGATATGCCGTTAAACGAAGATGACAGTCATCTACCAACCAGAGCATCGGTGCTTTTATTCGTAACAGGGGAAATGGACCGTTCACGGTATGCGAGATACAAAAGATAATAGGCTCAGGTGGTGCATTGTTTGCAGGTTTCATGTGGGTAGAGCAGAGCAAGCTGTCTGCCCACGCAGCTCGTAAGGTTTAGCGACCGGTCATGGAAAATCCCCCTTAACCCTTTGCGATTCAGTGTTTTTCTTAACATCACTCACTTGCTTACACTATTGACGTGTCTTTACGAACTGTCTGTTTTTATGGACCAATTGTTGTTTGTTCGCGCCCAGAGAGCTACTTTGTCATATCCTTGTTCTGGACCTGCGTGACGCACGTGCTCCTTGCTCGCACGCCGCAATTCGGTTTCTCGTTTGTTGAGTCCTCGTGATCTCATAATTGAGGTTTGTATCTGTTTGGTGTCATTGTTCATTCAATAATCTAGCATCGTAGAATCTCACGGATAATCGCCTTTTGATTTCGGGATCCTTTGTGAATTTGGCTACGCATTGCTCAAACCTGTGTTACATACGGAGCTCTTTAGGCTATGGTCAACAATTCTCTGCAAACAAGCAGATGTGTTCGTGCCTCTGCCCAAAGCAATGGTGAGGTTTCACTTCGGATACTTTGTACAGACCTGAGCGCCTCTCTCAAGAAAACATAGAGCCTCCCTTGTAATGTCCGAAGGCTTGTCACTGGGATGACGGAAGGTCGACGAAGAAAAACCCACAGCCAGAGACTAAACAACATGGGGCCTTTCCTCCAAAAAGAACGAGGCTAAGATGGAGCCTCATTAAGGCCTTTTAAATTCTGGAAGGTGTAATGAGAACAGATGCAAAAGCTATGTTTGTGACAACCCCCAAAGAACGGACATGAGGGAACGGCACATAACTGCGAAATGCTCGCTCAAGACTGAGTATGAGGGTCAGCTTCTTTTGCAGTAGAGTGGTTGGATAATGAAACAATCTGGCCGAAGATTTTGTAGGTTTCAATCATATGGAACCCTTCAAAGAATGCTGGGCAGTAAGTGGGAGGAGATACTCCCGGAGGCAGATCTACTGAGCTGAAGTGGAACACCGGGGGTGAAATTGCGACAGGCGCCCCATAGACCGGGTCGAGACTCGCTGTTTATGAGGGAACGCTCACGCAACGGTTGTCTCTCTCCTGTGAGGCGAAGAGGTGCTACTATTCTTCTTTTTGGTGAAACCGAATCAGTGGAAGATTCTGCTAAACTGAACAGATGGGAGGAACTTATCGAATTCGCAGTGGCTAATGCCGACGCAAGTGCATACCGCCAATGGAAGTCTGAAAACTCGAATGGTCTCGTCCACCACCGGTCCTGGGAATATGGAATCTAACCGAAATGAACAACATATGCTAGCCCAAAATGGGTTCCTGAATCGTCTCAATGCTAGCAACAACTAGCATTTCGCCGGTAGACTTCATACTACCATCTGTTTAGTATTCAAGTGTGAGAGGGAAGAACAAGTTGATTTGTTGACGACTAACGCGACCAATCATATGCTGTGCGCAACTGGCACATAGATGGCGCTTTCTTGGGTTACGAATTGGCAAAGAAACCCTTCACGCGTGGATAGTGGAGTCGTGAATGCACGGTGGTGCTTCACCCAGCAGTCAAGGTAGGTGTAGCTGTTCCTTCAGTTCAAAGAAGATGAATATTCTTCTATTTATTTAGGCATCACTACAAAAGTGTCGGTAGCGATAAAGTGTGCGCAGAATGCCTTCCAAATGGGACGATCCTCATGTTAGCACGTTTAAGTGCGGAAAATTTCCAAGTGAACAAATAATGAACGACTGCGAAACCAGTTGGTGAATTACTGCCATTCAGTTGGGTGAACGGTGAAAATTATCGCTGTCCACTGAATACCCAGCATCTTTAAAGTAAATTTACATTTTAATGTTAGTGGTATTCTGCGTGAAGTCATCACCGTTTATGACTCTCACCTCTGTACAACATTCATCAGTTGCAGGGCTTCAAAGCCGGTTCACTTTCTACTGTCGTTCCCATTTCGGCCCAAGCTTTATGAGGGTAATGAAAGCCCTTTATAAAAGACTGTAAAATCTGAGGTCTCAGTACACGCTGACAAAACTGTCTTCACCAGCAGCGAATAAATATCCATTTTTCATTGTTTTTCGGAAAACTTCTTTGAGCGAATAAATGTTTGAGCGACAGTGGAGGAGGTAAACCGATTGCTGTCCATTTTAATAGCTTAGTATTGCTCCCACGGGTAGATGGAAAAATAAATCGCTGTAAAGATTCCATAGACATTGATACTTAGGGATGTAACCTTAAGTTCGCTGCGCGTCATTTGGTGATGATGATATTTAGACCATTTTCGGTGTAAGATTTTTAGAACCGTGCCATACTGTTTCCTTATTTACGCCTTTGTTAGTCTTTCGTACTATTCGTGGACTACCGGTTGGTCAATATGATGCTAAGCAAAACGCTGACAAAATAACCATAGCATGGCTCCTCACACCCATGAATCGAAGAACACCGTTAAAGGAGGGAACGGGGCTACCTTGTATGGAGAGGAAGTGCGTGCACACGCCCGTAAAAACAGCGTTCGATGTGTATGTTTAGGCCCTTGGTGATGTCAGAAATCCATCCCGCTTTGATGAGTTTGCATTCAGAGGCATCACGGACCCGGAGTGTAAGGTTATCACGGAGTGCAACTGGTAAAGGGCACTAACTTTCACTTTCCAATACCACGCGGGTCTCGGGTGTAAAATGCCCATTAGGCGTGCGTGATATGATGCACCGCTTTAGCTCTGTTCCATTCTCACACGGCCCCTATATGATCTGCAACCTTAGCCCGTACGCATAGGTATTTGTTGAAATTCACCCTTCGGTTCCACGTCAGATATCAAGCCTCATTAACCAAAAGATTCTAAAACGCTTCAGTCCTTCGGGTGAGAGAATAGATGCTGTTTATCGGTTGCCATTGTTACAGTCCTTGAAGCACTACCACACTGTTCACACGCCACACACACCCTAACCCATCATTAACCAGCATTTGGTATGTGGCCCCAAATATTTTTACGCGTCCCCTGCGCCCGCCATGACATTGGCATTCAGCAAACTGTGAGCTGGTGAACGCAAACGTTGGACTTAATAGTAATCAGCAGCTCGTAGCAAATTCCAAGATATGCTTGACAGATTGAAGCGTTACGGAATCAACGGCTTTGTATCAGGGGGGTGCGGATCAGATCAGGCGGTAAAGAACAACACTTTCACTGTTGCGATTTATATGAAACGGCGAATCTAATAATAGGGTGCGACAGTTTATCAAAGACGAGCAAGCCAAACGCTTCCGTCCATTTGTTGTGGTTGGCACACTTACAAAGTGTCGAAAGCTTTGAGATTAGGAAGCCCTGATTCGGATAAGTGCTAGTAATCCTAAAGAAACTGCTCTTCCCTGCTCATTCAATATTACTTTGACTACTTGGGTCACTACCCAACTAAAAGGATGATAAAATGATAAAAATTTCGAATTCGAAGCCATTAGCCGTTGGGAGAAATCAATCACCGATAAAGTGATTATTCTATTGATAAAGTCCGTATTCTTCCATCTCGAAAAATCACTGAATGATTCCACTGTAGATTTTATTTCTCACTGCCTCCTGTGAACGGAGTGCACCATTTAGTAGACAAATAAAAATACTTGATTGGTAAGAGACACGGTTAATTAGTCTATCTGCTGCAGTTGCCGCGATCTGCATGAACACATCCTTCCGAGTACTGCCACCATGGTTTCAGATATAATCTTTGTCTGTTCTTGCCTCTTTAGATCAAAATGTGCCCTAACCTGGACTCTGATGTTCTAGGCCAGGAGAAAACATGGTAACTCCTCTTACTGGGTTGCGAGAAAACGAGGGAAATGGCTAACGAAACACAACGATCAGCCACCCATTATATGAATATTCAACGCTCTAGAATCCATCTAAGAATACTGATATAAAATTAGTGTGTCTTTCATATCTAAATGGTTCTTCTGCAACATTTCCTGTTAGTGAGAAACAAACGCTGCATTGTTCTCCTCTTCACGTTTAATCAAACCCTCAGCTGTCACAAGCGGCTGCATCTGGTTGTGATCATGTTAAAGCCATAAAATATAACCGTTTGGCTAACGTTTTTATTATGGATTATTATGAGTATATGTACATAATGAATTATTGCACTGAAGCTTTCATTGGCGACATGAGTCCTATGTCTATTTCACACATCTGAGTAAATGACCATCACCTTCTGATAGCAGTGACAGCTAATAAGCTGTGTACGGATACATTTTCTTTGTTTCTTGATTACTGTATCGCTGTTCAATTTCCCCGTTTACCATAAGTACCATTAGTTACTTATTTTCAGCCCAGGATTGCTATCCCTCTCTCTTTCATACAGACCAAATTGTCAACACAGCAGTAGCTACGGTGTTGAAGATGAACTTATTCACCGTTGAACATTCATTATAATAGGGTATGGCGGGTAACTACCTTATATTCTAGCCTTCGGATCAAGCGCTTCATGTGTGTTATTCCAAAAAACGCAATGCGCCACCAATATGAGTTGAAATTTGCAAGGAAAAATGTTAGACCGCCTGATTAAGTGGCATAAACAGTGAACCGTTAAGGTTCTCTGCCCTGTGCGTTAGAGCATGAAGACAAAAACCGAAGCCTAGTGACAGTGCCATAACAAAGGAGAGCTCGTGGATGAATTGTCTAACTTCCTCCTTCGTGACGGATGAATAGTCATCGGGGGGTTATGTGATTTCTGACCGCTCTCCCGTTTGAGTGCATCCTCCGCCGCGAACTCATCTGGACCGAATTTTGGCGAAAAAGTTGATCCGGAGAACAAAATCGGTTCGCAACAAAAAGCTGGGGAGTAAAACCCGCCCAATCCGACTCAAAAGCAGGATTTTCAAAATTCTTCTGACGTGTACAATGCCGAGTCACAAACATTGACGGTGGAAACAAAGCCATCGGAAGGGTCAAGCACAACCAGTCCTCAACTGGGAATTTCCAATGAATACATTCACCACGTAAAACGGATTAAATTTCGTGACCGCTCGACTCCGATAATCAAGAAGAAGGAAAACTGTTCATGCCCATTAGTTGCCATTTCGAGCGTGCTTTTATTGAATGACGTGATTTTCCTGCCGGAGAATACGGCTGTGGTCACGGGTGAACACCTGACAAAGATGCTTACTGATTTGCTGTTTTCCAGTTCCGTTCAGGATTTGGAAGCAGGCCGAGGCCTGAACTACGAAAAACCGTGCTTGGCGCTCTGGTTCTTTTCCCAAGCCTCTAAACTGGGTTGGATAATAATATCCGTTTCACCGATGTTTCTGCTTTTGAATTCATTTCGGTTTTGGGAGTGTTTGACTTGTTCGAGATCGCCTATATCATGGCTGGTTGGTGGATGGAAGAGACGCAGAACTGGCCTCCATTGCTGGTAATCGTAAGCACAATCGCTTGGTGGAAGAAATCAATAATCTGACAGCAACCTCCATCCCAGATAACGCTCAAAAAGGTTTGCAGGCTGATATTTTTCTTCAGCAAACAGCTCCACAGCTAACCTACCATAGCGGCGAAAAGCTGGCGAGCACACTGAAAGCAGGGCAGTTGGCTGTGCCTTTCAGAAGTAACCCTTTCTACACTATCACGAAAGACAAAGGTCAGATGCACATTTTAGTCCGCATTATGGGTCTGCTAAACAAGTTGATGTGGTATGGGAAGCACTGTATGACCTGGATGGAAACGTTCGATTAGTAAACGCCGCTTTTGGGCCGTATAAACTAAAAGCCGCCGATCTAAATCTTAACAGTTCTCAGTTCACTGATTCGACAGCACGCGCATTTTTATCGTACTAATCCTCAAAACGACCCGTCCATAATAATCCGTCGGATGCAACGAGGTCACAGAGCACCAACGTAACGTTGCTGATCTAGCCCAGTTTGTCGCGCACAATCCTTAGTAGCTCTTTGGGTGGTGATTCTGGCGCCGGGTCTAAAAAGGATACCAAATCCGTCTCGAACACGTCAGCCACCAAATATATGTCCTACCAGCGAAACCCCAAAGAAGGATCGGAAACTGTCGTGCTCGGAACTGGCATGTGCGTGTACAAATTTGTTGCCCTCGGAGGAGAATCCGCAACGGTAGCCGTCGTCGAGTTTGAACATGGCTGTTCGACTTCAACGGGAGGAGGCTGAGTCTGTACAAAGCGATGCGCGAATTATCCCAGTACGAACTAAAAAGAATGAAAAACCCACCGTTGCAGTAACTCATGAGGGCTTCACTGTCTTTGGACGAGTTGAAGAAAGTGCGTTCTCCCGACCGGCTTGAACAAGCCAAGAAGGAATGGGGTATTGAGTCCGATTTCCACTTGGCACTGCAACTGCGGTATGAAGGAATGCAACAGATGCAAGAAACCACCAGAATTTTCGCTTCGGCCGGTGCTGCAGCGTCACGTCTAGGGATTGCAACTCAAGATGCGGCAAGTAACTGATCGGCCGCAGCGAAGAATGGGTTAGCTATGTGGACGACCCTGCGCTTCTGGTGTTGGAAAACAAGGTGAGTGATCTGCAGAGGCAAATCTTGTCGATGGGCAGTGTCTCAAGCAACAGGCTCCTGATCCTAAACCAGGAAGAACCTTTTATAAGGGAATCGAAGGTCAGGCGGGACATAGATAGGAGGATGGTCTACGATATACTGCGGATCGCGGGTGTTCCGTACCCTGCCCAGTGTGGGAACATGGAAGCCATCACTGGGGAACAAACGCGAACATCTTACGGGACCAATGCTAGTGGAGTTCGCTGATGAGGCCTCCCGGAATAAACCGCTGGAGAGGGCAGGAGTAATGGCCCATACCACCAAGGGCAGATACCAAATTGTGCCAGATGATCATGGGGTAAGGCCTGGTGGTCTAGTTCCGGGGGCAACCTGGCTCGACCAGCCAAGGCGCTGGCGGGAAACAAGCAGGCCCAGCAGAATGCCGTGCTCGGCTCTCAGGCCCCGACCCCGACAGTAGTAAAGGAGCCGCGTGCGGGGTCGCGAATAGTTGTGAATGAAGACTTGCTCGAAGATGAAAATTGGCAGTACTGTCCGATGGTGGATGACACTGCGACCCTTGACAATCTGGATGTTATGGCAACTCCTATAGGGAAGGATTGGGAGTCGTCGGAATTTCTGGATCATCAGCCGGCGTCATGCACACCAGTGTGGACAACCGAAGCAAATACGTGCCAGCGTCTCAGGCTTTGCGCCTGAGAAACAAACAGGAGTGAATAATAAGAGAAAACTAAATGAAGGAGCAAACGCGGTGGTGTTATACACCAACGCGTGTAGTGTAAGAAACGAATGGACGAAACTCAACAAAACAGCATGGGAGCACAAAGCATCAATAGTTGCCGTCACGGAAACGTGGCTTTCCGAAGAAGACCATGTGCCGGGCCTGCTAAGTAACGGTTTTGCAGTCTGTAGGCAGGATCGAGAACAAGATCGCCCTGGAGGAGGAGTAGCCACCCTCATTATGTCGGGTACAAGCCACCTTCAGTCTCAGACCAAGATGTGCACTAGCAGTGCCCAGTTATGCGCCGTTACGATCATCCTTCCAGGCAGAAGGGTTACCTTTGTCTGTGTCTGCCGGGCACCAAGCACAAACCGTGAAGAGGTTGTTTGTTCACCGCGGACTTTGACTGGGCCAGTTAGGGACGCAGGAAAGACCCTCATAGTGGGTGACTTCAATCTTCCGCACATCGACTGGACGGCCGAGGCCTGCTTGTCGGGATCGGAGAGGCAAACCTACTTAGAATGGTTGCACGTCAACGCGTTGCACCAGCACAACAGGGAAAATACCAGGTATAGGACTGGATGCCTTTCATCCTTGCTGGATCTAGCAGTAACGAACTTACCCAACGATGTGTCTGGACTGCAGTACCGTGCACAGCTGGGCAACAGTGACCACGTGTGTGTCAAAACCGCCCTATGCACGCGGCAACCCAGGGTACTCTCAGGGCTGGTCAGACGTCTCGGTAGTATAGACGAAGATAGGCCTCGTAATGGAGGGATGGGTTTGACCTGGGACGCGATAGAGTGGGCTACTGTCGAGGAGCTCTGGCAGGCCATAAAGGGATCCCTGATTGCCCTACAGGATAAGTTCGCGCCCCTAAAACGAAGGAGCGGGGAGGGCAAACTCACGTGATGGAAGGCTGCAGTAGCCAAGGCTGTCAAACGTAGAAACAGCAGCTGGAACCAGTACAAAGCTTCCGGCTTGGAACCGCTATATAAAGCTGAGAAACGAGACTCTGAGCCTTCTGATAAGTTCCAAGCGGGAATTTGAGCTCAAATAATCCAGTGTGTCAGGCAACAACCGAAAAAGTTCTACAGCTATGTGCAGTCGAGAGGCTCATCAAAGAATGCCGTAGGTCAACTATCCACTAGAGACCACGATGTTTTCACTGATGACCAGGGCAAAGCAGACGCCCTGGGGGAATACTTTGGTAGTGCGCTTAGGATAGATAGTGGGGTACGATTAGATCTGGCTGTAAGGCATCGTGCTCCCCAGTTAAACGAGCTAAACCCCTCAGCGGAGAGCGTGCGTAAGTACTTACAGTAATTAAACAGCCACAAGTCAGCGGGCCCAGATGGCATTCATCCAGCTATCATCAAGCCGTTGGCGGATATCATAGCTCCATCGGTATGCAGACTGTACAGATCCACGTTGGACCAGGGTAAGCTGCCTCAGGACTGGAAAGTCGCGGCAGTCGTGGCTATACATAAGAACGGACCTAAGTCGGTTGTGCAGAACTACAGGCCGGTATGCCTAAAAAGCACCCTATGTAAAGTCCTTAAGAAGATCACCCGTGCCCACATCTGCCAGCACTTGCTGGAGCACCCCATGTTAAGTTCGGCCCAGCATGGATTTCTGAAAAATAGACCTTGTCTGACCAATCTCTTCTGCTTCCTTGATGAAATAACTCGACGACTGGACGAGGTAAGCAAGTTGAAGTGTGCAACCTCAATTTGAGCTAGGCTTTCGGCCCCGCTAATCATCGTCTTTTGCCATGCAAGATTGAGACGTTCAGTATAGGTGGGCTAGTATATGGGTGGCTGGAGGACTTCCTCTCCCGCAGGAAGTTTTACGTCAAAGTGGGGGATAGGTGCTCTAGTTTGGTGAACGTCACCAGTGGTGTACCTCAGGGATCCGTCCTAGGCCCGGTCCTATTCTTGTTGTTTGATAATGACCTGGCATCTGCTCTTAAATTGCCCAGATTTATTTTTGCGGATGATGTGAAGATTTCCGGTTTTGAGGGTAGGGTAGACTTCGGCAGGGATGTAGGTACCGTCCTGGATTGGGCATGCAAGTGGGACTTACCCCTGAAAGCTGAAAAAAGCCGTTTGTTGCCAAGGGCAAAAGAGAGTACAGTTGTCGCTCATGATCGAGGGCTGCTCATCACAGAAGCAGTCAGTAGGGTGAAGGACCTTAAGATCATCATGAGTAGTGACTTGAAATGGTCAGAGCTGTACAAAGCCGCTGCACAAAAGGCTCGTGGGGAGCTTTTTAGACTGCGATCAGCTTTGTCTTGCCGGCAGCCGGGGGTATTCGTACCTATTTACATGGCTATAGTACGACCTCACTTAGAAGGTAGCGTGCAGGCTTGGTCACCCTTCTACAAAAAGAACACAGCCTGCCTGGAGAACTTCCAAAGTCTCGCCACTCGAATGGATGAAGGGCAGAGAGGCGGAAAGTACGAGCAGAGGCTCAGTTACCTGAATCTTTTTTCGTTGGAAGGGGGGAGAAGTCGAGGGTATCTCGTAGAAACGTTCAAGGTGATGGAGGGCTATTCTGGCCTTAGACCAGATAGTCTATTACAAGAGGCTTTAGATTCCAGAACAAGGGGACATGAAAAGAAGCAGACAAAATCCCGAGCTAGGTTGATGGGTAGATCGCACTTCTTCAGCAACAGGGTAGTAAACAGTTGGAACAGTCTGTTTGGTAGATAGATCTTCAGACCGTCAAATCCTTCAAAGGGGCCCTAGATTGCAGGTGGTGCGAGAAACTACCTCGTAGTGAGCCTTGAGTATATCAACTAGATGGGTGACCGGTAGCACTGTGGTCCTTCTGGAGCATGTTTTATTAGACTTTTCGCTCATTGCAGCTGTCTCAGTGGGCGCTCACGATGCATAATGTTTCCCGCAGTCACCTTGCGAACAGGTTTTCCTTTCCTCACTCATTTTAAGCGGTGATTTGACGAAATACACTCGGCAGTGGTGAGTGCATAACTGGTGTCATAACATCGAAGGAATTCTGGACGCTCGACTGGTCGTAGCCATTATCTGTCCCGTACAAACCGAACTGAACTGAACTGAACACCAAATATATGTGTCCTACTAGCGAAACCCCAAAGAAGGATCGGAAACTGTCGTGCTCGGAACTGGCATGTGCGTGTACAAATTTGTTGCCCTCGGAGGAGAATCCGCAACGGTAGCCGTCGTCGAGTTTGAACATGGCTGTTCGACTTCAACGGGAGGAGGCTGAGTCTGTACAAAGCGATGCGCGAATTATCCCAGTACGAACTAAAAAGAATGAAAAACCCACCGTTGCAGTAACTCATGAGGGCTTCACTGTCTTTGGACGAGTTGAAGAAAGTGCGTTCTCCCGACCGGCTTGAACAAGCCAAGAAGGAATGGGGTATTGAATCCGATTTCCACTTGGCACTGCAACTGCGGTATGAAGGAATGCAACAGATGCAAGAAACCACCAGAATTTTCGCTTCGGCCGGTGCTGCAGCGTCACGTCTAGGGATTGCAACTCAAGATGCGGCAAGTAACTGATCGGCCGCGGCGAACTCGTCCAGGCAGAAGTCACCCATGATTTTTCCATCGAGTCATTTGAGATGGTTCTTTGCTTCATCCGGTCAGAAAAGTGACCCACTTGCCACTAAATCTACCGATCATTCAGCGATTAAGAAGAAGGTAGCTGTTCCCTCATATGACACTCTGAGGCCTCCCTTCCGGCTGACTCTTCAAAAGATCTGAAATTTCTTCACCTGGCTTGCTCGCAGTTTCTTTCAGTTGGTCGTCTGTAACTGTTGTTGTTTTTAGTATTTTTGTTGCTGCTGTTTCATCCTCCCTCCCGAGCAAAGGGTACGTCGGATCTTCGAGGGCTGTGCTTTTCTTTTCTGCCTGTGGTCCATTCAAAAAGCTGCAGACATTGTCCTCCTAACTAATCCATCCCCCTCGTTATTCCTCCGTCTTTCTTCTACTTTTCTTCCAAAAACCTATGAGTATGCCCGTATGTTACAACCACAGTCCTGTCCGTTTTCAATTTATTTTCCGGACACTTCGTGTCTTCTTCAAAAGAAAACCTTTATTCTTTTTACCTCGTCACTGTTCTTCTTCGGTAAGATTTGGTTATAACCCGCATTCCGTATAGGTAAATCAGTTTTCCCTCAGCAATCCGATCCCCTCCACTCCTTCCCCTCCTCTTCGTGTGCCATTCAGTTTTCACTGTTTTACCGAGAGGGCTGTTTTTATGAGGACGTAAACGCTATCTACATATGCATGCACACCTTTTACCTTAGAATAATCTGTCCACCTACCTGTGTACGATCTGATCTGTCATCAACTATGAGATGACCGTAACTATGACCATTCATCCTCTATTCTATCAACCGGAATCTGGGAGAATCGCAGAGGCCGTGTGTTGTTCCTCCTGCGCAGGTGTACATCTCCACCGCCGATGCAAGCATGTTTTTCCTAGTAGGCCTTTTACATGGCTGTAGTAGCGATCCGTATATCCTTCGTTCATTGTGGTCCCATTCACTTTTTCCAGTTAAGTTGTTCGGCCAAAGCCAAGCCCGATTGTTTATTCAATAAACCTTCTTGTCTAGGTGCACTTTTAAGGTTCACCGTTTATTCTCTCCTTGGATGAAGAGTTGTGGTCGACGACACACCAGCCAGTCTTATCAGTGAAACTGGTTTATTCACTGAACACTATAAATTAGTTACATTTATTCGTTTTTATGCCACATTAGCAAAGTAAACTACCTGTTACGAAATCAAATGACGGTGGGCATTGTCCACCTTCACTGCATCTGCCGACTCTTGCGCTGTGATTACCAGGGAGGGAATATCGATATCTTGTCCCCGAGGGCAAAGGAACCAGAGGTGGTCTTACAACACAAAAATTATTATAAATAGGTACCACTGTCATCATTTAAAGATGGAAAACTAATGACGGTTCCTCTCTATGCGAATGAGGCAGTTCACTATTTCACAAAAATGCCGTGATTTCATAGCCACTAGCTAGCCCTTGGTAAGCTTGTAACTCTTCTAGAAATTACCAAATCCAGCCTACCACGAATTGGTTAGAACGATTATGCCTGTTAGAGGATAAAGTGAACGCTCACTTTTGCTCTTTCCCTGGAGTAAATATGAAAAAGCACGGAATCATATAGAATTCATCAAAATGGTCAAATGGGGTGGTTCGCAGATGGTCTGACAGAGCACTACTATACTGGCATACTCAAATTGCCGCGCATGCGATAATGATGAAGTCCAGTTATCTGTACGGAGCCTCTATAGTTCCTAACGGTTTGGGTTTTCACACTGCACGGGGAACCTTGCAACCGTATTCTTATCTGTTACTGACTAATTAACTGTTCCCCGGATTCAACTGTATCCAAATAACTACAGGTTGGTACATCAAACAGACCATTGTTGGTACCGTGGTAACTGTTTCCTAATTGGTAGTCATGAAGTTAAAAGCAACCCTCATCTTCATAGGTAAAAAAAACATTGAGGTCCACTGAATACCTTTGAGGTACCAAAGCTAAACTTTGTTCTAATAAAAAAACCAACTTCGTTGCTCGTGATAATCAGTCAACGAACCGTTACTTTCTGAGCACGCACAATAGCTCTGTTGGGCTTCGTTCCCCGGATCGGTCGTACCGTATCTACCCCACCCCCCTCAGTCAGAAGCGCAGTTAACAATCGCCACTATCCACATGGTCTTACTTCGAATATCGGGCTGCACAGCCTAATAATTATGCGAGGTTTCAGTGCTTCCGAGGAGAGTAGCACTTTCTTCGGTAACCAACGTTACACTATCGATAGCATTACCACACTGTTCATGGGTCCACTGCACTTCCACTGTCCCAGTCCAGGAACCGGAAGCACGACCTGATAAGACCAGCCATACATGAACTTCGGTGAAGTCACAATCTCAAATGCACTGCCGTGTTGTTCGTGTGAGCCAGTTCGTAGGTTCTCAGGGGACCGATCTGGTGGTCAGCCCAATGAGTGGTGACAGTTCACGTGCAAGGGATGACAGCAGACACACTCCTAGATCATGAATAAACAGCCTTTTTATAAGACCAAAAAAACGTTTTGCACTGGCAGCATTCACCGTATTATGGGCTGAAAGCCCAGTAAGCTACGGATTCATCAACACGAGCTTTGCGATGCTAATCATCAGAAGCTTGACAGATTGAAGGGTTACGGAATCAATGGCACCAGACAGGATGTGTGAAGTAGATCTGATCATAGTGAACACTGTTTCCACCGTAACGGATGATATCAGGTCGCAAACCGATCAATAGATTGAAACATTCAATTGATTCCACTTCATGATACTGTCCGGAGGTTTCTGCTACTTTCATCACCAGTCCTTCCTTGTTAGGCGTATCTTACAAACGGATGAATTATCGTCCACGCTTAATTTAGTGTTGGCAAAGAAGATACGTGTTTGCCTCTGAAGGCGATACAAGTCGTCATGGGAAGCTATAATACGCAGTGGACCAACCTCCGGGAGCGGTGGTGAGGGTAAACTGCTCACCACACCAACAGGCTTATCTGGCAGGGGTGGGGGATATATGTATCTGGGGTTGATATTAAACGAAACCTACTCAAGCTTCTGAAAGCAACAGGTCTCTGTCTTTGGCCTGTGGGTGAGAGCAAATGACGAAAGAACAGGGTCATTCTTAAGAATCGCGTTAAATCGGAATACCAAGAGTGGAATACGCAATCCATTCCGACGATTTGTAAGGACGGGAGCAGTTAGCGAAATCGCCGCCTTACCTAGCTCAAGTCCTTCTTATGTTTGTAAAACAGAGAAGCACCTTCACAAGCAGGTGAGCAAAGTTCAGTCAGTAACGGAATTAATCCGTGGACTGGAAAACCGCAGACTTAGCAGTTCATCAGTAGAAAAGTAGTTCACCGAGGAAGGTTTTTTAAATAAGGCTCAATTGTTCAGGGGTAGTGGCCTTATCTCATATGCCTGCTAGGCCTTCTGTAAAATAGGTTATAGTGTCCACCAGTCGCCATAATGACAGCTCACGAGAATCTTCTGACAGTCACGAACTCCTCCTCAGGTATGTACGACGGGAGACTTGCTAGTTGTTGGGCTTAACAGGATAAATACCAGGTGTTCATTTTGCTGCCCTTTCGTTTACTTAATATAAAACGAAGTATAGCCATTCAGGATGTGATGCCTGGCTTGCTCCGGCGATAACAAATAACCACGTTATGATTATCGTAAAAAGTAAGGTGAAGTTTTGGTGGTTGTTTCGTCTATAAATCTGAGGCAAAACTTTGATTATGGTATGGTTGGAAGAGCCAAGAAGGGAAACGACATAAGGCGGGGAAAATAATTAGACAAATGACTGGGAAAGTATCTGCAAAAAGCACCCATTACAGGTGGAAAGTTGACAGTGTTCACGAGACCGAAGAAATCAAAAGAATCAGCGTCGAAAAGACTGAAATCATAAGCAATGGTGTATAAAAAATGACCGCACTTTCTAGTAGAATTTGTGGAACGGAATCATAAATTGAAAAAGTATATCCGATTCGTTTATTCGGTTTTCCTTTTTTGTTACTGCCATCCTACGAATTGGCGGGTAGGTGTTTATTCCAGGCCGGGTTGTTTCTCTTGGTGAAGTATTCTCCTATCCACCGTGCGTATTGCTTACTTCTTTTCGACCTCAGCTAATAACAAAAACGTGCAATTAATGCAGACACAATATGTTCACCACAGAAAGGTATCCAAAATCTAATATCTACGTCCACAGCATGAAACTTCATGGGCCTGTCAGGCTACAGAATATCACCATTCTTGCAAGTTGGATTATTATTAAGTAGGCACATACTTTTCCCCAAAAGAATAATAAACACATTCTCGGTAAAACCTTCGTGGTAATTATCGGAGATTGTTCATGACCTTAGTATTAGTTCAAGTGGTGTCCATAAATGATTTCGTGCTGAAGTTCTTCTGTTGACATTCTCTAGATAACAAGCTGTTGCGATTCCTGTCTGACTTCTCGCTCGGAACTGTTTTACTGGATAAGTTATGAATAACGTCGTTGAGTATCTGAACTCCGGTAGTAGCATAGTGCCCTCTACGCCACTGCTTTTTGGGAGGGAGATAAATTTGGCACCAACTTTTTATCATGAACGGTAAATTCTGTTGTGATTACCGGTTTTTCACTTCTATGAGATCCCCCCTCTTGTTCCCAAGTATACCGATTTCCTTTGTCGTCATTGCTGAAGCCAACTAAATCATCACTCTACGATAAGCTACTAAACAGGGAAAGGAGATGATTTCCACGGTGATGATCAGCAAATATGATAAGATTGGCGAGACGGAATGGTAGTTAACCGACCTGAATAGGGTAAAAGTAACCCCGTTTCCGTCTAAGTTACTCAGCCCGTTTGAAAAGCAACTGAGCACATTTACTAATGAGCATATATTCTTTCATAAAAACAGGGTTTTTTACCTTTTCTCATTAAAATCTATTTCAGTTTCAGTTTTTATTCACTTTTATACAAAAAATAACATTGGAGAAACCCCACGAGACATTCACTGTACGGTAATATTGAAACTTTTATAGTTAGTCAGTGTTCTTCCAAAAGCCTTACTGTTGTCCAGTACAAATATCTGCGGCTCGATTTGAAACAATGCTTCAGCTGATACTTCCAGCCTATAAGCACCGGCACAAGCATACAAAAGCCCTCTGCTGGCCAGTTTTCCACCTCAGGGCCTGTGCACCACGTGGCTGCTCCATTTCTGCTCCTCTAGGAGTAAAGTGGACCAGATTTCGAGGCCAAATTGAACTGAAAGTACGAGCTGCTTTCAACCTACTGGCATTACCCGTGGGATACTCCGTGCATAGATGTCACGTGACTGTGGCAATATGGACGAACCATATTACAGTATCAGTCAGCTAGTTCTACTCGAAGCACTGTTTACAGGTAATACCTGTCTGTCAGTGCTAGTGGACTTGAGTAAAACATGAAGCTTATCGGACAAAAATAGCAGAATGAAAGTAATATGGCGGAAGCTCATTGTTCTCTGAATTCACCTTTTCATTTGTCTTGAATGTTGATTCGAGGTGATTCAGGCATTCTGCCACCCGTAACCCTCGTAAAAAGAACTTTGCGACGACACTGGCTGAGATGGATAGAGCAGTTTGGTTACACCTCAACAATGGACGATAATGCCCATGTGAACCCGTGGCAAACCACGTATTCTGTGAAGCCAATAGCACTGGAGTCTCACATTCCAAAAGTGAAAGCACAGTGTCGGAACAATACGCAGCGGGTAAGTACATTTTCCTTTTTTACCAATAGCAGCCGTTCCTCTCTATTCCGAAACCACAAACGTGCGGTTCTTGAAACACCGGTGAAGTAACCACCAACTGGCCACAACGTGAATGAATGAGTATCTTCCGATGTACCGACTACGCAGAATGGTGCCTACCTCAAGAGTCTGGCCAACTGAAGGGAACAACTCGAAAGACTGTGATACGTCAGGTTCATCCAGGCACATACCGTCACAGTCGACTGGTTTCGTCCCTCAACAGGTTAACACCTAACGCGCTGCAAGAGTAACTAACTACAGATGGGATGCAGTTGCATACTGATGGTATGCGCCCTTCGGGTCATCCAGAACACGTGCGCGGAAGATACCTGGAAGCGTCGCATATCCAACAATATCTACATCCTTCGTGGTAGGAGGTTACTGCTGTCCCAAATAACCGGCGGAGGTGAACGCATTTTTGGAGGACTCGGTACCCAATTTGGCTGAGGTCCGACGGAGCTGAATCAGACTAAATGGGATTCATGACCGCAAGGTCAGATGATGGCTGCTATCAGCGACCACTCAGCCACAGCATTTGTGAAATGCAAGAAGTCTCACTCGGGATCTTTCGCTTACGACAAGCGCACAAAGCAAGGAAAGTACCGCGGGCGTAAGGTTACTTATCCTTCCGTTGACGGCCCCCCGTTAACTAACACAACATTTCTTAGGAATTGTATTCGGCAGCGCCCACTAGAGCCTTTGGACGTAAACATGATTAAGGATTTCTCCACCGGTTATACTCATCGTATTTGAGTAGACCAGTTTTCTTCTGGAATGGGCCACCAGCCGCCAAGGTTTACCGTCTATCTGAGAACAAGCAACTACTTTAAATGGTCATCTAAACGGCTTTCTTTTTCGACTTTCAACAGCGTTTAGCCGCAAGAGCCTCCAGTGGGAAGATTACCCATTTTGGGAAGCTGCCGAATACCGTCGGTTCTATTGGTACTCAGGCGTAATTAGCTTAAAGGATGTACTGCCAAGTCAGTTTTATAGCCATTTTCTCAAATTATCTATCTCCACTAGTATTTTAGCAAACCCGAATAAAACCGAAGGCATGGTATTTGCCCGGTAGATGACAATTACATTCGCAAACACAACGAGTAATATTTCGGCCGGCTGAAATGTCTGCCAGTGTGCTTTGGGTAATCCATATTGTTCACGACGTTGATCGCCGCGGTTCCCTGAACTACTTGAGTGCATTTTCGTTTGAGTTGCTTTTGTTTAAAGGTAACCACATGATCAAGGGTCCAATGGGGTTATCGTCCCAGATACCTGGACGATATAACGGAGTTTCACTGTTTGCAATTTGGATTCAAGGGACGCCAACGACGATCAGATACCAACGAGGACAAGCCTACCTTTTCACGGGCACTTAAGCGACTTCGACGGTAGAGCCTGATAACACTTTCATGGTTCGCCGGCTGCCCGCACGTATGCCACCCATTAGGAAAATTGGTGTTGATGGACTTCTCATTGGATTTTTACCATTCCTGCTTCTTCACGGAACATTTATGCTGCAAAAGATATTCCTTCCACAGTCACACAAGGCCGTCCAAAGGCATCTGACTATAAATACGTTGCACTATGTGCCCATCGTGGAAGGTGCATCTTACCTCTTGAGCATATGGAAAATTAATCCGTCCTCCTCCTCACATTTATTGTGCATTATTTGCAAGTAAAAGCATAAAATGATTAACAGAGTGATTTCGACTTATTCGGTAAATATTTTCACGGCTAATCGATTGTTCCCCTTTTTTCCAGATGAGTTCCGGTATACCAGTGTTCACGGTAATGACGTTGCTGAATGAGGATAACAGGGAAGTATGCTTTATTAATCAGAGATGGATACCTGCAGATGGGACACACACGTCCATTTCCAATGCTGAGAGTGGGAAATTCCGCCGCATGTCAAGAAATCACGTTACCTTGCCGGTAGACGCTCCGCAGAGGCCCCATTTCCGTCGTGGTCCACACTGGTATGTTGGAAAAATACATAATCCCCACCAAAGACAGATGTTTAGGAACAGGCTTGGCGGAGACAGCATCAGACGGGTGAGAATCAGCTCCCGGCAAGTGACGGAGAAGTTGCGATGGGGTTACCCCTGAAAAGGGTCAGGTATGTCTACACTGTTCTATCTACCGATAAGTAAATGCAGGAAAAACCCAACCACTTTTCAGAAGATGACTGTGATGATTGTCCATGGCGCAATCGTTCATTATCACACTTTTGTATTATCAGCACATATATTCTACCTTGCATTGTGTGAATAATCAACGGTGATTCGTACGTCGTAGGGTTGCTTTCTGCGGTGGTTCACAAATTACACTTGTGGATTATCCATCCTGACACACTCAGCGATGTTCTTCCGTGTGATTCTGATTCTTGACTCGTGCAGCCAGTTCCTGCTAGCAGACAAGATCTGACTCGCGATTACCGTAGGCCCCTTAGATCCATTTTTCCAAAATTAAACGAGAAAGAAATGCGAAATCAACCGTGGACTTCCTGGTTTTTTCGGGGAAGGAGGAGTCAGTTATAACGCCAGATGGAATTCTGTATTGGAACGATCGCACCGTGGTTTCTTTATCACCCAACCAAATAATACTACCTGATTTGCATTCTGGCCACTAGGGAATTGGGGGAAAGAAATCTCTGGCTCGCAGAATTTGCGGGGCCGCGCTCGGTGCGCGCGGCTTAAAAACCGCACTGCGTGAAGTCCGAAGGATCTTCCAAGACAGGACCGTTTGCGTTACTGAAGTTAAACAGAAGGCCCCCATCTACGGTCCGGTGATCTACCTTCCACCTCACCGGTAGTACGGGGAGCAAGATACTAACAAGGTTTGCGTTTTGAACCCTCGCCCTTTTCCCATTGTCTTATTACCGGGTGACCGATCTTCCGCCTCACAGGAGACATTCAGCTAGTAAGATAATCAAAAGATCCGGGACCACCTGGTCTCCAGCCTCATGTCCATGCACCGCTTCAAAGCATCGAGACTTCAAGACCTGCTGATGACCCAGGATAGATTATGATACCGAGCAGTTTATCAAACGGTTTGGCCGTTGGGTACAAAAAATCCATTCTCCGCCCACTAAATGAGCCCCACGGCCAGTATCTTGCGGAGCCTTGGAGGGAATTCAAGCCGAGTTCTTGGGCCAGTTCTTCAGTAAATATGGGGCATTGGTGATTATTGATTTCTATTTATCTTGGCCGGAGTTTATTACGCAATATCCGCTGATGCAGACTTCAAGATGACTTCTATGGGGAAGATATACAGCCGTGAAGGAGAGCCCCATGTCTTGATTACAGATGATGGAAGCCACTTCACTGATGGAAACACTATCACCTGGCTTAGGATAGGAACAGGATGTCGTCACCTGCTTACTTCAGTCAGACATCCACAGTCGAGTGAAATAACGAAAACCTTCGTTCGCACTTTGAGGAGGGCTGCAAAGGCGATCAATCCGTCGAACACCCAAGAGATTGAGTGAGGTGTGGACAAGTTCCTGCTTCAGCACAGAAGTGTCGTTAATGGCATCGCACGTTCTAGTCCAGCAACATTTTTTTACCAGTCAAGCATTCCAATCGAATTTAAGGCCCAACAAATCGCCGATGTAGCACGTCATCGAAGAAGTGATAAACGGCCAGGGTATAATGATAATAATAATAATAATGGTATATTTCTCGGCCATCGTCGAGAAGCACGAGCGAGAGCATGGTCACTGTGTAACACGTTGCTCAATAGGATGAAGTATTCACAAATTCTAGGAATAAAAGGCAAAAACGGCAGCGACAGAAAAAAAGTAGCCCGCAGTACTTTGAACGGATCACTCTAATGATGGTTTGCGCGGCAATTTCAAACCCGTTTCCAGTTCAAGCTGGGCGGCGGTGCGGCGTTGAGATGTTGAAAAGATCTCTAACACAGCGCCAAAGAAGCGTTGTGAATGAGAATGATGCAAGCCAGGGAAAACGGAGACTCAGTGGGGCTCCGCGAACAGGGTAAGATTTGAACGAGAAAAAAAGAAAGAATAAAAAAATTGTAAAGAAGTATACACGAGAAAATTGATCCATGAAGATGACGCAAACCCTGAAAGACGGATTTACCGAAGCTCAATAAACGGGATGAGTTTTGAGGCAAGGAGACATAAAATTCCGTTGATGTGCTAATGATGTGGTACGAATTTCGCATAAGGACGATGGGTCGGTTTAAGTCGATTCTCGCAAATCGAGCAACTAGTAGCCAAATCAAACGAGTCCTAAAACCAGAACAAAATTGGTTCGTAGTTTCTATGGTACTAAATTGAAATTCGCAAAAGGTACAAATATATACAAACCACAAGTATGCGGCCAAATAGACTGAAAAGTAAAACCCAAAGGTTTAAAGCCCCGCGGCTCAAACACGACAGTCAGAAGCAGTTCAAGGCCAAATTCATGTGTACTCAAGAGTGTGGTGTATGAATGAGCTTTTCCAAGCAATATCAAGTGTAGCCAAATTTACAAATCACGTAGAATATTTGAAGGATTTTTAGTATTTGTTTTTACAGTCGGCACACCTTAGACACGTTGATCAAATTCGGCGACAAGTTTCTGAATTTTCTCCTGATTCGGACGGTGTTCTAAGTATCCCATGTGTTCATTCTGATTCGGAACCATCTGGTGAACTTTTGTTGAGACGTTCTAACTGCTTGGCCACACATCCATCATGAAACCACATAAACCCCATGTTTCATTTGAGTTGTGGTAGGTGCGATGATTGTCCATAATGCACTTATTCATTGCCAGGCTTCTCTACCAATACTCGCATACATCCCACCTTGGATTGTGCAAATGATCACCGGTGGTTCGTAATTAAAACCGTTTTGCTCGTCCGTTCATCCATACCTGGGATAATTGCCAATATTCGTTCACGGCGCTAGGATTTCACATTTCACTCCACCGAAGTCATCACGAGATGTGAAAAGCAGTAGGCTGATTTTCATTACTAGTTTAATTTGAGGCCGCCTCAAGAAACAGGTGTGGCCACACGCTGTTTGTAAAAAAAGAATATCATGGTCCCCAACTCCCCGCTGAAAAAGCTTTCTTTGCAGTCACTCCCTGTCTTTCGGTAATAGGACAGTCATCGGCAGCCATAGCGGACCGTCTGTTTCCCGGTTCACCTGAGTAAAAGTTAATACAGTGTGATTATGAGGCATTTGGCCATCCTAGACTGATGGAGCACCGATATGCGCACAACACCTGACCCGGACATTTCAAGGCATTATACGTCGTCTACGGTACGTGCTTCAGCGTTATTATGATTTTAAGCTTTTTGTAGAAGCATCGGAAAATGGTGGATGGGTGTGCTATGCAAACCTGAGACCCTATAATGAAGTTGATAGGCTGAGGGAAGCTGACGCTAAGCTGCAGATTACTTTGCTGACGACTTATGATCCGTTAGATTTGGAATGAGTAGTCGCAAAACGATTAATGAGAAATGTTCTGCGTACCACCGTAGAAGCCCTTGAGGAAGCGGACCAACGACAACAAGCTATAGAACAACGTGCTTCGGTAGGACAGTCAGAATGTGCTTTAGCCCTGACAGGTTTGGATGTTGTCATAGGCTTCAAAAAAACCTTTTACAAAAAGTTAGGCGAAATTGGTTCGTTGTTCATTTTTAGAAACCCTCAATATTCGCAGAATGCTGTACTAGCGTCATCCGCCGGAGATAAAGCTGGAAATGATATCCGACCACTGACGCCAGGGTTAATAAAGACAAGTTACCTCGGACATCAAATATTCCAGAGAACATCACTAATACGCCTTCCGGAAAAAAGCCCTCCGTGACCCCACGGTCAGTACGTGCAGGGTATTGTATCTAACTTACTGACTCCAGACTGGGATCGTCAACAGCCTAATTTCGATACGGCAAAGAAACCAGAAGAGCCGTCCGCCACCAAAAATAGGCTTCCGGATAAGGGTTGTGACCCCCCTCGTCGTCTCATTATAGAGGGTTGGACAAAGGGACTTAATGAACAATCATTCTCTTTCACGAGAGAGAGAGAGAAGAAAAGAAGTTCAACCTGGAAGTGGAAGCACAAAGACCCTTTCTATATGAAACAAGGTAATTTATTCATCGTCATTTAGTTCCTTCTGCAGTAGTTTGCACTTGACCTAATTACGTGAGTTTATTCCTGTTTGGTATCGGGTTCTGCTATCGGATAGAGGAGAAACAGTGGAAGTTTGCCGCCTGAACTTCTGCCGGGTAAACTAAGGACCTGTTGGGTAAACGGACGGCAACACAGTTGGATAGCTGACTTCCTGAATAGCAGGACGTTTTAATTTAGGGCTGTAGAAGCGAACTCTGAACCAGTGTACGTGGCAAGTGGTGTCCCCTAGGGATCAGTTCTGGGACCAATTCAATTCCTTCTCCATGTAAATGGCTTGGCTCAAGCACTGAGGCTCCCATGTTTCGCATTTCCAGATGATGTGAAGGTTGTTGGGTCAGGCCAGCGAGAGTTATTAGCTGGTAATGTCGAGGAGGTGCCCAAATGGGCATACACATGGGATATGCCGTTAAACGAAGATGACAGTCATCTACCAACCAGAGCATCGGTGCTTTTATTCGTAACAGGGGAAATGGACCGTTCACGGTATGCGAGATACAAAAGATAATAGGCTCAGGTGGTGCCTTGTTTGCAGGTTTCATGTGGGTAGAGCAGAGCAAGCTGTCTGCCCACGCAGCTCGTACGGTTTAGCGACCGGTCATGGAAAATCCCCCTTAACCCTTTGTGATTCAGTGTTTTTCTTAACATCACTCACTTGCTTTCACTATTGACGTGTCTTTACGAACTGTCTGTTTTTATGGACCAATTGTTGTTTGTTCGCGCCCAGAGAGCTACTTTGTCATATCCTTGTTCTGGACCTGCGTGACGCACGTGCCCCTTGCTCGCACGCCGCAATTCGGTTTCTCGTTTGTTGAGTCCTCGTGATCTCATAATTGAGGTTTGTATCTGTTTGGTGTCATTGTTCATTCAATAATCTAGCATCGTAGAATCTCACGGATAATCGCCTTTTGATTTCGGGATCCTTTGTGAATTTGGCTACGCATTGCTCAAACCTGTGTTACATACGGAGCTCTTTAGGCTATGGTCAACAATTCTCTGCAAACAAGCAGATGTGTTCGTGCCTCTGCCCAAAGCAATGGTGAGGTTTCACTTCGGATACTTCGTACAGACCTGAGCGTCTCTCTCAATAAAACATAGAGCCTCCCTTGTAATGTCCGAAGGCTTGTCACTGGGATGACGGAAGGTCGACGAAGAAAAACCCACAGCCAGAGACTAAACAACATGGGGCCTTTCCTCCAAAAAGAACGAGGCTAAGATGGAGCCTCATTAAGGCCTTTTAAATTCTGGAAGGTGTAATGAGAACAGATGCAAAAGCTATGTTTGTGACAACCCCCAAAGAACGGACATGAGGGAACGGCACATAACTGCGAAATGCTCGCTCAAGACTGAGTATGAGGGTCAGCTTCTTTTGCAGTAGAGTGGTTGGATAATGAAACAATCTGGCCGAAGATTTTGTAGGTTTCAATCATATGGAACCCTTCAAAGAATGCTGGGCAGTAAGTGGGAGGAGATACTCCCGGAGGCAGATCTACTGAGCTGAAGTGGAACACCGGGGGTGAAATTGCGACAGGCGCCCCATAGACCGGGTCGAGACTCGCTGTTTATGAGAGAACGCTCACGCAACGGTTGTCTCTCTCCTGTGAGGTGAAGAGGTGCTACTATTCTTCTTTTTGGTGAAACCGGATCGGTGGAAGATTCTGCCGAGCCGAACAGACAGAGCGAGCGTATCACACCCGTGGTGAATACTTCTCGGTTTGGATTCTTGGTGCTGTTGCTTTCAAATCCAATTGTTAAAAATTTTGTTGGACTACCCCAGGTACTTCACTATAATGGGCTTATGATAACTGCATTTAAGTTGCGTTTTTTCCGAGAATATTTCTCATTCCTCTCATAGAACTGCCTTTTAGTATTCGGTGTTTTAGTTAACCGATCCTCCCTCGCTCTGAGATTTATGTGCATTTTGTTGAAGGTTGTTACTCACATTTTCAGGGTTGCTTGCGTTTGGCCGGAAAGCCGTTGGGGGGGTTTTGCCTACATTTCGTGTTTCGCGGTATACCAGGCCTTTCTGACAACTCTCTCTCATCTAAGCGCGGAAAACCTGTGTTGAATAGTATAATTTCTGAGGTGGGCAAGAGGTGGGCTCACTTCGAGGTTTCAGGAATAGCAAAGAATGCCATCATCCTTTATATACAGAAGCCTTGGGGTGCATGGATCTCTGGTTCTAGCAAAGAGGCGGCCGGCCTAGCCTTCAAACAACAGGCCCAAGGGCCGGACCGAAGCCGACGAGGTAGTGCCACAGGCTAGAGCCCAAAAACAGCAGTCAGGTAGCAGAAGTCGTTCGCGGAAAAAGTGAGCACGCCTGGGAGGAAAGTCACTGAAGAATGCAGGAGAGTTCCAAGAGTTTGCTATGCAGTCTTTGCCTCACATCTCTTGAAGCTGACAGACGTGGACCAGTGGACTGGGCAGAAACCTAGAGGGGCAAGACAGCCCAAAAAGCAGAGAGAGAATAATTTACTGAAGGACGGGCCGGCTAGGGCAGATGACCCTTCACTCCTGATGTTAGGAGGCAAGTTGAAGGGTCCGCAAAGGCAGATCTTATCGATGGGCTGGGTCCCGAGCCACAGGGCGCTGATCCTTAATCAGGAAAAACACTTTAAAAGGGAATGTAAATCTAAGTGAGCCACAGACAGGAGGAGGGCTCATGACATACTGCGGCGTTCAGGTGTTCTTCACCCTACTGCCCTATGAAGGGTGCAGAGAGTGGGGACAGGGAAATCGCCCCTTTCAAACAAAAGGGGAACGTCATGCGGTGCCAACACTAGTGGAGTTCGCTGATGGAGCCACCCGAGATAGACGGCTGGCGAGGGCAGCAGAGGTGGTTCACACCACCAAGGGTGGATATCGAACAGCACCAGACGAGCATAGGTTAGGGCCTGGTGACCTAGCACCGGGTGAGAATCTGGATAGATCGACCAAAGCGCTGGTGAAAAGCCCCCAATGACAGCGGAATGCTGTACTCGGCTCTCGGGCCACCCCCTCCCCCCGACAGCAGTAAAAAAGCCGTTTGTGTGGTCGGTTCCGCTGTTCGCCCACTTTAGCTGTTCCATTGCAATATCCTCATCTTGCAAGGTATCATGTCTCACATATGCACATCTGATGAGCAACTGTACCGCAGAGTTCTGTTCTGTCGCCATTAGGTGGTCCACCTTTTTTAAATAACATAAACTGATAGTCTCCTTCAAGCTACTTTGTCATTTTGCCCTCCAAGTGTCTCTGCTACAGCTGTGATTACGCATCACACATCCATTTATCGCCGGTTTCAGTTTTCACTTTGATGCACTATATTCCTTTCTTCTGAAAGCAAACAATTCGCTCATGGTCCACACGTTTCTATCCGTCCAGTTCTTTCACCATCAATTTAGCATTCACAATCCAGGTGAGCTTCCCGTTTGTTATATAACTGGCTCAACTGATACACGGTCACTGAACGTTAAAACTGTAATCCTGGATTGATTTTTCTTGCTCTATGACCGTATTATTGCCTCTTTTCACCGTCTAATTTCACATTCTAAACTCATATATTACAAGGCACTGTTGTTCGGCAACGTCTCCTTCAGGAACTTTTTCTTTTCACGGTAACCAAGTATCCATCGATCCAGTCTAGTCCTCCGGCATGACAGCCTCCCTCCGTAGGATTTGTGTTTACCTTTACTATTCTCAATCCGCTCAACCTGGATTCGGCCGGGTCAGCCACCTGACTGTAAGTTTAAGTTTGTCGGAAGCCACCACAGGCATGGACGTAAGAGCTTTTTCTTACAATCAATGAATGTATTTATTCCATCCTCCTGAAACTCTGATTCAGCTTTCAACTGTGCCGTTTGATCTTGCGTTGCATCAGGCTTCGGGGCTAGCAGAAATAAACTACTATATTATACTATTACATTATAATTGTAATTGAAAACATGTTGGAAGATGAAGATCGACAGTGCACACCGGATGAGGGGGCCAGCTCGGCTCCTGCCAGCCTTTATGCTACGACAACTCCCATAGAGAGGGATTGGGAGCGGTCGGAAGCCACGGACCATCAGCCGGCGCACCAGTGAGGACGAGCAGCACAAAATACTTGCTATAGCCTCAGGCAGTTCGCCTGAGATCCAGACAGGAGTAGACGATAAAAGACATTTAAGCAACGAGGCAAATGCGGTGGTGTTATACGCCATAGCTTGCAGTAGTAGAGACAGGCGGATGGAACCCCCCAAAGCCGCTGGGGGGCAGCAAGGGTCAATAATTCCGTTAAGGAAACACGGCTTCCTAAAGAAGGCGATGCTTCGGGACTAAGAAGTACCGGCTGTGCAACCTATAGACAGGGTGGAAAACACGACCGCCTTGGAGGAGGGTAGCCATTCCCATTAAGCCAGGCACAATTCGCCTTGATTCTCGGGCCAAGATGTGCACTCGCAATGTCCACTTGTGGGCAGTTACGATCATCCCCCCAGGCAGAAGGGTTAACGTTGTCTGTTTCCACAGGGCACCAATTGCAAATCGCGACGGCGACGTTTGCCTACTGTGGACTCAGACCGAACTAGTTAATGAAGCACGAAAGACCCTCGTAGTGAGTGAATTCAACCGGCTGGTCATAAAGGGACTCCTAATTCCCCTCCAGGAAGAGCTTGCACTCTCGAAACGAAGTTGTGGGGGTACGAACCAACGTGGTGGTAGAAACCGCAGCTGGAACCTTTATGAAGCTTCCGACAGTCGGCTGGATTAGACCCGTTATAAAGAGCTTAGAAAAGAGATTACGAGCCTTCTGTGAACCTCTAAGCAAGAGTGTGAGCTCAGATTAGCTAGATCAAGGGGACATCAACCGTAGGAATTCATATCTTCTTCTACTTTGACTCCTCAGAAACTACTCAGTATAGAACAACCACTATACCGAAAGAGACAGTAACAGCGTAGCGCCACGCAAACAGTATGATAGTCCTACTCACTCTGTCTGTTATTTCAAACCTATCTTATCGCCTCGTGCCAAACTGCGTTCTGCGTAAGCAAACGGTATTGAAGGTTATCATTACTAACCACGGGCAAATCATAAATCCTTTGAAATGCATACAGCTGCCAAGCCTGTGTACGCAACTTCGTCAGCCTGCAGCAGTATAGCTCAAATCCACTGCGAGCCTATTTTACCCATGCCCCACTCACATAGACCTAACCAATCCATTGTTTATTGTCTTCATATATTATCATAACCCACAGCTGGAACCACGTCCAGACTGCAATCTCCCTTTATTTCAGGTCGTTGTCTCCCACTATCTCAGTCGCCAAATTGGCTAACCAAGGAGGCCACTTTGACTCGTACGGACAGAGACTCAAGTGGAACCTACCATGGCAACTGGGACCGAAATCCAACCACACAACAGGAGATACCCTCAATTGCTTATCAGATCGTTCAGCATTTTCTAACGCAACCAACACCAATTCCAGCTCACGCGCATGCCGCTAACATACAGCCACACTCGGCTGATTGACTGACACATACTTTGCCCTGCCAGACGAAACTTACGCATTCGATGTCGCACGTTACCAGAACAACACTGAAGGCAAATGCGTCATCACATACATATATATTTGTCATTGAAGCAGTATAACGCTGAAGTCCATGCGAAGATTTTCCCACCTCATTATCCGTTAACACAGGTTATCTTTTCTCCGAACCGTAGCCGGCTGGAATTTGACTCTCCATTTCTCGAAGACCCTCCAGTTGCGCCTTCCTATTTCTGAATAGTACATGTTACTGGCCCTAAACCTAAACTCACCTTTTTATGGACTGCTGTTTCTCCCACATCCACCGGTGTTCACTTTCACGAAATTGGCCTCATGTCCCCCTGCTTCAAATCTCATTCCGTTTACAGAACTCCGGTAAATCCGTCATTCAGGGTCTGCATTGTCTTCATGGATCGCTATCCTCTTCGCATGCGTCGATTTTCCACCCTTTTTCTTCTTGTTCAAAATTTATTCCATCCGCAGAACCTTAGTTGGCCTCTGGTTTCCTGGGCTTGCATCACTCTTGTTAATAATGCCTCCTTAGCACTGCGTTAACGATTTTCTCGATATCTCCACCGCGCACCACTGCCTGATCCGGATTCGAAACCGGTTTAAAACTGCCGCGCAAACCATTATCAGAATGGTCCATTCAAACTTTTCCTGTCATTGTTTTTTCATCTCTAACACTCTCGACTTTCATACTTAGAATACGTGAACATTTCATCTTATTGAGTAACGTGTACATCATGATCATGCTTTAGCGCGTGCGTCTCGACCATGGCCGAGAAATATACCAATATTTAATTTAATTTAATCTGTAGGCAGCCAAAAGGTTCAACAAAGGATGCCACAGGTCCACCATCCATCAAGGACCACGGTATTGCCACCGACGACCAGAGCAAAGCAAACGCCCCGGGTGAATACTTTGGTAGAGTACTTAAGAAAGATAATGGGGTAATAGTCGATTTGACACTGGTGTATCTTCCTCCGAAGTTAGACGAGCCAAACTTCTCAGGGGAAATAGTGCGTAAGTATCCACGGAAATTAAACAGCCACATTCCAGAGTGCCAGATGGCATCCACCGAGCTATCATCAGGCCATTGGTGGACAACATGGTCCCATCGGTACACAGGCTGTACAGATCCCCTTTGGACTTCAGAACTAAATAATCGCGACCGTAGTAGTGATACATAAGGACAGGTCTAAGTCGGCTAAGGGTAACAGCAGACAGGTAGGCCTAACTAGCATCTTATGTAAAGTCCTTGAGAAGATCATCAGTGCCCACATCTGTCAGCACTTACTAGGGCACTCCACTCCAAGTCCAGCCAAGCACGGACTACTAGAACGTGAATCTTTTCTGGCCAACCTCACGAGCTTCTTAGATGAAGTGACCCGACGACCACGTGAAGGTAAGCGGGTTGAAGGACGTCACCTTGACATGAGCATAGGGTTCGACTCGCTTAGGCACTGTCCTTTGCTGTGCGAGATGGAGACGTTCGGTACGGGTGATCCAGTATATAGGTGGCTGGAGGACTTCCACTCCCACGGGGCGTCTTACGTCAAAGCGAGGGACAGGTGCTCTAGTATGGCGAATGTCATCCGTGGTGTACCACAGGGATCCTTCCTGGGCTCGATGCTATTCTTGTTGTTGATTTCCGACTTGGCATCCCCCCTTCAATAGCCTTGCTTTATTTTTGCAGATGACCTGAGGATTGTTGGACCTGAGGGGGTGGACTGAGGGAACCGTCCTGAGCTGGGCATACAGGTGGGACCGACAGCTCAAGGCTGGAAGAAGCTAGTTGTAGTCAAGGCCAACAGAAATCCTGACTGTCACTCATAGCCAGAGGCAGTCATTGGGTTGAAGACTTCGAGTTCATTATGGGCAGTGATTTTAAGTGGTCGGACCAGTGCAAAGCTGCGCATAAAAGGCTCGTGGAGGGCTCTCTAGACTGTAATCAGCATCACTTTGCCGGCAGCAGGAAATACTCGTGCCAATCTGCACGGCTACGGTACAAACGCATTCAGAAGGAAGCATGCAGGCTTGGGCGGCCGCCTGCTTAGAGGATGTTCAGCATCTCGCAACGCGAATGGTTGAAGGGCATAGGGGTGAGAAGTACGAGCACAGACTCCGTTATCTGAACCTTTCCCCGTTGGGAAGGAGGGGGCTTCGAGGAGGTCTCGTAGAAACTTTCAAGGTAATGAGGGGTTTATCCAGCTTTAGGCGGGACAGTCCATTCCAAGTGGCTTTAGATTCTAGAACAAGGGGCGCCAGCAGGAGCTAACGAAGGTTCACGCTAAGTTTTTGACTAGATCGCACTTCGTTATCAGCAGGACGGTGATCACTTGGGACAGTCAACCGGGTGGAGTGATAGACCAACAGACAATCCGGTCCTTAAGGGTGCCCTAGACTGTAAATGGTAAAGGATAATTCCTTGCAGTGAGCTTTGAATATGTTTACTAGATGGATGACGGGCAGCACCGTGGTCCGTCTGAGGTGTGTAGTGACTGACGTTCTCGTTCATTGCATGCTGTCTCGGCGACAGCTGACGACGCATGATATCTCCCCCAGTTAATGTGCGATGAGGTTTTACGTTTCACTCTCATTTTGGCGGGGATC
This sequence comes from Fasciola hepatica, assembly GCA_948099385.1. Classification (NCBI taxonomy): domain Eukaryota; kingdom Metazoa; phylum Platyhelminthes; class Trematoda; order Plagiorchiida; family Fasciolidae; genus Fasciola; species Fasciola hepatica. Next base: position 359,526 of record CANUEZ040000043.1, read on the forward strand.
TGACGAAATGCACTGGGAAGTGGTGGGTGCATGACTGGTGTGCATGACGTAGAAAAAATTCCGGATGCTCGACAGATTCCGTCCTCTACCGGTCCTGTGCCATCTGAACTGAACCCATCTGACTGCTACTGATACGCGGCAAGGCCGCGTGAGTTCCGAAGATCTCGCTGTTTGATGTCTGACAGATTTCCCATGGTGGAATCTTTCGTGTAACTCATGCTGGACGAGCTGCGGCAAAGCTGAACTTCTCCCAAGGTCCAGCGGTCTATCTACCAGATCCCCAGCGGTTCCAGATGCTGCGGAGATAGCCGAGCTAAGGCCCACCGTCCCCACCCTTAAGAATGAGCTGACCAGCCTGAGGAGTTTAATAATCAAATCCCTCCCGGTGTAGAGTTTCTGAGCAGCAAATTCTTAACGCCGCCAAGATTTTACAAGATACCGAGAATTGCTCCAAGCGAGTCATCCTTTGGGGCCGCTTCCTCAGTTCGGATCACCCTCGTGCCACCTAAGCCCAGGTGTTTAATCGCCTTAAGCTCCCTTTCCCACTTAAAGGTCGGTCCACTTGGTTGGTAATCAAACGCACCAACCTGGTTCACGGTATTCTCATTGTAATGGGCTTCACGGATGCAGCCAAACGAATTGTTTCCTCGGCCGCAAAGCTCAAGAAGGAAATTGAAGGGCTCGAGGGCGTATCCAGTGATAAGCCACTTCACCTGAGGCTCCGCAGTGAGAAGGCTAAGCCAGAAATGCCACAAAAAGCCGATCCTAAGCTCAGAGTGCTGACAGTTGTCCAGGTAACTCGCCTTGAGGACCGTGCAGCATGCCCACCATCCCTCGCTTCCATACTGACACCATTTCCCGTCGCCGAAAGTACTCCCAGTAGTAAGCCTAGTGCCACTAAAGATCTGTCGCCTACGAAAAGTATCCCAGGCCCCATCATAGCCAATAAGACTATTTCAACGGACGAGACTCACTCATCCTTGAGCCCAGACATGAACATGCAACCTGTTTCTGCTGAAAGAAGCAGTGAGGAGGTTAACGCACCAGATAACATATCTGGTGCTGTCATGAAAAACAAGCTCACCAACAAGAAAACTCAGAACAGGGCATCACGCAGTGCGCAGAAAGGCAAACCACAAAAAGCAGCCCACCCTTTTCGGAGACCGAAGGATGTAGACCGTCCGCCTGGTATGATACCCCCCAGGTTGCTAGACATCAAAACCGACCGGTCCCCCCAGCAGTCTGCTTACCCTGTAACCCCCAATATCTTCAGCCCTCGACTCTCCCAGGACCTCCTTTCCATCCCCAAATCCCCCTTTCCCACTCCTCAAACCCAAAACCAGCTACCTCTGGCGATTCTGCAACAACTCCTGAGCATGTGCTCAAGTGTTTTTACAGCAATTGCCTGAGTGTGTTGAATAAGATCCCGGAGCTTCGGCAGCGTGCAGTGGATAAGGAGCCTCAGATCATAGCCCTCACAGAAACCTGGCTCACCCCTGACATACTTGATGCCGAAATATCCATTCCGGGATACTTCGCAGTAAGGCAGGACTCCAGTAGGGGTCGTGCCGGCGGGGTCATCATATACTACGATAATTCGATCCCTCCTCCCACTTTACTGGCAACCCCTACCTTTTCATGTATAGATTGTTTGTGGGCTGTTTTTAACCTCTCTAGGACAGACACCCTATTGCTTGGTGTTGTCTACCGTCCTCCCGCATGCAATTCAACTGATAGCCTAGGTCTCATAGACTCATTAGGCTCCCTGAAAAGCTACACATACTTCACCCATTTGTTAGTCACTGGTGACTTCAACTCTCCCAGTACAAACTGGCAAAGAGCTGATGCCCCGGATATCACTTTCGGTAAACCTCTCCTTGATCTCGTACGGAAAAACTCATGGGTGCAGAAAGTGAGAGATCGGACTAGATATCGCACAGACCACGCCCCATCCATACTAGACCTGGTCATCACCAATGATCGGTTCCTAATAGATGTGGTGCATTACTTGCCGCCCCTCGGCAAAAGTGATCACATTCTCATTGGATTCAGTTATATCGTGAAATGGCCTCCTCTTCCCTCAGAAACTAAAGTTTTGAGATCCTTCAAAAGGACCAATTTTGACCAAGGCTGTGCATTTTTTCGCTCCCAACTAAATTCAACTAACCCAAGTAATTCTGCCGATGAAATGGCAGAGAATCTCAGAGAGTTAATCTCCTTAGCTAATAGGCTATTTGTCCCCAGAATTCGTCGCCCACAGACCGCCAAGCGACCCCTCCCTCGCCCCATTAGGCGCATTCTAGACGAACGCGCACGCCTTTTTGCTAGATATAAAGCCACAGGCCTTGCCCGTGATGCAGAAGATTTCAGGAACATACAGAACATATGCAAAGACAAGATCAGGTCTTATCAGAATGCAGTCCAACTATCTGTACTCGGTCAAGCACGGACCAATAAGGCATTTTTCTTTCAGTACATGCGCCGTCTAAGGGGCACAGCTCCGACGCCATTAGTTCTCAAAGATAGTGCCGGATCTCCAACCACTTCCCCTACCAAGGTAGCCCAGGCATTATGCTCCTACTTCCGTACAATCTTTAGCTCCATTCCCATATCATCCCACTCTACCATGCACCCGTTATCTCTGACCACTACCCTTAACCGCGTCACTATTCCCATTGGTGCAGTCGCTCAAGGTTTCCGACGGCTCAACCAATATTGCTCTATGGGTCCTGACCTAATCCACCCCCGTATTCTCAAGGAAGCCGCGGATACATCAGCTGCTCCTTATGCCTCGCCTTTTCAGCGATTTGTTGACGATGGAGTTTTCCCCCGTAGCTGGAAAAAGCAGTGATCGCACCCATCTATAAGAAGGGTAGTAGACACCTTGCTTCTAGTTACAGACCCATAAGTCTCACTAGCATCACCAGCAACATTTTTGAGGGAATTCTTAAGAGTGAGATTCTTTCCCATCTTCATAGAAATAAGATCCTCTCCCTGTCCCAACATGGGTTTCTTCCTGGCAGATCATGCATCACCAATATGCTTACTGTCATGGATAGTCTAACGAAAGCCTATGATGATGGCCAGCTCTCACACGCTGTATTCATCGATTTTGCTAAGGCCTTCGATAAGGTCCCCCACGCCTCTCTTCTTTATAAGCTGCAGACATACGGGATCACAGGCTCCATGTTGGCCATCTTACGTAGCTTCCTTACCGACCTCACCTTTGTGGTTAAAGTCGGGAATGTTTTGTCTCAACCCACCCCAGTAACAACTGGGGTCCCCCAAGGGTCGGTCTTAGGTCCTCTTCTTTTCTTGATCTATATAAACGATCTACCGACAGCCCTTCCTGCGAACATTGCCATGTACGCAGATGACGTAACCCTCTGGAGTTCTAGTGTTGAAGTCCTGCAAGTTGCAGTTGACGAAACGAAACGCTGGTCCGAGGATTGGAACCTCCCAGTTAATTATGACAAATGTGTGAGCATGTATTTCGGCAGAGAGACTGGTCACACGTTTTCCATTAAGGGAGCAACCACACTGCCAAGGGTTGACCGACACAAGGTGCTCGGTTTCTGGTTAGATTGCAACTTATCCTTCTCTACTCATCACCAAATTGCGATCAAATCTGCATTTCGAGTCCTTACCATGATTCGAAGGTCCGTCCCGCGCATATCTAAGGATGATTTCCCATAATTTTCGGCACGTATATCCCACATCTGCTGGAGTACGGTAGTCAGATAGGGCACTCTGGGTGTTGTGTCCACTACCGGTAGCAGAACACGTAATGGTGGCGTTGAATTTATTTATGCGACTGTAAACACAAAACCCGGCCGTAGCCGGCGACTAAGCGGCAAACAAGCAAGTGAGTTGGCATAAAGAAATAAACTACTTGTGCCGTCACGCGCAGCAGAGGAAGACCAATCAGTACACAGCAAAATCGATAGGTCAATACTGCTGGCTCTAAAGCATGGTTAACGATCGAGGCAAATTGGGAGTATGTCCATTCATGAGAGGAATATTGATCGGTTGTCCGCGTAGTGTGCGAGACCCTAACCAGACACAACATCACCTCTCCTTCCCCCAAGGAAAAAGATCCAAGGCTTGCAACGGATGAAAGTATTCGTAGTATTACCAGCGACGGTTGTATCAGAAGTACCTTCATTAGAAGCAGGTTTCGTGGTAGTATCCAAAGCAGTAGTATCATCAACAACATTGTTCGAAGTCGTAGTAACAGGAACTATGTTCACAGCAGTAGCAGTACCCGCAGTAGAAGTAGTAGTATTTGTAACAGTAGTTCTTCATGGCAGCATTCGTAGTAGTAATTGTATCACTAGCAGTAGTAGTAACAGGAACCGTATTCCCAGTTGAATTCACCGAAACTCTGGTCACAGAATTAGTTACAATAGCAGCAGCAGTTGTTGTTGTACGCATGTGACGATACAAAACACTGAATCAACCAGCGCCAGTATAACTGAGAAAGCACATAGGACATACTCGAGCAAGAGTGGTGGAAAATTGGGCAAAGCGTTGAACGAGAACAAAAACTTCATCAACGAGATGAAGGCTGGGAAATGAAATGCGGTACCAACAGAAGTAGATGTAGTATTGTTCACCGTAGCAGTGGCAGTAGTAGTAGTGGCATTACTATTATCAAAAGCAGTAGCATGAGTTACACTGGTAGTCATTGCAGTAGCAGAGTAGCGGTAATCATCATAATGACAGTGTAGTAGCAGCAACAGTAGTATTAGCATTACGCATGTAATATAACACAAAACGGCGTCGTTAGAATAAAGGACGTATACAGGACAAAACCGAGAAAAGTGAACTAAGCATTCAATGAAAACAATAAAAAAAGTTATTAACGAAAAACGTCTCGGAAGTTAGGAGTAACACTCTGGTCTTAATCGCTCACATCTGCAGATAGACTTGTAGCCACAGTGCCAGAGCATTCTTGCGTAGATCCGACAAATAATTTCGCTGAATCGCCGAAAATGGTAAATCACCCTTAATTTCCATGTCAATTGTATTTATAGATCCATTAAAACGGGCCGATGCCCGCGACGCCAAATGTTGTGTCCACTACCGGTAGCAGAACACGTAATGGTGGCGTTGAATTTATTTATGCGACTGTAAACACAAAACCCGGCCGTAGCCGGCGACTAAGCGGCAAACAAGCAAGTGAGTTGGCATAAAGAAATAAACTACTTGTGCCGTCACGCGCAGCAGAGGAAGACCAATCAGTACACAGCAAAATCGATAGGTCAATACTGCTGGCTCTAAAGCATGGTTAAAGATCGAGGCAAATTGGGAGTATGTCCATTCATGAGAGGAATATTGATCGGTTGTCCGCGTAGTGTGCGAGACCCTAACCAGACACAACATCACCTCTCCTTCCCCCAAGGCAAAAGATCCAAGGCTTGCAACGGATGAAAGTATTCGTAGTATTACCAGCGACGGTTGTATCAGAAGTACCTTCATTAGAAGCAGGTTTCGTGGTAGTATCCAAAGCAGTAGTATCATCAACAACATTGTTCGAAGTCGTAGTAACAGGAACTATGTTCACAGCAGTAGCAGTACCCGCAGTAGAAGTAGTAGTATTTGTAACAGTAGTTCTTCATGGCAGCATTCGTAGTAGTAATTGTATCGCTAGCAGTAGTAGTAACAGGAACCGTATTCCCAGTTGAATTCACCGAAACTCTGGTCACAGAATTAGTTACAATAGCAGCAGCAGTTGTTGTTGTACGCATGTGACGATACAAAACACTGAATCAACCAGCGCCAGTATAACTGAGAAAGCACATAGGACATACTCGAGCAAGAGTGGTGGAAAATTGGGCAAAGCGTTGAACGAGAACAAAAACTTCATCAACGAGATGAAGGCTGGGAAATGAAATGCGGTACCAACAGAAGTAGATGTAGTATTGTTCACCGTAGCAGTGGCAGTAGTAGTAGTGGCATTACTATTATCAAAAGCAGTAGCATGAGTTACACTGGTAGTCATTGCAGTAGCAGAGTAGCGGTAATCATCATAATGACAGTGTAGTAGCAGCAACAGTAGTATTAGCATTACGCATGTAATATAACACAAAACGGCGTCGTTAGAATAAAGGACGTATACAGGACAAAACCGAGAAAAGTGAACTAAGCATTCAATGAAAACAATAAAAAAAGTTATTAACGAAAAACGTCTCGGAAGTTAGGAGTAACACTCTGGTCTTAATCGCTCACATCTGCAGATAGACTTGTAGCCACAGTGCCAGAGCATTCTTGCGTAGATCCGACAAATAATTTCGCTGAATCGCCGAAAATGGTAAATCACCCTTAATTTCCATGTCAATTGTATTTATAGATCCATTAAAACGGGCCGATGCCCGCGACGCCAAATGTTGTGTCCACTACCGGTAGCAGAACACGTAATGGTGGCGTTGAATTTATTTATGCGACTGTAAACACAAAACCCGGCCGTAGCCGGCGACTAAGCGGCAAACAAGCAAGTGAGTTGGCATAAAGAAATAAACTACTTGTGCCGTCACGCGCAGCAGAGGAAGACCAATCAGTACACAGCAAAATCGATAGGTCAATACTGCTGGCTCTAAAGCATGGTTAACGATCGAGGCAAATTGGGAGTATGTCCATTCATGAGAGGAATATTGATCGGTTGTCCGCGTAGTGTGCGAGACCCTAACCAGACACAACATCACCTCTCCTTCCCCCAAGGCAAAAGATCCAAGGCTTGCAACGGATGAAAGTATTCGTAGTATTACCAGCGACGGTTGTATCAGAAGTACCTTCATTAGAAGCAGGTTTCGTGGTAGTATCCAAAGCAGTAGTATCATCAACAACATTGTTCGAAGTCGTAGTAACAGGAACTATGTTCACAGCAGTAGCAGTACCCGCAGTAGAAGTAGTAGTATTTGTAACAGTAGTTCTTCATGGCAGCATTCGTAGTAGTAATTGTATCGCTAGCAGTAGTAGTAACAGGAACCGTATTCCCAGTTGAATTCACCGAAACTCTGGTCACAGAATTAGTTACAATAGCAGCAGCAGTTGTTGTTGTACGCATGTGACGATACAAAACACTGAATCAACCAGCGCCAGTATAACTGAGAAAGCACATAGGACATACTCGAGCAAGAGTGGTGGAAAATTGGGCAAAGCGTTGAACGAGAACAAAAACTTCATCAACGAGATGAAGGCTGGGAAATGAAATGCGGTACCAACAGAAGTAGATGTAGTATTGTTCACCGTAGCAGTGGCAGTAGTAGTAGTGGCATTACTATTATCAAAAGCAGTAGCATGAGTTACACTGGTAGTCATTGCAGTAGCAGAGTAGCGGTAATCATCATAATGACAGTGTAGTAGCAGCAACAGTAGTATTAGCATTACGCATGTAATATAACACAAAACGGCGTCGTTAGAATAAAGGACGTATACAGGACAAAATCGAGAAAAGTGAACTAAGCATTCAATGAAAACAATAAAAAAAGTTATCAACGAAAAACGTCTCGGAAGTTAGGAGTAACACTCTGGTCTTAATCGCTCACATCTGCAGATAGACTTGTAGCCACAGTGCCAGAGCATTCTTGCGTAGATCCGACAAATAATTTCGCTGAATCGCCGAAAATGGTAAATCACCCTTAATTTCCATGTCAATTGTATTTATAGATCCATTAAAACGGGCCGATGCCCGCGACGCCAAATGTTGTGTCCACTACCGGTAGCAGAACACGTAATGGTGGCGTTGAATTTATTTATGCGACTGTAAACACAAAACCCGGCCGTAGCCGGCGACTAAGCGGCAAACAAGCAAGTGAGTTGGCATAAAGAAATAAACTACTTGTGCCGTCACGCGCAGCAGAGGAAGACCAATCAGTACACAGCAAAATCGATAGGTCAATACTGCTGGCTCTAAAGCATGGTTAAAGATCGAGGCAAATTGGGAGTATGTCCATTCATGAGAGGAATATTGATCGGTTGTCCGCGTAGTGTGCGAGACCCTAACCAGACACAACATCACCTCTCCTTCCCCCAAGGCAAAAGATCCAAGGCTTGCAACGGATGAAAGTATTCGTAGTATTACCAGCGACGGTTGTATCAGAAGTACCTTCATTAGAAGCAGGTTTCGTGGTAGTATCCAAAGCAGTAGTATCATCAACAACATTGTTCGAAGTCGTAGTAACAGGAACTATGTTCACAGCAGTAGCAGTACCCGCAGTAGAAGTAGTAGTATTTGTAACAGTAGTTCTTCATGGCAGCATTCGTAGTAGTAATTGTATCGCTAGCAGTAGTAGTAACAGGAACCGTATTCCCAGTTGAATTCACCGAAACTCTGGTCACAGAATTAGTTACAATAGCAGCAGCAGTTGTTGTTGTACGCATGTGACGATACAAAACACTGAATCAACCAGCGCCAGTATAACTGAGAAAGCACATAGGACATACTCGAGCAAGAGTGGTGGAAAATTGGGCAAAGCGTTGAACGAGAACAAAAACTTCATCAACGAGATGAAGGCTGGGAAATGAAATGCGGTACCAACAGAAGTAGATGTAGTATTGTTCACCGTAGCAGTGGCAGTAGTAGTAGTGGCATTACTATTATCAAAAGCAGTAGCATGAGTTACACTGGTAGTCATTGCAGTAGCAGAGTAGCGGTAATCATCATAATGACAGTGTAGTAGCAGCAACAGTAGTATTAGCATTACGCATGTAATATAACACAAAACGGCGTCGTTAGAATAAAGGACGTATACAGGACAAAACCGAGAAAAGTGAACTAAGCATTCAATGAAAACAATAAAAAAAGTTATTAACGAAAAACGTCTCGGAAGTTAGGAGTAACACTCTGGTCTTAATCGCTCACATCTGCAGATAGACTTGTAGCCACAGTGCCAGAGCATTCTTGCGTAGATCCGACAAATAATTTCGCTGAATCGCCGAAAATGGTAAATCACCCTTAATTTCCATGTCAATTGTATTTATAGATCCATTAAAACGGGCCGATGCCCGCGACGCCAAATGTTGTGTCCACTACCGGTAGCAGAACACGTAATGGTGGCGTTGAATTTATTTATGCGACTGTAAACACAAAACCCGGCCGTAGCCGGCGACTAAGCGGCAAACAAGCAAGTGAGTTGGCATAAAGAAATAAACTACTTGTGCCGTCACGCGCAGCAGAGGAAGACCAATCAGTACACAGCAAAATCGATAGGTCAATACTGCTGGCTCTAAAGCATGGTTAACGATCGAGGCAAATTGGGAGTATGTCCATTCATGAGAGGAATATTGATCGGTTGTCCGCGTAGTGTGCGAGACCCTAACCAGACACAACATCACCTCTCCTTCCCCCAAGGAAAAAGATCCAAGGCTTGCAACGGATGAAAGTATTCGTAGTATTACCAGCGACGGTTGTATCAGAAGTACCTTCATTAGAAGCAGGTTTCGTGGTAGTATCCAAAGCAGTAGTATCATCAACAACATTGTTCGAAGTCGTAGTAACAGGAACTATGTTCACAGCAGTAGCAGTACCCGCAGTAGAAGTAGTAGTATTTGTAACAGTAGTTCTTCATAGCAGCATTCGTAGTAGTAATTGTATCGCTAGCAGTAGTAGTAACAGGAACCGTATTCCCAGTAGAATTCACCGAAACTCTGGTCACAGAATTAGTTACAATAGCAGCAGCAGTTGTTGTTGTACGCATGTGACGATACAAAACACTGAATCAACCAGCGCCAGTATAACTGAGAAAGCACATAGGACATACTCGAGCAAGAGTGGTGGAAAATTGGGCAAAGCGTTGAACGAGAACAAAAACTTCATCAACGAGATGAAGGCTGGGAAATGAAATGCGGTACCAACAGAAGTAGATGTAGTATTGTTCACCGTAGCAGTGGCAGTAGTAGTAGTGGCATTACTATTATCAAAAGCAGTAGCATGAGTTACACTGGTAGTCATTGCAGTAGCAGAGTAGCGGTAATCATCATAATGACAGTGTAGTAGCAGCAACAGTAGTATTAGCATTACGCATGTAATATAACACAAAACGGCGTCGTTAGAATAAAGGACGTATACAGGACAAAACCGAGAAAAGTGAACTAAGCATTCAATGAAAACAATAAAAAAAGTTATTAACGAAAAACGTCTCGGAAGTTAGGAGTAACACTCTGGTCTTAATCGCTCACATCTGCAGATAGACTTGTAGCCACAGTGCCAGAGCATTCTTGCGTAGATCCGACAAATAATTTCGCTGAATCGCCGAAAATGGTAAATCACCCTTAATTTCCATGTCAATTGTATTTATAGATCCATTAAAACGGGCCGATGCCCGCGACGCCAAATGTTGTGTCCACTACCGGTAGCAGAACACGTAATGGTGGCGTTGAATTTATTTATGCGACTGTAAACACAAAACCCGGCCGTAGCCGGCGACTAAGCGGCAAACAAGCAAGTGAGTTGGCATAAAGAAATAAACTACTTGTGCCGTCACGCGCAGCAGAGGAAGACCAATCAGTACACAGCAAAATCGATAGGTCAATACTGCTGGCTCTAAAGCATGGTTAAAGATCGAGGCAAATTGGGAGTATGTCCATTCATGAGAGGAATATTGATCGGTTGTCCGCGTAGTGTGCGAGACCCTAACCAGACACAACACTGGTCTTGTCCGAGACAGTGTGATCCTTAAAGGAGTGTAGCTGGCCTCGACCAAGGCAGTAAGGGTTCTATCCCATCTACCTCACCCCGCCCGCATCTCACTCCTCAACCTCTATCCCCTTGACGTAAGACGCGCAATAGTTGATACGTTTTTGATGTTCCACCTTTTTGAAACAGGTCAAAGCGATTGCTGCTTCTCCGTCTGTCCAGCCTCTTCTCTCCGTGGTCACAGCAGAAAAGTCTTCAAACCGAGGCCACGCACTTCATCAAGGATAATCTTTTTCAGCTATAGGGTTATTACTATGTGGAATGCACTTCCGGAAGATATTGTTCTCTTGCAGGACGAAACTATTTTCAAGAAAAGCTAGACATCTACCTGGGTCTCTCCCAATAATTCCTTTGTCAAAAAACAAACAAAATAGATGTCTTTTATCGCATATACGTTCATGAATGTCACACCCTCACTCAGCTTAAGGCACTGTCCACAGTGTGACACTGCATGATGTTGTGTGTATCTTGTTTTCGCTGCCACCCGCGCCCCCCCCCCAGCTTCTTTTTACTCTCGTTTGAGCTCGGTGAATCCGACAGAAGATCAAAGATCAAAGATTTCCTCAAGAACCGGGACAATTGGGCTCAAAGCCTCGAACCCGTGTAGTACTTCAAGACTTCAAGACTTCAAGATGCAGTGAAGAATAGTGTCCCTAGCCCTTTCACGTTGTCCAGTGGTCTATCTCCCAGTTAGCCGGCAATACCAGATGCAAGATGCCGTCACGATTTGCATTTTGAACCCTTTTCCATTTTCCCATTGCCCCTTTATCCAGTGAACTATCTTCCAACTCACTGGTGACATTCAGCTAACAAGACAGTCACAAGATCCGGGAACATTTAGACTTTAGACTCGTACCCGTGGTGTGCATACCACCGAAGGAATTCTAGACTCTTTGATTGGCGGTGGCCATTACCTGTCCTGTGCAAACTGAACTGAACTGAACTGTGGCTGGAGGACTTCCTCTCCCACAGGACGCTTTACGTCAAAGTGGGGGACAGGTGCTCCAGTTTGGTGAACGTCACCAGTGGTGTACCTCAGGGATCCGTCCTAGGCCCGGTCCTATTCTTGTTATTTATTAATGACCTAGCATCCACTCTTCAATCGCCCAGCTTTATTTTTGCGGATGATGTGAAGATTGTTGGATCTAAGGGTAGGGCGGACTTGGGCAGGGAAATAGGTACCGTCCTGAACTGGGCATACAAAAGGGACTTACCTCTAAACGCTCAAAAAAGCCATTTGTTGTCAAGGGCAACAGAGAGCCTAACTGTCGCTCATGATCAAGGGCTGTGCATCGTAGAGGCAGCCAGTAGGGTTAAAGACCTGGGGGTCATCATGAACAGTGACTTCAAATGGTCGGAGCAATGCAACGCTGCTGCGCATAAGGCTCGTGGGGAGCTCTTTAGACTGCGATCAGCTTTGTCTTGCCGGAAGCCGGAGGTATTCGTACCTATTTACATGGCTATAGTACGACCTCACTTAGAAGGTAGCGTGCAGGCTTGGTCACCCTTCTACGAAGAAGACGCCGCCTGCCTCGAGAAAGTCCAACGTCTCTCCACGCGAATGGTTGAAGGGCAGAGGGGTAAGACTTACGAGCAGAGACTCTGTGACCTGAATCTTTTCTCGTTGGAAAGGAGGAGACGTCGAGGGGATCTCATAGAAACGTTCAAGGTAATGAAGGGCTTTTCTGGCCTTAGACCAGCTAGTCTATTCCAAGTCGCCGTAGACTCCAGAACAAGGGGACACGAAAAGAAGTTGATAAAAGCCCGATCTAGGTTGATGGCTAGATCGCACTTCTTCAGCAATAGGGTTGTGAACAGTTGGAACGGTCTGCCTGGTGAAATAGTAGATCTGCAGACAGTCCAATCCTTCAAAGGTGCCCTAGATCACAAGTGGTACGAGATCTTTCCTTGTAGTGAGCCTTGAGAATATCAACTGGATGGATGACGGGTAGCACTGTGGTCCTTCTGGAGTATGTTTTAGCAGACTTTTCCCTCATTGCATACTGTCTCAGTGAACGCTCACGATGCATAATGTCTCACGCAGTTGATGTGCGATGAGGTTTTTCGTTTCCCTCTCATTTTTAGCTGAGATTCGACGAAATACACTCGGCAGTGGTGGGTGCATAACTGGTGTGCATACCATCGAAGGAATTCTGGACGCTCGATTGGCCGTGGCCATTACCTGTCCTGTGCAGACTGAACTAAACTGAACTGAACTGACCAGGGGCGCACTGTGGACATAACCGAGTTTGGCTCCAGTCGGGGAGCATGTCTGGCGGGTTTCCTTATTGTGTGTGCATGAGTGCAGTGGAAAGGGTCTATGCCTCATAACCTGGATGACCCACTGCACTGTTAAAGATAGCTGGGTTGATCCCACATAGTCCAGCGGTTTTATTTGTGGCATCCCGTTGTACACACTCAAGTAGCATGCCCCCTATGGGAAAAATTTGGTAAAGCTGTGGGCACTATCATTGTGATGTTCGAGAATCGCTATCGTAACCCATACGGGTATGCCCGTTCTTTGGGAAAAACCCGATAAATTGGAACCCTCACAACACAGCGGGATTCACCTGAAGCTCGTTAATGCAGGAACGTGAACTTATCAGTTGGACAAAAGCCACAAGTACCGCGGTCTGGCCTAACCTGACCTCTTCATGGCTTTCCAATAAGACTTTCCGTTAAGTGAGGCAACTGTCTCACTTGAATGAATCCATCCCTACAAGTCATTCCTAATCACTTCTTTTCAAATCTTCTGAAAGTACGCTACAATTTCTTGAAAGTGCACGTGTATTACGCAGATTTACGAGTTATACCATCAATGTCCCCACAGCTGCCACGGTCGACCGAAGATCTCACGGGGTCTAATAAAAAAGGGAGTAGGAATGGGAAAGTTAGTTTTGGTGCTCCATGTGGGAGAGCATTCATGTATGCGCGTGGAAAGACCGTTAGTCATTGTATAAGTAGCATCTTTCATGGTTGTTGCGCTGTGAGTTGTTGCACTACTCGGTCGCCGAGTCCAGAGTAGGCCTTTCCATTCGAACACGTACCTCCAGCCTTTGTGCAGTCAAGCGCGTCCCGTAAGGCAGAAACGTTGGTCCATATAAGCCAGTGGCCAGCTGTATAGTTCATTTACGTCTGCTGGAAATCTCAGGGAGCTTGTGACTGGTTTCCCAGTTCATTCGCCCTTCGGATGAGGCTAGACATCCTGGGTGCCCAGTAAACCCCTTAGCCACAGATGTCGGTGGGCAGTGTCGTACGTCTCATACGCCGCTCGTAGTTGATTTGGAGTTAGGGTTTAGCCATCTTCCCTAGACCGACTGCTGGTCAGTCAACCCGGTGGATGGCGCCGGACATTCTCTTTCGTCCTCTCACTTGAGTGGTAATATCTCCGCCACGAGAAGGTAGTGGGTAGGACTTCCTCGACAAAAGCACGCTCATTTGGAAGCAATCAGGATATGTAGCCATCTCGGAGCTTGAGACACCCACCTCCAACCATACTGAGGTATTTGGAGGCACACGGAACTGCCATCCGTTGCTCTCTACTGGCTTCTAATTGGTTAGGAGGACAGTTTGGCCTCGGCCCCAGTCGTTCGGACAATGGTAACAGATTGCTGACAATGTGCTGATCACCAGCTTTTTCCAGCAAGCATAAACCTTCGCAACTCCAAACAACGTACCGCCACCTGGCGTCCTCCTTCCTCAACACAGGAATGGTCTCAAATCGATCATGCAGCAATTAGCTACCGTTGGCGTGGCAGCGTGTTAGATTGTCGCTCTTGCTGGTCAACCTGCCTCGATTCTGATCACGCGTTAGTCTGCTCTACGATCTTCTTGCTGTTTGGGGGCTCGAAAAACTTGCATCATGCTCGCTGAATGACCATCTAGTGCTGGAATCCTTTCAGACTACGCTGGCCCAGGCACTGGAGTCCACCACCCCACCTGATGTCGATGAGCATTGGGAGCGACTGGCAGAAGCCTTACTGAATGCCGGCCTGACCAGTTGTGGTACGGTCCGCCATATCCAGGAAAGCTGGATTTCTTCAAACTCCTTGTTACTGCTTGAGAACCGCCGACATATCTCTGCTGATACAAGATACACCGAAGCACGCCGTGAACTCCGCTCGCGTTTGAAGAACAGTTTGCGTGCTGATCGTGAGACGTGGTGGTCAGAGCGTGCTTTCAAGATGGAAGCAGCTTCTGCCTCTGACAACTCCAGGAAGCTTTTCCAAATCATTCGCGCCACCGGACCGCGAAAAACAGGTGTTAGGGAGGCTGTCCGCGAAACCGATGGGATACCAATCACCAATCTGTAGCGCAGACTAGACCGTTGGTAGAACACTTTCACCCCCAGTTTAGCTGGCCACCGGCTGCTTCTACTGCACCTGGAACTCTTACACTTTCTGCGTGGTCTATTCCAGACAGTCCCCCGACAGAAGCGCAAATTCGGAAAGAACTACCAACCCTCGAGCGCAACAAGGCCCACGGATCAGATCGCATCCCTCCTGCGCTTTTCAAAGATGGCGAGATGATTCTGGTGAGAGAATTGACAACCCTGTTCTCAAAGGTTTGGATGGAAGAAAAAGTTCCTACATCCTGGGGGGTATCGACGATCGTGCCCATCTTTAAGAAGGGTAACCGTACACCGTGTTCTAATCATCGGGAAATTAGCCTGATCTCTGTTGCTTCAAAACTCCTAGTGTCCATTATCCCTCACCGACTTTCTCTATTGCTACATTGTCGTGAAGAACAAGCTGGGTTCCGCCCCGACCGCGGTTGCACGGACCAAATTTCAATTCCTCGCCTCCTGCTTGAACACTGCCACGTGTATCAAAGGCCAACTATCGTTGTGTTTCTGGACATTAGGGTCGCCTTTGACTCTGTCGATAAGACTGCCTTATGGACTTGCCTGTTGAGAAACGGTGTGCCCGAGAAGTACGTTTCTATTCTGAAAGTTCCCTATCGACAGACCTCGGGCAGAGTAAGGGTTTATGGGCAACTATCCGAGTCCTTTGTTGTCTCAAGTGTCTTTCGGCAAGGATGTCCTATTTCCCCGTTCCTCTCCAACTTCATAATAGATGATCTACTTCAAAGAGCCTTTAACGGTGTTGCAAACAGTAAAGTGGAACTTCTACCGGGCATCCGAGTTGTTGACTAGGATTATGCTGACGACGTCGCCTTGTTGGAAGACGACCCTCAAGTCGTCCAAAATGCCCTTAAACCACTTGGCCGTCGAAGTAACCGAGTATGGCATGCAGTTTGCTCCATCCAAATACAAAATGCTTCTTCAAGACTGGCAAGGAGATTCTCCTGCATTCACTCTTTGTGGGGAACGTTTAGAAACTGTCAGCAGTTTTGTGTACCTGGACAGTTGTATTTCCAGTGGTGGGGGCATCGGAGACGAGATCTCTCTGCGCATCTGTAAGGCCCGTTCAGCTTTTGCCAAACTAAGGCACCTGTGGCGTCGTCACGACATCAGGCTTCCCCTAAAGGGAGGAGTGTACAGCGCCGTAGTTCTCTCGGTGCTACTTTATGGATACGAAACCTGGCAGTTAGAGAAGAGGATCTGAGCCGGCTGACCGTATTCGACCACCGTTGTCTACGGACAATCACCCGAGTATGGTGGTAGCATCACTGTCACGACGAGACTGCACCTTGACGTGGTGTGATGGCTTGCTCGCCTCTATGACCCAAAGAGCTATACAGGATGCCTTCTTTAAGCCGGAGATGCAATCATACCTGACAGGTCAATGGGTAGAGGTCAGACAAAGTCCAGTCTCCTGGGGTTGATTTTGAGCTGGCAACTCAATCGGCAAAATCAGTGGAAGAATAATTGGTCCAAGCAAATGGGCTTCCACTAAGCCAGCCCGCTGCCTTGCGGATAGGTTCTTGTTAGAACTAAATGCTTTGGATGAGGACCCTAATCGTTCTCCTGCTTTGTGGCTGGACACCCTAGCAGTACCCGTCCAACATCTCCCATGAACTGCACGAATACAAAGAATTCCATACTGTATCGGTCGTCGCGCAGGATAATGAGGACTGCGCTGCTCATTGCATCGAGTGCATCGGGTGGGTAGTGGTAAGTGGGCTACTGCTCAGAGTTCCCTCTCTTTTATTCAACCTTTGTCTTCTGTCCCTAACCACCCCTCTTTACCCCATCTATTCACCCATAATGCTCCCACTGATGACACGGTCGATACTCGCAATGATTCACTGTCAAATAGTATCGGGAATAATCCTGTGTCTGGTGACTCACATTTTCTCAAGCCTCGTCAGCCTCTGAATCTCGGCTCCTTCAACATGTGCACACTCATGCAGGTCGGTCAGCAGGCGTGCCTAGCGCTCACAATAGATTCTCTGAATATTGATGTCTGCTGCTTAAGTGAAACGCGTATCCAGGATTCGAGCAGTGTGATTCAACTAACTGCTCCTGGTATCTCATCGAGGTATATTCTGCGCACTTCAGGAGACGAAGCAGCTAGAGCTGTGGGTCAACGTGGTGTAGGAATTGTCTTGACTGAGAAGGCTGAGGCTGCCCTTTTAGACCGGATCCCTGTTAACAGTCGTTTATGTGCTGCGAGACTCCAAGGGTCAGTTGACGTTCGAAAGGATAGTTGTGTTAAGCGCAATTTGTTTGTGATCTCGGCATGCGCCCCAACGGACTGCAGCTCAGACTTGCAGAAAGATGAGTTCTATGATGCCCTCGCCACTCTCGTTCGCAGCAGTGAAGGTTCTGACATTGTAGTGCTAGCTGGCGACTTCAATGCACAAGTTGGCAAACTTAGTATCAGAAGCTTGTTTAGGTGGGCGTTGTGCTTTACCTGCTGAGCGTACAGATAACGGGGATAGGCTTCTCCAGTTTTGTGCAGACAATCGATTGTTCTTGTCTAGCACAAATTTCCGACACAGCTTACGTCGCACAGCGACATGGCGCTCTAACTCTACAGGTACTTTGAGTCAAATTGATCACACTGCCGTAAGCTATCGGTGGCGCAGTTCTGTTCAGAACTGTAGATCTTACTGGTCCACGTACGTGGTCTGACCATGCATTAGTTTTAATGCGATTATCTCTTCAGCTCCATGGTCATCGTCGCAAACCGCAAACCCGGTTAGCCGTGCATTGTATGTGTAATCCAGAAGTACGCACCCGTTACGTGCAGAAGTTAGCACATGAGCTAGGATCTACGGCAAACAGTAATGTAGATGAGCATTGGGCTCATATCAAACAGGCGGTGCACGTTGCAGCAGGTCTTGCCTGTGGTCCTGGATCCGTTGTCCATCAAAGGCACTGGACCTCGCAAGAGTCGCTGAGTATAATGGAACAAAAGCGTCAGCTTCCGAACTGTAAGAAGACAAATAAGATGCGGAGAAAGCTGCAAAGGCAAGTTACGAAAAGCCTTAAGAATGATCGCGAAAGTTGGTGGGTCAAGGTAGCCGAAGAAATGGAAATGGTAGCTGCCTCAGGTAACAGTCAGAGACTGTTCAAACTTATTCGTGATACCGGTGGACGGCGCACCCGGGTTAGTTAAACGATTTGCGATAGGAATAGAGAACCCATCCATGGCAAACAGCAAAGGCTTGACCGTTGGGCCGGATACTTCAACGAGCAGTTTAGCTGGCAGCACGCTGATGTAGTTACTCCTGTGTCAACAACTGCAACTCCTTGGGTGGTATCACTTGAGCCCCCATCGGAAGTAGAAGTAGAGTCATGCATTCGATCACTAAAGCGAGGGAATGTGGCAGATCCCGACGAACTTCCCTCAGTTCTTTTCAAACTGGGTGGGAATGTTTTGATAAAATCACTTACCGCTTAGTTCCGTGACATTTGGAACGCGGAGCGTATTCCGTTAATATGGAGCGAGTCATTGATTGTTCCCACCTTCAAGAAGGGAATACGCAATGACTGTAATAATCATCGTGGGATTAGCTTAATTCCGATAGTCACCAAAGTATTAGCCTTAATTCTACTGCACTGTCTTACACCGGCTCGGGAGAGGAATGCCCGTGAACAGCAGGCTGGATTCCGCCCAGGTCGAGGATGCATCGACCAGATTTTTACTCTTCGCCGACTACTTGAAACGCGTCACACGCACCGCCGACCGACGGTAATGATTTTCTTAGACTTGAAAGGCGCTTTCGATTCTGTTGATCGAGCAGCACTTTTCAGTACTCTTCATCGAAAAGGTGTGCCCCAGAAGTTCGTGAACCCACTGAGATCACTGTATTCTCATGCTTCTGGCCGCGTTAGAGTTTACGGTGAACTATCCGGTCAGTTCGAAACGACCAGTGGTGTTCGACAGGGATGTCCTATGTCTCCATTCCTGTTCAACTTCGTCATGGACGAAATAATAGAGAGTGCGCTACAAAATGTTCAGGATGTAGGCGTTGAACTGGGAAATAGTGGAAAGCTGTGTGACCTAGATTACCCAGACGACGTTGTCTGCTTGTTCGAATCCACGGAACATGCTCAACGTGCACTAGATAGACCTGGGAGAGCTGTAACTCCATTCGGCATGCTTTTTGCACCTTCAAAGTGTAAGGTGATGTTACAAGACTGGACGTCAACGATTCCGAGGTTGATGCTCGATGGGGAGATGCTGTCAGTTGTCGACCACTTCACCTACCTCGGCAGCAGCGTGACGACGGATGGGAGCACAGTAGTAGAGGTGAGCACGCGTATATCCAAGGCTCGAGCGGCGTGCGCTGGACTGAAGCACTTGTGGCGCCTACCTGATATTTCACTGAAGTTGAAAGGTCGTGTATAATGTGCCTCAGTGCGGTCAGTTTTGTTGTATGGTTGCGAAACTTGGAGTCTGCGTGCTGAAGATATTCGTTGTCTTGAGGTTTTCGACCACCGATGTTTACGTAGTATCACTAAGATCGGGTGGAATAGCCGAATATGCAATGCTGAGGTCAGAAATCGAGTATTGGGTACTAATTCGGAGAATGTTTTGTCACAGCGTATCCAGCTTAGTAGACTTCGTTGGTTGGGGAATGTGGTACGTATGGCAAACACACGTCTACCATACCGTGTCCTATTCTTCGTTCCTCCTAGGGAGTGGAAGAGACCACTTGGAGGTCAACAGATGACGTGGCAACGAGGAATGAGGAAATATACAGCAGACTTAGGAAAAGTAGGTGCTTCACGTATTCGTGGTTGGGGTCCAAAAGATCCGTCTACCAGTTGGCTGGAGACACTGAATGATATGGCTGCGAACCGCGAACAGTGGCGATCGTGTTGTCACTTTCTATCGAATCAGAATGACTGATCGATGTGCGTTTGTACAGTTAGACCGTGTACTCCGTGTGTTGGCTACTAGGGCATTCTTTCCTTTTCCCACCGTTGTAGGTCCACTCCTTGTCCATCTTATATATTCATACTTCTCATTCAACGTGCAACATGGTGAGAAAGGCAGTGGTCAGTGGGGCTTGTCCTTCTGTTTAACGCTGTACGATGATGATGATCACTTCCGTAATGACGAAGTGCGGAGGAGAGTATTCGGGATGGACTGTTCATCACTCAGGGTAATTGTTTCTCTTCATCAGCTACGGTAGTCAGGTCATGTCTTGTGGATGCCCGCTCAGCGTTTATCTCGCTGCACTTTATTCACACACTGGACAGGATTGGAAACGGCGGCGGGGTGGGCAACCGATGACCTGGATAAGTTTAAAAAAGCTGACTTCCCGTTTAGCCACAGTGGGGCCCTGTCGCGTACCAGGTTGGAGCAAGAATGACACCGAAAGCAGTTGACTTGATACGCTGGTGGATATGGCCCAAAGCCGGAGTCAGTGGTGTCAATGCTGTATGGAATTCTGTGTTTGCTCCCCATCCTTCCCCTTGCATATATGAAAACCACAAATGATACGAACAAAGAAAAATCGAAATACCGTGTGTGGAAAAACTTGCAAAAAATTCTTTGTAACATTTCTGCCCTTTTTCTTTTCGTCCAGTTTTCCCATTATCCCATGGTCTCTTTAGCACGCTGTCTGTACCAGATCCGTGTTTATATATATATATATATATATATATATATATATATATATATATATATATATATATATATATATATATATATATATAATGATTGGTTATTTTTTGTAGGTGCGTGAATGCTATTGCCAGCATACGTACTTCGCTGAGTACTGCCTGACTTGGTTGCGTTCCTTGATTTGAACGTAGGACTGACGATTACTAGACTTCATGATTCAGAACGTTAGTTCGCGTTCCTAGTGCAAATTCGCTGTACAGCTAGCTTCGAGGCAGGGACATTCCTTCAGTTAAGCTCATCAGTTTACAAGCTGGTGCGCCTGAAGCTCAAGACTAAGTTGGAGATCTAAACTATGACGTTCTTTCTGAACAAATTTCACAAAGGAAAACCAAACACCGTTTTTCCTCACAATGGCTGAACGTGGACCGTGCACGGTTGTAAGGTCGCGGTTTCCTCAATAAACGTGTTCTGTCCTTCGTACTACGTGGACCACCTGTACGTCACTTTAATGCTCGGCACTGTGCGAATGCGTTAACCAGAACAGTATTCCCCACGACCCATGAGAGCTAGAAAGCGTTAGAGGAGATAGTGGTTAGCCTGTATTTGAGAGCGTGAGCAAGAACAACGGTCAAATGGCAACCGTACTTGGCAATCGGCGTTCACTGAAACAGTAAACGTGCCAAAAGCATGAACGAAGATGGCTTTCGCTACAGGGGCCTTCTCCTAGAAGTCCGACGGAGTTGGGCTTCGATCGTAGCGGTAAGCCGGAGGTATTGATAGTCCAGGAGCTCCTCGTATCTTGCTTGTTATATTGTTTGTGGTGTCGACTGACTGCGGGTGAGAGTTTGACGGCGCTTGCGCTCTCGATGTCTGATGTGCGTAGGTCCAACGGTGTTCCAAAACCCACGGGTTGCATACGCTCTCGAGCCTGAAGGTGTCGCGTCAGGTCCATCCAAAAAGGCGTCCAGTTGTCATCTCCAGTGCCGTGCTGACCAACCATCCCGTTGTCCAGAGAGTGGTTGACTCCTCGAACGTACACGGGTGTCAGCGAGGCTACGGGTGAAGCCAGTGTGACTCTGTGAATCCGTCTGAGAGAGGGCAAGGCAAACTGGAAGGAAAGAGCGCCTGAGGTTGCCGGCGGATGTTGGACCATCATAACAACACAAACGATATTCGGTGTTACTGTAGTCGCTAAGGGGCCAGAAGGAAACGAAATTATGACTACCGATTGTAATTTCTCGTGCCTGCTGATTGGTAAATCCATGGTAAATTTCCCAACCTAGTGCTAGCAATCGGTTGTAAAAATTGTCACAAAATCAGCGAAACAGACGGGATTTCGTAGTTGGCGACCACGATGGCTACTTCGCGTTGCGGGTACGGTTGGAGATTCTGACGGATTATTTTGCGGGTTCTCGCTAAGCGTAATTGTGGTTGGTGTGAATAGTAACTCGCTTGATGTAGGTAACTGAGCGGCTTAAGCAGGTGTAAGTCGGACGGGCGGCTCGCACTATGACGGAAGGTTTGACGTGGTCAATAGATACGGTGTAGTGTCGCCCGCTGATACCTATGAAAAACGTTTTCGCTCTCCGTTTTATCACCCGAAACGGACCAGTGTATGGCGGTTGTTGCGGTGATCGAACACAGTCAGCGCGAAGGAATACGTGGTTAGTGGTTTCTGACGCAGCTGGAACATAACTTGTAGACTGCCGTTCGCGCGGCGGGCTGGCTTTGAGCACACGTACGTGCTGTGTAAGACGCTGAACGTCGCCGTAGTCGACGTTCATGGTTGGTGAGGGAGCTACCAACTCTCCAGGCAAATGAAGTGTTCAGCCATATACCAACACGGTACTGCGCAGGCTTAAAAGTGCTCATGGTAGTGTTTCACTTTCAAGTCCAAGGATCTGGTTAGAGTACCCAAAGAAAAACCCCTGTGGGCAGCCCCGAAGTATGATGTGCCCAGAAATCTCCAGCGGTCAATCGGGGAACATTCCTTATCTCTGCTCTTCATCCTTTACTTTCCAATTCTAAGTGCGTACGAGCAGCTACAATGAGTCGTGACTGTGAACTTGTAGCTCTTGAAAATTGTAGCAGAGAATCCATTCTCCGACTTCGCATCCCTTTCACTTAACTGCTTTCAGCGTCCGTAGATTTTGCCAAACGGGACAACAGGCTGCCCTAGCTAGGACTTTTGAAACCTTCAACATAGACGTGCGTTGTGTCTCCGCAACACGCATACAAGACCCAACTTCAATGTTACTACTTCGCTCCCCTGATACAAGCTCGGCTTCTCGTTTCACTCTTCGCGTGTAAGGTGATTCGGTGTCTAGTGCTCGTGGTCATGCTGGCGTTGGCATCATTCTGGGCGTGAAGACTGAGCATGCACTGCTCGTCATCATCATCGTCGTACAGCGGTAAACAGTAGGACAAGCCCCACTGACCACTGCCTTTCTCACCATGTTGCACGTTGAATGAGAAGTATGAATATATAAGATGGACAAGGAGTGGACCTACAACGGTGGGAAAAGGAAAGAATGCCCTAGTAGCCAACACACGGAGTACACGGTCTAACTGTACAAACGCACATCGATCAGTCATTCTGATTCGATAGTAAGTGACAACACGATCGCCACTGTTCGCGGTTCGCAGCCATATCCTTCAGTGTCTCCAGCCAACTGGTAGACGGATCTTTTGGACCCCAACCACGAATACGTGAAGCACCTACTTTTCCTAAGTCTGCTGTATATTTCCTCATTCCTCGTTGCCACGTCATCTGTTGACCTCCACGTAGTAGATAGCAATCGGGTCCTAACGCCGCATGGAGACCCATTGAAAAATCGCCTCAGAGTCTGATAGTTCCATTGGGTTTCTTCACAGTCACAGTGAGCGCAGCCCATTCGGAGAATGACGCGGGAGTTGGGATCCCCAGGTCTTCGAGCCGTTCAAGCTCCTGATCGACGAGTGGTAAAGCAACATACGGTACGTGGCGTCTCGGTCTGAATACCGGTTGGCTGTCTTTTTCAGTTATAATGCGGCTTGAGTTTGGGTGCAGCAGCCGAGTTTCTCCTCGAAAACTGAGGGAAAGCGTTTGATGAGCGGGCCCGCAAGTGGTGATTTTTGGGACTGTGTTTGCACACGGTGACAGAATGCACTAATGGGTACATCGACGAGATACAATTCATCAAGCCAGTCACATCCAAAAAGGTTCATGTCAACTAGAGTGATTTACAATGTCGTGTTGATTGATTTTCCGTTAGGGTGACGAAACAGTGAAGCTGACCGGGGAGTTTGAGTGTGCCACCACAAGCGCTAGTTGCAGTCACTGAGGTTGGTTGGATGCCTGGGCGTCCAATAGCGTTCCAGGTCTTATCCGAAATGAGGGAAATGTCTGACGCTGTGTCTAATTTGGACGAATATGGTGGTTAATGCAGACGTCCACAAATTTCTGTCTTTTAGCATTGTTCATTTGGAAGATTGGAGTCAGCCTGCATGAGTGGACGGATGAGTGGTCGTCATTGATTTTTAGTTTGAACATCGGTCCAGGCTTCTTCCAGGTCGGGCGTCTTGGTTGACAGTATCCATTTTTGTGACCGAAGGCGTGACAACACGTACAACGGTGATCTTTAAATGGACAGTAAGGATGAAAGTGCCACGCACCACAATAACGGCACGGCGAAGGCGGCTTGTTCGGGCTCGGTTTGTGGAAATTGGTCGGACTTCTCTTGGCTGGGACTTATTTGTGCGTCATGAGTTTGTTGACTGTTTGAGATGGATGATCGAACTGTTGAATCATAGCTGCGTCATGTTTCAGAATGACTAAAAGTTCACACTCGTCAACCAACAATTGTAGCGTTGTGCTGGGCTCCTGATCAATTTTCGTCAGCAATCTGGTGTGTAGGTCTGATTGAGTGGATGACTGTAACCCGCAAATGAAAATCAAACACCGAAACTAATTTTCAGTCAGTGATCCCATTTTGAAACGGCTAGACTCACGGTTTACGATGCCGGCATATGTCACGAGATCGTCGATGTCTCGATTCACCAGTTTGAGGCGTTGATAACGTGCGTTGAACAGTAATGAAGTCTCCCCGAAAATTTCTGTTAGGATGCGAGTTGTGTCATCAAATGAATGGTCACGGAGAACTCCAGGTAGAATATAATTAGTGTAGCGGGCGTGTTCTGCGGGTGCCAACTTCCTCAGCAAGAGTCGGATTTTTGTTTTGTCATCCTTGTTGGAGAGTTCCATGGTAAAGATGTCTTCGTAGCGCTTGAACCAGGAATCAAAGGTTATGCCAGACTGGGGTCATGGATAAACTCATTCATGCTCCTAAGAATCATGTTCGAATCACGATCTGTTGTGGCTGGAGTTGGGCCCATGTTCGCAAGTCGGACAGTCAGTCTCCACCAGTTTGAGTTGAGATTGTCGCATCTTCAAGTCTGGACCAATGGTAACCATTGGTACACAAGGCCCGTCCCTAGGTAATACGTTAGGACCATCGGAACACCTGCACACTCAGTCTCAGCTTGCAACTTCGATCACCCCAGCCCGCTGTAGAAAATCAGAAGGCAAAAAGCCGACTTACCCAAAAACGTGTCTTTCACAGAAATTAATATGCTGTATATAAAGTGAAAATCGAGCATTCCCGAATTCGGGCGTCCAGTTAGGTTCAAGCCCTGCTGGGTCGATTAGGTTGATGAAAAGTGTGTTGCCGGATTGATTATTGATCCATTGATCCAATTTGCGTCGGACTGTAGATGAATGCTCGATCAGCAAAAAGGGTTACGTCATGAGTGGTCCGATAATTTATTGGTTATTGATTGTTCAATCCGACTTGACACGCTCGAATTGGTCAATGACTTGCCTGAAAGAGTTTTTTTCCTTTCAACATCCTAACAGTCAACCCACTACTATAGCAAATATACACATAAATTTGAAGCAAGAAACAGGTAAATCGATTTATCCCTGATAATACGCTATCAAAGCCACAAGTGAAGCAATGAACAACAACTAATTGGCGAGATTGTGCAACAACGTTCGTCGTTAACCCCTCATTTTCAACGCTCAGGTATGTTTTTGATCAGCGTTCATGTCAAGCTTGATTCGTGAACGAATTTCACTCAAGTTATACCTTCTTATTTTTAGTAGAGACCTGTCATTTATCAAAACAGAGAAATGGGGTGAGGCTCGAGGTTCTCTGAGGAGCAATGCTCGCACATAGAGAATCAAGGAAGAACACGATCTAGATTTTCAGGGAAATTTATGAATTGACAATACTTATTCGTACCTTCCTGAAGGATTTCAGTCACTTTGTCGCTAATAAATAACGTGAAATTCAAGGACAAGTCTCCGAACAAGACAAGAGAAGACTCTTGCATTGTGCTTTGGACCGACCTACCAGTGCATCAAAGCTGCAGAGGTTCTTGTAACCAAATTTAAGCGTTTGACCTGTCGAACAACTGCGGTCTGCACCACATCAGCAGTACAGAAACATGAGGTCACCGCCTAAGATAACTCATTTAATTTTCAAAATCGAGAGAAATAGACCAGGAAGCATCATCTGCAATGCTAAGCGGAGTGATGTGATATTTAACAATGAAAAGCAGTTTAATTTTTACGACCCTGACGTATCTGTGTACCACTGACACGACTTCAGAGAAAGCAAGCTGGGCTTCAGTTGTTGAACCTTCGGCGGTAGTCCTGTGATGATCTCGGGTGCAGTTTTGAAGAACGGAAATTTCACACAAGAACAATAGCTGAGTTTTTGCTCCCAAACATTCCGAAAAATCGATAGGAACCATAACAGTTCAACATCACAACGCAGCTGTAATTATGGTCAACCTAACGAGACTGTGGCTATTACACTGGAACATCAAAAGCCATGGAGCAGTCTCTTCACACTCCATCCTTGATGGCACTGCATTTGGACTACTGGTTTTATCGCATTTATCGTGATTAGTTCCCCATATATTTCCAAGGAATGAATCATTCACTAGCGCTTCCTTATGCAGTCTCCGTTTAACGTCAGTGCGAAGCATAGAACCCTCAATCTAAACGACATATCGGTTGAGTCTTCTAATTCGTTTCACTGGCTTCCAACTGTCATGGCCATCTTTACTGGCGAGTAGTGTGCGTGCATACGCCTGATTTTATTTCCTGTTTTGTGACACTTTTGCCTACTAAAAAGCACCGAAGTAGCAACTTTTTGAACCTTGACTCCAAAAAAGTGGATTATTCAACGCAGTGTATTCGATCACATGTCAAGATTTTGACCGCATTCAAGTGATCTCGAAATTTTTGCACAGACTACGAGGAAATGGTCTTTGCCACTCGTATTTCCCGTTACTACGCCGCACTACGCTAAGCTGTCTTCTGTCGATGAACCCCAACGGGATCGCACCAGAATATGATCAGTTTCATGCACTGTACGATCGTCGTTTGAGTGACAGATCCACAGATGTCTTTTGCTATGTTGGAAGTGCGTGTTGCGAATGAATAATCTATTTATATCAGCGAAATTGACTAGGCGATTTTTCACTACATCAACGTTTGCCACGTTTATGGTTTCCTAGGACACGGCGAGTGAACTCATCCGAGAGGCCTGTTCGTGCGTCGCAGAATATGCCTTTACCACGATTGATTAGATCTTGTAATTTGTTATGGAAGTCATCTTTTGCTGCGTTTTTTGTCACACTATTCGATGAATAGATTGCAACCACCGGAAAGTTCTGAGGAGGGTTTTTGAAGCGCGCCGGGGCCAACCTCGAAGAAATTGGTTCCCAATAAATCGGAGCGCTGTTGATATTTTGGCTCAGGGTGAATGCGCCACCATGGTGTTCGGAGTTGTCTGCGGTCCACTTTGATAGGGTTGCATGGACCTCTGGGTCTAGGTGACCTCTACCGAATGGCGAACGAACTCCTAGAGAGCCACCGGCAACCGTGCATCACTTGGACCCGTTGGGCATCCCGGATTGGTAGACCACCATCCAAAGGGCGTATGAGCCGCTCGATCGGCCACCGGCTCCCAACACAAAAAATCCTGTTGTCTGGTAGGTAGCATTTGGCTGTGCATGAGTTAGAGGTGCAACCTCAAACAAAAGCCGAGTGGCGCTGGGGGCTCCACTTCGTACCAAATTCCCAAGTCTTTTCATGAATTTTGTCTCTATAATTAGCTCTGATCATGCTACGGCGTCCCCGGTAAGCGACGCGCCCTGTGCTCCCCCAGTGGCCGGGGTGACCGGAACACGAGCTGAGAACCTAAACGTGAACACAAGGTGACGAGTCCACGTAGGCTGCTGGAACGTGAAAACTCTTCTAGATGCAGGTAGCCAGTGCATTACCATGCGCACACTACGACTGCGGGATTGACGTAGCTTGTCTATTCGAAGTACGCCTATTCAGCTCCGGCAGCCGACATGTTCAAGTTCCTCAAACGTAAGTAGTGATAGAACCAACAAACTATATCCACCGTCAAAACACCAAGTGCTAGAGCAGGACAGTCAAACTTCCGAAAGGCAATCAATGTCCACGAGGTACTTGTGTTGTGTTCGCGCTCTAATTCTTTAGCTATCTACATCTGGTAACATTCCAACATTCCAAAAGACTGTGTCTGTTTTCTGCAGTAGGAGATTACAGCGCGCAGTCATCCCGACCGCTGCGACACGAGACTTGTTCGATACCAGGAACGCTGTAGCATGGTCAGAGCTCGTAATTTCACAATCATCCATAATGTAATGGAAAATTCAAGCCGGCTCGCGGCGTTCGACTTATCGATATGAAAAATGCAAGTGGATTTTCCTTTACGTAAGGTTCAGGCTCCTCGTACCAACAATGCATTCTATGGATCCCTAATGTTTTGGGAGTAGTAGTACGAAACGCTAACCACGGCATCGTTTGGTGTTTTTGTGATACTCGGTAGCCCAGTTCGGCCTTTTTTTGTTCGAGGTTGCACTCGTAGCCTGTGCACATCCAAGTACAACTTGCGGAGCAGCACGGGTAACGGCCTCATCTGTTGTCGGGCCGCATGTACCACGTCACAGTGCAGTCAGTAGACGTATGCGGTATTTTATAAATGAAAACGCCAGCCTAGCGAATAAACACCAGGGCCTTGGTCACTGGCGCTGCTTACCCATGGTTGCTTATTCATTGAACGTAAGCTCGTTTGATCCAAGACTGACCACTGGTTTGGTATCCGGAGCCCTATCGGTGACTTGGGGACTCAGCCGGTAACATGCAGCACTGCTCGAGGTCAGTATAACCCAGACTGGACGATCTGTTGGGATTTTATGTGGTTTTCCACAGCAAGTCTCAGGGTCTGGTTGCCGGTTATCCTTAAAACTGCAGTGGGCTCTCGTGGCTATGGTACATATACGCCTTCCACTGCACTCATGCGCAAGCATATAACGAAAAAAGAGAGCACTCACTCAGTGGTTAGAAATTTTTGAGAACATTGCTCGGCGACGCTCTTGTGTTCACAAAATTTCTTTGTCTGCTTGGTACTACTTGTATTTATCTTTTGTCTTCTGTATTATTTCCGATTGACGTTGTTGCTACTGCGAGATAGCGACCAAAGCCACCGCACCCAGTCGGTGACTGATGGTCGTATGAACTGACTCTTGTCATGCTTGCGTTTTAATTTTATGAATGCTTTTTCATTTCCTATTACATGGTTGCACATGAGTGCAATGGAGGGGGTATACACCCCACAGTCACAAAGATCCATAGGGATAACCGGCAACCAGACCCTGAGACTTGGAGTGGCAGAGAACCACATAAGGCCCCAATAGGTCAGGTGTGATAACGATCCGGACGACAGTGGACTTCTGTCTACCACCAAAGTACCGGTGATGACGGGGATTCGAACCCCGGACCTCCGAGGTGATACTCAAATGATTTAAACCACTCGACCACCACCGACATACACACTTCGTTGAGTACCACCTGAATTCCGCGACTTCTTGATTGCGTCCCGTGGTTTGTGCACAGGACTGCGGGCTTACTGAATTTCGTGATTCAGATCATTATTAGTTCGCATTCCTAGTATAGATAATTCACTGTACTGACAGTTTAGCACATTGTTGAGTTTATCATGTGTCACTTGCTGCTTGGAAGTCCCAAGTTTTAACTTTTTGTGACTGACTGTTCCAGAGTTTCAACTCGCTAAGAGCAGTGATTCGAGTTCGCCTTGTATCCTCTGGACAATTATCTCTCACTATTCACTCGTTGCGCACTACGCATTCAGATGCACACCCGATGCCAAGTGAGTTGAAATTTAGTTATATTTCATATTGCATAATTCAGGCAACGGAAGAACCAAACGATTTGATGCGGAGGGGATGAAAACACCGGGTAAAAGGCCTCCACCAGGGCTACGGGGGAAAGAAATAGGTCTTTGGTATGCAAGTCAGAATAAACGTACAGGTCGGAAATCTGAAAAGAAGGAGCCCAAGGTGAGCTATCGCTAAAAATTCGTTCAGGTAGCAAATACATCATTGTGTTGCGCTCTTCGATTTTTATATAATAAATACTATGGCATGATAAATATACGCAGAAGGCAAATGGACTTGTTTCCCTGATTACTCAGCGTATATTACAATTCAGAATGTGACGTTAGTTTAGAAACCCTATGCGCTAACCACCAACAAATATAACAACAATAAGACGTGTTTTTGAAAGGGTAATGTGACTCGTGTGCTTGGGCTGTCAAGTAGCATTGGTTATACCCGATAAAATACCCTTTTGATTAGATACCACGAATATGTTGTACGTTTGCGACCGACAAGTGGTCACGGAAGGAATTCCTTGTAGCATTTGTTTTCTATCGTATTTATTCAACATTGGTTGTATTTAATCCTTAGATCTGCCTCCACTTGTCAAAACCTCGGTAATAATCCAACAAACAGGGATGCCTTTTTAAAATGGTTATGGCTGAATGCCGTAGCATTATAAATATAAAATAGTTTGTCGAGGAGTAGTACTCAGTGCCTATCAAAATTTTGCTTCAAAGTCACCAAAAAATGACTTTTGCTTCAGTCCATACTTCACATTTCTCTGATCCCGCTTAGGTCTTAGTTTCTACGTCAGCCGTTTATAAACGGCAGAAATTTATCCACCTACAGCTGGAACTCAAAATATCGAATGAGACGTATATTTTTTGGATATTGATAGAACCAGAGTGACGCTTGGAAAAATGTGTTCATTGTTACTTTTCATGTGGTATTCGTCAATACTGCTCATGCCTCCTCGTATATTTCAAGTCACCGGTATGAAACCATTATCCTTATTGAAACGATATGTAAAGCCAACGGTAACTAAATCGCAATCAGCAGCGGCGTCTCGAACGCTTGACGAGCATATTAAGGCTTAGTTTAACTGACCTCCAGTGTTAGCCTCTTCAATAGTTATTTCGGCTCATGTCCCGTGGTTTGTTGTTGTTGTTGTTTCGACTAAATGAAGCGGAAATCCACTGGGAAATCTAAGACCTGGGACGTCGCTAAGCACCAGGATCCGATGTTCTTTCCCGGTCCTATTTAAGAACAGCGGAATGAAGCTTGTGAGGGAGCTTCAAATCCTGTTCTCCAAGGTTTGGAGTACTAAAGAGGCTCCCCTGTGGGGTATTGGTTGTTGTCCCTATCTTCAAGAAGGGCTCACGCAGACTCCAACCTTAGGGATATAAGCCAGATCCCAATAGTGTCGAAGCTGCTGGCGCCTGTCTTACTTCATAGGTTGTGATACACGCGTAAGAAGCAGACTCGCGAGGAGCATACTGAGTTTCGCTCTCGTCTCAAATGAATTAATCACATCTCCACTCTGCAACAGCTGCTTGAGCGCCGCCACACCTTCCGGAGACCAACAAAAATCGTGTTCGCACACGCACATCTGCATGGCCTTTAGCTCTGTGGATAGGAATGAACCATGGAATTGTTTGTTGAGAAATGGAGTGCGTGCTGAGCATGTGTCGGCTCCTAGGTTTTTGCACCGTCAATCATGAAGTTGGGTTAGGACCTCGAGTCAGGCAACCTTTGTCATCTCCAGTGGAGTGCAATAAGGTTGCCCTATATCCTCATGCCTCTTAAATTTTGCTATGAAAAAATTTGCTACGCAATATACTGTGTGGTCTACTATAAGGTAAACTTAAACCCTCCCCAGGGAACAGTTTTTGACTAAGAAGCGCTGATAATATCATCTAACTGGACAAAAACGCACATGCAGTGCAACACTTTTTGATTTCGTCTTTAACCTGGCCCTTTGGTTGTATGGTAGACTCAAGGTACTTAAAATAGCAGACAGTTCCAAGATTTGACCGGTAGCGTGGATGGAGCCTGTTCGGTCTGGGGAGGTACTGAAGGCCCTGGTTTTTATGGTGTTTATCTCAAGATCGATCTCTCTGGCCTCGCACTCGATACTGTTGAAAACCGACTACAGACTGTTCGATTCGTACCGTAGAACGACAATATCACCAGCAAATGCAAGATCCGCAATCCAAGACTTTTGGTCCAGTTGAATTTCTCCATAACCGATGAGGACACGACTCATCACCCAGTCTGTGGCGTGGTTGAACAGGACTGATGATAATTGACAGCCTTGACGGACACCGGAGTCAAGAATAGACTCTGGAGACTTTTCGCCACAGGCGTTGGCACGCGCTATCATAACCGAGTAATACGATCTCACTAGTCCTGTGTACGTTTTGGGCATCACGCCAGTTCCAAGTATGCTTCAGGGTGTCTTTCGATTAATTTAATCGAAAGCAGCTCGAAAGTCACTGAAACAGACTGTGGTTTGTTGTTGGAATTCGTAACGCTGCTCGAGGATTCGTCGTAGCGTGGAGATTTTAGTAACACAACCTTTCCCTAGACAAAGACCACTTTGGTTTGAGCCCGTACGCACGTCTCTTGTGGCAACAAAGTGGTTTAGGAGGATGGTCGAGAAAAGCTTAGCCACTATGTCAATGAGAGTGATTCCTCTTGTTCGCGTCGACGGTTTTGTCGCCCTTTTCGATGTGAGGAGTAGGATGGAGGTTACCCAGTCTTCAGGGAAAGCTGTTTCCCAAATTTGGCAGAGTAGCGAAGTTAGAGGACCTAAGCCTAACGACGGTTGTTCAGTTACTCCAGTCTCACCCTGTGTATTCCGTGCTTCCAAATGTAACGCTTCAAAGCACGTTGCTCATACGTTGTAACCTCGATTCGCTCTTCGAGTGTCCAATGATCCGGTGGCTAGTGCTCGTGTCCACACTGGCGTTGGGATAGTTTAGATTGCAAGAGCCGAGCTTGCTCTTTTAGACTGGATTCCAGTCGGCAGTCATTTATGTGCGGTTCGGTTGGACAGTTCTATACGCGTCAGAAACAGGCGGAAGCGTCGATGCTTCTTTGTCATGTCTGTGTATGCGCTCACTGACTGCGGTTCTCCTGAGGCTGAAGATGAATTCTACCGTAATTTGTCTCAAATGCTTCGAAGCTTGTGTTCAACGGAAATCGTGTTGATTGCTAGTGATTTTAACGCGGAAGTTAGCTGTTTGGGGGATCTCAAAAGTCACAGGAGCCGCGTTTGCAACCCCAGTCGATCAACTTGGCAATGGCGATCGTTTGTGTTTTGATCACAGATTATTTCTGGGGTATGGCCTTCTGACATAAGTTGCTTGTACTCACATGGTGTCCTTCTACCTCTTCACAGCGTGGTATCCCGATTAATCGTATTGCCACTGGTCATCGCTGGCATAGATCAGTCGAAGATTCTCGTTCGATTTCGTCCACGTCTATGTGCTTAGATCATGCCTTGATACATGCTAACTTTTGTTTACGTCTCGTCTGTGGTCGCGCCAACACTAAATTCACTCTTTCCGCACAGTTGTTTCTAGACGGTAACCGACGTTCTACCTTCAAAACAGAGCTTTGTGTGCGGTAATCGATGCAGCCAGATGTTCAAGACCCATATGGACACCGGAAACAGCTCAAGAATGCCTTATGCTCTGCATCCAACGCCATACAAGACTTCTATTCAGGCAGACCTCTCAAACATCAGTTGCTCTGCTGGATGATCGCAGATCCGTCTCTCCGGAAACCGCAGTCAGTGAGAAGTGCAAACCCTCGAGGCATCAACTCACTCAGAATTCGAAAAATAATCGCGAACAGTGGGAGATTGTGAAATATGGTGAGATAGAGAAGGCTGCTGCTGTTGACTACAGTCACAACCTATACCGTTTGACTGTGCCGGTCAGCGAAAACCAGATGTATGATAGGTAATTAAGGTACCCGACAGCTCACTGATTCAACCTCGTGCACATTTTATACAGCACTTTGAAGAACAGTTCCAAAGTAGATCTTTCGATAGTTCCCACAAGAGAATCGATGCAGAAAGATCTCAGTCCTTTAGAAAGGGAAACTGTTCAGGAGGTAAGTTATCTGATCATGTACAGTGCTGTCTTATCGGATGGGTTGTCTCCTTTTTCCAAAGATAAAGTTTAGTGTCAGAACTAAAAAAACTCATCCGGGTTATCTGGGATGCTGAGCAGATTTCCAGTGAATAGCGTGAATTGGTTA
This sequence comes from Fasciola hepatica, assembly GCA_948099385.1. Classification (NCBI taxonomy): domain Eukaryota; kingdom Metazoa; phylum Platyhelminthes; class Trematoda; order Plagiorchiida; family Fasciolidae; genus Fasciola; species Fasciola hepatica. The sequence continues at coordinate 393,741 of CANUEZ040000043.1, forward strand.
TCATGCTAACTCACAAGAAAGGTCCTCTAATGTCATACTATACGATACTGGGTTGCAATGCACGTCGTGTACCACTCGATCCCATGTAACTGACGGTACCTATCACAGCGAGAATGCACCTTGGCGTGGTGTGATGTCTGGCGTGCCTCCATGACGCAACGAGCTACGCAGGACGGCTTCCTTAGCCGGAGGTGCAATCATGCCTGACAGGTCAATGGGTAGAGGCCAGCCGAAGTTCAGTCTCAGAACCAGTTGGTGGGCAACAGGTGGTTCTAACTGCTATGCCCCTGGATGAGTCACTCCAGTGAATAAATACGGGAAGAAACAGTTTACCGGTCCAAAAACCTTCACTAGATTGACGTATGAGTGGAGTACTTGGGGTTTTTCTCGACGGTGGGAGGAGTCATTGCACTTTATTGGGCAGCTATCGCCCGCCTAAGCTGCGCAGTCTCGAGGCCAAACAGTGCTACCCCGTCCACGTTCCGCTTACTCCGTTGGGTGCACGGGACTAAGGACTGAATCCGAAAAACGGATTGATACCGAAGCACCAGCGAAGACAAGACAAAACGCATGCAGTAATCAGGTGTCACGCGACAGACCAGAAGAAGTACCTTCATGAGTGCTTCGGTCACGTTCCCGTGTTGGGTTAACAGCCCACTGCCTCGTGGGTGAGACTTTTAACTCCAAGGCTCTGGTTAGAGTTCCTAAAGAAAAACCCCTGTGGGCAGCCCCGAAGTATGATGTGCCCAGAAATCTCCAGCGGTCAATCGGGGAACATTCCTTATCTCTGCTCTTCATCTTTTACTTTCCAATTCTAAGTGCGTACGAGCAGCTACAATGAGTCGTGACTGTGAACTTGTAGCTCTTGAAAATTGTAGCAGAGAATCCATTCTCCGACTTCGCATCCCTTTCACTTAACTGCTTTCAGCGTCCGTAGATTTTGCCAAACGGGGCAACAGGCTGCCCTAGCTGGGACTTTTGAAACCTTTAACATAGACGTGCGTTGTGTCTCCGCAACACGCATACAAGACCCAACTTCAATGTTACTACTTCGCTCCCCTGATACAAGCTCGGCTTCTCGTTTCACTCTTCGCGTGTAAGGTGATTCGGTGTCTAGTGCTCGTGGTCAGGCTGGCGTTGGCGTCATTCTGGGCGTGAAGGCTGATCATGCACTGCTCGACTGGATCCCAGTCAACAGGTGCCTGTGTGCAGTTCGGTTGAATGGTTCTGTGCATGTCGACAACACTAGACTGAAGCGTCGATGCCGGTTTGTCTTTTCTTTGTATGCCCTAACTGACTATAGCTCTTTTCAGGCTAAAGACGAATTCTGCCTGAATTTGTCTCAACTGCTCCGCAGCGTGCGCTCTGCGAACATCATGGTTATTGTTGGTCATTTGAATGCTCAAGTCGGAAACCTAGGCCATATTGCTGTCGGTTACCGCTGGCGCGGATCAGTTCAAGACTGTCGATCATTTTGGTTTACTTCTGTTGACACTGGCCACGCTCTTGTCCGCGCGTGCTTCAGCTTACTTCTTGTCGGCGGCCGAAACAGCACCAAAGCGAACCGTCCCCCGCAGTTGCTATTGGAAGATAACCAACGATCTGCTTTCCGAACAGAATTATCCACCAGGTTAACAATGCAGCCGAATGCGCAAGATCCAGTAGAGCGATGGACAGAGATCAAACAGGCTCTGAGTGCGGCTGCGGTCCAACAACTAGACATACTTAGAAACGATGGCTATCTGCATCCTCAGTTGCACTGGTAGATGCGCGCAGATCGATTCCTCGGGATTCCAGATACAATGAGGCACGGAGATGTCTTAAACGCCAACTGATTCGGAGCCTGAGAAACCATTGTAAGCAGTGGTGGATTGCGAAGTGTAGGGAGATGGAAAAAGCTGCGGTGATTGGCAACAGCCGCTACCTTTCCCGTCTGATTAGACAAACCGGTCCACGTAAACCAGCCGTTAGCGAATTGATCAAAGAGGCGACCGATTCACTGATTCAAACTCAAGAGCGTCGTCTAATTCGCTGGGTGGAGCATTTCGAGAGGCAGTTTAATAGACCTTTATCCTCTTAAGGGTTGACCATTGGCGCAATGGGTACAGCTCTTGTTGTAGATACCATTTTTCCGTCAGAAGCGAAAGTTCTTCGTGAGATAAGCTATCTTAAACGACATAAGGCTGCCGGACCGGGTGGGTTGCCTCCGTCTATTTTCGAAGACGGTAACCCAGCACTTTTACTGGAGTTTCCAAAACTCCTTGGTTTGATATGGAAGAAGGAACAAGTTCCAAAGATTTCGTGTGAATCGGTGATGGTAATAACTTATAAGGAGGGCGACAGGTCCTCTTGTGAAAGCCATAGGAGAATGAGTCTGGTTAGCATCGTATCTAAACTGCTGGCTGGTATTATTCTCCACTGCTTATCTAAAGCTCGCGCGAGAATCAAGCTGGGTTTAAACCTGGTCAAGGTTGTATTGATCACATCTTCACTCTTCAAATTTTTTTAGAACAGACACACCATCCGTAGGCTCACTATCTCTCTTTTTATTGATCCTAAAGCGGCCTTCGACTCAGTTGACAACACAGTTCTCTGGCGCTGCCCTTGCTGAAGGGTGTACCAGAGAAAATCATTTCCATCGAAAATCCCCTTACATTATTAGCTAAAGCCGAGTTCGGGCTTTCGGTCATCTTTCACCCGAGTTCCTCACGAGAAGTGGTGCACGTCAGGGTTGCCCCCTCTCTCCTTTTTAACTTTGTGATTGATATGGTCCTAGAGATCGCACTTTTGTCAGGTGAGGATAGCGGCATTGAACTCTTCCCTGGCGTAAAGGTATCAGACCTTGAGTATGCGAACGACATAGTACTTCTTAGTGAAGATCCAGGTAAGTTGCAAGTTTTTCTAGACAGCTTGACAGACTGCGTAGCAATGTTCGGAATGTATTTTGCACCTTCAAAGTGCAAGATGCTGTTTCAGGACTGGGTTAGTCCAACGCCGAACCTTTCAGTATCTGGGGTGACTATAAACGTGGTAGACAAGTTCTGTTATCTGGGGAGCTGCATCTCACCCGGAGATCGGATATTGGATGAAGTGTCTCTGCGTACACACAGGAGGCTCGCTTGGTATTTGCCAACCTGAGTCATCTGTGGCGTCGACATGATATTCGTTTGCCTATCAAGGGTCGAGTGTACGCTGCAGCAGTGAGGCCCGTGCTTCTGTAAGATTCAGAGACATGGCCACTGCGGGCAAAGGACATACGAAGATTGTCGGTATTTGAACACCGATGTCTTCGTAGTATTTCTCGAATCTGATAGGAACGCCATGTGATCAGTGCTGAGGTTCGGCGAAAGGTCTTGGGTTCAAGGATAAAATCATTGGATGAAACACTTGACCTCACCAGGCTAAGATGGTTGGGACATGTGTTACGCATGTCTCCTGACAGTATTCCTCGGCGTGTTATGTTTGGTGAGGCGGGTTACGGTTGGAAGATGAGTAAGGGTGGTCAGTTCATGACATGGAAGAAAGGTATGAAAAGCCTAACTAGTGGACGTGGTCATGTAGGGCGTGTTATACTTCTTGGGTGGGGTCCAAGAGACCCTCCCACTCAATGATTAGATACGTTGGGGACCTGGCTAGATGCCGCGATCAGTTGCGCTCTTGCAACCGCACCCAGTGCGTGGTTAATGGTTGTCTGAATTGAACAGAACCTAACTAACGGTACACATAGGCAATCTCCTTCATCGACGCAAGCTGAGAGAATATCATGTTCTGTTACGCTCCTTCAACCATTTACCTCGCAGCTCAGTGCTGTGGTTTTTGTTGCCACCTCGCACTATCGTATAATGGGGATCAAAACAAGTGAAAGCATGTGAAGCAAGCAAACAGAAAGGAGAGTCATCAGTGAAAATTATGAGGACGATGAAAGAGCTCTATTGTATTTCGGCCATCGACCGTGGCGCCCAGCAATTTAACCTAGTGTATCCAGCCCTCCGGTGGGCGGGTCTGGTTCATCTCAACCCGACAACCAAACACGCTACTCGGCCAAGTGTTCTGGTTAAAATTTTCTTACCTACTCATCATGTCGTTTACTAACCAATTAGGCCTACCCTCCAACCATTACGTGCCCCGGAGAACAATGTACAATCTGTCGGAAAAATTCGGGATCACCTCCTTTCGATCGAAAGCCTGACATATGGTCGGATTCCAGTTTATACAACTGATACCGTTCTAAGTAGCCAAACATATACAAAAGACACTATTACGTAGCGAGAGAGCTCGAGAGAGAGGGAGTAGTCTTAGTAGTGTAAACTGAAGTTCGACCGCATGTCAGAATTTTGACCGAATTGATATGATCCCGTACTTTTCGCACAGACTGTACATCGAGAGTGTCTGTCTGTGGTCGTGCGTAACACATGTTCTAGACATCTCAGTCTGTTTAGATCAAGTGCTTGTTCTAGAGAATGATCTCTTGTTCATAGTACCCTACACCAGAACATTGCTGATGCTTTTTCCCCACCAACAGGAATTTCCTGCTTTGTTTTCTGTTTTAAAATCATTATACAGTGAATGCACTAACAAGCTTTTTGTTTGAAAGCCTCTGATATAATCGAAGATCTGTAGAGTTTCGTTCTAACAATCATTGTTTTTCTAATTGTGAGTGAACGTTGTAATTCATGGTACCAAATAGAACAGAGGAAGAAATCACATCGGATTAAGTAAGTCCATAGGGACTTATATTGAAAACAAGTGATCGAGTAAATAATCATGCAAGGTCATCACTGACCTCCGCATAATGTCACTTGGTGGTTTGATGAACTCAAAACCAGGGAACCTAACACCAATATTTACGATAACTTTTGATATTAGATTGTGCATTTTTCAACACATTGAGGGTAGTGAGAATCCGGTGTTTATTTTCTGGCTATTTAGTCACTTTGAATTTTCAACCAGCTTCTACTCGTTTGTCTTCTGTTGATTCATTCTGGATCCCAACAACCGGCACAATTTCCCCTTAATAACAGTAAGGACAATATTTTATGAATTTTCATGCACAGTTTTGCCAGTTTGATGGTCAATCCTTTATCAGTTATATCTCCTTGTTTGTCTCTATTTTTTCTTTCAAAAAAAAACATTCCAGGTGGTCCCTTTGAACATCACTGGAATCGACCCCTTCAAGATTCGTGAGGCTGTTGGTTTGTTTCAGTCGATGCAACATGAATGTCTGTCCACCGCTGCAGAAACCCGACCGTTGAATGCTAGTCACCAACAACGAAGCGACCTGTCCGAAAGTTCCGCGGACTCGATATCTGCCTCACTTGGACAGGATGGGATTGCTGATGATTTTGGTGAACTAAAAGAACTAGTCGATGCTGTTGAGGAATCACTAGATGTGTCTGCGCCTTCACTACCTGGCAGAGTGCCAATACACTCTATGGATTCATCAGCCGAGGTACTTTGTCGGCGCCCAGAACTAGATCACAAGTTGTTGAAACAACTGACCAGTCAACAGTGCTCATCACGCTATTTGGACATGCTTTCGGGCCGTCGAAAGTTGCCAGTCTATGCTCGACGTCAGGTATATATTTTTTCGTTCGCCCAGTTGGGTGAAAGCGCAACACAATAACCTATTTAAAACCATTTTTTAGCCTGAATGAGTTAGTCTTTTCAAACTTCGTACATGTGATCCGTTGATTATCTAATCGCACAAGCTATCTGTCTATCCTTCCACACATTCTTCCACTGGCTCGTTCATCCTATCAGCTCTGTAGCGGCCCATATGACAACAAAATGCAATTGACATTTTTTACACTATGGTACCGCGTGACTGCTATTGAAGAGACAGATCCCATAGCTTCAGAGGCTTGTTGCACTTAGATTGATAAACTATATGAGATCTCATTAGGTCAGGCATCGTAACCAGACGGTCAGAAGTGTATTGCTGACTAATACGAATATGACCGGCAGTTTTCGGTTTCGAGCGTCTTAGTTCAGGACTGATGGAGGCTTATATCACTCGATCGCCATCGGTCATGAGGGTAGGTTACTGTAGCATTTAGTCATTCGTTGCAAGTTCCGCTGTGACACGTGTTTTCCTTTTCTCAAGTTGTTTATCTTTGATTGGTTATGTCTAAGTTTATTTCGTCAAATTGATTTGTAGATACAACGATATTTTAATCGTTTTCTATTTGACCGCAATATTCAGGAATTATTGGACACGATCAGAGCCAATCAAGCTGTGGTGATTAGCGGTGCTACAGGTTGTGGGAAAACGACCCAAATTCCTCAGTTCATTCTCGAAGATGAGATCTCACAAGGAAGGGGTTCAACAACACGGATTTTTGTGACTCAACCTCGTCGGATTAGTGCGATATCGGTAGCCGAGCGCGTTGCAGCGGAACGCGGCGAAGAAATTGGACAGTCTATTGGTTATCAAGTGCGTTTGGAACATCGTTTTCCGAATCGTTCTGCTGGCACCATCATGTACTGTACCACGGGAATCCTACTTCAAATGCTGCATTCGGATCCTTTATTGAAGGTCAGTTGTTTATAAACTCTAATTGTCTCTTGATGTAGTTCAATGAACTTGCTATTGATAATGGTTGATATTTTGGAAGTGACTTACTGTACACATAATACTACCCATCTTCCCTATCTGCGTATCCCCTGCTTGGGTTTTCATCCACTTATACTGTCCATCGAACATGGTGTTTTATGAAGAAACTCATTTCCAAACCCTTAGCCAAAATATCTGCGAACAAGACAGCGGAGCTGCCTGGTGGCATTTGTTGGTGGTCGAGGAGAAGGACTTCTGTCCTTGCGCGATTTACGGCGAAGGTAGTCGATCCTCTCCTGGTAATCACGGATTTGGGTTGGTCTTTTCTGTTGTATTATTGTTGTATTCTCATTGCAATCAATTGGGCGACAGTCATCGATTTCGCAACTCCCGCTGCCGATCATCCAGAAAAAACAACGCCTTAACGAGGACACTAAACGAATCGTACTATCCAATAATGAATATTGCCTACGTTCTTATTAATTTTCCCACCTAACCAGCGTATCGATTGGTTTGCGTTCATTTAACTCAATCTGAACACCCACATTTTGTTCATCTGGGCTTCAGTCGCTGCTTTTTTCTTTCTTTCACCCTCACCCTTGTCGTCCTCTGTCTTCCCGATTTAGGTTGCAAGTCACATTGTGGTGGATGAAGTGCACGAACGTGAATTCCTCACCGATTTCCTTCTCACATTGCTTCGACGTATCCGAAGGGCACGACCGGATTTGCGCATTATCCTCATGTCTGCCACACTCAATGCAGACCGATTTTCAGCCTATTTTGGTCAGTCCACGTACTTGTTCTGTTTCGTTTCTTGCACTGCACACGAGTTAAAAAAACCATAATGGATAGATCGCATGATTTTAAGAAATGATACTGGAAATTTTGAAATTTGTACGCTTGAATAGTTCAGGTTCACATATCGATGTCTTGGGCGGTAATATTTACTGAAAGGTAAGGGTCCAATAGGTGGCGGCTAATGGTAAAAGGGAGATTGATAAGTTAAGCAGGTGAGTATAATCACATTATTCTGCCAATCTTTATGGGTATCCAGCTTAGTAGACTTCGTTGGTTGGGGAATGTGGTACGTATGGCAAACACACGTCTACCATACCGTGTCCTATTCTCCGTTCCTCCTAGGGAGTGGAAGAGACCACTTGGAGGTCAACAGATGACGTGGCAACGAGGAATGAGGAAATATACAGCAGACTTAGGAAAAGTAGGTGCTTCACGTATTCGTGGTTGGGGTCCAAAAGATCCGTCTACCAGTTGGCTGGAGACACTGAAGGATATGGCTGCGAACCGCGAACAGTGGCGATCGTGTTGTCACTTTCTATCGAATCAGAATGACTGATCGATGTGCGTTTGTACAGGTAGACTGTGTATTCCGTGTGTTGGCTACTAGGGCATTCTTTCCTTTTCCCACCGTTGTAGGTCCACTCCTTGTCCATCTTATATATTCATACTTTCTAATTCAGCGTGCAAGATGGTGAGAAAGGCAGTGGTCAGTGGGGCTTGCCCTACTGTTTAACGCTGTACGATGATAACGATGATGAGTGAGATGCTGGGTTTTGGTTTGGGATGTTCTGTGCCAGGTCCCCCGAGAATATAACCGAACCACTGAAGGCGGCAAAGCTGAAGAAAGACGAAGAGTTGGTCAGTGTCACACCATTGGCTCCTTATTTCGTCGTCTGTCAGCCTTTCTTGTCATTTGCACGAAAAATTCGGCGCAGACACCCGTGGTCGGACACCTTCAGCCTCGTGATATCCTCAGTTCCCCGTACCAAGTTTCACACCCATATGGGGGCACGGGTCGGATACTCGCACGACAGACGCGAGTCTTGATTAACGGGCTGATTTCGCTTCGTCCACAGCACACGTCGAAGCCGAAAAAACGCTTTCCGCGCATTGTGAACTCTTGATAGTTTTTTGTTCTTCGCTTGATCATTCAGAGGTGGAGTTAACTCCAAATAAATGAAGAATGTAAAAGTTGGAACCACACAGCTTCTGTCACGATGGCAACCCCCTTGGTTCGGTCGAGTGCGTGAGTCAGTCGCAACTGAGAAGCGATTGAATAGCAGTACTCAGAGAATTTCCGCAGTGACGTCAATCCAACTGATCCCCAGGATGTTCTCGCACATTTTCTTTTCAGCTTTTTTGGGAATGGATAACAACAGGAAGAGAAACAGACGCACCCCATTCCTTCGGACATGTCTCTCTTTCCCACAAGACGGAATAGCACATGAAGCCTGTCTGTCAGTGGTGACAAACAGGTTTTGTGCACTTCTGGTGGGATACTATCCTCCAGCAGCTTTTCCGTTTTTCAACTGGTTGACGACCCTGACGATTTCCTTCATACATAGTGGTTTGAAGTAGGCGTCGTACATCTCTGCATTCGGAGAGGATGGAAGATCCGCCGTGTGATCGGAAGGTCGGTTGAGAAGCCGGTCAAAATGCTCTTCCCAACGTTTGATTTTCTTCTCTCTGGCGATAATGCTGGGGCAAGGGAACGACGTGAAGATCAAGGCGAACGGACGAACTAAACGAGGGCCACAGACAAAAGAACAGACGGCGAATATGTCGGAGGCTTCTCGGAGCAGATAAAAGGAAGCCTACGGACTACCAGAGGGGAAGCAGCGGGATCTCCGGCAACCAGCAAGATAGCTCAGGTGAGGGGCTGTCGATCAAGCCGTCAACTGAGACCATCGGACCAACCGGATAGAAATGACACCCAGAAGAAGCAAGCTATCGGCCACAGGCAACTGGCTAGGACGCAACCGACGCACTCAAGCATCCGCAACAGCAGTGTTGGTGCCGCGCAGTCTGGAAAAGTCTCTATAAACGATTGTGTGTTTCATGACGTGACTTGTGTGGCTGTTCGAATACAAGTATCCTACCCGATGTTCTCGTCATGTAGTATATATATATATATATATATATATATATATATATATATATATATATATATATATATATATATATATATATATATATTCACTTGTCTGGTTTCAGACTGTGCCAAACAAAACATGGTACAGTCGGGGAGCAAGGGATAGATAGTCCGAGTCCATGATTTGTTTGAGGGCGCAATACTGTCAGGTTGCCCAAGCCAAAGCAGGTGGCTTTCTTAAGGATCCACAACCGGAGCCTTTAGCTATCCAAAACTTAACCCGCAAGGCAGCGGGACGAAACGTGGGGTCCGTAACCCACTGGGGGCCGGTGACTGAATGCCGAGTTCATACGCCCTTCGGATGAGGCCAAACATCCTGGGTGCCCAGTGCACCTCTCGGCCACAGATGCCGGTGAGCATATCGTTGTATGCCTCATACACCATCCATGGTTGGTTTGGAATCAGGGTTCAGTTATCTCCCCTAGACTAACTATTAGTCAATAAACCCGGTGGGGGGTGCGGGCATTTGCTTTCATCCTCTCACTTTAGTGAGATCACCTCCGCCACGAGAAGGCAGTGAGTAGGACTTCCTTGACAGAGGCTGTGTTAGACGCACGGTCGCTTGGGAGCATTTCGGGAGGTGTTCGGGACGAGTATTCATTTCAGAGCCTGAGACACCCACCCTCGACCATACCGAGGCATGTGGAGGCCGGACTCAGACTTGCATCGTTTATTCGAAGCGTTACGAATGAGTTTCGTAATGTTTTTCTGAGGTCGCCTGTACCCGATGCGGGTTTTAACTTCTGTGCCACTCTCCAATACATCTTAAGATCGGCTTTAGCCGAGCACGGGACCTCTCGCTGTAGTCTGTGGCGTTCGATGCCTTGAGTGATAGTTGCAAAGTGGTCCTTGAGATTCAGTCTTCCAGATATTTTCAAGTTCTCCCTAGCTCCATCCAGCAGCCTCTTTGACGACTGACTTGATCGCTTTTGATTGTTCTTCCACGGAGGACCCATCCGTTTGAACGTAGGTTGTGGTAGTGTTCGATAGAGCGTTGCGCTTGTTTGGAATTTCCAGGGCTGCGCTATTGATTCGGTTCGGAGGTAATATTTGAAGGTGCATAGCCAGTTGGATTTTGAAGTCCGCACGTACAAGAACATGGTCTGCACCATTCGTGTTTCCCATTGCTATGCTGCGCTACACTGAACAGTCTTCTGCCGATGGACCCCAACGGGATCGCACCAGAATATGATCAGTTTTATGCACTGTACGATCGTCGTTTGAGTGACAGATCCACAGATGTCTGTTGCTGTGTTGTAAGTGCGTGTTGCGAATCATTAATCTGTTCATATCAGCGAAATTGACTAGGTGATTTCCACTGCATCGGCATTTGCCAAGTTTATGGTTTCCTAGGACACGGCGAGTGAACTCATCCGAGGGGCCTGTTCGTCCGTCGTGTTGGTCGGGTAGGCTAGACCGTGTGATTACCACTTCGGAGGTCCGAGGTTCGAATCCCCGCCACCACCGGTTACTTTGGTGGTAAACAGCATTTCACTGTTGTCCGTATTATTACCACACCTAACCTATTAAGCCCTTATGTGGTTCTCTGACACTCCAAGTTTCAGGGTCTGGTTGCCGGTAATACCTGGTTTTGGAGTGGGCCTTCGTGGCTATGGGGTATATACCCCTTCCACTGCACTCATGCACAAACATGTAATGAAAAAGTCACCGGTGACGCAGAGTATGTTAATTCTTTCAACGCGATTGATTGGATCCTCGAATTTGTTATGGAAGCCATCTTTTGCTGTGTTTTTCGTCGCACTATTCGATGCATAGATTGCAACCACCGGAAAGTTCTGAGGAGGGTTTTTGAAGCGTGCCGGGGCCAACCTCGAAGAAATTGGTTCCCAATAAATCGGAGCGCTGTTGGTATTTTGGCTCAGGGTGAATGCGCCACCATGGTGTTCGGAGTTGTCTGCTGACCCACTGTGGTGGAGCCAACAAACTGTATCCTCTTCCAGAACCTTAACGCACGAAGTGCCGGACCTGGATAATCGAACATTCGAAGACACACAATGTCCCTTTAGTAATCGGTAGTGGTCAAGTGATTTACAGTGTTTACTTACTACCTCGGGGGTTCGAGATTCGAATCCTCATCATCACCGGTCACTTTGGCGGTAGACGGAAGTCCACTGTCGTCCTGCTCGTTACCGCACCTGACGTTCTGGGACCTGATGTGGCTGTCCAGTCTAAGTTTCAGGGTTCGGTTGCCGGTACTAGTACAATGGACTTTTGTGGCTATAGGGTATACTCCGTACACTTGCACTCATGCGCAGGCTTGTAATAAGAAACGATTCGACTTGGCTAGCATAGGCAGTGGTTCTTTCAGCGATGTTATCTTCGTTTGGGGAGATCGTTAAGAGAATGCCGACCTTTGCGGCGGAATACGTACGAATAATGTCTTTGTGGAAACGTCTATTGAATCGGCTGTTGCTAACATCAGCTTTGTAAGATAAATGTAGGATAACGGTCAATTGTGGAACGGTGTTGACTTCAGGTTTGTTGGATATCCGTTGACCTCCAAAACGTTAAGCGGCAAGCACTACTGCTCTAGCGTATCGATTGCACACATTTCGAGTGTCCTTTAAAACCGATTGCCTTCATTGAAGTATGGGTTAGCAAAGATACGACAAAATTATCCGGAATACATCGTGCAACCCAGTGCTGTTCACTTCTGTGTTCCTTAGTTTGTCCAGTACATATTGATCGCCTAATTTGTAATGCACCATGGTTCACACTCCTGTTTCCTCCGTGATAGGGATTTATTTTTATTGCACTTTCCACTTTCACTCATCACAGGTAATTGTCCAAAGCTGGATGTTCCTGGTCGTTTGTATCCGGTCGAAACGTTCTTTTTAGAAGATGTCCTGCGTATGACAAAGTTAGTGCACTTCAGTTCCTTTTCTTTGTTCAGTCTAATAACTATATTTCCTCTTTTGAGCAGTTCTATAAAGGGAAAGTGCCAATTTCCTTGGTCGGTGTTTATTAAATTAGGCGAAGTGTTGCAGACTCCACTCGAATGTGCAGTGTGTCTTTGGTGAAAATAGTCACCATCGTTCACGTGAGGAACTAGCAGACCTTTTGCGGTGTAGTTTGAATTTTCTGGAAAGGAAGCGCACAGGCACATCCCAATCTACGAGATTAAGGTTTGAAACTCCTGGTTTCAACTAAAGCTGGAGACTGGGTTCCATTGAGGAAATCTGTTTGGGCTAAATCGGTGTCACTATATTATTACTTTATTCACTATTTATTATATTTGGAAATTGTGTACATTTTTGCACCCACCACCCCGGCTCATAATGATCTTTTATTTGGGTGATACGAATGTCGGTTGACTGGCCGGCGGATATCGTAAATGGACTACAATTGATTGCACAGTTTACAGCCCTTGGGTCGAACGTGCATCAACAGTGGCGTACATGCCAGCTTGCTTAAGCGTTTGTCTTAACTCCATTAGTTGAACAGAAGCTTCGAACACGTTTAATCACAGCTGTGTCATTTATCTGTCTCTGTCATTCTGCGTGTTTTTCGCTTTTGCCAACAATGAAGGAGGAACTTCACCAGTTGCATTATTTTCGTTTCCTATTAAGATGTCGAACACAGTGGAAATAAGATGTGGGTAATGCCAGGTCCTTGTTATGGTAGAATATCTCTCCCATTGGCGATGGCCAAGTAAAAGAACGGTTCCCTTGTCTCGGGGCTGCTTTATAGTGCAATGCAATAATTTATATATATATATATATATATATATATATATATATATATATATATATATATATATATATATATATATATATATATCAATCGCTTTTTCATTGTCGTTTATAATTGAATTTTTGTTTTTCTCCTGCGCAACCTTCCAGTTTCTGGCTTCCGGATTCTATGATGGCGGAGTTGGCAAAAACACAGAGTGCATATCTGAAGCGGCGCCACATAGATGCCGGTCTGTCGCGCTCCGAAGCCAAAATTGCAAGCCGACAAACTAACGCTAGCTTCGTGGAATGGATAGGAAAACAAGAGAAGTGGGTTCTTTTTCTATGTTCGCGTTTGATGTATGTCTGTGTTTGTGTGTGTTTTGGTGTACACCTGCGTATATGTACATGATTGGATTATTATGTCCCACATCAGTACCTACCGGTGTCTTGATTTACAAACAACTCGCTCCCATGTTTTCATCAAAGCATGTGCTTCCGAGCTGCCATTTCTTTCGACTAACCGACTGACTCTTTGTATAGGTTCTGATATGATTACTGCTTGCTAAGATCTCAACCCTGTCCATCTCTGTCGTTAATCCGAATGTATTTTCCCGTCTATTTTTTTTTCACCATCTTTTCACGTTCCAATCGGCTTTTTATACTTATTTTCCTCAGATTCCTCTATGAATTATGTATAACCTAAAAACTCACACTTCATCGAATACACAAAAGCGACTTTGATTTAATTGGATTAGATCCTGCAGTTGTTTGAATCGCATGTGATGTGTTTGTTCGGTGAAGGATGGCTTTTAACTATCTCACCCACCAAGTGGCTGCCCTTGTGATGTTTACAAATTCACTCCACATCGCCTCATATCCAATTCACTGAAGAAAAAAAACAATTCCTGAGTAAGACAGTTGCAGTTTATTCGTCTCGCTTTGTGTTCGTGATCAAGCAGTAATTCGTTTCTAACAGTTACATTACCTGACGGAGATCGACTTCCTGGTTCGGATGTGCTCGTACGTGTGAAAACATGTTGATCTTCTCATTCTCGTGTAGTACTGGTTACATATTGATATTTGCTTTGGCCTGTCCTGATTGATGAAACCTCACTGTTGGCTTTGTGTTCACTGCCACTAGTTTATCTTCTAAAGCAAAAAAGATCCTTCATGTTGTTGGCGAAGATGCGTATCCAAACACGGATCTCGTTGTGCACATGATCGATTACGTCATGCAAAGCACACAGGACGGAGCCATTCTGGTATTTGTTCCTGGCATTGGAGTAAGTATCCAAATGTCTGTCTGTTTATCTTTCTCTCTTTTCTTCTGTCTTGTTCGGGTTCCGCATTTCCCAAGGTATTTCGTCTCATATATAGGTTTATGTCATGGTTTTCGTTTGCTCAGCGAATAAATTTCACACTTGGTCTGCCGATTACAGCCCAATCGGATAACGTGTAGTGTGCAGCTTGTTTAGGAAGTTCACAGATATCCTGTAACTTTTTATATGCGGCTAGCTAATGCGAGAGAAGGAGCCGGCTTCGCGAATGTCCCGAAAGGCATCTGTCCATGATCGGGTTGTGTGTAAAGGAACTGCTCATAAAGAGTCTTGGGAATTAGGCACGAAGCGGCGTCGCCACTCGGCCTTTTGGTCGAGGTAGCAACTTTAACCCGTGTACAACCAAGTGCTATTTGTCGGACAACAGGAAATTTGTGTGGTGGGAGTCCGTGTGCTAACAGGCGGTTCATACACTGCCTTTTGGATTGCGGTCTGCCAATCAAGGATGCCCAGTGCGTCCTAGTGAACCTTATCCCACTTAGGATAACCGAGTAAGAGGCAAGAGGCAATGATCTTATTTAGTGGCGAGCCTCATTCGCGCACGTCACGTTGCTGTCTATGGACTTGAATGCTGAGCTTGCTGTCAGGCTAAAACCCCGCCATGCCGTGTTTCCTTGGCTTGGCTACTCGCCCTCGGCTTGTACTATGCCCGAATTCGGTAGGTAGAAGGAAGGTGCGCTTGTACGGATGGAAATGTATGCGGCAACAACGTACGGCAAGCGCAGGTACAAGCAGGCGAAAACGCAAACACGTAGGCAAGTGCGTTAGTCAACGCTGTATGCAGGTGAAAGCGTAGGCCACGTATGCAATCGGATTAGACCACACAGGGTCGTTCAACAAGTGGCACAATCTGATTGGTCAGTAGTCAGGGATGAAGCACGACAAACGTCAATTGTGTACGTGTGTGTGCAGCTGTAGGCGTGTGCCCATGATTGCAAGGGATTTAGATCAGGTGTGCGCAGTGTGCGTGTGCGCGAGCATATGAATGTGCAGGCCAGGCACAGTAACCTCCGATATGAATAACCCTGAAGGAACGCTTTGCACTCCAATCGGTAAAGTAGCAACATTGATATCCTATGAAAGTGTAACTTATCACTATAATACTTTTTAATGGGGAAATCTGTGCTAAGAAGCAGTCAAATAATTTCGCTGTATCGAACTTGGATTTGGGTAAAATGTCGTCTTCATCCGCGCTGACGCGAGCTTGGTCAAACGTGGACATGGTGCCTGTAACAGCCCATGTGGGCCTCTTTCACATTCATACTTGTCCGCTGGACAGGCCCAGTTAATCTAACTTCAACTGCGACTTACGGTTGATGCGACTATCGATTTTTGGATCATAAATCCTCTATCATCCACACATGCATTCACACTGAATCTAGTACCCTCAAAATTTGACTGGCAACGGAACAAGCCCTCCTGGCATACGATCGATTAACGTGAGTAGGTGACACTGACCAGTGGGGACATTTGTTACGCAGGTTATTATTACCATCTCTACCTCTTGAAATAGACCTTATTCAGTCGCGTTTTGCCGCTGTTCGCAGGTTCATTACGTTTAGCACCTGGGCACTGCTCTTCCGTATTAGCGCATATATATATATATATATATATATATATATATATATATATATATATATATATATATATATATATATATATATATATATATATATATATATATATATATATATATATATATATCCTGCTAACGCAATAACAAGTACAGTAAAGGGACGGGGAGTGCAACAGATCATAAGTATTCAGTATTTGTTCCTTTGATACAGGTTATCTTGTCAGACCTACTGTGTCGTGTTGGCATGCTTAAGAGTAACCGAAAATAAGCTTACTCGTCGACCTTTCTTCCAATTTTTTACTCGTAACTTAAGCGGCGGATGTTGACTTAATCATGGAACGTACTAGTTCATAACAAGTAAAAATAGATCTCAAAGAGATCAGTATTATTCACAGATTTCTCAAATTGCACCGAGCTTGTAATCACCCAAATCGAGATGTCTCAGTAAGCTTTTCTACACGCGATGATGTAAACTGCCGTCATCCCTGCTGTTTCTACGGCTTCATCTGTGTTTGATCGAACGTGCGAATTAAACATACGTACTGTTATTAATATCGGTTTGTTCGCATATGGTAGCCTTATTGAATAGATTGCTAAGTTATTGCGAAAGAAGAAGCGAAGGAGAACTGCAAAATCGTCGTTTAGAATAGGCAATTTACGTAGACGTGTACCCACATTTCGAGTCGATGCGGAAATGCCGCTGGAATTTCCAGTACCCTCAGTTTACTGCCGTGTCTTCCACCACATCGGGTCTTAAAGATGTCATATTGTGAGTGATTAATGAGATCAAAAGAAACGCGCCGAGTCTTTCCAATATTGCATAGACATTGCAAAACACATGTTTGCTACTCTGCGTCACACATTTGTTGGCCAGTCAGATTTGTCCATTAAGAACGGCATGTTTTTACAGAACAATCCGACTATTTCATTTAGTGAATACTGTTCACCACCATGCTTAATTCCCCATACAGCGATTTGATCAAGAAGGGGATGGGGAATAGATGCCTATTTGTTTTTGCTTTGTTTGAAATCAACCTTTGTTCGTACTTCAAAACTTGTTTTGACTGATATCTGTGGTTCACTGCCAGAATCGGGGGGACAAGTTGTACGAAGCAGACAACCGAAAATATTGCTTATGAGGACAGTAAAGTGGGTGTTCCATTTTCCAGGGTATCAAGGATACGATACGTGGGCTCCGACAGTTGAATCCGCAACTGTACGGAGAGTACAGTCGTCGTGTACGCATTTACCCACTGCATTCGCAATTGGCCACATCCAGACAACGGGGATTGTTCGAGGTACCGGGCCCTGGGCAAAGAAAAATTGTTGTTTCCACTAATATTGCTGAAACGAGGTGAGAAGTCCAATTTCGGTTGTTCGTGTTTACGCAGACATCTTGCTTTTCTTTTAAATTGAGGTGCACGGGACAAATCGCCAGATGAAACACGAAAGCTCGTCAGGTTGTGGTGGTTGGTATACGTGTTATTCATGCTTCCTAATAGAAATCCACCCACGTGTGTGACTTTCGCCGAGGCGTGTAATGTTTGATCGGTTTGTTGCGTGACTTGAACGCGAAACAAATCGTTCATTGATGAATTTTAACACGAGACGTGTTAGGCTACCTTGGTGAATTCCAAGAGATCGATCTACTTAGTGGTTGAGAGGGCATCTGTCGCGACCAGTGACATATTTGTGTTCATACACTTTTTTCGTCCACCTGATTCTGTCACTTGTGATTCTTTGCTTACTTTTGATCTCGGAGTGGGGATCGTGCTGAGAAGTGGCATTCAGGACAACCGTGTTTTCATGCTTAACACTGACCAGCATAATATGATTTCGCGACGCTGTTCATCTGCAATAAACTGTTTCATGGATGGAACCCAGTCCACTGAAACTTCGATCCACTTAGCTCATGACTTGCATCAGTGTGCACCTTAGCATCACTGCTTTTTTGAATTACCTCAAGCATTAGACAAGTTCGTAGCTGTTTTTACTAACCTTTCAATATTTCAGGTGCCTCGTGATGAAATGCTACGATTATATTCATAGTTGAAAGCATCTTCATAGAAAACTACCCTCGGCAAATTACGTGGTCCAAAAGCTGCCCCATTGGGTTTAAATAAAGATCACAACCAAACGCAGATGGAACGATTCGTAAATTCGTGACTCGCACTGCCTTGGGCTCGTTTTCACTGTCGCTGTTCATTGCTTCACTTCTGACTCCCAACTACAACCACAGAGAGATTAGATGTAGAAAATATCTCCTATACCTGATCCAAACTTGAAAACGAATTCTCTCGTAACGGAGAACATATGCAGGTGTAGTCGAAATTCGATAGACGAACTATTTTCTTCGTAATTAGAAATTCATTCCTCATGTATAAGGATGAGGTTATCGGAAGTTTCCCATGTAACGTGGAAAATTTTACTAGACTGCAACCTTGTGTGTTGGAGATTGTTCATTATGAAACACCTTATTGTCCAGGGAATTTCGATCCTCGGTGACTGAATGATTTAGAGCGTCTGCCTACCACTCCGGGGGCCCGAATCCCCCTCACCACCGGTCACTTTGGCGGTAGACAGAAGTGCACTGTCGTCCTGCTCGTTAGCACACCTGACATTCTGGGGCCTTATATGAGTCTCCATTCTAAGTCTCAGGATTTGTGTTATAGTACACGATTGAGCCGGAGCGTCCCAAAGAAAGTGAGAAGATAGGAGGCCTAGATATGAGGCTTTATTCGACTAATAAATACGGCATGAGAGCTGAAATTCATAGAGAGCATGTGGTGAGTTTATGGAACAGAAAAGGCGTATTAGATGTACAACTTACGGGGCAAGGAGCAATGTACCACATTCTCCCCAGCTAGTTTTTTGTTGTTGTAATGAAGATTACAATGCATATAATTGAATTGTCTAAGCTTCCCGATTACGAAGATTGTAAGGGTGAATTCGTTGTTGCTGTTCGTGTAAAGGTAATAAATCCGTCCGAGTGTCTACGGGAAATAAAGGTAGGTCTGACTCGTTTGGTGAATTTGTTTGTGTGATTACATTGGCCGCATCCTTGGCGGGGCTTCTATGTGGAATGGAAGGTGGTGTTTGTTGAGTGGGTGCTGGGGCTAGTTGATGAATGGAAACTGTTTCTTCACAGCCATCAGGAAGTCGAACGCTAGCGCACGTGGGATTACAATGGATTAACTCCACGTCATCAACTAGTGGGTTGGATTTGGATGTTCTGACATTTCTGTGCATGAATACCGGTCCGGCAGTGGATAGCCAGTTCGGTAATGATACGCCGGACGTCGATTTGTGGAAGTATGAGAAGAGACGCTCGTGCGGTATACCATTGGTGGCCGTGCACGATGAGGATCGAGTACAATGAAGAGCATCGAGAACTCTTTCTCACTGAGAACTTTCTGGACTCCTAGATTTGAGGGCTAAGGTGATTGTTCTCCAGAGAGTACCGTTCAGTCTCTCCACTTGTCCATTGCCTTGAGGATTATAAGGTGTGGTTCTACTGGTCGCTATGTCTTTGTCGTGAAGGAAATTGCTTAATTCCTCTGAAATGAACAAAGACCCGCGATCGGTGTGAATGTAGGATGACATACCGAACAGTAAAAACAGTTGGCAGAGACAGTTAATAGCCATGGATGTGGATGTGTTCGGACAAGCAAATGCGAAAGGAAAGCGGGAGTACTCATCAATGATTGTGAGAAGATACTTGTTGTGTGAAACTGAGGGAAGTGAACCTTTGAAATCCATGATGTCTTCCAAAAGGTTTTGTGGCACTGATAGCTCGTCCCAGTGACTGCATGAAGAATTAGAGCTTTAATTCCATGAATATTCGGCAGTTGGAGATTGTTGTTTTGATTTCGTCTGTGGAGAATGGCAAGTTTCTTAAGCGAACAAAGTGGAGCATTCTGGTGACGCCGGGATGGCATAGTGTACAATGGAGTTCGTGCAGGTTAGGGACCGTCAATGGCGCAAGGCGACTTAGACGGGATAAGACGTCCATTGTCGACGATACTGTATTCGAAACTGAAGCTCGAAATTTCGATTCTCTAACGTTGAATTTTTTCGTTTATTATCTTGCTTTGGTGTGAGATATCAAACATGAATGCGACAGATTTTTGATCTGTAAGGAGCGTAAGTCGAGGTCCCACCAGATAATGTCTCCATTTCCTAATGTCCTCCACAATGGCACAGGCTACCTTTTCCACCGCGTAGTGATGTCGTTCATGGTCTTTTAGGGTCCTGGAGAAGAATGCAACCGGGCGTCCATTCTGGGTAGAGTGGCAGCAATAGCAACATCTGAGGCGTCCGTTTCCACGACGAAAGGAAGAGTATTATCGACTGTAACGATCATCGAATCCTCGATTTCTCTTCATACATCCTCAAAAGAATTGCAAACCTCGGCCGGCAGGGAAAAACTATTGTTATTGGTCATTAAGATAAATCTTGTCGGAAAAGTGAGATACCCATTTTGAATAGTACGAAAACAGTCTGACACGCGTCGCTGAGATCTCAGATTTGTGGGCGGTGACAGACTTCGCAGGGGTTGAAGACGGTCGGGATCTGGTCTAATGGATTCCTGAGAAATCTCATCCCAAGAGACGTATTTGGCTGACGCCGATTATGCTCTTGTTTTCATTGAAGTTAAGGTTGTACTTTCTGGAAACCCGAATTAGTTTATTTAGAGTGTCTTCATGTCCTTCTTTGGTATTCCTTCAGACAGTCAAATTGTCGACATATGCGAAAGTTGCCTCTAGTTTTTCGGTTTGAATTATTTCATCGACTACTCGGTGGAAGCATGTTACTCCGTTATTCACTCCGAACGGGATGCGACAGAATTTGTAAAGACCTCCACATGCTTCGAAAGCCGTAAAGATATTTTCCTCGTCTTTGATCGGGATCTGATGATAAGCGGTTTTCAAATACAGTGTGCTGAACAAGGAGTACTTTGCGATGTTCTCAACCGTGCTGTCGATCCTCGGCATGGGATATGCGTCCAGATAGCTATATCGATTGACGATTTGGCTATAGTCAATGACCATCCGTTTTTTTGTGGTGTTCATTCGTAGAAGTCAGGACTTGAGCCCGCCAAGGGAAATTGGATGGCTCGATGATGTTGTCTCTGAGAAGCTTTTGAACTTCCGCTGAAATAAACGGTTCGTCTGAAGTAGAATGACGTCGAGATTTAGTAGTATTCGGCCTGAAGTTAACAGCGGAGTCACTGAATAAGGAAGGAGCGCGTATGAGAGCAGCAGTCAAGCCTCAGACTACTGGTATAGGTTTGTCGCCTCGAAAAGGAGTTTGTACAGCCTCGTGGAGTCGGAGAAAGTCGTGGCCCAAGAGAGCATCTGAGCAGAGATGAGAAAGAGCGGAGAGTTTGATTCGAGGATACTGCTGGTCCTTGTACTGCAGATTGACAGAGCAATGACCGAGAGTGTGACTAATTAGATTAGTGTTTGCCATTCTCATTTGGTTGCAAGAATGTTCCATTTTCCATTTGTACTTCTCGATAACCGAAGCCGCGATGTAACTCTCTGAGCTTCCGGTATCGATGAAAGCTTTCATTGAGACGTCGTTGACGACTACCTCAGTGGTGCCATCGACTAGACATTGTGGTGCTGCTGCTACAGCGATAGAGGATGGATGAGTCGCGGTGGTGGCAGAACACGCCTTTGGTAAGATTTTGGGGCGACAGACGTTTTGAAAATGACCTTTCTTGCCGCAGTTTTTGCATGCGGAATCCCGTGCTGGACACCTGAATCGAGGATGACGCTCTAGCCCACAAAAGTAATACTTGGAATTCGGGGCTGGAGTTGTATATGTTTCTCGTTTTTCGGGAGAGTTTCGAGTTGAACTTGATCGGCCACAATCTTTCACATAGGCGTTTAATGAAAAATTTGTTTGATACGTCTGCGAATTTTGGAATGCTATGTCTAGTGAACGAGCCTGATGAGAAGCAGCCTGCACGCTGCGGGAATCGTTCTCCAACATTCGTTGACGGATATTGAGCGATTGTAAACCAGCTATAAAGGCATCTCAGATGGCGTAATCCATGTGCATTTCGGCAGTAACGGCCTTTAAGTTGCAGCTCTGGCAAAGGACTTCAGCTTCTGCATATACTCATCCAGACTTTGACTTGGCTCTTGTTTGCAAGTTCATTTCATTTCATTTTAGACAACCAATAACCAGGCATTGCGCAGCCATCGCCCGCCTAAGTTGGGCAGTCTCCAGGCCAAACGGTGCTACCCTGTCCACGTTGCGCTCGCTTCATTGGGTACATGGGAATGGGGACTGAATCCGAAAAGCCGATCGATAGCAGAACACTACCGAAGACAAGACAAAACGCATGCAGTAATCAGGTATCACGTGACAGACCAAAAGAAGTACCTTCACGAGTGCTTCGGTCACGTTCCCGTGTTGGGTTAACAGCCCACTGCCTCGTGGGTGAGACTTTTAAGTCCAAGACCGTGGTTAGAGTTCCCGAAGAAAAACCCGTTTTGCGATGTGGGCAGCCACGGAGTATGTTACGCCCAGAATCCTCCAGTATCTTTCCTGTAAAGAACCTTACCAGTTTTCTTTCCTTTAATTTGAGACCGATGCAAAACGCCACGGGCAACTGCGGCTGTGATGAAAGCAGTAATTCAGGAGTTGGGTATAAGCCGAATGCACTCCATAAGCCTAAATGTTCACTTCACTTGGCTGCCCTCAACGTCCCCACACTATGTCAGTAAGGGCAATAGGCTGCTCTTGCTAAAACTCTTGACACTTTCAAAGTAGATGTATGCTGTGTCTCCGAAACACGCATACAAGGCTCCACTTCTGTGATCACTCTTCGCACCCCAGATACAACCCCAGTCTCTCGCTTCATTGTTCGCTTGCCGGGTGATTCGGTATATAGAGCTCGTGGTCAGGATGGCGTTGGGATTGTCTTGAGCATGAAAGCTGAGCGTGCACTGCTAGACTGGATTTCAGTCAGCAGTTGTTTGTGTGCAGTTCGGTTGGACATTTCTGTTTGTGTCAACAACAACAAACTGAAGCGCCGATGCTTGTTTGTGGTGTCTGTGTATGCGCCGACCGACTGCAGTTCCTCTGGGGCCAAGGACGAATTCTATCAGGATTTGTCTTAGCTACTTCGAAACGCACGTTCAACGGACATGTTGTTCCTTGCTGGGAATTTCAACACTCAAGTTGGCCTTTTGGGAGATTCTGAAAGACACATTGGAGGCCCATATGTTATCCCGGCCGATCGCACTGACAACGGTGAGTGTTTAATCCAGCTGTGCCCCAACCACAGATTGGACTCAGATCACGTATTGATACGTGCTCGCTTCTGTTTACGTCTCGACCGTGTTCGCATGAACTTAAATGCCACCCATCCCGCACTTTTGGATGGCAACCGGCGATATGATTTCCAGACAGAGCTGTTTGCACGATCATCTATGCAGCCGGATGTTCAGGATCTAGATGGACGCTAGCAACAGATCAAGGGAGCTTTATATGCCTGTTCAAACGCCACACAGACTCTGGTTCAAGTCGGTCTCACAAAGGATGGATATCTTCGACATCAGTTGCTCTGTTGAGTGTCCACGGATCAGTCCCTCCGGATGCCACATTCAATGAAGTTCTCAAATCCCTGAGACGCCGACTGACTAGGAGCCTGAGGAATGACCGTGAGCAGTGGTGGATTGTGAAATGTGAGGAAACAGAAAAGGCTGCGTCCATTGGCAGTGCTCGCAATCTTTTCCGTTTGATTAGAGATACTGTTCCACGGAAGCCTGATGTAAGTGAGTTAATTATGGAATCCGACTGCTGACTGATTCACTCTCAGGGACGTCGTCAGGAACACTGGGCGGAGCACTTTAGGGAACAATTCATTTGGCCCACTTCAACAGTTGATCATCCAAATATACCTGTCCGAGGACCGTTGCAGGTGGTTATCAGTCCTCCATCAGTGATGGAGAATATGTGAGAGATAGGTTTCTTGAAAAGGTGTAAAGCCGCTTGACCAGATGGATTGTCTCCATTTTTTTCGAGTCTGGGAGGGAAGCTTTGGTTTTGGAGATATGGAAGATTCTCTGGGTAATCTGAGATAGTGAGCGGATTCCTAGGGAATCAGTGATTGTGCCGATTTACAAGAAAGGTGACAGATCCTCTTGTGAAAACCTTGAGCGAATTAGCTTGGCAAGTATCGCGTCTAAACTGCTCACTGCTCTTATTCTCCAACGAATATCCAGTGTACGAGTGAGAATCAAGCTAGTTTCAGACCCGGTCGTGGTTGTATTGACTACATCCTTACTCTTCGGCACAGACACATCTTTTGTAGGCCCACGATCTCAGTCTTTGTTGATCTGAAATCGGCATTTGATTCAGTAGACCGTACAGATCCCTGGCGCTACCTCCCACTGGAGGGTGTCAGAGATGTTTATTTCTCTTTTCCAGTGCTTGTATGCAAACAGCCGAAGCGGAGTTCATGCTAACAGCGATCTTTCGCCTGAATTCACCACAAAAAGTGGAGTTTGTTGGGGTCGTCCTCTTTCACCCTTCGACTTCAATTTTGTAGTTGAATTAATTCCTGAGATAACCCAGTCCTCGTGTGAGAATTGTGGCATCGATCTTTGTTCAGACAATCATCTGTCTTACTTGGAATACACGGACGATATTGTTTTTCTGAGTGAAGATCCAGGTAAGTTGCAAGCATTCTTAGATAGCGTTAACAACAGTTTAGCAATGTTTAGGATGCGTTTTGCATCCTCAAAGTGTAAAATGCTACTGCAGAACTGGGTTGGCTCAACACCAAACCCCTTCTTGATAGGGGAAGCTCTATCTGAAGAAGATACATTTTGTTACCTGGGTCGTTACATCTTACCGGGTGGACAGATATCAGATGAGGTGTCATCACATATACACAAGGCGTGTTTGGCTTTTGCCAATCTCTGATATATGTTGTGCTGGCGTGACATCCATTGTCTGTTAAGGGGTAGAGTGTACAATGCGGTGGTTAGGTCCGTATATTTTTACGGTTCCGAAACATGGTCGTTAAGGATAAAAGGTAGGCGAAGACTGTCGGTGTTCGAGCACCGATTTCTCCGTAGCATTACCCGAGTATTGATGGAACACCG
This sequence comes from Fasciola hepatica, assembly GCA_948099385.1. NCBI lineage: Eukaryota > Metazoa > Platyhelminthes > Trematoda > Plagiorchiida > Fasciolidae > Fasciola > Fasciola hepatica. The sequence goes on from CANUEZ040000043.1 coordinate 418,980, forward strand.
TATCAGCGATGGTGAGGTTCGGTGTAAGGTGTTGGAAACCAGAGGTCAGTCTGTAGGTCAAGTGCTGAATCTAAACAGGCTAACGTGGTAGGGATATGTGTTACGCATGCCCACCGGTGGACTTCCTTGGCGTACGCTATTCTCTGAGGCAGGTGGTGATTGGAAGGGAGGTCGAGGTGGCCAGTCCATGACATGGCAAAATGTACGAAAATCTTGACCAGTGGAATTGGGCTTGTAGGACGTGTTAGACTTTCAGGTTGGGGTCCGTGCGACCGTCGTACTAGATGGTTGGAGACATTAAGTGATATGGCTGGGTGTGGCGGTCAGTGGCGTGATAGCATTCAGACCCAATCTCTGTCCTCTTGATTTCCTCGTATTATTTTGATTTTATTATCTTTCGCCTTGTGTCTCTTTTCTTTTTGCCGTCTGTTGGACGTCTTCTGAAGGTTTGAATCAAAACCAGAGCACAAAAGTGCGAGGTTATTGGTTGAATAAACTGAACTGAACAAGGAAATCCGAATCAGATGTAAAGACGTAACTTCGTTTACAGTTGTCGATATACGCGGTTTAAATCTGTGCATCATTCTTTATGCTACTGAGAAACGATCATTTGTAATGTAATCTGATTTTTCTTGTCTTTGCTGTGATTTCAATGGTATCCAAGTGTGACGATCGAGGATGTTGTGCACGTTATTGATTGTGGCCGCATCAAGGTTACGGATTACGATCCGGCATGCAACACATATTCACTAGCACCGGTGCTAGTGAGCAAAGCAAACGCAGCACAACGACGAGGCCGAGCTGGTCGGTAAGAAAAACGTTTTTTGCTGTTGCTGTGCAACGGTGCACCGGTTTCACTGTCATACAAGGCATCCTGACCGTTCTTTTGATGCGGCACCTCTCTCCCGCTGTAAACCCCTGTAGAACATCTGATTTGAGCATTTAGCTACTTGGAATATTTTCAGTAGCTAGAATTGTATTTCGCAAGTTCCAGAACGGGATTTGATGTTTGAAACCCGCATTGCATACCGAGACACTTCGCTACTCAGTTACTACCCGTTATCAAAACACCGCATCGCTCATTCAGCACACAGATAGCCAGTATACCATCCCAGCTTCATTTCGAATCGACAACTGCTGTTGTGGTTTTCGCGTTCTCGGTGGCTGGGTATGCATATGATTTTCAAAGGCTATTCCTACCCGACAAACGAAACATCTTTCCGAACGATAGTCTTGGTCAGTGTAGTCCATAGAAGGAGATTCTGTTTCAAATTTCCTTGCTTTTGACCATATGATCCTACTCAAACTACTGGCTCATGCTGTTGACTAGGTTAGTTCAAGTAATACATTCATTCATGACGGGAATGTTTAAAACATAGGAAGCGAGGAACAAAATTTATAAAATGATGTTTCGCGTGGGGACGAATGATTTGCCTCCTCATACACTATCCAGTGGAGAAAACCTTCCGAGCCAATGATACTGCAAATGTTTTCCTATGAAAACTGCCCATTTGAAAACAAATTTTCTGGTAATCACACTGTGTGATTCACCACATTCTGAATCATCTGCACTCAACACAGTCACGAACCATGAGCCGAAAAAATGCATATAGAACAAACGGCAGAAATTTTTCTTGGTCCTGTTAGCGCGAAAAGCAAACGAAGCTTGGTGCGCATTATGTGTATGCGTTTGTGCAAGATGTGAACGGAAACCAAGTTCGACTGAGCGAATCTCCACGCAGTTGTCGTGCCAGCAACCTTAGCCTAGATAGAGGAAGTTAGTTCTTAGAATTTTAACTAGTAGCATTGACTTTGCAGTAAATGTCTGACTTCCGGGTTGGGGTCCTCGATATTTGCTTATCGGGCATAGTGAGATACTAGACAATATGACCTGGTATCGTGACCGGTGGTCTGTTTGTATTGAAACTCTTCCTCAACGTAACTTTCATTGATTCCTTTCTGAGCTGTGTTTGACGTCTGCATGCCTTGAATTCATTCAATTCAGACTTGATAAAGCTGCGAGATAGTGAATAAAGCCAAAGCATTGTAGTGCAGTGGTAATGGTTCAAAGAAGGGAACTAAACCGAACTTCAAAGTTGAGTTATTCTATCCAATGCAGAGGAAGTTGCAGACTTATTATTTAGGCGGCTAATGGTGTGGTGGAGTGTGCATGCTACTTACTGGACAAGTAAGTAGCTGATTTCTCAAAACGTGTTTGTGGGAAGTTTTGTAGCGACAATGAATACGATACGTCAGATGGGCTAAATTCAACAAGGTGAAGCAAGATATTCAAGCCACTAGATTGTTACTTCCGATTAGATGACGACTGACTTCAAGTGAACTGCACAACCGGTATACAGATGAGCATTGTTGAAAGGGTAATTGATTTTGATGCTGTCAGAGCGAGTGTTTATCAATGTACTACCTCTTTATCCTCCACGTCTTGTGTAATATTACGGCAGTACCAGTCTAACTGCTCCAATGTGGTTCCTATTGTTAGCATTGAAGAGTGACATTTAGTCACTCGTTGGCAAAACTGAGGGATTAGCATCTTGTTCTGGACGTCGGATACTGATTATTTTTGTTCCTTCTAATTAGTACAAAAAACCCATGTTCTTAGAATATTTTTCACCCTGAGAGTACATTAGAATTCCTGTCCGTTTACTGCTTTCGTTGACTTAGTGGTCGTGTACTCTAGTAGAAATAACACTCGATCTATCCCGACTTAAGGCGTTTTGTCCCACCTGAAACTAGGTGATCATAGCGTTTGAGTTATCTGAGTGTTGCATATGATAGTCTTTCTCAATATTCATGTTCACCTAATTGGTGGTTTTTGCCGAGCCGAACAGATTCATTGGAAATGGTGGTCATTACAATGATTGACCAAAAAAAATCTTGAAAAGAAAAGCTGGAGTTGCAACTACTGCGCGATATATATATATATATATATATATATATATATATATATATATATATATATATATATATATACCATCGACCGACAGCAATGGTTTTCCTCGACTTGACAAGCGCCTTTGATTCTGCTGAACTAACAGCGTCGTTCAGTGCTATACACCGAAAAGGTATGCCACAGAAGTTCGTGAATCTATCGAGATCGCTGTGCTCTCATACTTGTGGCCGGGTAAAGGCCTATGGTGAATTATTCATTTCATTCGAAACGACCATCGGTGTTTGACAGGGTTGTCTCATTTCTCCTTTCTTATTTAACTTCGTCATTGCAATAAAGAATGTCTTAGGAAATCTTCTGGATGTAAGCGTCGAACTGGAAAAATGGTTAGAAACTATACGATCTAGATTGCGCCGACGACCTTGTCTGCTTGCTCGAATCCAAGGGACATGTGCAGCGTGCACTAGATAGACTCGCAAGAGCTGTTGCTTCAATCGGCTTGCGCTTTGCACCTTCAATGTGTAGAGTAATGTTGCAAGACTGGACATTAACGATTCTGAGCTTGATGCTCGATGGAGCAGTTGCTGGCAATCGTCGAGCGCTTCAGTTACCTTGGCAGCAGAGTGTCGACGGATGGGAGTACTGTTGTAAAGGTGAGCACGCGTATATCCAAAACGAGTGGTGTACGCTGGACTGAGACACTTGTGACGACTTGATATTTCATTGAAGTTGAAAGGTCGTATGTACTGTGTCGTGGCGCGGTTGGTTGTAAGACATGAGGTCAGCGTGTGGAAGATATTCGTCGTCTTGAGGTTTTCGGCTATCAATGTTTGTGGAGTATCGCTAAGATTGGATGGAATGACTAGTTGAGCAATGCCGAAGTCAAAATCGAGTATTGGGGACTAATTCAGAGAAGGTCCTACCTCAGCCTATCCAGTTTGGTAGACTTCGTTGGTTGGGGCACGTCGGAGAACGTTTCTGCCGTCGAATCATCTTGGCCCATTAGCGCACAACACTGATTACATAGGAAGGAAAAATCATTGTCACCAGTCATTGCAACACAAACTAACTGGTTCGTATTTTCATGAAGTAGGCTGTCTCCTGATTGATTGGTTGATGATACGACCAGCTGCCACTTGACAGGAATCAGTTTGCATATTATCAATCCACTACTCAGTCGCTTGCGTATCCGCTACCCTAAGTACTGGCCTGGATTCTGGACATGTGCTGACTGCTGATGGGATATGGCTGACTATCAACCATGAGTCAGCACACCAGAACATTTCCTTCAATTACAGAACAGACGTGGTCCGTACTTTTCCGCCAATACAGCTCCGCCATCCATACAGCTCACGTCAGTAAAATGTGGATATTGCGTCAAAACATCAGATTCATCCACTGACCCGCTCAGTCTCTATTTGAATCCCAGTGAGTACTTCTAGGGGATTTTTGGGGATGCTATCATATGAAAACGGAAGTCTCCAATGCTATTCACGAACTGAGGAAAATGAGACAATCCGAAATCCTATTATGTGTTTGATCGTTGTTTATCTGTTATGAACAATAAAGGACTTGGCATTTGATAACCAGGTTGTTGTTCTCATCATTGAGTTGGGGGTGCGCCAAAAGCGTTTTGCACCTTTCAGGCACATTATCGGGGATAAAGTCGATTTTCCTGAGTAAAAGTTGAAACTCGTGTACGATGTAAGTATAGTGATGGGGCAAGGCACTGACGTACCAGATTTCACGATCCCTTATATGTGTTTGCGAGAAGTCGCAGAAAAATGTGGGTGCGAACAGTGGCGGTCGTGTGGTTTAGTGTTTGTTTACCACCTCGGAGGTCCGAGGTCCGAATCCCCCTTATCACCAGTTACTTTGGTGGTAGACAGTTATCCACTGTCCTCCGGATTTTTACCACACCTGACCTATTGGGACGTCATGTGGTTCTGTGCCACTCCATTCTCAGGGTCTGGTTGCCGTTTATCGCTAACAGTTCAGTGGGCACCCGTGACTGTGGGGTATATGCCCTCTCCACTGCACTCATACACAAGCAAGTAGTAATTGTAAGAAACATTTCGTGCGCTGTGACTTGAAAAGTAATGTATCGGTCAACTTGGTGTTGCGTCATCAGAATTTGGGGAGCTGAGACCGACGACGTGTCGAAGTCAATTTGTAATTTGTTCAATCACTCGGTTACGTAACTTTTAATCTTTTCGACCCATGTAGTTGCTCCGCACAATGAATTTAGTGTACAGAAGTAGATGCTGTTTCAACGATGCTGCAGGGATCCCACTCGTTCGATGGACAGTTCTGAAGTCAGTTGCATAACATGTTCAAGTATTCGCTGATTCAAGTCATCGTTTAAGCAAACGCCGAGTGAGCATCGTCACTTTTGAATGGTAGGCACAGTGCGACCAGTACTGTCGTTTGCCTGTCAGGTTTGCTGTGACCTTCAACAAACGCGTCGGGATAAGCGTTTTCCGTCAACGCCTCTTTCAGTTACTGTAATTCGTTGTCAATGTTGCCTTCTTGTTAATCCGTCGTGCTCTGTTAAAGAGTTTTCCGACCGGATTACGCTAATATTCTGGAGGCAAAAAGATGTCGAATTGCACATACTGGCCTGTCCAGATATCCTCTCGGTAAACAGATCTGGAAATTATTCACCCCTCCCCCACCGCAACCATGTTTTGTTGATAAGGCTAGCTTCCCGGTATCTCTGATCCGTTGTTTGTTGCCAACTGCTATTTGTTTATTGTTCTGTCATAAACAAATACTTTATGCCTCTCTCACTGAATGGGTAATGTTGAGGTTGAGTGGCATAACCCCTATAGCGTGTTAGGTAAAAGGTTCAGTTGACGCCGGTCACTTTGATGGTAGACAACAATCCTCTGCCTACCAGTCTATCACTACGCCTGAACCGTTGGTACTTTATATGGTCCATCCACTCCATGTCTCAGGGTCAGCTTGCCAGGTATCGCTCACGGTGGAAGGCGTCTTTGATGTTACGAGGCCTACCTCTTCCACTGCAGTTATATTATGCAGAAGTGATGTCAGATACGAAAATGTTTACACATTTTGCAATTTATTCTTTTTTATTGAGCAATTTTGCATGACTTCCTATTCGCTCTTCCAAAAACATTTCTAGTGTTCGACCGGGTGTTTGTTATCATCTGTTTTCCCGGTATGTACATGAAAACACGATGGACGAGTTCCTATCTCCAGAAATTTCTCGAATGCGACTGGAAGATGTCATACTACGGATTAAGGTGAGATTGTGCGTTTGTCTGCTCTCGTTTATGGATTTCAATGATCTTTCCTGTTTTCGCTCATCAACAGCCTCGCATCCTCCCTGTATTATTTTTGTTGGAGTTCCGTGGTTTCGTACCATTTCACGAAGGATGATAAGAATTTGGCTGAGATCATTCATTTGAGAATTATGCATAATCGACGCGTACTACTGCTTGAATGGCGTCCATACATGGGTCCCAATCCCACGGAGACCGACTTGTTTTGAAAGCTGTCAAGGTATGGTTTGTAACGAGTTGGAGTTGGTTGGTTGAAAACACGTCTCTGCTAGTGGACCAAACTGCACTCCCACGTTCTTCTATAAAACCAAGCCTTGTTCCACAGTTGTTGATTCACCCAGATCACATGATGAGTCTCCTTAATGAAGTTTTTTTTCAATTCTACTCCCGTTGAACTCATACTTCGGTATTTTGGTTGTTGTTTCCGACACCGGCTTCAGCTCCTACCTAATGGGCCAGCTACTACGCGTGCATCAGTTTGTACAAAAGAAAAAAAGATCCAATGTAATTTAACACTGGACTTGATGCTTGTGATTACCTCTAGCTGAAAATCATCGTTTTTTCTCAGTTCACTTGCAGATGTACTGAACTTGCTGATTTGTTTCAATTAGTTTGTTGTCAGGTACGCAGACATCAATAAACTCTCGGCTACACTCTGTAAGTTAGGCTGCCTATGCATCTTGGTGCTTATCAACCTATGTCTGGAATTATTCATCGAGTGGGGATATGTTTGCGTTTTCAGCCTTTCTGCACTACTTTGATTGGGATATATCAGAATATTCTTTTGTTGTACTCCAACTTTTAATCCTGACAGTTTGTTGTGCAGCATCAGAGCTCCAGTTGCCATAGTTTCTCGTGTTGTTTGTAGTTGTTGATCAAAACGACTAGGTACCCTGAATTGAACAGTTTTATAAACCTCACTGTGGTTCCCCTTGTCTCCCTTATCGCTAATGTCTACTTGAAGTTACGTAGAATAGTTTGTCTCATATCTGCATTGATTCTTCGTGGTTATTAATGACAGATATGACCTTACAGTGTTTTGAAATCTACCTGGAGAAATTTAGCGGAGCTTAGAGTCCGTTGCGGCTATTTTTCCTAATATGATTTCTTCTGACTGCGTTTTCATGATACTTAAGTCCATCGTTTGACTTTGATGAATGTAGTCAGCTTCTAATTCAACTGCACAGGTGACTATGACTGATAGAAGCCGGACAGGCCTTCTGTTTACGTGAAGACACTTCATTCAATATCGAGCGTCCAGTTTAAATGTAGCAGAACCTGTCTACCGTGTCACCATGAGGTTCGGTGTTGAATGAGCTCAGTTTTTCTGCTATATTTGACATTTTAAGTGACAAAATTGATTCGACACACCTCTGCGCAATTAATTAGTTATTTTTTTTTACTCAGGAGTACTTCGTCACGTGCATATTTTGCGTCTGACGTATTTCCTCCGAAATTGGTCAGTACCCCACCATCTAGGACCACAGAATTAACGAGGTTGATTACAAAAAAAAAAGTGAAACAGCCTACATAGCCTCACAACTTTCAGCGGAAGATAACTGCTAGTGCGAAAGCGGCTTCTGCCACTCACTTACAAAGATTCAAAGGTGAGAAAGAAATTCTCCATCATACTGTCCGGCAGGAAACACTATCGGAGAACTACTTTTTCCACTCAGGTGAAAACCAGTTTCAAACTAAGAGTGACTTACGTTTGGCCCACGCGAAAGTTTTTGAGGTCTAAATTTGTATCAAGAATCAAAGCTATGCTTGACGCAACGCTTACCGAATGTTTTCACAGCTCGATTTTACGCGTGAGCGTTTAATGATACACGGAGGAGAATTCCGGTGAGCGGTGATTCTCAGTAGAATAATTATCACCTCATAAACCGACACGATCACCGATTCACACCAACTCCCGGGAACTTGTTCTTTTAACCAGATCTTAGAGCAGAGTTTTGCCAACTCTTATACCTTATCTGCGCCTCCGCCTTCAAAAGTAGACGTGGGCAATCGATTCCGCGCAGCACTATTATTTTGTTCAAGTTAGTCTACTTCAAGGTTAATATCTGTCTCTAGGTATCGGTATCTACATGTAGGACTAGACCCACTGTGCCGTTAAAAGTGCGTTGTCGACGAGTGTCACAAACTAGTTTTGGAAATTCTCCTAGTTCCCTATACGACTTTCTTGATTACGAATCGATGACTGGCCAATTCGGTCACTGATTGTTCCCTTGAATAAGAGTATGGCTGATTCCAATAAACCCAGCCTCTACGCTTTGCACCACTGCTTATGATAGTTTCTCAAGTGTCTAATCGGTGTCTGTGTATTCGTGCATCTTCATGCCGTTGTGTGTGCGTGTGTGTGTTACTAACAGTAACAGTGGGTAAAGTGACCGCAACAAAATTGCTCTCATCATTGAGCATATTGCTACCCCGCCTCATTTGCTTCCTGTGGTTTATTCTTCCGTATCATAAAAATGCTACTTTCTCCTCTATCCTCAGGAACCTTTACATTGATTCTGTTCCACACTATATTGGAAATGTGGTCGTTAATTGCTACACTACTGTTCTCAAGATGGGAGTGCCAGGTGCTAGGCATATCCGGGTCGGCGTTATAATTCTATGCCAAACACATGCATACCATACCATGCCCTGTATTTCCGTTCCTCCTTGAAAGTAGAAGAAACCATATGGAGGTCCACAGATGACGTAGGAGTGGGGAATGAGAAAAGTAGGTGCCTCACGTCTTCGGGGTTGGAGTCCCTAAGATCCCTCAACCAGTTGGCTGGAGACATTGAAGGATATGGTGGCGAACCGTGAATCGGCTATGGTGTTGTCACTCCTTATCGGAACACAATGATTAATGAATGTTTGTTTGTACAGTTAGACTGTGTGTTGCGTGTGTTGACCACTAGGGCGTTGTTTCTTTTTCTCACCCGTGTAGGTTCACTCCCTGTCCATCTTGTATATTCATTCCTTCTATTTCTTCGTGCAAAAAGCAGTGGTCAGTGGGATTCGCCCTACTGTTTAACCCTGTACGATGATGATGATAATGTTGAACATCACAGCTGTGCAGTGGAAGGCCAACAAAGGGAGCTCTAATGACTTACTCATCCTTACCTCGCCAGTTTTCGACAGGTGAAAAATTGTCGCTTTCTACCGAAAGCTTGACTACTATTGCATTGGGCGTTTATCGTGACTGAACCCTATTCACCTCAATTTGGCCAAGCGCTTTGTATTTTGGCCACTTTCTTGCTTTTCCCGGATAACCTTGAGCCCATCGTCAGATCGAAGATGACGTTCCCACCGAAGAGTGTTCAGTAAACAGCCAGAATATTTTAAGAGAAGCTGATACCTATCTGGATTAGTATGGTAAGTATTCTATCACTGACTGACTAGTGCAAATTTCCACTATTTCCAATGTGCCGGATTCAAGTTCGGCCCGGAGTCTATCGAAAAAAAAACGACGCGTCGCGTGAATTAATTGTGATCGTATCAAGTGTCCTAGACGTGCATACGTTGACTAGGCTTCTCTACAGAACGAGCATAAGTGGCGATTCACGAGCGCCGTCACAGTATCATGCTCGTCCTCATATTCACAGACGAAGATCTCAGCTGGCGAAAGACAATGTCATTCTTATCTTCCTCTCCAACGTTAGCTAGGACAAACCATCAGTCCTCTGCTTATAGATGATGAACACACTCAAAATCACCGTGTATCAGCACACTCACACTAAAGTAATCATGGTTGCTACGATTTCAGTTTTTTTTTGGATCAGCCAAATTACCGTGCCAATTCCAATTTCATTTATCTGTTTGAGTGTCGGAAGAACAGAATGACGACTTTCTACTAGGTCTATTATCATTAGAAATTATTTTGGGTAAGTTTTCATCACGAAACTGTTGCGAATAATTTCCCAACATGTTTTTTAGTTGAGCGCTTGTCGGTGGTAATGCAACTCACTGAACCAAGAAGCTCAAATTGAGTTTACTAAAATACCGAAGCTGCAATGATTTTTATGTCATTCAAATATTACAACAATGGTGCAGTGTGTGTGGAAGAGAGGCATAGTCAGTGTAGGCTTCCGAAGTGTGGAAATTCACTGGCGGTGATGAGGTTTGGAGGTAACACTCCAGGACGGTGGCTCCTTGTGATGACCGTTTGATCAGTGCCGGCCGTTTATGCATGCCTCATTATCACACGTCCGTTGTTTCTTGTTTAAAGGACGACCGATTTATCCACCATTCATATAAGCTTCATCTAGAGTAAAATACAAGGAAAAACTTGCGATTCTCGAGGCTTTGGATTGTTGGCTTTAGTAAATGTGAGCTGGAGTCCGTGAAAATATACTCACTTACAAGGCGCCCACCGCTCTTCCTTATAATGCTCTCAAATCACCTGTGCGTGGTCAGTTGCATAAGTCCATCGCCACGTTTGTACCAGGTAAGTTTTTATTCACTCTACATTGTTGCGTCTCTTTTCCAGATCGTTTCTGTGACTAAGTGACTGGTGTCATCTTTCGGCATACGGATGCCTTAGCCAAGTGGATGGTGCATCTCTTCCCCATAAATTTTGCCAGTGCACACCCGTCTTGGGTTGGCGTTAGGTTCACCTCTGAAATAACTGGGTTGTTCCCCCACTCAGTGGTTGTATATACTCGCTTATCTTTACCTTGTTCGTGTATATTTCCCCCGTAACATATAGTTCGCCCCAAGTCTCTTGGCGGAATCACTTTGAATGAGGCATTCACGTCAGGAAGCGCTGTTCGCTGATCATTTTCTACGTATTACTGTAGAGGTAGTGATGAAAATCCAAATAAAATAAATAATTGAGAGTGCTCAGCACATCTTCATCATCAGATCTAGGTAGGTCTACTGAGGCCGTGTTTGTTTGCACTTTTCATAGCAAGGTCGGGGAAAAATATGTTGCATTCCCACAGCTAAGCGAGTTCTCCCCCTCGCCCTGTGTGTGTGTGTGTGTGTGTGTGTGTGTGTGTGTGTATGTGCTGGGCCTGGAGTTTATGCCTCTTCGAATTGGTTCATAAGACGATTTCTGATCCTGTATGCCTTCCGCAAAACCGGTATTCTGTTTAGTTTCCAGTACTCCAGATAGAACTCAATCACAATAAGGGATTGTTTGTGTTTCCGTCATCTTTTTTGTTCATCATTCCAGTTTATGCTAGCTAACAATACTAATAACAGTAACAATCATTGTATTTTGTCTGTATTTATCATGCACAAGTACCGCAATATTTGTAAAAGTGAGTCAGTCGTGGCTAATTGCAGGCTGCCAGAAGATGGAAGTGAATAACCGGGACAGCATTCGAACACAGAACCTCCGGTTTTAAAGTTGTCCAGCATGACTGCATCATCACTGCTGGTCTCTTTCTCGTCCCCGTTTCGTAGATTTGAATAATCGTTTATTCTGCTAGTGAATCATGGTCATATTGTATCCACGGAAGGAACCAGAACATGTAAAAGAATTAGCGTCTTAAATTCCTTTTTCTCACCACTTGGGTAATTATGACTTAAAGCCAGAATTTCGGAAAATCTCTAAATGTCTAGTATGGCTTGGATGCCAGTAATAAGCGCACGAAGATTGAGTAGTTCACTGGACTTCGGACGTGCTTGCATCACAACACTATTTCAAGGAATCCTATGTCCCATTTCCCGTCCCTAGCTACTGAAACTTGGTTCAGTCACTTCGTTTCTGGCTGATTGCATGGATCCGCCTTCGCGGAAGCGCATTGAACGATCATTACACTTCTTATACGAATTACAAACTCTGAATCTGCGTGAAGGTCGACTTGAGGTGACCGCTAATGGTGAAGTCCGGTCACAACCTTCAAATAATGACAAGGAGCGCATGAAACGTGATTTGAAAGAATACTGTATTTCTGCAACCAAAGATGCACAAGCCGGTCTGGTGCCTGCGGAATATGATCGCCTTCCGGATCAAGTCTTATTGGGTGATAAGGAACCGTTGAATGCTCTCGGAAAACAGTTAGCCACATTGCCGTTGGATCCCCAATGCGGAAAACTGCTTCTTCTGGGATCAATTTTTTCGTGCCTTGAACCGGCTCTCATTGTTGCTGCCTGTCTTTCCTATCGAGATCCGTTTGAGATTCCAATGGAACAAGAAGACCAGGCGTTTCGTCGACGAATTGAATTGTCTGGAAACATGTTCAGTGACCACTGGGTGTTTGTGACTGCAATACGAGTGAGTCATTTCTACTGAATACCCAGAGCCTTTGAGTTATACTGTCTCTTGTTTTCTCCCTCTCCACTCTGATTCTGAAGGGGCTTCAGCGTCTTTTTTGTTCGTCATCCCGTTTTGTCGTCCACTAACGACAGAGGAAGATGGATTTTGGTTAAAATGCAGTCTCATTCGATGAACAACGAAACCACCTGTTGGTGCTCGGAATAGACTGTTTCTCGTTTAATTTACCAGAGTTGGTATCCCAGGAAGTCTGTGAATGTGCGCGAAAAGACAATGTAAATCAGGTTTATATCTCGGTATGTATGTGTGTATGCATATCTGTACATTTGCCATGCCATTTCGTGAGCTGTGTATTGTCGACCCGTGACTGAGGATAAGCATCTGCAGGAATGATGAAAACCATAGGATTGCGAAGGGCAACATATCGAGGGATTTCTGTTCTTAATTTCGCGGATTTTTTTGTGACGAAACGAAACCGTTTGTTAATCGATGCCTCAAATCAAAGTTTCAAGGGGTTTTGTTAGTAAATCGGGGCTCAAAGTCTTATTTACAGATTAGAATCTAGCTCCCACCACATGTTCGGGTTACTGTTGACTTCTTATCTGGATGCAGTCAGATACCGATGCATTCTCCTATCGACCAAAACATTCCTAGGCTGACATTCATTCAACAAGCGTATCACAAAACGGGCGACAAGATTGGGTGTTTTTGAGAGGTTGTTCACTAACGAACCGTGCACAACGTTAGCATCCTGACTATTTTACAACGCTCGTATCGCTGCAGATAATTCCAAACCATTGAGTGATTGTCTGAAGTCAGTTGCCGATTTCTGCTACTGCTGATATGCGAAGAAAATAGTGAACAAATGGATGATTTTTGTGAAACTTTCAATTATGTACTCGACACATGATCCGACTTTGTTGAAGCAGTTACATAGAGATCGTGCATGATTGTGGTACTTTTTCATTGTGTTTACCGTATATAATATGTTTAGTCAACACCTCGAGCATTGTACAGATGTTTTCGGTCGTCCAAAATTAATAGGCAAGAAGCTGTTCAGTTAACCAAGAGAAACTCACTAGCGTTGTGAGGTTCCACGCTGTCCGTCCCAAAAGGATTCGAAAGCCTGATGTAGCTGATTTGGTCACTTCTCGGTTAATTGTGGAATGGTCTTCATCTGACAAAAGATAGTTCTTTAGGAAAATTCCACGTTGTGTCGGATTGAGGTAATCGCGCTTATTCCACAGCCAGACGACGAATGCTCGGCTCATGCAGTCCCGTCGAAAGGCTGTGATCATAGTGATAAGACAACGAGCGTACTCTATGTCCAACGTTTCTGAATGTGTAAGTTTGTTTCGTAAAAGGAACACTCGCCCAGGTAATTGATCACAGTCAACTGTTGGCAGTTTGCAAAGATAGCCGTTAGGCAACAACAGGCTGCTCCGTCGGTGGGCTAACAAAAACGCAGTCTATCTGTCGAACGCATCGAAATGAACGTTGGCATATAACCAAGGACATATTGATCAGCCTTGTAAGGTTTAACCAAATCATTACGCACGAAACCAGCCAGCTTTGTATTGCTGTACGTTCTGGGTGGGGGGTGGCATGGTACAGAAACAGGTGATAGAGCTTACTTGTCAACGGGGTAGATCGAAGCAAATGCAGTTTGCATGAACTGATTCACGTGGATGTCGTACTTATTCAATTTGAACTGCGTTCACTAGCCTGGATCGCGTTCTCCGCAGACTTCGCAATCTAATCCTCATTACAGTTGTTGTTGTTGTTGTTGTTGTTGTTGTTGTAAACATACGATGATGAATAGCAACAAGATCTGGGGATTGTCGTTTTATTCGGTACTGATATTTCTAAGATTCTGTGATCGTATGTCAGGCTAGGTAAACTGATGAGTGGCAATGCGTTCGTCATCTTTGAGGATTTCCATACGGAATGGCCATGTCTTCGATAACATCGTTCCATCTGTTTATCTTTCGTGTAGAAAGGGATATGATTTGTCATCAACTATTGCTCGTTAAAAGCTGATTCTGCCTCTTTTCAGAAATTCCAACAGCTCATTTTGTCTCACGCTCGTCGACAATTCTGTGAAGAATACTTTCTACGTGAAAATGTGATTTTTGTAAGTTGTTCCTGTAATCTTGATGAGATTTAAATTTGACGGATGTTTCCGGTTCTTGAAACATTGTATCCCGGTTAGGCAGGTAATAAGAACTGAAAGAAAGCATACATTGCGAGATGCGATCTTTTTGTTTACTCTTGTCGATCGCATACGTAAAACATGCCAATTCGTGTATGATGCGGTAGGTGCGATACACAGCTGAAATATGAGGAAACGTTTTATCACGGTTGAGTCAGCAATTCTTATGGAAATACGTGGCTAATATCAGGGAAGGCAGACTGCTTGCGGTCATTTTTTCCACGCACAAAGAGTGCGGTTTTCTGTCTCCACCAGCATAGTTTCGTGGAACGCTAGCTGGTTGCGTAACTCACTTTTGAATGACTGAGTCTGGTCAACTCGATGATCTGTTGAAAGTAAATGTTTCGCAATAGCTGATGCTGGATTTCTTGCCGGCACTTATTTTATGCAGCCTAACCGAATCGTAGAGTACAAAAATCATTTCGGGATCTGTTCAGTCACTCTTTGATCCAAGCGTCATTCTGTCCTGTCGATGTAAGTGTCACCGCAACTGCAAATGAGCTTTTAGACCACATGTGAACTTCTAAGAGTAAAATGACTGCCAGAGTGATCGTTAAATCTTAGTCCTTTAGTAGTCTGCATTATACGTAATTGGGTTGTCATACACTTTCGGTTCAGAGTGGAGCTTAGGTTATGACGAGGAAGATCAAAATTTAGTCACTTTTAAAAGAAACATAAAATGACTTGCTTTCGACCAGTCGTCAACATAGGATCCGTTTGCATTGTCTTTTGCCGTGATGCTCAGTAAACTTTTCGGGATAAATATTAACCGGAAGGGCTTTCTTGTTAAGATCTCGAAATCGCAAATATCATTGCGCTCACCGTGAAATATCTGTATTCTAACACTCTTATCCTTTTTCCCTTATTACCGTAAAGCATTTGCTTGCATTAGGTAACCATACAATTTAACCCAAACTGACTCTTTTGTCACATGAAGTCAACACAAAAACCGAATTCCCGTCCAGTGGATTGCGTTCAGAGCCAAGTAACCGCTCGTTAGTTGCAAGCCACTTGGAGCACAGTACTTCCGAGTATAGTCAGGCGAAGAAAAGGATAACACTATCGGTCTAATACACCGGGATAGCAATCGTTTAGCTGGAAGGGACACCACCATGAAACCTAATTGAAATCAATCGTTACTCCAAGACTTTCGTCTTTTGTATTTTTATCTACTTCTTTCTCGACCATAACGGCGAGACCTATTTGTTGTATGTAGAAAGTATAACCGCAACGAGTCTAAGAAGAAAATTGCACGACAAAGTAAGGAGACATTTTTGACCGTCGTCGGCTGTATTAACCGACAATCAGACGATGATTTTTCAAGATGGTCCCTCAACTGTTTACTTTATCCAGGATGGCACTGTCGGTCTAGGGACAACTGATTGTATTGTTACACAAAGTGATTTACGGTAGAGGGGTAACCCCATAACCAGAATAGATATTGTAATAGGGAATTTGAGGGAACACTCACGCCCGAACCAGCTTGTTGGTACTGTTTTTGAAGTAGGAAAGATTGTAGATCGGAGGGGAGGGGGGGGAGATAGCTAGAAGTAGTGTTCCACATTTTTATAGTCCATAGAAGATACGAAGATCGGGAGATAAAAGTACATCTTAGGACAGAAACTCGATGACAGCTGGCTGCCAGTGAACGAGAATGACGGGTAAAGGTTAGAGGGAGGGGAAGCGCCGGGGCAAGCTCCGAAGAACAGAAGCCAAAGTAGTGTCGGTAGAAAATGGACAATCAAGAAACTGCCCGACGGTGGGCCAGTGATTGTAGATTGTCGGTTAGGATTGGGTTGTTGATCGGCCGGATGGCCTTACGTTGAATTCGATGAAGAAGGGAAAAGGTAGAAGATGAAGCCCCACTCCTCACCTGACTGCAGTATTCCATTGTGGGGCGGATTTGAGTTTTGTACAATAGGTGAGCTTGAGATAATGAATGTCTGGCGCGGAATGAAAAACTAACTTTACATGCAGCACAGAGAGCAAGCTCAGAGATGAAAGGGGATGAGCGCAATGCAGCAGTTATGGATAAACCAAGAACAAACAGAGTCTGTAGAATGCGAGCTCATTGCGGGAGAATGAATTGTGTTTATGGGAAATTGAAGGAAGGGAAGTTTTGTGAGCTGTAATGTCAACATGACTGTGGGTTACCCCAGGAAGAGAGATGTTTGAGGTCGGGACCCATTGACACAGACAACACTACAGCTACGCTCGATGTTAGTGGTGGAATTGCGAGAGATCGAGTAACAAAGGGGACAATGTAGGGTGGCATCATCGTCAAAAGCGTGGGTTGGGTTGGAGGTCTTGGTGAGATTATTCATGAATAGACGAAAGAGGATGGGTGCAAGTACGGAACCTTGGGGAATGCCAACATTCAAGTGGGATGGCTGTGATAGAACCCCAACAACTCCGACGGAAATGGTTCGCTTACAGAGAACATTTGAAGTCCATGATACGAAGGCCGGAGGCAACTCGAACGTTGGCAATTTCGCCAGAAGACTTTCCTACCAGACTTGTTCAAGGGTTTCTAGATGTCGATCGAAACCAAGTTTGTGCTTTGTGTCTATCGAGTTCAGTGCACCAAGAGTAAGGTGGGAACTAACAAGTTACCCGTGGAATAACATGACTGGAAGCCGTATCGGAATACGCGTAATTGGTCGCATATAATGGCTTCGAAAACACGAAATAACAGATGTGAGGGATATTAAGCGTTAGTTGTAAGGGTCGGAGAAGTCGGTGTGTTCCCAAGGGGTTGGAAAAGCAGAAAGATGGAGTGAGAGACAGAAAAGATGACGTGAAAGAGGAGCCAGCTCTGGAACGCACATTTTTACGATGGGTAGAATACCGTCCGAGCCGTGTGGTCTGTCTATGTTCAGGGAAGACTGTTTGCCGAATCTTCCTGATGATGATCGAGGTAGAAAAGTGTGGTTATAGCGAGAATAGGCCAGAGGAATGGAGAAATTGATCAAGGCGGAATTAGAAGCAAAGCAGAAGATAAAAATCTCAGCTTTCTCGTGTGGTTCGCATACAAGATCTTCCGAAGAATCACAGATGGGAGCGACATTGGAAGGACAGAAATTCCAAGAAACTGTTTTGGCAAGAAACCAGGATGTGCAACTACGGCTGGCGGATGAGATCAGGCGTTCGACTTTGTTGTGGACGAAGCGTTCTTTGACTCTGTTCATGGTAAGCGAGCACTAGCTTGCACGAAATGATAGTGAGAAGTGGCAGTGGGCGAGCGGCACGAGCTACGGGGTGCCGAGTGTGTCAAGCGAACAACAAGATCACATGCGTGGTTAAACCACTCAGCTGATTTGGGTCTTTCGGATTTGCGAAAGTGTGGAATGAGAAGATACATCGGTGAAGTTAGAAACCTAGATGGACTCATCCGAAGTGGAACAACAATCGTTCCAAGGATAAGGAGCCAGGATGTTACAAAACACATTCCAGTTAGCTGAATCGTGACGCCAAAAACGTTCGTTTTAAGTTGCAAAGAGGAACTGGGCAAGAAAAACTGATGGAGATGGATATAAGACAACGTTCCGATGAGTCAAGCGAACGCAGAGAGGTAATACAAGAGAACAAGGAGAAGAACGAAGTGAGAAGAAGAATAGGTCGCCAGTTAGGCCGTGAATGCGTGAGGCGAAGTTAATGAGTTGACTTAGGCTGTTGACCACAGCGAAGGTTTCGGTTTCACGTCCCGCACGCGTTGTTTCGGAAGAGTGTAACAGCCAATTATTGTGGACAATAAAGTCATCAACAAGGGTAACTTGACAACTGAAGTCAAATGCCAACAAATTCTCAATGTTAGAAAACAATAAACCAAAATCTAAGGAATCGCTACTGCCGGGAAATCGATAAACCGTACAGAAGTGATAGTTAAAAAAGGAAACCGGAGTTTCAGCCGTATCAGCTGGAACCTACGGCTAGAGAGTCCGAGTGTGGGATACAGGAGGCAGTGACTGGCTGATGTCTGCAGGCACTGACATGGTCGGTCTGAACCCTACCAAAGCCGATCATCTTCGGTTATGGAAAGCATTTTGCTGTCACCGGGTTTGTTACTACATCTAATCTTTTAAGGCGTTTTTTGAGTTGCGGCTCTGAAATTCGAGTACCACTAATTTCGAGTTCTTTCCAATAGTGCAGTGAGTTCCTGTAGCTACGGCTATACCCGCTTCTACTCTGCACTCACTACACAATCATGAAATAAAAATAACTCCCTTATTTTCCACTTGCATACAGGAAATTCTGCGATTGATGAAAGATTATGCTAAACTTTTGTACGAACATGGATATATCAGTACACCTAACGTGCTGGATCGCGAAGCGAATTTGAATAAAGGTAAGCAGCTGTGTTTTTTATTACACGAAAGTGAGTAGCAATAACAGTGGTTCCAATCTCGTGGCCCAAAAATCCACCGTAACATAGATTGTTTGAGGAGCAGAACCAGTTGTTTTTTTTGATGAAAGATTATCCAGTAATAAAGAAAGGTTAGAAAAAAGTAGTCTTGATAGTCAATTATGATTGATGAACGATAAAGCATCAAGCGCGATCTGTGAACTAAGTAAGAAAAGTTGTTGGTTTAAAAAGCAAAACTGATACGACTGAAGAACATATTCTTATCTCTTCTCGTGAAGTCCATAGTTGCGATTTATGTCAGTGTCAAATGCTCATGAGTGGTGTGCGTTGCGTTCACCTGTATTCCATCCCACAAGCGTCGTTGAAGAGTGAGGTTCATAGTATGCATTGTTATTATTATTTATCATTATTATTACTATGATATTATTATTATTATTATTATTATTATTGTACTCCGAGCCTGGAGTCAGGTATAGTGCACACGCCACGAATACAGAAACAGATAACGAGGGGAAATGGTGTAAAAAAAACTGTTTCGTGGCTGTTCCACTGCATGCATCTTGTGATTTTTTGAGGGTTATTGTTCGATTTTTATAGATTTCGAGAGTGGAGATTTCTGTTTCACGTACTTTTGAGTAACAGCTGCATGAAGCGTTTGTGATGCAGAGAACCTTTCAAGCTCACTGTCGCCAGTCATGTTGGTTTTGATAGAAAACATACACCCTCCTTACTTGATTTTTCGAACTAATATTCTAGCACTTTCGTGGTCGAGCACTGTGAAAATGTTCATCTTATTCTCATTGGCTTCTAGTCATGATTCGTTTGAACTGGAAGCAAAATTTTCCGCTAGATTTTCAAAGCAACGAAACTTTTTTTTCCAATCGATTTTCTAACGCTTTCTCGTTCGACCAGTATTGCACTACTTTTGATTCAGTTGTATTTTCCATTTATTTGTGTTCTTCCGTACCTGTTTCTGTTGTCTGACGGTCTTGCGCCTCGGTCGACTTTTACCATGTATTATGACTGTTGCCATGGCTGCATGGTCGATTTTAATAGCCATGACGAATCACCTATTTGCAGAACTATATATGAAAATGTAGTGGGATGATTTTCATATATTTTGACGTTCATCATTGCTTTGCTGCATCAGACGGCCTGTTATTTTTATTGATGAAATGGTTTTTTTTGATAGAGATGTTCTATGGGCCTGTTTGTTCTCGTTTATCGGAGACTCCTTTTAGTCAACGGCACCGAATTTGTTTTGAACGTGCTTTGTGTAGTTGAAAGCGTTTTGCTGCTGTTTTTGTATTTCAGACAATTTTCCCATCTTCCGTGCTGTTCTTTGCGGAGCACTCTATCCGAATGTGCTCCAGAAGAATAACCGTCCTCAGTAAGTTTTTTCTCGCTCTTATATTTGCGCAAAAATTGATTTAAATCATCTTGACACGGCAGAAGTTCAGTTCAGTTCGAACGAGCAATAACCATGACGTTTTGGGTGTAACGCATCTGGTTGGAATCTTTCAGAAAGCAATACAGTCGAAAATCAACGAAGCTGAGGGTACGTAACAAGTAGGACTAATCAGGTCAAGTTGGTGATGAAAGTGTGTGAATACAGGAAAGCCACTGGTGGTCACACCTAGCCATGTCTCCCCCAGTATTTAACCACAAATTGAATTGCTTTCTTACAACCTATACGGGAAGCCTGGCATGCCCGGACATAACCAAGTCCACCGGTTCGGCCTTTCATACGCTTCTTCCTTGGACCTCATCGTTTACCTTCGAGCCACTACCTGTCTCAGCGAACACTGGACACCGAGGATTTCCATCTGGGAAATGCACAGCACGTCTCAGGTACCTTCGCCTAGATTGTTTTATTGTTTCTTCTGATAATTTTACTCGTGTTCTTAACACACAAACTCAGCATTGTTGATTCGGTATTCCCTACAGATTCAAACAGCGCTTCGGAAACATCAGTGTTCATATCTCGATGATCTTCGTGCGTCCTCTGCTCGCGGTGGCGACGTTTCTCAGGACGTACAGAAAGACTGATCCAGCTGTTGCAGCGTACGCTAGACTCCTGGTAGATAAACGGATGTCACATCGACAGCACAGATGACTCACATTGTCAGAAGCTAAATGGATCTTTTGTATGCGCGACAAAACTGTGTCCGATATCCGGACTTCGAGTGAAATGTAGTTGCCTAGATAAAATAACTTCGGCGACCCGATATTTCGCTGAAATTGTAAGATCGTGTTATTGTGCCGCGATATGTTCAGTTTTGTTGTATGGTTGCGGGACATGGAGTCTGCGTATGGAAGATATTCGTTCTCTGAAGTTTTTTGACCATTGATGTTAGTGTAGTATCGGCGAGATCGGATGGACTGACCGAGTAAGTAATGCTCAGGTCAGAAATCGAGTATTGAGTACCACCTCAGGGAGTTCTCTATCACAGCGTATCCAGCTTAGTAGGCTTCGTTGGTTGGGGCACGTGTTACATATGGCAAGCACACGTCTACCGTACCGTGCCCTGTTTTCCGTTCCTCGTCGAGAATGGAAGTAGTTACATGGAGGTCAGCAGATGATCTGACAGCGAGGAACGAGAAAATGTGCAGGGAACTTAGGAAAGGTAGGTGTCCCACGTCTTCGTGGTTGGGGCCCAAAAGATCTGTCAACCAGTTGGCTGGATACACTGAAGGATATGGCGGCACCCAGTGAATTGGTGATCGTGTTATCACTTAGTGTTGGATTAGAATGATTAATCAATATGTGTCTGTACAGTTAGACTGTGTATTCCGTGTGTTGGCTATTAGGGCGTTCTATCCTTTTCCCACCCGTGTAGGTCCACTCCCTCTCCATCTTGTATATTCATACTTTCTAATTCAGCGTGCAAGATGACGAGGAAGGCATTGGTCAGTGGGGCTTGCTTTACAGTTTAACCCTGTACGATGATGATGATGCCTAGATAACAACTTAACTACTCGGTGTCTAATCTCCAGAGGTACCACCCAGTCCTGCTGTACAAGAAAGCTTGCAAATTACCTGAAACTGCCGTCCGTGTACTTTAGGTTTGACATTTTTCCACTTGGGAAAAGTTCGATGCCACTCTCTTTACAGGCCACGTGTGCGTTATGTTTTGAGTTAAGCACCCGGGGTCATTTAGCAGCCACTTACCACTCTACTGAAAGAGCAGCTTGGACCGCTGCACTCGGTGCCTAGGTAGTGGTTGACCAAACTACTGATACTAATTTCATTTGGTTTTCGGCTGGTGATTCCCTGTTCGCTTCAACTCAGCTTCATTTTCCGACGTGATATTTTCGTGCTGGTCAACGAAATCAGAGTATGTGGATGTAAGTATTCATGTCTGACTACTCTTACATCCACTGCACCGTACTGCAGTGCATTCGAATATTCTGTTTGGGTAGACAACCTCCACACCGAAGCAGTCTGCGGGAACTCCAGGTTCTGTATTGACAATGGATATTGTTTACGGGATAGGATTGGTCCCCCCAAATGGTTCACACACTTTGAGGCTTGAATTCCACGCGGTTTCTCACTTCGATCCGAGCACTGAAGCCTCAGTGGTTTTGTCATCTAATTTGATATTGAACATAAGTGACTTGTTTATTGATCACTTGTGTTTTCCTCTCCTTGTTATTGTCGCCGTTATCCGTCACCGAGTATTGCCTGCAAACCTGATCGATTTTGCTGCCTTATCGTGGTGAAAGTAAAGTACCTGCAGATTGCTTGTGTCCATATTCCAGGTTGCAGGAACTAGTTTACCAATGTGATACAGTGGGCATAGTCTGCTCTCTGGAATAGATGGTTTTGTAAACACGGTTTGGGCGAATAACTACTGTATCATGCAAGGACCAGTGTTCCTCCGCGCGGGTTGCTTGTGTTCGATCTGCAAGACCTAAAGAGAAGAAAACGTGATTCACCAAAGGCTCAGTAAGTGCATCAATAGGATCTTACACTTACGTTAATCGAACACCAGTATGGCTGCAAACAGCCTGCTCACTGCACTACCGACACCAGTCATGCGTTTTAACAGCAGCAGAATAAACCCAAATTGAGCACCCGGTTACTGCATATTTTGTTTCTCTTTTTTTGAGGCTTGATGCTTAGGATTCGTCTATGGCGTTCAGGTTCTACGAAGCCTTGGTGCGGTTTTGACCAATCGTTTTACTACTGCAGGCGTCTACCATTGTGACTTTAGTCTACGAGGTTCGTGGTTCCGTGTCCTCACTTATTGGAAGCTCCTCCCGATGACTTCGGCAGAATATGTTTGTATTGAGCACGAGACTCTATTAGATGTTTTCCTGCACAGTAAATGTCGGTTCGCAAGCACTTGTATAATGCCACCAGAGTTGGATTTGAGTATGAATAGGATGGCTCTGTTGATGTCAGTGTGCATCATGGTTTTGATATTTTCAGGCAGTACCAAGTTTATTCTTGATACTGGCTTCTGTCGTCCGCTATCCTTCAGACCAATACTTACCCAAACACTGTGTGCAAACTGTCAGTGATTCTCATTGCTTGTTGTCAATTCCTATAAAGCGTTGCTTCCCGTTATTTGTTGTCCAGTTCCAAGTGTATTGGACGTCCATCGGAGAGCAATTCTAATATCCATTCGAAATCGGTCAACTGCAATGTTTATTCCACCGAACCGTTATGGTTGGTTTACTTTTCAAAAACCCGGATGGAAAATAGTTCTGTGAGTATCGCTTTTCTTCCCCTCCCCATTTGTTTCTGTTTTCTTGTTCATCCTTTGTAATATGTGGGGCAAATATCACTCATTTGTTATTGGTGATTCTTCATCCTCGACGTTGCCGTCATGATTCGCGCGCAGTGTAACACAGGAACCAATATTCGCCAAATGTTACATTGATTCAGTTGTATCGGTCTAGTTCATTTTTTTTTTTTTGATCGCGTGATTGAATCCTGTCGACGCGAGCATCACAAATAGTGGACGTCATAAAATGTAATTTGACTTCCAATTTTTTTGTGCCTGACGCTAATCGATACAGTGTGACTACGCTCGCAGTGGGGACCTAGATACGCATGCGTGCACAAACAGGAGCAAGCGTTGTTTTTAAGCAGCCGACTTACTGATTTATTGAATAATGACCAAATGGACAAGGCTGAGCGTGTTTTTTTTGGTCTGATGGGTTGTACGGTTTTCTCACAGAATGTTTTTGTTGTTATGTATGTAAATAGGTGGTTCAGCAAAGATAAAATCCAGAGTCCAAGAAAATACCATCAAGTAAAGTCTTGAGAGAACATACATGACCGAATTAGTCTATTCATTCCGCTTCTAAAGCGTGGGAGATTTTGCGATTCTATGAGGACTTACCACAATGAGATAAAAGTTTGACCAATCGAGGACAAAATTCTGTGACTGGTCGCCCGGGTTTTTGATAGAAGGTAAAAGAATGACGAGATAGGAACTGAGCAGTATTCAGACTCAGAAGTCCGGAAATCGAAATAGAGTTGACAGCACAGGGATAATGATCCGGTAGTGAGCTAGTGGTTTTATATTTGAAAGCTACAAAAGGTTCCTCGGTGGATCCTGGTTGAATGAGGGTGGAGAAAAAGACGGGACCCCATCCGACGAGCGAATATCGCCTTCAAGTGTGGGACGAGGTTACTCATTCGAAAACAAGCGGGAAATGTGTCTAACCTAGAGTAGAAAATCAATCAGGAATTGGAAGATGTCACACGTAGGTTCACAGGTTTGTGGAAAAAGGAAGGCTGGTTTGAAAACAAATGATGGAGGTGGACGGACTTCTGTTGGAGGGATAACAAGGTTTTGAGTAAAAAAAAACGAAGGCAGTGCAAATGCTGAATTTCACAAAGGACTTGTTTCACGGATCGCAGCTGGAAAATTCACCGAGGGTTCAATGGATGCCGTCGATGTTGGTGTTGGTGATTCTGGATGAGTTAGAAATAAGCAATGTGAAATGGCCTCCCCGGGAGCAGTGTGCATAGATTCGGGTAAAAGAAATACTAAATGAAGAGAGGTTGTTGAAAGGACAGAATTTTAGGTGATGCAACTATTCACGTGGGAATTTTTATCGCAGGACTCCACCATTTCGGACTGACCCTTGATCTCCACAACACGAATGTTGGAAAAGGTAGTATTCACCGCTGATCACTGACCTTCCTTTTCCAGATGTCCAATGGGTTCATGGAAGTCTTAGAAGAATACCACACCTGACTTTTTATGGTTCAACTCCTCGAAGTGTTGGAGTCGTGGTTGCCGTTTGCTTGTCTTAGTGCAATATATTTGAGGTCATCAGGCGTGCGCCCTCCGTTGCAGTCACGCGTAATCATGAAAGTAAAAAAGAATCACCGGTATATCAACTGATTTGGAGTCCGTATTGACCGACCAATGCATTCAGGGGATTCGCGCACTTGGACAGTAATGTTGGTCGTATAACTCGGTGCGTATGGTAGAAATGAGAAAATTGTCATAGTTATTGAGAGTAAAGAGAGGGCAACGTGAAGATGGACTAACTTCGTGGCTCACTGTTTGAAACAATCAATGACGCATTATTCTAAGCACGTGGTTTTGGCTACTCAAATGATGTAAAAAAAGGCAATTTTTTCCCCAGAAAAATAATAAAATGAAAAATTGTGTACAAGATGAACAACACACAAAGTGGAACACAGCATGAACGAACTACTGAAAACAGTAACTAAAATAATGAAATGTCCTTCGGTGGGAGACCTGATTATTTTGCTCTGAATGGCAGAGAAGTTCATGTGTTCGATGTGGAAATATGCAGGCCATTTTATTGGCTAACTACTAATTGTGTCTTCATCGGATTTCAAGAAGCTTGAGCAATTCTGCGCAGAACGTCATTTCACGCTTGGTTCAATCACTCTGGGATTTGTGGTTTGGTCTTCTGAGGTAAAAACTGTCCATTCTTAATCAAGTTGTGAACGCAAGTGACGAAGTCGAAGGTGAGGTGCAGTGCGTTCTACTGCTACATGAGAGGATAAGTACTGACTCATGGTTGATAGACAGCATAGTCGCGTTAGCAGACGACACGTCAGCACCTGTCCAGAGTCCAGATCATGGCTTGAGCCAGCGGGTTCGCAATCGACAGGACGGTGGATCGAAAAGACGAGAACTGATTTGCAGGCAGAAAAGTCCTCTCACTAGAGTTAGTGGTACAGTTCAAAATACCACATGCAGTCATTTTTGTACCGCTGACGGTTGCGCGTTTTGTTCCGTTCTGTTCTGCATGTTGCGGTAATCTTGTGACACAACGATGTTGTCCGCATTCCATGTAGAAATCACTGCGACGCTATCATGTGAGGCTACGTTACGTTTTCTGTATTACTCAACTAACTGAATTGCAATGTTCGCTCTCCTTCGTTTCGTGCTCCACTATCTTTGGTTCCTAAATGTTGGACTAATATTCTGTTACTGATCAGGGATCGTTTTCTGTTTTATTACACCAAATGTACCACCACGAATAGCTGAATTTTACTATCACGAAACATTTTGGCGGTTCTGTTTGGATCAATTTCCCCTTCTCAGTTTACCACTGTTCTAATCATCTCGGAACTAGCCTGATCTCTTTCGCTTCAAAACTCCTAGTGTTCATTATCCCTCACCGACTTTCTCCCTTCCACGAGCTACATTCCTCGTGAAAAACAAGCTGGGTTCCGCCCCGGCAGCGACTGCACGGATCAAGTCTCAACTCTTCGCCTTCTGCTTGAACACTGTCACGTGTATCAAAGTCCAACTATCGTTGTGTTTCTGGATATTAGGGCTGCCTTTGGCTCTGTCGACAGGACTCCTCCATAGACTTGCCTGTTGAGGAACAGCGTGCCCGAGAAGTACGTTTCTATTCTGAAAGCTCTTTATCGGCAGACCTCGGGCAAGATAAAGGTCTTTAGACAACTATCTCAATCCTTTGTTGTCTCAGGTGTCATTCGGCAAGGATTTCCTATATCTTTGTTTTTCTTCAATCTTGCTATGGACGATCTGCTCTAAAGAGCCTTTGATGGTGATGCAATCGGTAGTGTGGAACTTTTACCGAGGCCAGAGCTGTTGACTTAGATTATGCTGACGACGTCGCCTTGTTGGAAGACGACTACCAAGTCGTCCAAGATGCCTTAAACCACTTGGCCGCCGAAGTCACCGAATATGGCATGCAGTTAGCTCCATCCAAGGGCAAAATGCTTCTTCAAGACTGGCAAGGAGATTCTCCTGCACTCACTCTTTGTGGGGAACGTTTGGAAACTGTCAGCAGTTTTGTGTACCTGGGCAGTTGTATTTCCAGTGGTGGGGGCATCGGAGACGAGATCTCTCTGCGCATCTGTAAGGCCCGTTCAGCTTTTGCCAAACTAAGGCACATGTGGCGTCGTCACGACATCAGGCTTCCCCCAACGGGAGAAGTCTACAACGCCGTAGTTTGCTCGGTGCTACTTTATGGATGCGAAACCTGGCAGTTAGAGAAGAGGATGTGAGCCGGCTGACCGTATTCGACCACCGTTGTCTACGGCCAATCACCCGAGTATGGTAGCAGCATCACTTCCGTAATGACGAAATGCGGAGGAGAGTATTTGGGGTGGACTGCTCATCACTCAGGGTAATTGTTTCTCCTCGTCGACTGCGGTGGTTAGGTCATGTCTTGTAGATGCCCGCTCAGCATTTACCTCGCTGCACTTTATTCACGCTCACTGGACAGGATTGGAAACGGCGGCGGGGTGGACAACCGATGACCTGGAGGAGAAGTTTAAAAAGGCTAACTTCTCGTTTAGCCACAGTGGGGCCCTGTCGCCTACCAGGTTGGGGTAAGAAGGACACCGAAAACAGTTAGCTTGATACGCTGGTGGATATGACTCGAAACCGGAGTCAGTGGCGTGAATGCTGTGCTGGCTCCCCATCCTTCCCCTTCCATATATAAAATCCATAAAACATACGAGAAATGAAATTAAAATACTGTGTGGAAAAACTTGCAAAAAATTCATTCCAATTTTTTTGTCCTGTTCCTTTTTGTACATTGTTTCCCTACTATACCATGGTCTCTTCGGTACGTTGTCTGAACCAGATCCGCGTCATTATATATATATATATATATATATATATATATATATATGTATATATATATATATATATATATATATATATATATATATATATATATATATATATATATATATATATCCGGGCTTTACACCCCCAAATAAACACCTCACCCTCTCTCTGACGCGAGTTAGTTATCCGTCCAATGATTTTTGATAACTTGACGTGCTTGACTACCTTGTCTTTTAGATGCGTCAATCAAGTACTAGCATTACAACCTAGCCGTGAACACCCTTGTTTCATTGTGTCTCCAGTTCTGGTGTGTTTGTGTATCCAAGTTTAGCCGTTCTAAGTTCTTACCCGTACGTGGACCGTTTACCACAAATAAGAGCTCTCGTACGAACCTTTTACTTCGAATACTCAGTGGAACTTCTTTGATTTTAATTTTGTCACCGAAATCGTGGATACTGAATAGCTTCCGGGAGTTAAACGTTTCTGTGTTTATTACTCACCGTCAACTGTCTTTTTTCGTTTTCCCTCGTTAGTGCCCCACGGTCACTGACTCGTCTATTGCAACTCTACGTGATCTCATGTTTTTCGGCGGTTCGCTATCCCGATGTCAAGTGAGTTCGTCTTTCTATCGAACTAAGTAGAATAATGTGTATCGTTGTTGATCCGCTCTGTATCCAGTAAGACCAGTAGTTATCAGGTAAATAAAACCGGGATAGTTATTCCGATTGGTGACAGATCACTATTTGATAACTCTAAAGATTGATGACATCAAGTTATCATAAGTAAGTTCGGATCATAGAACCCCGGGTAGCCGAACCGGATTGTTCCAATTCAACACCGCGTGAAACTCAGTCCGACGTATCTAACTGCCATACGCACACTGATTGACCCATTAGTACCTCGAAGTGTAAGATACTGCCGCAGGACTGGGTTGGCCCTACACCAAAAGCTGCCCCAGCAGGGAAAGCCTTACCTGAAGCAAAGTTTGGCCCTACCCTAGTGACCAAACGGTTAGTCTTCCTGCTGTTCTTGTTCGTCCCCACAATTTACCACTCACCTCAATCTGTTCTCAGTTTCATTGGTTATTTTAATGACTATAAAAATCACATTGACTGCAGTGTGCACGTGTACAGATGCAGCGAAATAGTCCAGGATACATTGTTCAAGCTTGTGTTTCGGGCTCATCTATTTAAAGCAGATATGTCTTCGGACAACTTTGGAGAGTAAATAATCGTTTTCAGTGGTTCCTAATCTTGTCCTTTTTCGTCGTGTGGGTGATAGCAGTGCATTTGATTGACCGTTGACTGGGTTCAAGTTTTGTTACATTTCACCAGCCGGTCGGATATTGGCTGAAGTGCTGTCGCGCAGACAAAAGACGCGCTTGGCTTTTGCCAAACTAAATCACGTTGCGGGTGTGAAATGTGATTGTTTATCAAGGGTAAGGTGTATACTGTGGTAGTTCAGTTCGTTATTTTATACAGCTCCGAAACATGACCGCTAGTAGTAGAAGACAGACGAACACTGTCACTGTTTCAGCATTGATTCCCTCGTACCATTGCTCAGATAAAGTGGGAACAACTTATAGGCAATGCTGAAGTTAGAGTTTTGGGAACAATAAGTTGGTCATTCGAATAAGCGTTGAATCTTAATTGGTTTAGATGACTTGGAAACCTGATACACATGTACACCAATAGACTCCTCGGTGTACGTTCTTCGAGGCAGATAGTGGTCGGAAGGTAGGTCGAGGCAGTCAGTGCGTGACGTGGCAGAAGGATATGAAAATCTTGACCGTGTAGGACTTGTTGCTGTTCATAAGATCCGCGTGCAGAGTAGCTGGATCCATCACGACGAGACTGCACCTTGGCGTGGTGGGATGGTGTGCTTGCCTCTACGACCCAAACAACTATGCAGTATGGCTTCCTTAAGCCGGAGATCCAGTCATGCCTGACAGGTCGATGGGTAGAGGAGAGACGAAGTTCAGTCACAGAACCAGTTGATGGGCAACAGTTGGTTCTAACAACTGTGCCCCTGGAGAGGACACTCCAGCGAATAAACACGAAGAGAAACAGTTTACCGGTCTAAAAACCTCCACTAGATGGACGTAAGAGTGAAGTACCTGGAATTTCTCTCGACAGCGGGAGAAGTCATCTCACATCATTGGGCAGCTATCGCCCGCCTAAGCTGGGTAGCCCCCAGCCCAAAGGACGCTGCCCCGTCCACGTTCCGCTTACTCCATTGGGTGCATGGGGCTAAGGACTAAATCCGAAAAGCGGATCGATAGCAGAACACTACCGAAGACAAGACAAAACGCATGCAGTAATCAGGTTTCATGTGGCAGACCAGAAGAAGTTCCTTCACGAGTGCTTCGGCCACGTTCCCGTTCTGGGTTAACGGCCCCACTGCCTTTTGAGTCAAAGACTCCGGTTAGGGTCCTCAAAGAAAAATCCCTTCTACAGTGTTGGCAGCCGCGAAGTATCAAGTGCCCAGAATCCTCCAGTATCTTTCCTGTAAAGAACCTTACCAGTTTTCTTTCCTTTAATTTGAGACCGATGCAAAACGCCACGGGCAACTGCGGCTGTGATGAAAGCAATAATTCAGGAGTTGGGTATGAGCCGAATGCACTCCATAAGCCTAAATGTTCACTTCACTTGGCTGCATTCAACGTCCCCACACTATGTCAAAGGGCAATAGGCTGCTCTCGCTAAAACTCTTGACACTTTCAAAGTAGATGTATGCTGTGTCTCCGAAACACGCATACAAGGCCCCACTTCTGTGATCACTCTTCGCACCCCAGATGCAACCCCAGTCTCTCGCTTCATTGTCCGCTTGCCGGGTGATTCGGTATCTAGAGCTCGTGGTCAGGCTGGCGTTGGGATTGTCTTGAGCGTGCACTGCTAGAATGGATTTCAGTCAGCAGTTGTTTGTGTGCAGTTCGGTTGGACGGTTCTGTTTGTGTCAACAACAACAAACTGAAGCGCCGATGCTTGTTTGTGGTGTCTGTGTATGCGCCGACCGACTGCAGTTCCTCTGGGGCCAAGGACGAATTCTATCAGGATTTGTCTTAGCTACTTCGAAACGCACGTTCAACGGACATGTTGTTCCTTGCTGGGAATTTCAACACCCAAGTTGGCCGTTTGGGAGATGTCGAAATGCACATCGGAGGCCCGTATGTTATGCCGGCCGATCGCACTGACAACGGTGAGTGTTTAATCCAGCTGTGCCCCAACCACAGATTGAACTCAGATCACGTATCGGTACGTGCTCGCTTCTGTTTACGTCTCGACCGTGTTCGCATGAACTTAAATGCCACCCATCCCGCACTTTTGGATGGCAACCGGCGATATGATTTCCAGACAGCTGTTTGCACGATTAACTATGCAGCCGGATGTCCAGGACCCAGATGATCTCTAGCAACAGATCAAGGGAGCTTTATATGCCTGTTCAAACGCCACACAGACTCTGGTTCAAGTCGGTCTCACAAATGATGGATATCATCGACATCAGTTGCTCTGTTGAGTGTCCACGGATCCGTACCTCCGGATACCACATTCTATAAAGTGCTCAAATCCCTGAGACGCCGACTGACTAGGAGCCTGAGAAACGACCGCGAGCAGTGGTGGATTGTGAAATGTAAGGAAACAGAAAAGGCGGCGTCCATTGGCAGTGCTCGCAATCTTTTCCGTTTGATTAGAGATACTGTTCCACGGAAGCCTGATGTAAGTGAGTTAATTATGGAATCCGACTGCTGACTGATTCACTCTCAGGGACGTCGTCAGGAGCACTGGGCGGAGCACTTTGGGGAACAATTCATTTGGCCCACTTCAACAGTTGATCATCCAAATATACCTGTCCGAGGACCGTTGCAGGTGGTTATCAGTCCTCCATCAGTGATGGAGAATATGTGAGAGATAGGATTCTTGAAAAGGTATAAAGCCGCTGGACCGGATGGATTGTCTCCATCTTTTTTCAAGGCTGGGTGGAGGAAGCTTTGGTTTTGGAGTTAATAAAACTCCTCCGGGTTATTTGGTATAGTGAGAAAATTGCCAGAGAATGGTGTGAACCGGTGATTGCACCGATCTACAAGAAAGGTGACAGATCCTCTTGTGAAAACCTTGAGCGAATTAGCTTGGCAACTATCGCGTCTAAACTGCTCACCGGGCTTATTCTCTTCCGATTATCCAGTGCCCGCGAAATGTGTACGAAAGAGAATCACGCTAGTTTCAGTTCCAGTCGGAGTAGTATCGACCACATCTTCACTTTTCGGCAAACCTTGGAGCACAGACACATCTTTTGTAGGCCCACGATCTCAGTCTTTCTTGCTCTGAAAGTGGCATTCGACTCAGTCGACCGCACAGTTCTCTGGCACTACCTCTCAATAAAGAGTGTGCCAGAGAAGTTTATTTCTTTTTCCCAATGCGTGTATGCAAACAGCCGAGGCCGAGTTCGTGCTTACAGCGATCTTGCACCCCGGTTCACCACGGGAAGTGGTGTTCGTCAGGGTTCCCTCTTTCACCCTTCCTCTTCAGTTTTGTGATGGAATTGGATCTTAAGATAGCCTCGATCTCGTGTGAGAATAGCGGTATCGATTTTTGTTCAGTGAGTAAACTGTCTAACTTGGAATACGCAGACGATATTATTCTACTGAGTAAAGATCCAGGTAAGTTGCAAGCTCTCTTAGATAGCCTAAACAACAGTGTAGCAATGTTTGGGATGCGTTTTCCACCTTCGAAGTGTAAAATGCTACCGCAGGACTGAGTTGGCTCAACGCAAAACCTCTTTGCAGAAGTTCCATTTGAAGTGGATAAATTTTGTTACCTGGGCAGTAACATCTCAGAAGGTGGACAGATAACGGATGAAGTGTCATTGCGTATACAGAGAGCGTGTTTGGCTTTTACCAAACTCCCTCATCTTCGGTCCCGGCGTGACATTCGACTATCTTTCAAGGGTCGAGCGTACACTACAATGATTAGATCTGTGCTTTTATGCGGATGAGAAACATGGCAGTTAAGGGTAGAAGACAGACGAAGACTTTCGGCGTCTGAGCATCGATACCTCCGTAGCACTGCCCGAATATGGCGGGAGCACCATATCAGCAATGCTGAGGTTAGGCGTGGGGTGTTGGGAACCAGTGGTCACGCATTGTGACAAGCAATGGATTTAAACGGGTTAAGGTGGCTCGGACATGTGTTACGCATGCGAACGGTAGACTTCCTTGGCGTACACTGTTCTCTGAGGCAGGTTTTGGTTGGAAGGTAGGTCGAGGTGGTCAGTCCATGACATGGTAAAAAGGTATGAAAACCTTGATCAGTGCACTTGACCACGTAGGACGTGTTAAACTTCCAGGTTGGGGTCCACGTGATCCACCTACTAAATGGTTGGAGGCAACAAATGATATGGCTAGGTGTCGCTGTCAGTGGCGTAGTTGCATTCAGACTCTTTTTTTGTCGTCTTGATTTCGACTTTTTGGATCTTTATCACTGCTTCTATTCTTTCTGCCCTCTTCTGGATGATGCCGGAAGGTAGCAGCCGAAACCAGAGCACAGAAGTGCGGGGTAATGGTGGGATAAACAAACGGAATAGCTGAATACAATAAATGATATTGCAGCGGGGAATGCCTGAGCATCCGAACAGCGTGAATATCAGATCGATCGAGTCGACAGTCCGAGAGCCACAAACCAAAGAACAGGCAGCGACAATGTCGGAGGCATCCCGTAGCAGATAAAAAGAGACATACGGACTAGTAGATGGGATGCAGTGGGATCTCGGGGAGCCAGAAAGATACCCTATGTGAGGAGCTGCCGATCAAGCCGTCAACCGGAACAATCGGACCATCCAAACTAGAGAATCAAGCTAGTCGCCACGGCCAACTGACCAGAACGCAGCTGAAATGCTCATATAGTTGTCGGATCAATGTTGCTGCAGCGCAATCTGGACTGTTTGACCGTCCAAACGCAGGTATCCTCACCCATCTTATCTTCTTCGTTATGATATGGCTAGGTGGCGCATTCATTAGCGTAGTTGCACTGTAAACCTTTTTTCGTCTTCATGATTTCCACTTATAACTTTCTTTTCCGTTTGCTTGAACACTTAAGTGCGAGTTTAGTGGTTCAGTTCAGTTCAGTTTATTCAGTCGTTGCTCTGGTTTCATTTGTTACCTCCCAGCATTGAGTCGAAGGCAAAAGGGATAGAAGAAAAGTAATAGGCGGAAATCACGAAAAGAACGATCGAGTTCGAATGCAACTATGTCACTAGGCGCGACACCCGGCCATATCACATAATGCCTCCAACCATCTGGCAGGCGGGTTGCGTGTACCCCAACCCAGAAATCTAACACGTCCTACATGGTCAAGTGCACTGATCAAGGTTTTCATACCTTTTTACCATGTCATGGACTGACCACCTCGACCTACCTTCCAACCAAAACCTGCCTCAGAGAACAGTGTACGCCAAGGAAGTCTACCGTTCGCATGCGTAACACATGTCCGAGCCACCTTAACCCGTTTAAATCCATTGCTTGTCACAATGCGTGACCACTGGTTCCCAACACCCTACGCCTAACCTCAGCATTGCTGATATGGTGCTCCCGCCATATTCGGGCAGTGCTACGGAGGTATCGATGCTCAGACGCCGAAAGTCTTCGTCTGTCTTCTACCCTTAACTGCCATGTTTCTCATCCGCATAAAAGCACGGATCTAATCATTGTAGTGTACGCTCGACCCTTGAAAGATAGTCGAATGTCACGCCGGGACCACAGATGACTGATGTTGGAAAAAGTTTAACGCGCCTTCTGTTTACGCGGTGACATTTCATTCGATATCTGTTCATCTGGTATGGTGTAACTTCCTAGAAAAAAAAACCTGCCTACCTTAGCTAGAGCTTCCCCTGTCCAGAAAATGTTTGGTGTTGAGCCAACTCAGTCCTGCGGTCGCATTTTACTCTTCGACGATGTTTCACGCATCCCAAATCTGTCGCACTGTTGTTCAGAATGTTGAGAAAAATTTGCATCGAACCCGGGCCTTCGCTTAGTAAAACAATATTGTCCGCGCATCCCAAGTTAGACAGTTTACTTCCGGAGTAGAGATCGACGCCGCTATTTTTACGCGAGGATAGGGCTATCTCAAGAAATAATTCAACTACAAAATGAAACAGGAAGAGCGAAAGAGAGCAACTCTGACGAACACCACTTTCCGTTGTGAACTCGGGGGAAAGACCGCTGTAAGCACGAACTCGGCTTCGGTTGTTTGTCCACAAGCATTGGAAAAGAGAAACAAATTTCTCTGGCACACCCTTCAATGAGAGGTAGTGCCAGAGAACTGTGCGGCCAACTGAAGCGAACTCCGTTTTCAAATCAAGAAAGGCAGAGATTGTGGGTCTATGATAGATGTGTCTGTGCTCTAAAGTCTGGCAGACTCAGGTCATCAAATAAACCCCCTAATCACCACCGACACATCCGCTTACGCACACGGGCCACAGCAGAGGCGATTAGCATCCGTCTTTTTGCACCTGCACTGTGTACACAGAGGAAATTCGTCCAAGCCCTCCAATTACCCTGGCCGCAAGTGGAACACCCCCACCCGAGTCACCCATGGGACCGTCACGACCTAGTTGTGCAGATTGACACGTCAATCTAACCCCAAGCCCCCTCCCCCCACATACTGTGTCCAATCCGAATGACCCTTGATCATTTCAGCACAACCATCTCCTATATGATTTGTAAAGACTTGAGAATGAATCATTGAAAACAATTGTTTATCTCTGAAAACGTGTTCTGATGTCACAATGTGCATATTCCGGAATCTGAAGAGTAAATACGTGATCAATACGATTTCGATCGTGTCTGAAACCTGCTTGATTCTCACGCATACACATTTCGCGGGCACTGCGTAATCAGTGGAGATTCAGACCTGTGTGCAGTTTGGATGTGATAATTACCCAGCTAATTCCTCTATGGTTTTCACTAGAGGAGCAGTCCCTTTCTAGTAAATCGGCACAATGACCGATTTAAACCTATCCTCGGGAATCTGTTCACTATATAGTTTAACCGGAGGAATTTTGTTAACTCTGAAACCAAAACTTCGTCTCCACGCTTGAAAAATGATGGAAAAATGGTTGGGAAACGAAACTACCGTTGACTGGGATCCAGTCGAACTGTGCATGCTCGACTCTCATGCTTGAAATGATCCCGACAGCGATCTGACCACGAAAACTAGGCACTGAATCACCAAGATCAGCATCGTTTGGTGTTGACGGGTAAGAACAACTCAGCGTAGTTCTTTGACTTCTGCTACTAGCGATAGAATACCTTAGATACTCCACTTCTCCGTTCATGTGGCGGATGTTTTTCGACCGATAAACTGCTCTCCGTATGCGTTCACCTGGCTGTCCTCTTTCTTTCTCTCGGATCATAAACAACCATATGTTGACCATGAGCTGCTTGAATGGTTTCATTCTGTCTTGGATCATTGACCTGTCAAGCATGATTTAATCTTAGGCTTATGGGGGCCATCGTTCATAGCTCTTAGGGACGTGGAAACACATCACTCATCACGTTGCGTCAAGATGAAATGTCGCTTCGACAGAATTTCGACATGGATAGGTTTGAAGCCTCTTGAAACTTTCATTTAGTTAGTCAGTACAGAAAAAGTACAAACGTTAATGGGTATTGACAGAAACGATTGTCACAACCAAGACATTTAACGGAGAGTTGAGTTTATTTTTCTTCGTGCAGAATAAGTATTTCCTGCTCGTCCATTTTAGTTATTTTATAGAAGGAAGCAATGGCGTCGGAATCCAGCTTTCTGCGTTAGTTCTGTGTACTATTAGGAGTAATTGTCAAGCTTAAAAAACACTCCTTTTCGTTTACCTGGTTATAGCTTTTGTAATCTAATCAATCCAGTTTGTGTGCATCTCACTTTATTGTACGCCATCATCTAGATTCATTGGAAGTTGTGGTTATACAGAAAAAGGTTTTTTTCTTCCACTGGTGTCCGCTGATGCGCAGGTTACCATGTCTTTCTACACTACACTGTTTCACGAGTTGGTGGGCGTGATCACATTTCAGACTCCGAGCAGTCTTTGAAATATTTTGTTTCAATGGCTGTTGAACAAAAACCGATTACAAATGCGAACACCCGTCCTTCTGATCGTTAATTGTGCTGTGTGTTGTAATTCTGTTGCTCGTATCAGTGCTCGATCATCGTCTCTCTCTGTGTGTGTGTGTGTGTGTGTGTGTGTGTGTGTGTGCCTGCGTCCCAGAATCTCGAGCCTCACGCCATTGTCATATGCAATTGTGTTTTAAGGTATCAGGGAATTCAAATTGCCACAAACGTCTTCATCATGCAGTATCAACGATGCACCAGTATATGAAAACACATGATCCATATTAATAACTATGGTTTGTCTGTGCATATTCATCGAATCTCAGATTGGATCGGAGCGCATATCCGATGCTCCTTGGTCTCATCCCAGTTGAGTCTAAATGACCTGCCCGCTTCAACATTGCATCAGCTGTTGTTCATCCATCGCCACCTTTTCATGTCAGTAATTGGTCACCCTCATCGCTTTTGACTCCTGTGGTGGGTGACTTTTCAACGGAGTTTCAGGTAGGCATTGCAAATAACCTAACGAGTTTGGTTGCTTGGAGATTTTCTGTAGTGTATGGGAAAGGTTTGGTGAGTTCTTAAGTCACCTATGGATGGTGGCTCACTGAGTGGTAATTTGAAGCAATCTGCCGTTCAAAACCAGCCTGGAGGGCGCTATATTGACCCGCCCCTCTACTCGTGGGGGTTTCGAGTCGCTGTTGGAACTCGGACAGTGTGCACGGATAATGATGATAATTATTCCGCAGGAGCGGATGGAATGGTGGCTGCACTTTTTCTATTATATGCTTGGGCATTAACGCAATGGGAGGAGTATAAATCATAGCCACGAAGCCCCGCACGACAGCCCGGAACGATAAGCTTTACGCGCACTAAGAAGCGGACTTTCGCAGCCTTCATACCCGGAAGTAACGAAATTCAACAATTCAAATCCACAGAGGAACGGAATCTTTATGTTGATTGATGCGGTATCTAAATATTGGACAAGACTACAAATCATACTTGGCTGTGCTCTTTCCCAGGCTGACCGTAATAGTGAAACAGAACCAACGTCACCGAATGACCAAGAGCCGAACAGTTCGTAAAGACTCGGTAAAATTGCAGCAGTTAAGCTAAGAGCGGAGATGAAGTAGCCGCTAATTGAATGAAATATAGGGTGGGTAATTCATAGAAGTTTACAATGCTGCTGTCAATGAAAAAACACCTTCCTCGCTGGGGTCATTCACCTTCTTCCGTTTACTTACTCATCATCATCATATGCACACCAGTAGCCATTTGCTTTTTAGCTTCATACAAATTGATTTTCTGCTAGCACACCCACGCGCTTTTTTTCGTAGTCCTGGTTGCATTTGATTGTTACCTACCCAGAGGACATACCTTTCCTAACAATGTCATCCGGCATCCCGTGACCGGTTCACTCGGAATCTCGTCTAGCGTCTAACCAAAATCATGAGGTGAATAACGTGACTTCAGGTATGATAATGTCGGAGTGTTGAGTTCTCTAACTGGCTAACGGAAAAAAAGAACACAAGTATACCATTGTATTCCCTTTGGAACAGTTGCATCGGACAGGGTTGCCCAATCTTCGCCACCGTCGGAATTCAGAATTTTTAGCAATATAGAAGTTTTAGTTATGCATGGATGGTTTCTCTGTGTTCGTCAATATGATGGTTGTCTTCGTAGAACTGGTGGTTTTCGGGGCGATCTTACCGTTTACGCATCAGTGGTACATAGATTAAGGCCCGTTTTTTTATCACTGCTCACTCCGATTTCAATTTTCCGTCATTGTGCGCTTCCCAGACAACAGTGTTATGCGTCTCTGGTCATTTTTGATTCGCCGTCCTCGTAAAACAAGCGCGATAGCAGTTGAAATGTACCCATTCTAAATAATGGTTCATCGAACCCGCATACAGAATCAACGGCTTTTGACTCTGTCGATAGAGCAGCGTTATTGATTTGCATGTTGATAAACGGAGTACTTCATTAGGTGCTTGTGCATGAGTGCCACATGAGGCCCACTGCAATATTGGGAATAACCGACAACCAAACCCTGAGACTTCGAGTTGTGAACAACATAAGGTCCCAGTAGGTCTAGTGGGTTAACGAGCCGGACGACGGTGGATTACTGTCCGCCACCAAAGTGATCGACAGTGGCGGAATTTGAATCTTGATCATCCGATGTGGTAAGAAACGCTTTAAATCACGCGAACACCACCGGTGACATATACTGTTTACTTTACTGCTGCTGGCTCGTTGGAGAGGATATGGTGGCTTCATGCATGCTGTGATCATGAAGTTTCATGGTTGTTTGGTACAACAGACATCCTCAGAATCACTCGACTTTTTTCGAGGGTGTACTTCTAGCCTTTGCACAATCAAGTGCGGGCTGCAGTACATCGGTGTGTTGATGCATGGTTGCCAGTGGCTCCTTATGAGCTCGGTCGCCATTTGATTGAACTGAATCTAACCCGGGGGTCCATGCAGCCCTCTTAGTTTGACAAATTTCCTTCACAGCCGTTGAATTGTACAGTAAATCTCGTTTTAACATTCAGGGGTAACTGTGTTCGCCTGCCGAACATCGTGCCACCGAGGTTTTTGGACTTTGGTTACCCTCAAACTGGTTTAGCCTGTCTATCGAGCGGTTTGCCGTGGTGTGGTCGCTGACCATGCTTCAGCGTCGTAGAGCCACAGGTGAAAGCTGGGTACATGCTGGAAACCAAAGAGATTGAAAATACTCCAAGGGCACGACAGTCTACCAACTCAGAGGTGCTACTCGTATCAGTCACCCCATACACTCCACCGGTCATATATGGTTTAATGAAACCTGTATGTGAATTCGGTCATAAGGGTTATCCATATCTGTCACAGAAAACCTATCTTATTTGAGTCTTTATTCTCCTGATTACGTTCT
Organism: Fasciola hepatica; assembly: GCA_948099385.1. NCBI lineage: Eukaryota > Metazoa > Platyhelminthes > Trematoda > Plagiorchiida > Fasciolidae > Fasciola > Fasciola hepatica. The sequence goes on from CANUEZ040000043.1 coordinate 459,053, forward strand.
ACATATTGTTCTCGTCTGTCGCCGGCTGAGTAACTGAAATGCGCTTTATTGCCACGCACTCTTCCGGTTTGACGCATCCCCAGCTCAACGGACCCTGTGTGCGCTGGTCGCAATTAGTTATTTTCACGCATGCGATCACGTATCCTGTTTTCTTGCATTTTTGTAAGAATTTTTAGATTGGATTCGTAAATTTTTGTGGTGACATTCGTCCTCTTTTTCTCCCTTCAAAAGATAATTTCAGTTTCTATGAATTTCACTGATCGGTTGAATGTTGATGACAGGTGTGTCATCATCATCACCATCACTATGGACGACGTCACAGGGTTCTAGAACTGATTTGGTCATTTATATGTACTGAATAACGTGGAGAATCTGCCCTCTGTATGGTAAATGTGAACTTGCCGAAGAAGCATCAATTATCCCACGAGCCACTACTTTACTTCCGCTGTAGAAAGTACAAGCTTACTGCTTGTTTGATTATTGTCCCGTACATATTTCGCTTGACGCTTTTAGTGAATATCCTCCGTATTCAATCATCACATCATTCAACCGGTAGACTGGTAAGAACTCACTGTGGTTCTGATAATTATCTCGTGCTTTGTTCCGGGAATCGTTTCACTAAAGGTACATGTGTGGGGCACGACACACGACTCATCCTTTGGAAATGCTACATCATGAGATCAAAACACTGAACTATTTGCTACTTCACCGGGGTTTTCCTCGTGAAACTTTCACAGGCGAATTTCCATCCGTAAACCTTTTATACAAGCTTACCTATATGCGTTGCGACTTCTCGATTGCGTTCTGTGACCTGACCGCAATACTATCCGGTAACGGGAGTTTGTAATTCTCGGTATCGATAGGGCATGCTCATAGTGCAGTTAATTCGTAGTACATGGACTCAGTTACACGGCAGAATTTTCTGGCTCCTTCGTCGTCAGTCCATATGTCGCGTGACTTCTCATTTTTACCGTCCAGCCTCGACTCCTTTTCCTGATAGTTAAACATATACTTTAACGGAGTGTTTATTGCTTGAAAAATAAGCTGCCCTGTCTTTTCGTTACTTTGTCCTCATCCGCTGCTTCTCTCATAATTCAAAACGGGCGATCGGATCAAGGATGGCGAATGCACTCTGACCGCAGGTGATTGGATTTCAATTCAGGCCGACCCGAAGGTCGCCACATTGCTCAAGGTGAGTGCCTTTCTCATTCCAGTGTTGTCTAACCAGTGATCCAACTAATCCGAAAAAGCGCGCATTCGTCCCCATGTGCTTGATAATGTATATTGTACTCTTGGGGCAAAATGCAGTGACTCTTAAATATCACGTGAATGTGATGGAAGTCAACCCGTGGTTCTTCTCGGGCGACGATGCACCCTCGATTATCCCTGTTAGAATCCTCGTCACTTCTTCACCAGGTCGATTGCAATCGTGCGACAAACGATTGGTCAGATTTGTCTAAACACGGTTTATTTTCTTTTCTGGACGACGTGGGATACAAATTATACCTAGAATTACCTTTCTCGATTTCGCTGAATAATTGATGTACATAAAAATGGGGTGAACTATCTTAGCCAGTTGATCAGGGTGTTCCATTGTCTGGCGCAAACATTTAAACGAACAGAGGGAAAACCCTTCTTAATCATGGTGGTTTTCGTAGTGCGAGTTAAATATTTCCAGCAGCTCGTGATTGCTAAATTTGGCGTTTCGGTCGGGGACGTTGCGTTGCCATCCGATCTGGCCATCAGACATCAGTGCGCAGTGGTGGTCCTTGTGTTCTATTGTAGTGAGAAGGATTTGAACTTGCATTTGACGTGGACCGCCTAGGTGACCTTGAATCGTTAATTTTTTATTTCCATTTGACATTTGTGAGCGTCGTATCTGCCTTGAGATCGTTGTTTTCTTTCTAATTTGAACCTCTTAGTATTTTAACCTGTGTATCGGTGTTTACTGGGTGCGGTGATAATACTGCAAATCAGTGTTTCGTTGTATCATACATTGTGTGTGTTTTCCACCCAAACAAAATCGTGTTGTCAAAATGCGCTCGAGCTTCATAAGTTTTTTTTCATCATCCACTGTTTTTTTCCATTTCAGAGTTTGCGAGATCAGCTCGATCACTTGCTGTTTAGCAAATTTGCCCGACCGACAACGACCAGTTGGGATCCGATCACCGCAGAAGGGCAACTGTTGCAAACAATCGCTCAGCTTCTCACTAGCGAACCGGATCCACATGTTTCGAATAAGCTATCATCCGGTGCCCGTCGAGATGGGCAGGGCCCCGAATCGGCCGCAGATTCCGAGCAGAGGGAAAGGGATCCCGTGAGCAGAAGACGGCACTAGCGTTTGAGCACAAAATTGTGTAGTCTCCTCCTCCACCCACTGCCACCCCCCTCGACTATCCAGTTAGTTCTAACACATAAGAACACAAGGCTAACTTTGCCATATCTGTAATATTTCATCCCTTATTCCATCACTGATGTTACCGCAAACTTCCTGTCATTCATGATTGTTTAGGTACCGATGATCTCGTGATGTAAATTATATTAGTTTTCATGCATATCGCTATTGAGTTTTTTTCACTTCTCTACTAGTTCTGGTTTCCTTGGTTGACCACGAGCACAGTTCAGAGATTACTGCGCTCGTCAACGGATTACGTACTGATTCAATTGCTGCAAACCCAAAACGAAATTACCACATGCCAAATGACAGTGGGAAAAATCTGTTCCCTTTTTGAACCTTTTGGACCACGTGCATGATAACCGCGCAAAATAGGCGGTGCGATAATCTTTGAAATAAACGCGGAAATCGCACCTGATATTTAGGGGTCCTCTTTTCCTCGTTTCCAATAGTTTCCGCACTCTAACATATAAATATCTGTTCTAGTGTAATAATAAGTCTGCGGTTCATTGAAAATCACTTGTTCGGACGTCACTGAAATCAGTCGCACATAACAGTGCTCATTTGCATCACAGCTGTCCAATTCACTTGAAGACAGTCGTTATTCAATTGGAGGATACAAGCATACGGTTCGCATACCTTGCTCCACCTTTTTGTGTTCAGTCCGTCTGACGGAATCGCATTCATTGTCGCTCTATTATCGTCCATAATTGTGTTTTAGGCAATTAACTAATTATTTATTGAGTTGTATGCGCACTCCACTACACCAATTATTATTTAACCTTATATATATATATATATATATATATATATATATATATATATATATATATATATATATATATATATATATATATATATATATATATATATATATATATGCATTGTTGCTGTATACTACCATAAATTACGCAGTAAACTTTGGTGTGTATTTATCGTCGCGGTTGCATTCGTGTCGATTCACTTCCCCGGGGACAACGTAGGAATCCAACGTTTACAACGATCGTACGACCTGTATAAGGTCCATCGGACCTTGAAGCAACTGTGATCCATCCGTTTGCGTAACTGCATCTTTCTTACGGAAAGGGCTGCCATAAACGATAATAAAATTGACAAAGTATGCAAGAAACCATTATTTCCTACTAGTTGTTCCAACCCCAATTGATCGCTCTGCTCATCTAAAAGGACTCATAATGGAGGAATCTTGATGGTGCACCAGACTGTGCACATAACGTATGATAGACACTGGGACTGATTTTCCGTTTTCGCACACAAAATGTGTCTTCTAAACATCTTACATTTGTGTACGTGTTTCGAACATAACGATTGAACGTATCAGAGCCCCATCGAGAACACGTCTGCATTGCCCGTGACACAACAGAGGCTCTCAAGGAGAATACGATTCTCGTGACCAACCCTATATGCTAATTCTTGACGGACCGAAATACAATCGACGTGCAGCAATATTCTATCAATCGAGTTCTTCACTTAACATATCTTCGTCTCCATACGTTCATTATATTAGGTTCAAATAGGGCCCTTTATTGTAAGGTTGTCCTTATATACCCTACCAGTATCATCGTTCACCTGATTTCTTTGAAGCTGTGGTTTCTTCGACATAATCTGGTCAGTTTACTTCCCATTTGTCGTATCGTTCTCTTATTCAGCTCTCTCTCTTGGTGCGTATCTGTATTTGAGGAAATCTTTTACGGGTCAGCTTCTCTGAGCTGAAGTAAAAGTTTGTTGGTACAGAAAATGGCACGTTTGAAATTTCGGAGTTTATGTAAGTAGCGATGAATCAGTTGAAAAAAGCAATTTTTCTGATTCAATCAGCTTCATCATGACTGAACAGTGAAGTTTTCCGAGTGGTACAAGGGGTAACCGTTCTCAGTCAGTGAATACTGGCAGTACCTGTAGCTCAGGTTGGCGGTTTTTATAATTTTCTGATCGCTGTGTGATGTTTTGATCATAGACGAGTTTAAGGACCGTCACCTGCGAACTGATGACCATTCCTCGACTGACGACGGAATGTCCTCTAACTAAACACGAAGCTCGATAATCAGAAGCATTTTGAAAGGTTTAACCACCTTTTTATTTCCTGGAAAGTGTGACCCATCCAAATTAAACTCACCTGTATTGAACAGGTGCAGTTTCCTTTAATTGGTCTATGTGAGCCTGAACAATTGAATTCGTTTGGCATCCAGTTCGTTCACGATGTCCAAAAAAGTCGATCAAAATGCACCACATTCCAAGGACATAGACAAGTATCATTACCAAACGAAGTGCTGAGCACGTGGGAATGAAACGTAACACACTCACCGCTTCTCTGGAATTAAACGTACACGAGGTGTGCTACTACAGGGTTTCCTGTCGCTTAAGATCCAATGGCGATCTTTAAAATGCCACGCCTAACACTGATTCGCTGCTTGTTTCTCCACTGTGGTTCGTATGTTGTAATTGGTCTCATTCACGTAAAATCGTGAGTTGGAGTTACCATGATTCTTTAACTTAATCGCGTGTTGAGCTTGCCTCACTGACATCATTTCTGTTTCGTTTAATCCGATGAATACATAGCTTCTTCAAGGGTGTAACCAGAAACATTGAGAAGACGATCAGTGAAAGATAACTTCGAGTGTGTCTGTTCCATATTTTTCTTCATCCCACTCAAAGTGACTGGGGTTGTCCTCTACCAATAAGCACAGTTCTCTTTCGACTTCATTTGAAAATTTACGTTTTTTGGATCCTGTTTTAAGGCCAGATTCTGTGTCCCGTTAGGCGATAGCTCTGCAGGTTTTTATGTCAATTCCAAGATGATAGGAATCCTCACCCTTTGCTGCACACTGGGCAAGTCTTCTGCGGTCTTCATCAGTAATTGTTTTCCGGTTGCGATGTGAATCTGCGTTTACTTGTTCACTGACGTCCATTATCTCAACTTCCTCCACTAGAAATTCTGCGGATGTTGAAGCATTCATTCAGCTGGTGACTTGGGAAGTGATGGAGAACAATTCTACATCGTGCGCGCAGCCGTTCACGTGACTCGCACGAGGTTATCCAGTTCCCTAACTGGGATCGAAAACTCGCGTGATGCGACCCTGAGGAGTATGGGTGTGTCGGAAAAGTTTCACTGTAGTCGCTTATCTACCGAGTAATCCAATCGGAAGCGTCGGAGATCGCAAATGGCTATGCTAACAAGCTCGTGTGATTGAGAAAAGAAAATGAACCATTTGCACAGCCCTGTGTACCCCTGTATTTCTCATTCCGATAGACGCCTGGCGCATTCACAATTCAAGAAGCCGCTGATGAAAGTGTGGTGGAAGCAGTGCAAATGGTTGACTCGGTAAACGCGAAGAATCGGATAATCCTCAGTGACGATGACAGGAAACGAATAGTTCAATGTTCAGGGAGTGATGACAGCCTGTGCCCCATAGCGAACCATCTGGGGAACAAGATCAAAATCCACCGTAAGAGAACATGTACTCAGCATTAAAGGTGGATTCGCAAAACGAACATGTTCAGACGAGTGTATCACGCAGATCCGCTGCATCGCTCTAATCTTCAATCCCATTGAGGAAGTATTTGGCAGTTTCAAGAACATAGTAAGTCAACTGTTAATTCCAAACAAAAACGACGACTCGATGCGCAAGCCATTAAAGACCACAGACATAATTTGTTGGAACGCATTGTCTCCCAGGCTATGTAGAGAATCACTCCAACAGACAGTTTCATATCTACACTCCCATCAAAAATTAGGCGTGATCACAAATCCTGAAATATTTTTATACAAAACACATTCACCTGACGCTCAGTGTTGACTATTCTGGACCCGTGATACAAATAAATGCAATCGAACGGCAAGCATTGAGCTCATCATGTAACTTTCTCAGTACTATGATTTCGATCCAGCCTTGTCAATTATTTATGATCCGTTCCCCATTATACCGATTTTTAAAATGGAGTTTTAATCAGTGTGATGTTCAGCAGTCTGAAATTTGTTCGTTTAATGTATCCATATATTACTGTGAGTATTTCACATGCGTGTCAATATGTACATTGAACTAATTTCACGTCTTACGGAATACAGGTAACGGCTGGTGTTCTCGCTTATCGGCCACAGTGGACGAGCAGGCAGCGAACTGCAGTGTTAGCCGTGCTACTTTTAGAGATCGTCGAAGGCTCTTTATTATCGCCATTGGATCTTAAACGATCGCCGCAAGCTGTTAAACGACACGAAAGTTGCTAGTTTGTTAGTATCAACCAATGAACCGCGTGAAGATTGAGTGTGATGATCGAATTGCCCGAAATGAAATTAGAAATCACATCCCAACTGGCAAAGAAACATATTGTTCGATAAGCATGCAAATATGGCGTTTCTATAAGCAATATATATATATATATATATATATATATATATATATATATATATATATATATATATATATATATATATATATATATATATATAATCTTCACCGATAACCTGGTACAATGTATAGAGGCGTGGTGCCATGCAAAGACACGAAACAGCAGAATAAAAGTGGAGGATCAACGGAGAAGTTTCTTAGGAGTTCGAACAAAAATGTCACAACGTAACCGCCACTAAGTACGACACTGAGCCATATCCGACAAAGTTTCCAGCCAACTGTGTAGTGGATCTCGAGGTCCTCAACCATGCAAGCCTGAGGAACAGAAAGAAGCAAGTCTTAACGTCAACACTTTGGCAGACCGGTGCCATGTCGTAGCTTGGCCTCCACGTTGTCGTTTCCAGCCAACCTTAGGCTCAGCGAACAGAGCGCGACGGGGGAGTCCATTAAATGGCACACGTGGCATTTTTCCCAGCTAACGGAACCGATGGAGTGATATGGTTGCACTAGCTGGGTACGCGGCATGTCCGGTTCCGTAGATATGCATTTGAGCTGCGGAAATGCTTTTTCGCTGCTACCACCAAACTCGCGAGATGCTTCCCAGGTATCGATGATCGAGCGCGGACAACCGCTCGTCATCCGCCGCTTGAACAAGCCAGGTCTCACAAGCGTATAGTAGCACAATACACACAGCAGCGTTGTACACCATACCTTTCAGTCGGAAAGAGATGTCACGACGTCTCCACAGGTGACGGAAATTGCAGAACGCTGCTTGAACCTTCGCTATTCGGTTGTCCACATCATCTCCAATCCATAATCATCTTCATCGTACAGCGTTAAACAGTAGGGCAAGCCCCACTGACCACTGCCTTTCTCACCATGTTGCACGTTGAATTAGAAAGTATGAATATACAAGACGGACAGGGAGTGGACCTACACGGGTAGCAAAAGGAAAGAATGCCCTAGTAGCCAACACACGGAATGCACAGTCTAACTGTACAAACGCACATCGATCAGTCATTCTGATTCGATAGAAAGTGACAACACGATCGCCACTGTTCGCGGTTCGCAGCCATATCCTTCAGTGTCTCCAGCCAACTGGTAGACGGATCTTTGGGACCCCAACCACGAAGAAGTGAAGCACCTACTTTTCCTAAGTCTGCTGTACATTTTCTCATTCCTCGCTGCCACGTCATCTGTTGACCTCCACGTGGTCTCTTCCACTCCCTAGGAGGAACGGAAAATAGGACACGGTACGGTAGACGTGTGTTTGCCATACGTAACGTGTCCCAACCAACGAAGTCTACTAAGCCGGATACGCTGTGACAGAACGTCCTCTGAATTAGTACCCAGTACTCGATTTCTGACCTCATCGTTGCTTATTCGTGTATTCCACCCAATCCTAGCGATACTACGTAAACATCGATGGTCGAAAACCTCAAGACGACGAATATCTTCAGCACGCAGACTCCAAGTTTCGCAACCAAACAACAAAACTGAATGCACTGCAGCACAGTATGCACGGCCTTTCAACTTCAGTGAAATATCAGGTCGGCGCCACAAGTGCTTCAGTCCAGCGTGCGCCGCTCGAGCCTTGGATATCCGCGTGCTCACCTCTACTACTGTGCTCCCATCCGTCGTCACGCTGCTGCCGAGGTAGGTGAAGTGGTCGACAACTGACAGCACCTCCCCATCGAGCGTCAAGCTCGGAATTGTTGACCTCCAGTCTTGTAACATCACCTTGCACTTTGAAGGTGCAAAGCGCATGCCGAATGGAGCTACAGCTCTTGCGAGATTATCTGGTGCACGCTGAGCATGTTCCGTGGATTCGAACAAGCAGACAACGTCGTCCGCGTAATCTAGGTCACATAGCTTTTCACTATTTCCTAGTTCGACGCCTACATCCTGAAGATTTTGCAGCGCACTGTCCATTATTTCGTCCATGATGAAGTTGAACAGGAATGGAGACAAAGGGCATTCCTGTCGAACACCGTTGGTCGTTTCGAACCTACAGGATAGTTCGCCGTAAACCCTAAAGCGGCCAGAAGTTTTAGAAAACAATGGTCTCAGTAGGTTCACGAACTTCTTGGGCATACCTTTTCGATGAAGAACACCGAAAAGCGATGTTCGATCAATTGAATCGAATGCGCCTTTCAGGTCTAAGAAAATCATTATTGCCGGTCGGCGGTGCGTATGACGCGTTTCAAGTAGTCGGCGAAGAGTAAAGATCTGGTTGATGCATCCTCGACCTGGGCGGAATCCAGCCTGCTGTTCGCGGACATTCCTCTCGCGAGCCGGTGTAAGACGATGCAGCAAAATCGATGCTAATACTTTGGTGACTATCGGAATTAAGCTAATCCCACGATGATTACTGCAGCCATTGCGTATTCCCTTCTTGAAGATGGGAACAATCAATGACTCTCTCCATATTAACGGAATACGCTCCTCGTTCCAAATGTCACAGAGCAAGGCGGTAAGTGATTTTATCAACGCCTCACCAAGAAAAGAACTGGAGGAAGTTCGTCGGGACCTGCCGCTTTCCCCCGCCTTAGTAATCGAATACATGACTCTACTTCTACTTCTGATGGGGGCTCAAATGATACCACCCAAGGAGTCACAGTTGTTGACACAGGAGTAACTACACTAGCGTGCGGCCACCTAAACTGTTCCTCGAAGTATTCGGCCCATCGGTCAAGCCTTTGCTGTTTGCTATAGATGGGTTCTCCATTTCTATCGCAAATCGTTTCACTGACCTGGATGCGCCGTCCACCGGTGTCACGAATAAGTTTGAACAGTCTTTGACTGTTACCTGAAGCAGCTGCTATTTCCATTTCTTCGGCTACCTCAACCCACCAATTTTCGCGATCATTCTCAAGGCTTTTCGTAACTTGTCTTTGCAGCTTTATCCGCATCTTATTCATCTCCTTACAGTTCGAAAGCTGACGCTTTTGCTCCATTATACTCAACGACTCTTGCGAGATCCAGTGTCTTTGATGGACAACGGATCGAGGACCACAGGTAAAACCTGCTGCAACGTGCATCGCCTGTTTGATATGAGCCCAATGCTCATCTACATTACTGTTCTCCGTGGATCCTAGCTCATGTGCTAACTTCTGCTCATAACAGGTGGAAACCTCTGGATCACACAAACGTTGCACGGCTAATCCGGTTTGCGGTTTGCGACGATGACCATGGAGCTGGAGAGATAATCGCATTAAAACTAATGCATGGTCCGACTCTACGTGCGTGGACCAGTAAGATCTACAGTTCTGAACAGAACTGCGCCACCGGTAGCTTACGGCGATATGATCAATTTGACTCAAAGTACCTGTAGAGTTAGAGCGCCATGTCGCTGTGCGACGTAAGCTGTGTCGGAAGTTGGTGCCAGACAAGAACAATCGATTGTCTGCACAAAACTGGAGAGGCCTATCCCCGTTATCTGTACGCTCAGCAGGTAAAGCACAACGCCCACCTAAACAGGCTTCTGACACACCAAGTTTGCCAACTTCGGCATTGAAGTCACCAGCTAGCACTACAATGTCAGAACCTTTACTGCTGCGAACGAGTGGCGAGGGCATCATAGAACTCATCTTTCTGCAAGTCTGAGCTGCAGTCCGTTGGGGCGTACGCCGAGATCACAAACAAATTGCGCTTAACACAACTATCCTTTCGAACGCCGACTGACCCCTGGAGTCTCACAGCACATGAACGACTGTTAACAGGGATCCAGTCTAAAAGGGCAGTCTCAGCCTTGTCAGTCAAGACTATTCCTACACCATGTTGACCCACAGCTCTAGCTGCTTCGTCTCCTGAAGTGCGCAGAATATACCTCGATGAGATACCAGGAGCAGTTAGTTGAATTACTCTGCTCGAATCCTGGATACGCGTTTCGCTTAAATAGCAGACATCAATCTTCAGATAATTTATTGTGAGCATTAGGCACGCCTGCTGACCGACCTGCATGAGTGTACGCACGTTGAAGGAACCGAGATTCAGAGGCTGACGAGGCTTGAGAAAATGTGAGTTGCCAGACAGAGGATTATTCCCGATACTATTTGTCAGTGAATCGTTGCGAATATCGACCGTGTCATCAGTGGGAGCATTATGGGTGGATAGATGGGGCAAAGAGGGATGGTTAAGGATAGAAGACAAAGGTTGAATAAAAGAGAGGGAACTCTGAGCAGTAGCCCACTTATCACTACCCACTCGATGCAATGGGCAGCGCGGTCCTGATTATCCTGCGCGACGACCGACGCAGTATGGAATTCTTTGTATTCGTGCAGTTCATGGGAGATGTTAGAAGGGTACTGCTAGGGCGTCCAGCCACAAAGCAGGAGAACAATTAGGGTCCTCATCCAAAGCCTTCAGTTCTAACAAAAACCTATCCGCAAGGCAGCGGGATGGCTTAGTGGAAGCCCATTTGCTTGGATCAATTATTCTTCCACCGATTTTGCCGATTGAGTTTCCAGCTCAAAATCAACCCCCAACCTGGAGGACCAGGAGACTGGACTTCGTCTGACCTCTACCCATTGACCTGTCAGGTATGATTGCATCTCCGGCTTAAAGGAGCCATCCTGTATAGCTCTTTGGGTCATAGAGGCGCGCAAGCCATCACGCCACATCAAGGTGCAGTCTCGTCGTGATGGCTCCAATCCGTCCATCGACAGTTATACAGCTTCACAAGTAGGCAAAATTTTCAACAACTTCCAACCGATCGTTGACGAGGGTAAGGTCGGGGATGGATTCCTGCCAGTCTTCCAGAAGCACTTTACACTTGGAGGATGAAAAGCACATCCCTTACCGTAATACAGACGACTTGAGGTTGTTTAGGACGCACTGTGCTACAGTAGCACCATCGCAAACCAATGCGATGCCATTTGTATAGTCTGACTGTAAAGGTCTGTTACTAGGTAAGAGCTCAACGCCTTCGTTCGTTTGACTTCCTTTTGCCCCTCTTAGGATGTCGTCAATTGCAAAATCGAACAGGAAGGGTGAGAGTGGGAAACCTTGACGCACGCCACTTCCAACTGGAAAGCAAGGTGACGAAGAGCCATTTGCTTGCACTCGGCCTGAAGTCTGATGGTATAGAGCGTGGATGATTTTCACGTTCTTATCAGGCACTCTCTGTCTGATGAGACAATCCCAGAGGGCTGTCCTATCAACGAAATCAAAAGCTGCTCTGATGTCCAAGAACATGGTAACCGTCGGTCTACGATATGTGTGGCGGAGCTCAAGTATCTGTCGAATGATGTATATTTGACCGATGCACCTGTGGTTGGGACGAAAAGCAGACTGTTCTTCATGGATTTGCTGTTTGCGCACTGGGGACAATCTTTGGAGAATTACCGATGCTAGCAACTTTGATGCGACCGAGATCAAGCTTATCCCTCGATGATTGGAACAGTTGTTTCTAGTCCCTTTCTTGTGTGTAGGGATGATGGATGCACAGTTCCAACTTTGTGGAGCACAATCTCGGAGACGAGGCTGGTGAGTGCTTCGGAGAGGTGTACACTGTTTTGTTCCGTCCCATTGGTTCTAGTGAGAACTCCGATCTGCCTAAGAATCATTCTGTTTTATTAGTGAAAAACAAAGAATATATGGGTTGCCGTCACATGCGCCCAACGCATTGGTCCGACTGATTTGGACGACCACACCTTAAGGCTTGGATACCGCTGGCAGGCTTCGTCTCGTGTATCGATTCGCGCCATGGACCGGCTGTCCTGGCGATCGTGATTACGTGGGCTCGGTAGGGGCCGGTGCTGACGCACTGTCTTCCAGTGAGAATAAACCGCATGCCAAACGATGTGTCGGACCATATCCTCGCACACACCACCATCTTCGAAGAGAGCCGGAAGCTTCATTGCGTTTCAGGAGGTGGGGCAGTGCAGATAGACCATGGAGCATGAACTAGTTCAATTGGGCTACTGAGCGGGGCCGCTGGCGCTGAAGACCAGTTAAACTGCTCTTCAAAGTGTTCCGCCCATCGGTCCGTACGCCGTGAAACCTGGTGGATTGGCTGGCCGTCAGCCTCGCAGATCACTTTACTCACTTCAGGCTTATTGGTCCCAGTAGATCGGATGAGTTGGAAAAGTCTCCGAGCATTGCCAGCGGCAGCAGCTTGTTCCACTTCGGCCGCGCGTTCCGACCACTAATTCTCTCGGTCTCTGAGCAAGCTTCTAATCAGATTTCGTCGTAGCTGGGCGCGGGCATTGTGGTTTCCGCTTCCGACAGGGATATTCTGGCGGCTGTCTAGCAATTCCGGGGAACCTGATGAGATCCGGTGCGCGACTGCATGCCGTATGACCAATCCACAAGATGCGGTACTCGCTACTTTTATGGCGTCTTGTATGTGTTGCCAGCAGCCAGACAGGTCATCGTATGTGTGGTCTGTGTCTACCCGTTGGCGGCGGACTTTTGACTTGGTGGGAAACTGTACTTTGAACTCGGCACACACTAGGGCCTGATCTGAATCTAAATGTGTACTCCGGTACGACCCACAAGATTTGACCGAGCCACGTCAGTGGCAGCTTACGGCTATGTGGTCTATTCATGTCCAAGATTGATGAGCAGATGGCGGTCGCCCTGTGACCGTGCGACGAAAGCTGCGTCGGAAGTTCGTACTCGACAAGAACAGGCGATGTTCTGCTCACAGATGGAGTAGTCGATTGCCGTTATCCGTGCATTGATGGTTGGCGCTGCTTTGGCCTCCAAGCATTCGTTCATCTGGGCCTAGGTGGCCAATCTGGGTGTTCAGTTCTCCAGCCAATACCACTATATCTCAATGAGACAACTTTCCAAAAAGTTCGTGAAGTTGTTGGTAGAATAAATCTTTGACTGTATCCGGATTGCTGTCAGTAGGGGCGTAGGCAGCGACAACAAAAAGACAACGAATACCGTCGCGGCCTTTGTTAGCTTTGAATGAACCCTCTTAGCGCATCGCACGTAATCTGCTGTTGGCTGGGATCCAGTCGCGTAGCGCAGACTCAGTTTTAGTACTCAAAGCGATTCCTACTCCTGCATGACCAGATGCAGAAGCCTCGGCGTATCTGGATAACCGCAGAGTAGAAGCACATCCTAAGGGTGAATTCCGACGAACTACGACAGTGGGGTCCTGGATGCGGGTCTCGGATAAGCGGCAGATGTCAATAGCCAGTGTCTCGAGTGTGCGCGCTAAAGATGCTTCTTGGCCTATTTGTATCAGAGTGCGTACATTGGAGGCTGCAAGCTTCAGTGGTACATGTGGTCTCAGTAGTGGTTCTGATGAACTGTACACAACAAATATAGAGAAACGCATTGGCAAGCAGCATTCGGATCGCAAGCGCATGAGTAGTCATCATAAGTTACTCGAATGTTGTAAGGCGATAGAGTTCGATCGAACGTGTGGACTTTCACAATCGACGGACATGTAATGTATTCACAGTTTGAAGTGGAATGAACTGTGTTCACATAATGATGGTTGTTTGAAAGTTACCTTTGTGTTATCGATCACATGTCAGAATAAATGAACTCTGTCTTGGGCTAAAATTCCGATGCTGAATTAATCAATGAATCACCACATCTCTCCCGCTCTATCTTGGACTCGTGACACTGCCGGCTTGAATCGCTGACTCTGGGTTTAGACGAGGTGACCTGCGCAATGCAGCTGGCTCGTCAGCTTGCAGATTTTTCTCCGCTTCATCTTGTTGTTCTCCGACTGGCATTCTAATACGTATCCGGTCAATATGTCTTCTGTCAACTGTACCATCTTTTAAATCAGCAATCTCCAGAATTCTCCATTCAGCCTGTCGTGTAATGGTATTTGTAAGTGGTCGAAGCCGGTCACCTAGAAAATAGGAAATATCAGTTGAATCCAGGACTTCTCAGTTTACACGTACTGTATGGAATCATCGAAGGGCTTGACGAACTCAGATGAAATTTCAGTGTTTTTACAGATTTTTATGGGACGCAATTTGAGCACCTATGCCGAGGTGGTGCGCGCAACTTTGACCTTTTAGGTAGTGCAGGTTTTCCTTCGATTGTGGATCTCGGTGACTGAGTCTTCCTTTCCCTCACTGCATATGGAGGCTCGTAAGTTGGTACATGCGTTACTTGACCTAACGGATCCGCACTGAACAGAGTTGGTAGTAGATCCAGTCTTTCATTTGCCTTCAAACCGAGAATGGATAGACTGTCTCGCGAAATAAAAATTCTCAGTTACCAACTGGCCATTATCCCTTTCAATGTGTAAATCACATTCACCGAGAAAATCAAGCTTACGACCGGTAACACTACGTCCTGAAATTGCTGTTTTCTTTATTCGGAAACCTGGAAAAGGTCTAGCCAAAGTGCACTCGGGAATTATCGATTCAGCACTTCCCGTATCCACAATGAACTTGCTTCTAGCACCAGATGCAAATATAACAGTCTTATGAAGTAAAATCAGGTCATCGTGACGGAGGTGGAGTGGTAAAACGAGCGATGTAACATCATATGGTTTAGTCTCAGTCACGTAACATACCTTCCCACGATATGCCTTCCTGATATGACCTGGTTTACCACAGGCATGACACATTGTAACAAGGACGACAACACACGACGGGATATTCGTATTCTAACAGCCAAACAAGTCAAGTCATGAAACACAATCGTTTATACAAGCCCTTTTCCAGACTGCGCGGCAACAGCATTGCTGCTGCGGCTGCTTGAGTGCTGCGGTTGTGTTCTGGCCAGTTGCCTTTTGGGCTGTGTAACGCACCGGTTACTTTCAGACGTTTGCTGCTGTAGGTACTGGAAAATCTGGACGGTGTCGTTGTGTATGGCGATTATATTGTGGTATTTTCAAAGATTGACGAGCATATGTCCAGACTAAGCGCAGTCCTTGAGAGAATCAAAGCGGCGGGTCTGAAATTGAGTGCAAAGAAGTGCCAGATAGCGCGTGACAAAATCATTTATTTCGGATATATTGTCGGAGGTGGAAAACTGTAACCTCTACCCGAGAAAGCAGAGACGACCAGGAGCTTCCCCTCACCGAAATCAAAGCGCCAACTGAGATCTTTCCTTGGCTTGGTTGGTTATGACGCCAAGTTTGTGCCAAATTTTGCCCAGAAAGCTGGTGTCCTGTTTCAACTACTGAGGAAGGATAAGAAATTCGAGTGGACGTCAGATACGGAGGCGGCGTTCAGGAAACTCAAGGAAAGTGCAACAAACCTTCGAAACTATTTGACAATACCAAAGCCGCATGAGAAATTCACCGTAGCTGTGGACACCAGTGACGTCGGAATTGGTGCAGTATTGTCACAATCGTCTGGAGTGATCGCGTACGCCAGCCGGCTGCTCACAAGTGCCGAAAGGGAATACTCCTTCACGGAAAAGGAATGTTTAGCAATCGTGTGGGCACTGGAAAAGTGGGGATTATATCTGATTGCTAATAACTTCTGCATCAAAACGGATCACAAGCCATTGACATGGCTAATGACAACACGAGATCCAAGAGGGAGGTTGACACGGTGGGCATATCGCCTGCAAGAATTGACCTTTACAATCGAGCATGTAAACGGACGAGAAAACGAAATACCTGACGCATTATCCCGCCCGATCCCAGACGACCAACTGCCGGCTGAGGCGATCCCAGTGAATCGGCTGATGTCAGGTGACGATATTTTCAGCCACCAAAGCAATGACAGTCTGGTGCGAACAGTTTGTTCACATCTCCAAGCGAAGACCAGACCAGATGGGAGCTCACCCGCGCTGCACGACCTGCTGAAAATTTGGGAGCGATTGCATGCGGAAGATGGCAAGCTGTTCATTGACGTTTATGCGAGACAGGGTCTGCGACCCAGACGACTGCCTTTTGTTCCCGAGGCCGTACGTGAGCAGGCAATACAGCTAGCGCACGACAGGGATTACATGGGACAACAACGAGTCTTCGAATTGTTGCGGCGCAGAGTCTTCTGACCCACTATGCGGCACGATGTTGACGACTACATACAAACTTGCCCTGATTGTCAGCGGAACCGAGATCACGTAACATCGATACCGCCAATGCAGCCCATAGAAGCACAGCGAGTCTTTCAAAGCTGGGGTTTGGATATTTTTGGTCCTTTACCCGTGAGCGCTACTGGAAACCGGTACATTATGACAGTGGTTGACCATGTGTCTCGCTGGGTGGAAGCAATCCCGATACCGGATCAAACAGACTGTACGGTCTCTCAATGTTTGTTGATAATGTGGTGGCGCGATTTGGTATGCCAAAAACGGTCATCACTGACCAGGGTCCCTGCTTCGAATCGAAGAAAGTTCGAGACATGCTGGAACAGTGGTGAATCCGGCGAATCCGGACGTTGCCTTACCGTCCCCAGGCAGACGGAATGACGGAAAGATTCAGCAGAACGATGAAAGAATGAATAAATAACCACGGAAGTGATTGGGAAGAAGGCCTATCAGAGATATTGCTCAGTTACCGCTCAACGAACCATTCAACAGCGGGGACGACACCGTTTGAACTGGTTTTCGGGCAGGAACCCAGAGCGCGACTGGGTGTGTGGCTCAACATGAAGAATGATGAACCTCCGACAACCCGCGAGCGGAGGCACCTAGAGAAAAAGGCCGTACAACAGACAAGGGTTGCTCAGAGTCGGAACAAGGCAAGGCACGACAGACGGAAGGAACCAAACACATAAATGGGATCCGTTCATGTCCGGACAGCTGGTAAAAGTGAGTAATCGTAACAGACCCGAAGTGGCCGGTCCAGGGGCCAGCAAGTTCCACAAACGATGCAGTGGACCCTACACCGTACTAGAGAGGAAGAATTCCAGTTTCAAAATCGATCAAGGACCACAAGGCACTGCTTGTTGGTGTGCTGCCAAGTCTCATTAACAGACAGCACCTGTCAAGTTCCGAGCCCAAGGCGAGATAGCGGAATCACGAGCAACAGTATAGCCGATCGGTGGTGTGAGGATTAAATTCCGTCACGCGGACTTTAGCCATAATACCAGCCCATTACTGCGCTTGGTCGCTTGAACCAGTCGGACCGATACTTTTTGTGCGATTATTGGGTACAAGCGTTAGCGTCCCATATCATCATTGTTTCACAATAACAGTAGGAGAGTGTTTGTGAAGAAAAAAGCGTTCTTCCTCGCCCTTGTGGGGCAGTTCAAAAAAGCGGGAACACTACCTTTCTGCGGAGCCAAACAGGCTCCAAAGCATATGTTGTAGATATACTGGTAACGCGTTCCGACTGACAGAACTGCGACTGACAGTGATCACTTCCAGGGGAGGCGTTCGTCCGAATGCAATGCGTAGGTCGTGTTAAATGCTCCCTAAAATGTGGTGACGCATAACCTGGGACCGAAGCTCCGATATGAAAGCGTCTCGGATGACGTCTCTTAGGCTTTTCTATGCCATCACGGATTGAAATTTACGACCTTGGGTACACGATTTCAGCCTCTGTGAATAATGACGGTAGCAGTGATCAGTCTGTGTTTGACATCTTACCAATACATGGCGTGCAAAGTTCTAATTCTCCGACTGGGTGCAAAACATTTTGAGTTTCTAGATGGCTGAATATTGGAAGTGATATTCTTCGATTAAATCACGATCATTCGCAACACAACTAGCGAACGTTCTCAGTTTGTTGAAGTGGATTGATTCTGTTCTGTACATAATGTAATTAGAAGTCTTGAACCATAGTATTTACCGTAGTTTAAGTCCCATCCATCAAATAATTTGTGAATTCGACGTGAAAATATAAATAATACCAACCATCGTACCAAGAAAACAAAATTGCATATTCATGTCTTTAGATGGTTGTATGAGTGCGAAATCCTATCGCAGGAA
Source organism: Fasciola hepatica (assembly GCA_948099385.1). Taxonomy (NCBI): domain Eukaryota; kingdom Metazoa; phylum Platyhelminthes; class Trematoda; order Plagiorchiida; family Fasciolidae; genus Fasciola; species Fasciola hepatica. The sequence goes on from CANUEZ040000043.1 coordinate 477,623, forward strand.
TCATGCAGTCGTTGTGATATCGCGAATGGATTTATGGGAAGATTCTCGTAATCGGCATGTGCACCCTCGCAAACTGTCCTTCTGGTACGCTCGTGAACCTATATCCGTTCTCTTCCAGTATATCAAACGGAACGTTCAAAGCAGCTAGATGTCTCCTCGACTGGGTCGAAAAACGAACTCTGGGGAGAAAGAAAACGAAAAAATTTGTCCACCATCCTGGCGAGCTTCAGATGCCCATCGGTGTACTCGTTCACTTTTCCATTGTAAAGCTATTTTTTGATTTTCGCTTGACATTTGTGATGCAAATGGGGCAATTCCGTATGAGGGACCCCATACGATTTAGCGTAGCAGCCAGATACCGCGAGAAGCCTCAGCCAATCAGGACTAGCGTGACTAGGTACGGCAAAAGCCAGGTGTGATCGGTTGATCTATGTTCTACCAATTGGTACCTGTGATCGTACCTAGCTATATATATATATATATATATATATATATATATATATATATATATATATATATATATATATATATATATATATATATATATATAGTTTCTCTCAGTCGCTCGGTTTCCTATGTCCTTCATTTGACACGTTTAAAACTCCCTAGCTGCCTGCTTTCGAGCTTCACATGCAACACCTTATGGTCTATAGCGCACCCCTAGTTTTTCTGCGCTTTCCCGCGAACATATATACGTGGGATGGTGAAATCTTGTACGCTTATGTTTTGCCCCACCACTTTATCTACATTGCATAGGGATTTGAAATTTTACTGAAGAAAATTGATTTTATCTCCAACAATTTGGGTGAATTGTGGGAAACGCTTTTAGCGCATCCCCAGCCCAGTGATAGAAACAAACACTTGGTGACCAAACGTAAAGATCTTTACTGTTCAGAGCAGAGAAGAACATCGATCAGACAGTAAGATTTCCGGCTGTCTCATTTTCCAGGTTCGGCCATTCAGCGAGGACAACTCAGTTCGTGAATGGCGTCGAAGACTCCTCCGCTTTGATATGATAGCCTCTCCATCAAACCCCAAAGGTCTCCAATGGGATTCACATTGGGACTGTGAGTGGGTCAGTGGATGAGTCTGGTGTTCTCACACAACAACCACACCTTACTCACGAGAGCTGTAGGGATGGCGGCCTTGTATTGCTGGAAAGCATGAACCACTTCTGATCTTCTGGAACTGCAGGGATTAGGAAGTCATGTGAAGTTCTGATGTATGAGTCAGCTGTTTGTTTTCTTTCGAGAACTGTCAGCTGTGATTTACCGTCCACAAAAATGCACCCAGAGATTATCACAGTGCCCGCACGGAAGAAGCAACGGCCAAAATCAAGTTTGTTGTTCTGCATGTCATGCCAGTAGTACATCAGTACGTCGAGGCCGTCTTAGTTGAACTTTTTTCTTCACTGAATATAGTACAGGGAATGCTGATAAACCCACCTGTTTTCTCCGTTTTTCTGCGATTTCTCTTGATCCGACCCATTTAGAGTGACAAAACTTGGCATGCTGGCATTTCAGTCCACTAATATACCAAATAAACACACGGATTTTAAGCATGAAACAGATTATTCGATCTATCCCACAAAAAGTTCCAAAGAGGGCGTGAAATGATAGTTGATCTACCCCCGGAATAACGGCAAAAGCGTCGCTTTGGCTTGCAGAGGCAACGGTCTTGGTCGTCTATTTTTGATCCTCAGGACTGTGATATTGAACATTTTTCACGTCACACGTGATTCATGAACAAATCTGATTCAATCTACACACTCTGATTAGATGCAGTGACCTCTCATTTATGAAAACAGAGGGATGGCGAGAGGTCAAAGGCCCTCTGAGCTGAAACAAAGACTCGGGGATAAGCATGCACCAGATTTCCAAGAAGATTTTCAGATCTGTAATAATTATTCGTGATTTTTGGAGGATCTCAATTAATATGCCATCAGAGAAAAACGTCGAATTCGAAGAAGAATCTCCGAGCAGGCCACGAGGAGACTCCTGCGCGGTACTCCCAATGAACTGACGAGTGCGCCGAAGCTGCGGAAGTCTTTGCAGCTGAAAGTAAGTGTTGGTTTCTATTGCAAACCATACACTCCGCACCATATCCGTGGCACGGAAAGTTGAAATCAATGCCATGGATGACTTTACGCCATTTTGTAGACCAAGATGAATGTTTCAGAAATCACATCACTTGGAGTGCTCAATGGACAAATGTGATGTTTGCCCATCAGAAACGGTGTAAGTCCCACGGTCTTGATGGAATCATGTAGTACTAGTACGAATTCAGAAAAAGCAAGCTGAACCTCAGTTGTCGAGCATTTGGTGGTGGCTCTGTGATGTTCCAGGTTTCGGATTCAAAGATGGAAAATCCCAGCTAGTTGTCTTGGAAGGGAAGCAGATCACTGACTCACACATCAGACCAATGAATGGATTTTTACTCCCGAGTATTCCGGCAAACTGACTAAGGACCACAGAATATAAACAGGACCACACTTTCATACATACAGCCAACATCACCAGAATGTGGCTACCGTACCGGAATATCAAGAGTGTGGACTAGCACGCTCACACTTCATATTTGAACCCAATAAGGAATTTCCGGGTTCTGTCAGTAAGCCGAGTCTATGCGAATGGACGAGTCTTAGGCACTTTGTACGAGTTGCCGTCCGCCATCCTCGTTGAACAATATAACATAAAGCTTAAGACCATCCGGAAAGCACATAGAAACACGCCCGGACTTCGAGCTCCGATCATCAACAATGAAAGCCACTATTTTTGCAGCCAGCTACTTGTTTTTGCCATTTGTCTAAGAGCGGTTTTGATAGCATTGCGCGCCCTCTTTGGAACTTTTTGTGGGACAAATCGAATACTCTGTTTTATGCTTAAAATCCGTATGGATGTTTGGTATATTAGTGGATTGACATGCCAGCATGCCAAATTTTGACACTCTAAATGGGTCGGATCAAAAGAAATCGCAGAAAAACGGAGAAAACAGGTGGGCTTATTAGCATTTCCTTCACTGTATCATGCTATTCTATCCAGCCTCTCATCTGATGTGATTTCTCACTCATCCCACCAGATTTGAAGTATGACGTCTGGGGTACTGCTCTCCTCTTGCTATTACGTAGAAATGCTGTCGCTTGTAGCTCTTGCTTGTAAACGACGGAATCTAATAGCCAACTGCAATGACCTTCATAAATGTGATGCACTTGTCATTTCGTTGAAGGAAGCACGTAGAAGTTGCCTCCCGACATTTTCAGACACTTTTCGTGTTGACGACAATTCTTCTCGGAAGTACGACTGTTTGGATCATTCAGAAAAATCCAGATAACTTTCTTTGATCTGTGAATTCTTTTGGCGATCTTGCATACACTAATTTCTGAGTTTCTGTAGGCAAGCATTTTCTCCTGTTTCAACGAAGACAACCGGCGCCCATGAAGCCTTGCTTTGCTTTTGTGGATAAAACATCGAAACTTGCAATTTTATTTCGTGAACTGTGCGAGCTTCGTTCACAAAACGTTTATGAAACGAATTTTGTCCAATGACATATCACAGAGCATCACTCAAGACAACGGTTATGTGTGACTCGTTTCGCCTTTTAAATGAGCTATAGCATGCGTTTTTTCGGCAGTGATCATCGGGTGCGCTAAATGCATGTTGCATAATCCATGCATATTATTTAGGATAAAATTGATTTTCCAAATTCCAAATTCAAATCCATGGACGGTATAAGTAAGAGTGATGAAGCAAGCTTTAGGCATACCAAATTTCACGAACCCACCTATATGTATTCCTAAGAAATGGCAGGAAAATCGGGTTGCGCTAAAAGCGTTTGTGATCTATATTGGCTACCGCTTAGTACATGAAAAGATTACCGGTTCATGCGTCGGAAAGTCAATGCAAATTCTCAGTGCAGGATTATTAGCGAAAAACTGTTAGTAAACGAGAAGGCAAATATTTCTGAAATAGTTTCTGAACCGAAGGTGACGCAAACCTCCACGGTGAAAGGCTCAGGCAGTTCGTGGAAAAATGTGACCTTGAGCAGGTCTCTGTCCTAATATCGACTCGGTGTAGCTAGTTTACGAAAGTGTCATGCAAAAGCGGACTAAAAATTTGCTGAAGCTAATGATGCCGCTTTATGGCGAATTTTATGTATGCATGAAAACCACGATGAAATTCCCCTCTGGAAAGTGCGATCTGTAGAAAGACCGTGCACTTTGGTCCCGCTTAGCTCAAGGCAGATGTCCAAGCTTGGTTCAACCGCTGGAAGGAGAGATGCTTATCGCGATCGTCCCCTTGAACGATCGAAAAACTTCTGGACCAGACGGCCTACCTTTAGCAATAATCGAACACGGGGCTGGACCGACCTCTGATTTGGTGACTTATGTTGTCAATCATTTATTTGGATCGTTCTCTATTCCTGACTATTGGCGTCTTGTCACATTCATTCCCAAAAGAATAGAGTAGCCAAATGGGAACCAGGATATTCCGCCCCGTTGCCCTTTTCTCGTCGGGGTTAAAACTAATTGTACGTGCTGCAATTCAGCGCCTTCAAAACACTGTCAGGAGTGCCACTGTCGAATGCCGATTTGCGAATAAGCCACGCTGTTTCACAATTGATGCAGTAGCATGCGTAATCCATTCCATTGCAAAATCCCTCAGTGATTTGTGCAAATCAGTGGGTATGCGTCTCTCAATTACATATCAGCGTTTTATAGTGTACCACGATCCTTTTTTTCAAAAAAAAGCAGAACCTTTTAATGTCCCCATATACTTAACTGGAGAAGAACAGTGCATCAAAGTTGGAGGAGAAGTTACCAAAAATCTTTTAATGCGTGTCGGTGTTTTCTAAGGCGCTGTTCTTTCTCCCTATTTGTTCACCACTCACATTAGCGACCTAACTGCAGTCCACTCGACCATCCTAGTCAAATATGTTTATTACGTTATTTTGGCTCGGTCTGCCCTCCCAGCAACCCGATTTAGATGTTTCATGAAAATATAGCACGTCAAAACTTTTCTCAGCAGTCTGGTCTTCTGTTAAACAATGCCAAATTTCAAGAATGCATTTTTTCCACTTCGTGATCACATTTGATAGAAGACAACACCACTATTAACTCTACTCCTCTTGCACGTGTGAGCCATGTGGAATACCTCGGTGCATCTTTACGTGAGAACTTGCCTTGCTCCTCACATATAGAAATTGCTGTTGGGAAATCGCGTAGATTCTTCTTTCAAATTCGTAAACTTCTACCGTTCAGTGCTCCGCAGCCTGTCAATTCTTTCTTCGTACACTGACGTATAATTTTCCAGAATTCTATGTTGTTTTCCCGTAATTTTCCCTGGTCGGTTGAAAAGGGACTACATCACTCCTCTTAGAGGTCTGCGTATCGCCGGTCTTTAATCTGGCATCGTCTTGGACTTATGTGGTAAGCACATAATAGCCTCTACCTTATTTGCCGAGAAGATCATTGCGGACTGTTCACACTCACTGCATTGTGACCTTTCTCCGAGTCAATCACACATGTTGACCCGTTCCATGTTTCGACAGTTTCTTTCCAAATTATCGCTGAACAGAACTTCTGTAGTTCTGTTCTTTGCACTTGTTTTACCAAGATAGTATGAAGTTTTGTCTAAACTGTTAACCCGTTTTGGTGGGCGAAACTTCTCCTCGTTTTTTTCTCAACAGCTGAAAAGCACCGTTAAAACATTCTAAAACTAGTGTAATAATAATAATAAGTGGGAGTTTTTTTGGTTTATTATTGTTCATTACACTTGCGGTGAGCAATTGGAGCATGATGAAATCGGCGAGTTTTTCAATGAGCTGTGTAATCTGAGCCCAGAACATGCGGATTCTGGTAATTTTACCGCCGGGAAATGGCTTTGTGTTATTTTGCCTCAGCTCAACGAACATAAGAAAGATGTCATGATTTTGTTTCTGGAAAGAAAGTTTCATGAGCCAAATTGACACTCCTATTCTGTTGCATTGCTTCTGGCATAAAACTGACCTCAGTTGTGATGCAAAAATATGCGACTCGACTCCGTTTCCGGGGTTCGGATAAGAGGCACCTAGGTGGTGGCCGCTAGTAACAGTACTTTTCGTGGTTTTATTGCATCGGCGGTGATAGTTGTTCTCGTGAGAATCAATGCAAAATCACCGGTACACTCGTTGCATCCAAACGGCGCACCGTAGTTGTTCTGCACCGGTTAGCTAATGTTCACACGAGGATCTAACTGGACTTGGGCTGAACCATACCTTCACAATTCGACAGATAGTACGGACATTTCTATCGTCAGTTAGCCAGTGCATAATATTTGATAAGCAAACCTACGACGCACGCCCACATTGCAGTGTAAAAATGTGCCTGTGGTTTTGCAGTTACTAGGCTCGACGTGAAGACTTGCCCACTCTGACAATAACTGTCCATCGTCCCTTGGACCACAAAAGGAGTCTTCAGTTAAACAACTAATCGGCATTTCATCTGTTTATTGATAAATTTGAGCATCGTCATAAAGAAAAAAGCTCAGTTACCTTGCTGTTCACACAAGAAAAGCGTTTGTCAGTCCTTTCCATTATTGTGGACTACCTGTCGGCTACTCAGATGCTTGGCACCATGCGAACACAATACTTAGAATGGTATTTCCTACGACTCTTGAGAAATAGAATACGACCAGGGACGAAAACAATCAATGTGTATTTGCGAGAGCGTCTGCGCAGAGCGTACACAAGCAACGGTCAAATAGCAACCACGCTTGGCAGTCAACGTCCAATCAAACAAGGACACATATTGTACTTATAGCGAGAACCAACTTCATTCTTTTTGTTTGTCACATTATTGTTTAAATGAACGCTTGTTGCCAAGCTCAGTGGCCATTTTGAGAGTTGCGCGTGCACGCTACACACACGCTGTCGCAGTATGCGCTCTTCACTTTCTCTCTCCGTCGATAGTGTCCTCTTTCTCATGGATTGTGGGAAACATTGCTCTAGTGATAGTGGTGGCGTATTGCGGAGCTTCACAGTGACGGACAGGTGGTCAACGCATAGTAGGAGGGACTAGCGAATGCAAACTGACGGCTGAAGTTCAATCATCATCTAAGAGTACAAGTTCATTACGAATTCACCGGAAAAATTGCCCTCTAAAAGTCCTCTTATCAGCCTAAACTCTGTCTCTCTGCAATAGTTCAATAAGTTTCAAGTGTAATCCCGATGCGATATGAAAAAACAGCACAACATCGTTCACAGGGATTCAGATGCCTGTCCGATGACTGGCCAGCTGCGCGAAGGCTTACCAAGAATAGCACGAATTCAGTCACCTAAATTACGTGTGCGTGAACATTGGCCCGAATTTGTCATTGTTCTCGTGATGGTCTTGTCTGCGTTATTCGCACACATGCTGCCAACTATCACATTGGTTGTATCATTTATGCATCTACCTCCGTCATCTTTTGTTTTTTCCTCACCTCTACCAACACTGCTGCAAGCGTTCTATCAGTTACATTGTCGTCGCTTCCTGTAATAATAGAATGTAGCGGAAGTAAGATGCAAGTAGTGCAGATTCTTGTGATTATGGCATCCCTTCACTAATGACGGTGACCGAGTGATGAAGTTCGATACTTCTTGACTCAGAACTACACTGTGCAACATAGTTCCGGTTCTGCATTCTTTAGCAAAACCATATCTGGTCAGAACAACCAAATATAGAATTACTATACGGCGTACCAGATTTCAGAACGAAACTATACACCATGTGCTAATCAGGGCAAAATATGTAAAAGTCGAGGGTGTCAAGTATACGACCTCCCATGCCGGTGCGCTGTCCTATGGAAAATTTCACAGGACCAGGACCATTGAGCCTAGTAACACGTTGATAGGTTCGGCCGGTTGAATTAGCGACTGAAAAATCCACGAGAACCGGAACCACGTGATTCGTATGCACCGGAGCACGTGATACGCCCCGGTGACCCAAATGACCTTCATTCGCGTTTTTTGCGTGTACACACCTTACAGAACCCGCCGAATTTTGTCTTCGCCGTGCCACACGAAAAAAAGATTTCCAGAAGAGTGAAGAATCCGCATTCTACCAAATGGAACTCAGTTTGTATGAGATCTCCAGTCCATGCAAGAGATCGAGAGGCGTCGTGCGACGGTATCTGTAACGTAACGAGCAGTGTGCGCCCAAAAGAGCGAATGGATAGTCCAAAAAACTAATGAAAACAGACGAACGCAGATTAATTCGTTTAGCCTCCAATAACACAGTGCTCGTCGACGTCGAAAGCTTTGTTCGGAGTTAGTGTTTCGGAACGAACGCTACGAAGAACACTGAAAGCTTAGTAGTGGACACAAAAAAAATTAAAAATCATGGCTCTCACGCCGCTGCATGGAGAACAATGCGCGTCGCATGGACAAACAGGTGGAGAAACGTCTAATTCAGCGACGAAAAGGTTAATTTGGATGGACCGTGTGAAGGCATTGGCTGATGGCCTAGTTCCGTTGGCAGACAGCACGTCATCGTTTACCTAGAATCGATGGCAAAGTTCAGGCCAGTGAAGCAGGTCGATAGCCCATTCAGTCCATGACGAAACGGAATGAAATCATCCAGTCAGCCGCCAACAATCGCTCTCACCAACCCGAGCAGAATCAACCAATCAGCGGCCAAGCGTTGCGCACATTCTTACGTCGAAACAGATTTTGCTCCAGCTTCTGACCAGCAGACTACCAGATGACGTCATATTCCAATGTGGTAATGCGTCTTTACACTGTTCATACACTACAAAATGTTTGCTGTCGTCCCTTGGGTTCACGGTCACGCAGGTCATCTGTGGGACTTACTTACTTGTCGGGTGTGCAAGGCTTCCACGGCTTACTGATCAAAGAGTGAATCGGTTACCGCCCAGAAACGAGATTGGATGAATATTGACCAAGAGACAATCATAGGCCTTGTAAGAAGTATGCCGAGATGCACTGAGGTCCTCAAGCAGAATGGCGGTTGCACACGACTCTAATAGTTATAGGATCCGGGCTAAAGGGGGTCCTGTGCTGTTCTCACTCTACTTTCCGCATAGTATGGTTTAATTAGCTCATAATAAATTATTTTGTTTTGAACTTTCGCCTTCTGCACCGAAATGGGCATTCGGTTGTTCTGACCAGAGAATAAAGCAGTGGAAATATGAGAAATAATGAAGGAGGTCCTATACTTTTGTCGTGCAGCGCACCTTGATAATCGATGGCCTTCTAAGCTAATATTCAGAAATGTTTTTTCATTGTTCTTCTTTGCATCCTTCCAGTTGCGGGCTTCCAGAATCTATGGACAAAGGGTTGTCACAAGCACCGACTGATCATCTGAAGCAATGTCACACAGATCCTGGTCTATCCCCTTCTAAAGCCAAAACTGAAAGTTGCCGAACTACCACTAACTTCAAGGAATGGATCGAAAAACAAGAGAAGTAGGTTCCAGTTGTATATTCGTGTTTATGGTGTGTGTGTGCCGGTGTACACCTGCTCATATCTGCATGATGAGATTATGACCTCCCGAGGCTGTATGTTGGCTGGTTTACGGACAACTCACTGTCACCTGTGTTGCCCAAAGTTTGTGCGACCTGAATCGTGTTTCCTCCGACTGACCCCTTGAGTCTAAATAGATTCAGCTATCATTGGCGATTTCAAGTAACACATCCGCTGTAAAGGATCCAACAAATATCGTCCGATAGATTTCACGTATCTCTTTTGAATGTGCTTCAGAGTGTACTGATCAGCTGTATTATCATATAAGTTTAGTTTATTGGCCAAATGCAGTCCGACTAAAAACTCTCAGTGCCGTCAGTTATATTGCAAACTCCATTGTCTCTGCCGTTGATCGCGGAGGTCATACTAAGCTGATATTCATTTAGAACGCTGATGTGGTGTTGTCATTTTATAATCACTCGGTGCGACCGCTGTGCTATTCGTTTGCACTGTACTCTTTTCATTAAGAAGAACTCTTCTCTCTAGGTTAACTCTGGAGTGTTCCAGTGTGTGGCTGTTCCCAGATGGAAATGGAAGTTCGAATGTTCATCAAAACAATTTGAACATAATTTCCAACCGGTCCTTTTGCTGGTTTATCTTTCAACGTTTTCGAGAATGTTGATGTGCTACTCATTCCCCATTGTAAATCACGCTGCCAAACCGTCTTTACTAGCCTTCAGCATCTTGTTGATAATGGATGCCTTCTCAAACAATGTTCCGTTTGGTACATTGACTTCAAAATAATATATATTCTCGCCCACTGGTCTTATTGCTACTCCGTAATCTTACGTGGTTTGAAAGAGCAAGATTCTAATCTATTCATCGAACCCCGGAAACTTTCTCTTTTTAGAAGCTTTTTTATTCCCTTTAGTTTACTTTCATTATGTAATAATGGTCCAGTATTTCAGGAAGTAGTTCGGAGCAAACTAGAGGCTGCCATTTGAGAAAAGTGACCGGAAGTGACAAGATCCCAACCCAGGACAGACGGGTCTGAAGTCTGCCATGATAGCCGCCTGACCGCCGCCGGTTGCCTCGGCAAACTCGATCATCCGCAAGCATTTCGCTGCTTTTGGGAAATTTACTAGCAGATAAATGACTAATGCTGATGCCGATCGCCCTCTTCATCCAAAATTCTTAAAAGCGGTTTCTCGTCCTTCCACCTGTGACATTTCCGCAATCCTCCCTACCCACATCTCTTCGTGGGGGGGGGGGGGGGGATGCGTTATGTCTTACTTTGTCCAGCTTGTGCAGGGAAACCAGGCTATAAAGTATCGTGATACTGCCCGCTTCCCTTTCGTCTGAATACATTTTCTCGTCCCTTTTGTTCTCACTTTTCCACGTTCTCGTCGGCCTCTTTTATACCATAAAAGTGTTTATTAGCTTGAGTGGACAAGATCTCCGAATAATTTGAATCACATGTAGTGCGCTTGTTCGGTGGGTGAATGGCTTTTAGCTAATATACCCACCAATTTGTTACCTATATGACTTTTATGACCGGCGGTGGTCAAACGGTCACCGTCGTGGACTTCGGACAGTAACGACTCGGGCTCGACTCCCGTCATCGTCGGACAATTTCCTACTTGGCAACGTTTCATTGGCTGCGGCTACCTTGTTGAATTGTTGTATATTGTTTTATAAAAAATAAAGGAGGGAAGTAAAGATATATACCTATATATATATATATATACCTATATATATACACCTATATATATATATATATATATATATATATATATATATATATATATATATATATATATATATATATATATATATATATATATATATATATATATATATATATATATATATATATCGCCCTTCATTCAGTTCACTCAGATAAAAAAGACTTTTCGTAGGTGGAACAGTTAATATTTGTTCGTCTCATTGCCTTTGTGGTAATTTTGCCTGCCCCAAGTGATGAAACTTTACTGCCGTTCTTCCGTGCATGGCTACCAGTTTATCTTCAACGTCAACACGCATCCTACAACTTACTGGTGAAGATTCGTATCCAAACACGGATTTTGTTGTGCACCTGATTGATTACATCATGCGGAACACACAGGGAGGAGACATTCTGGTATTTGTTCCTGGTATTAAAGTAAGTACTGAAATACATGTATGCCCGTCTGCCTGTCTCGTTCTTGTTCGTTGTTTCCTAAAGGACCTCGTTTCATACGAAAGTTTACATCATAGTTGTCGCTTGGTTAGAGAAGGAATTTTACGATATAGCGTTTAGTCGCAGCCTACTGAAACAATTTGCAGTATACTGTCTTCAAGAACTCGAAGGACATCTTGTGAAAATAAGGCGCAAGGCTTACTAATGTGATGCTGTTGAATAAGGGAGTTGGTGTCATGAAACCACAGGGCGAAAAAAAAATAAGTAAGTTCAAAGTGCGGTTTCTTAAGCACATTACCAATACTTGGTTGTTGCGGTGGTCGATTGATGATGGAAAAATTTCGCTTAATCAAACTTACAGGTCATGCGACTGGCTTTGGTCTGAGCAAAATGTCGATTCGGTTCGTGTCATTTATCGCGCTGATACGCGTCCAGAAAAAGATCGATATTCCACTTGTAGAGTAGTCCATACTGGTCTGTCCCGCAATCATTGATGCCCGATGGATAAGCCCAGTTGACCTAGACGTGACCGTGACTCACAGCCGATGCGGCGATCGATGTCCAAGCTCAGACAGCCTCGCTCGTTCATTGTGACAGCAGATTCATACACACACACCTTCAAAACGAATGAAGTTGCTTGGCATACGACAGAACAGGTCCACCCCGCATATGATTGATCAACATGTGGACAACTGACCATGGCGGCATTTGGCATGCCTATTACCGGATTGGCCATGCTTCTTCAAACTGGCTTCATTCGCGTCCGCATGGCCATTTCACCTGTGCACAATGCTTATCGGTTACAGACGCATCCATGCTGGGCTAGTCCGTTGTACCACCAGTCGCTTGTCCCTCACCTGCTCATTCACGGGACCTGGGCTAATGCGATTGCACATTAATACAGTTACAGAGCATGCCACTATAGTGAAAAGGCTGATGCGGTGTGACTGCAAACGCGTTTATTCAAAAAGGAAATGACCAAACCGTTATACGTAACGACCGTACGTGCGTGTGCGTACGTCAGCAGAGTCAGCTGACTGTGGATCGATACGAGTACGAGGCAAACGAGAGTGAACGATATAGCCGGGCTGAGAAAAAATTCCAATCGGTAAACGTCCGAACCGAGGCGTAAAAATCAATACAAGCTCTACAGTACTCCCCTCCCAGAGCATCGGACAAATGTGTACAGATGCTCGTGGAAAAACGTTTGGGAGTTGAAACCGTACAGGCTTAACAACCTTGCGGCCAGTACGGGTTGTGAGAGGAGGAACAGTGTCAGTCTCTTGCGCACTACTCAGGACGTTAGAAGCATGAGGACTGGCAACATTGGAAACAGAAGTAGAAGTTTTCATGGTGGGAAGTGAGGTCATATAGTCCGAATCAAGGTATGCTACTTTGAAGTGATCTATACTGATAGTGTCTGGTCGATCAGCCTTATCAATGACAACAAAATTTTCGTTGCGGGAAATGACGCGAAGCGGGCTTGAGTGTGCTGGATGCAACGGGGGTTTAACAGCATTACAACGAAGGAAAACGTGAGAGTACGTAGTTAAGTCTTTGGGAGTGTAAGTGGGACGAATGGAGGGCCGATTTGGAAGCGAACGGACTGACTTCATGTACAACTGTAATTGCCGAACAAAATTTGAAGGGTCAATAACATCAGGACTGTGTCCGAAAAACTCACCGAGCAATTGTAGGGGTGTGCCGAACACCAAATCAGAGGGACAAAACCCAAAATCTTCCCTCAGGGTAGTGCGTATGGATAACATGGTTAACGAAAGGGCTTCCATCCACTTAAAAGAATGAGAGGTGAAGGTGAGAGAAGCTTTTAATTGTCTATGAAAGCGTTCCATCAATCCATTGGATGATGGGTGATACCCAGTTGTACGAATATGTTGGAATCCAAGGAGAGAATTAGAGTTTGGACCGAAATTGTGCACCTCTATCCGTGGTGATCGTAGATAGAACACCAAACATAGAAATCCAGTGGTGCAGAAATGTTTTGGAAATTGTTTCACTGAAGGTGTCAGGTATAGGGACAACCGTAGGCCAACGCGTAAAATGATCTACACATGTGAGCAGGAAACGGTATCCGTCGCCCAGTGGTAAGGGACCAACAATATCTAAGTGGACATGAGAAAAACGTGCATTGTCTGTAGGTATTCCGACGAAAGAGGAAAGTACATGCCGGTAATTCTTGCTCCGTTGACAGGGTATACACGTTCTAGACCAAACACGAACGATTCATATTCGGCCAAACATAGCGATCGAGTACACGTCTGATGGAGGCGCGTATTCCAGGATGGGATATAGGATCTAAATGCGTAAAAATCAAGCGACTAAGGGAACAGAAAACAAACGGGCGAGGCTTGCCAGTGGAGACATCACAAACAATCGTGCCAGTTCCGTCAGGTAAGGGTAAGTCTTTCAACATCAGGCAGGTCGATGAGCGGTAGCTCTGTATTTCTTGGTCATTCTTTTGAGCTTGTGCTATCTTGGACCAACTGAATGGCGTTGGGTCAGTTATTGGATGGATACCTGGGCGAGAGAGGGCGTTAACCACAAGATTGCTGGATCCCTGTATATACCGTATATCAGTGGTATATTGGGAAATGTAGTCGAGGTGTCTAATTTCCCTGGGCGAATAACGGTCGTTGCTTGAGGCCAATGCATAGGTCAAAAGGTTATGATCGGTGTAGACAATAAATCTTCTGCCTTTCAAAATGTGTCGAAAGTGTTTTATTGGAAGGCAGATTGCAAGCAATTCACGGCCGAAGGTGCTGTAACGAATCTGTGGCGGTTGCAGTTTTTCAAAGAAAAATGTCAACGGCTGTCTGACCCCCTGAACAATCTGAAGCAATTCGGCGCCAACGGCTACTTGGGCGACATCTGTCGGCAATACGAGAATAACGTTGTCATCATTGCCGAGCGTGGGAACTTTGGGCAATGCTTGCTTAGCCTCTTGGAAAGATGATTTAGCTTCGGAAGTCATTGAGAACTGGCGCAGCCCTTTTTTCAAAAGCTCAATAAGTGGTTGCATGATCTCCGAACAGTTTGGTATGAATCGACAATAGTAGTTGACAATGCCCAGGAAACGACGTAGACTGTTGAACGACTGGGGTTCCGGATAGTCCTGGATAGCATTCACTTTGTTTTGGAGTGATCGGATACCTTCACTGTCAACATGATGGCCAAGGAACTCTACAAGTTTGGCACCAAGGATACATTTAGAGGTATTGACTGAGATGCCATAATCTTGGGAGCGTTGGAATAACTGGCGTAAATTTTCGCGATATTGGTTTTCCTCCGTACTATTAACGAGGACGGCATCAATAAAAACGAAAGCAAAATCCAGACCACAGAGAACTTGATCCATGAATCACTGGAATGTTTGAGCGGCGTTGCGCAAGCCAAAAGACATACTCAAGAATTCATACAGCCCAAACGGTGTAGTGATTGCGGTCTTGGGAACATCTTCAGGAGCGACGGGAATGTGGTAATACACCCTTACCAGATCAAGTTTGGAGAAAATGCGTTTGGAGAAGTCGTAAATGTGTGGAATTGGGTATCGGTCGGGTACCGTGGTGTTGTTAAGGGCGCGGTAGTCACCACACGGGCACCAGTCACCGTTGTGCTTTGGAATCATATGGAGTGGGGAGGCCCAAGGACTGCTTGATGTTCGAATTATTCCTAAGTGAAGCATATGTTTGAATTCTGCTTTTTCTACCGAAAGGCCTTGAGGTAATAACCGACACGGACGAGCTGAGATTGATGGACCTTTGGTGACAATGTGATGTTGAACGCTGTGTGATGCTTGAGAGGGGGATGTTTGTGGTTGAATGACTGCCGGAAAATCGTCTAAAATGGAGGAAAACGGAGAGCGTACTGTCATGAGACGTATCCCGAGAGAGTTGATGGAGGTGCTTGTGCCGAGTGTTTTATTAGACGTATTGCTGTCCAATAGAACACATTGTCTCACATCAACCGCAAGAGAAATGGTAGAAAGGAAATCAACTCCGAGAATAGGGTAACTAACATCGGCATTCGTGAAAATCCAAGGGAACTGTCGGCGTAAACCCAGGTCAAGTTTCAGTAGCTTTTGACCATATGTCTTTATTGGGGAGCAGTTGGCTGCTCGCAAAGTGAGAGTAGTAGGTTGCAAATTGTGTTCACCAGAGGGAATGGGAATGACACTGATCTGAGCACCTGTATCAACCAGAAACCGCATAACAGTAGACCGATCGAAAATGTAGAAAAGGCGACCAGGTTCAGAGCCAGTGGCAGTGGTCGCCATTACTGACTGGTTGTCTCGTTTCCCGAAGCTGTTGCTTGGAAAGCACACGCTGACTGGCAACGATGAGCTTGCTCCCCGAAACGTCGATGGTACTAACAGTATGATAATCGATACTAAGAGGCAGAGTGATTGCGACAAGATTTTGAACGGGACACGGAACGGCGGCGAGTGACATGCTGGAGAACAGCATTCGTCTGGGAGGTAAGGTTGGAAATTTGCTCTTGGAGATCGGAGATACAACCGGAAACCGATATTTGCGGCGTCGTAGAGGCCAGCATGTTTGTGGGGTCGCTTCCAGGAGTCTGTCAGCTGTGACCGCTAGTTCCTCAATCAAAACCTCTGGGTTGAATGACGTAAGAACTTCTCTGGTCGACGGAGGAAGTTGTTTCAGCCACAGATGTCTTAGGAGAGAGTCATCCATTTTGTGACCCCAACAAATGCTTCATGTATCGTAGAAGTTCAGAAGGCTTACGATCGCCGACGGGAAGCTTTGTGAGTTAAGTTTCGATGCGATGATGATCAGACAATCCGATCCGATGGATAATTGCATGCTTGATTGTGTCGCAGGGATTGTTTGGTGGGGTTTCATAAATAAGATCACACACTTCCTCCGCAACTTCTGCAGGAAGGCCTTGGATAACGTATGAATACATTGTAGACTGACAACGCACACGGTTGATGTGGCAAATCGCCTCTATTTGTGCAAACCACAGGCGGGGATTTGAAGCAAAAAATGGAGGTAGTTTCACTGTGACTGAAGCTTCGAGGGTGTTGTGGTTGATCTCGGTACCACAAGAATCCGTGTCGGATGAGAATGGTGCACAAAATGTGGTGGTATGGTTTGTAAATGATTGGTGGGAAGCACAATACCCAGAAGGAGAAACGCGGGCTCACCAATTTGCAGTGAAAAGGCTGACGCGGTGTGACTGCAAACGCGTTTATTCAAAAAGGAAATGACCAAACCGTTGTACGTAACGACCGTACGTGCGTGTGCGTGCGTCAGCAGAGTCAGCTGACTGTGGATCGATACGAGTACGAGGCAAACGAGAGTGAACGATATAGCCGGGCTGAGAAAAAATTCCAATCGGTAAACGTCCGAACCGAGGCGTAAAAATCAATACAAGCTCTACACTTCAAGGGAGTGATGACAAACCAGCTCGATTGACAGTTAACACAATACGGGCTACCCAGTCGAGTGTGCGGCCTGAGTGTTAAGCCCTTTGTCGGCTTGCAACCACACCCAAGTGTCTGCACGAGCGAATGTGTGAGACGCATCATGCCGTATTATTGATGCTCTAACGTTTGACTTGTCAAGGTTATGCCATGGACAATAATCTCTGTGGCCAGGAGACTGCAGGTTGCCTGTCGATAATCTGCCTCCCCTAGCGGTTTCTCATCTTCGTTACGCAGTCTGTGATCCCTGTCACACAGCTTTCTATCCTTCCCACACATTTTCTCGTCCTTGTCGCGCAGTTCCTTATCCGCGTCTGGTAGCTCTCATCCTTGTCACAGTTTCTCATCCGTGTTTGATAATTCTATGCATTGGACATCGGTTCTCAGCAAAGTTTCATCTGCTCACGAATGTGTAGCGTGTTCTCACCAAAAATGCATTGGTCTTCCAATCAAATTTACTTAACATGCATTCTGGAGATTGAGGTATTCCATGCAATAAACCAAAGCCAGCGGCTATCATCAAAGTACAGGTTTTCCCCTACATAAAGTGGCCCAATCGAAATCAAGCCAATCAAGCTTATCCGTGTTGAGAAAATTTGTGGTTCAATGACGATCGCCCGGTCTCATACGCCAGAGATTCAGGTCCATTGTGTAAAGACACGTTAGGTAAATTTGATTTTAAGTCCAATGTTTTTTGGTGAGCCATCACGACGAGACTGCACAAAAAGCGGCACCGAGTAACCTGGTGTCCTCCTGGGCCCTCACAGCGTTGGACTCAGATCGACCACATTGCTGTCGGTCACCGCAAGCGCGGAGCAGATCGAGAATGTCGATCATTTCGGTTTACCTCCGTAGACACTGATCACGTTCTTGTCCGCGCATTTTAGCCTGCCTTACATCAGTGGCCGGAACAACGCCAAAGCCAACCGTCCCTGGCAGCGGCTACTGGATGAAAGCCATCGATCTGTTTTTGAAGTACAGTTATCTGCGAGGTTATCAATGCAGTCAAATGCCCCAGATCCAGAAGAGCGATGGGCGGAGATCAAGCAGGCCCTCCTTGAGGTTGCTGATGCTGCCCAAGGTCAAACGACCAGACGAATACAGAAACGATGGAAATCTGAGTTCTCACCTGCATTGTTAGATGCTCGCAGATCGATTGCTCGGGATTCCAGATTCGACGAGGCTTGGAGATGCCTTAAACGCCAACTGATTCGTAGGCTGAGAAACGACCGTGATCTGTGGTGTATCGCGAAGTGTAGGGAGATGGAAAAAGCTGCGGCAACTGGCGACAGCTGCAATCTTTTCCATCTAATCATAAATACCTGTCCACAAAAACCAGGCGTTAGTGAGTTGATCAAAAAGGCGAACAGCTCACTGATTCGAACTCAGGAGCGTTATCTAATTTGCTGGGTGGAGCATTTCGAGAAACAGTTTTACTGGAGTTCATCCTCCACATGTTTGCTGAGTAGCGCGATGGATATAGCTGTGTTCGTAGATACCAATCCTTGGTTAGAGCCGGAGGTTCTTCGTGAAAATAAGCTTTCTTGAGTGACAGGGATGCTGGACCGAATGGGTTGGCTCTGTCGATTGTTGAAGACGGTAGCCCAGCACTTTTACTGGAGTTAATAAAACTCCTCTGTTTGATATGGGAGAAAGAGCAAGTCCCAAGGAAATGATTTGTAAGAAGGGCGGCAGGTCCTCCTTTGAAAACCACGGGGGAAAAAGTTTCGTTAGCATCGCATCTAAGCTGCTCGGTGGTATTATTCTCCTCCGTTTATCAATCGCTCGCGCGAGAATCAAGCTGAATTTAGACCTGGTCGAGGTCATGTCGACCATATTTTTACACTTCGATAAATTTCATAACATAGGTACAGTCTGCATTTTCCTTGATCCTAAAACGGCCTTCGACTAAGTCGGTTGTACAATTATCTGGCGCTGCCTCTTGTTGAAGAGCATACCAGAGAAATTCACCTTCAACATGGAGTCCCTTTAAGTGAATATCCGAAGCCGAGTTCAGGCTTACGATGATCTCTCACCCGAGTTTACGGCGAGAAATGATGTAAGTCAAGGTTGATTCCTGTCTCGTTTTCTTTTTGTGATTGATGTCTTGCTGGACGCCGTGCTTTTGTCAGGTGAGATTAGTGATATTTAACTTTTCCCAGGTGGGGAAGTGTCAGATCTAGAATACACGGATCCAGGGGAGTCGCAAGCTTTTCTGGACAGCTTGAATAACTACGTAACAATGTTCGGTTTGCATTTTGCACCTTCAAAAGGCATGATGCTGTTGCAGGACTGGGTTGGTCCAACGCTAAATCTTCCACTTTCAGGGGAGACTAGCGGCCAGACAGACAAGTTCCGTTGTCTGAACAGTTGCGTTTCACCCGGATGTTAGACATCGGATGAAGTGTCTTTGTGCAAACAAAAGACTCGCATGGCATTTGCCAACCGGAATCATCTGTGGCATCGATATGACATCCGTTTATCTGTCAAGGGCCGTGTATTCTGCAGTAGTCAGGCCAGTGCTTCTGTATGGCTTAGAGACACGGCCACCACCGGTGGAGGGTGATTGAATATTGTCGGTATTTGAGCACCAATATCTTTGCATCATTTCTCGAGTCTGGTGGGAACACCGTTTAAGCAATGCTGAAGTTCGGTGTGGAGTCTTAGGTTCACGAATCAAATCATTAGATGAAACCCTCAAGCTCAGTAGACTAAGATGGTTGGGACATGTGTTACACGTGTTCCCCGACAGGATTCCCCGGCGCGCAGCGTTTTCTGATGCGGGAGACGGTTGTGAGATCAGTAATGGTGGCCCGTCCATGACATGGAAGAAAGGTGTGTAAAACCTTACCAGTGGAGTTGATCATGTAGGGCTTATAAGGCTCTCTGGGTGGGGTCCAAAGGCTCTACCACTCTTTAGTTTGATACATTGGAGGATATGGTTAGGTTTCGCGATCAGTGGTGTTCTTGTATCCACAAGCTTTATTTATCTACTTCGTATTAGTATTAGTATCTCTCATATTGTTCCTTGCCTATTCTTGTTCTTTCTCGCTATTTCCGATTGAGGTTATCACTAGTAAATAGCAACCAGAGCCACCCTAACCAGTGCATGGTTAATGGTTATCTGAACTGAACTGATTTTTGGTGAGAAGACGCTACACAATCGTGAGCAGATGAAACTTTGCTGAGAACCGATGTCCAATGCATAGAATTATCAAACACGGATGAAAAACTATGTGATCGATGCGAGAAATTATGTGACACGTTTGACAAACAATGCGGTAAGAATGAGAAGCTCTAAGAAAAGGCTGGCCAGTGACGTTATTCAAGAAAGTAGCTCTTGCCAAGATTGTAGGCTTTGTTTGTAAATACCTGTCAACAGAATACGTCAACATAGATGTACCAGTCTATATATGCAAGGAACTCTTAAAATGGTGCACCACAAATATACGATTTCAGTTTGAAGGAAATATCTGTAGAGAGAAAGGTGGCTTAGCATTGGGATCCTCATTTAGTCTGCTGCTTGCGGATATATTTAAGTCAAAGATAGGAAATCACACAGTTAGTCAGGTTATCATTGGTTCTTTTATTTATAAAAGGTACGTAGGCGACAACTTCTGTAGGGTTTCCTATAACCCACAAGAACCACTATAGAAGTTCAATGAAGCACATCCGAATTAATGATTTACGCTAGAACTGGAATAGGACAGCCGACTTCCGTTCCTCTTTCTATTACACACGAAGTGATTCACAGTAAAAGGGATAAATCCCGTAATTCGGAAGCATACTGTAAGAGGAGTCTGTAGTAAAAATTCACGTCAAAAGAAGTCCGTTGATTCCGCTTTTGAAAACAGAAAGGTTGTAAGTGGGTGAAAAGACAGAGGGAAAGGGTATTCCGTAAATTAACCGTCCGGGGAGAGGGGGGGGGAGAAGACTAAAAGGTCGAGGTCCGAGATCAACCAACAGAAACCTGATGGAGGTGATGATTAGCTGCTTGTGATCGGGATTGGCGTTGAACAATAATGGGAATAGGAACAGCCAAGACAAGCTCGGAGAAACAAAACCCAAAATAACAGCAGTAGACTAGGACAATGAAGTAACTGCCCGGCAGTATGTAAGCGACTGCAAATTGGATGTTAAAGCTGAGTCATCTGCCAGACGAATGGCTTTACGTTGAACCGGGCAGCGAAGAGATAAAGAAGAAGCCAGAGCTCCATCCCACACGTGAGAGCAATACTCAAGTGCGGGACAAATTTGAGTTTTATACAGTAAGAGGAGGTGGGATGGTTTGAAGAAACGTCTGGCGTGGAACAGAAAACCAATCTTGCTGGCAGCACAAGAAGCAAGCGAACATATGCATGAAGACCAAGATAGAAAGGTGACGATCGAAGAACCCAGGAAAGGTATCGAGTTAGAGGAATGAAGGGAACCAAGTCAACATTTAAGTGGGGAGAAAATAAATGATGTTTGAGAGGAACTGAGAGATGAGATATTTTAGAAGCATTGAAGAAAACATGATTTTGACAGCCTCAAGAGGAAATTTGTCCAAGGTCCGAACTGCGATGTAGCTAGAGCACAACGGCCACGGTTGATGTTGGCGGTAGCACGGTGGGAGGTGGTATACACAAGGATGTAGTGAAGGGTAGCGTCGTCGGCAAAGCGTGGATAGGGTTGGAAGTGATGGATAAGAGATCATAATGAAAAGCAGAAAGAGGGTGAGTGAAAGTACAGAACCTTGAAAAAAACACCAGCGTTCACGGGAAGTAGTTGTGATTGAACCCCATCTACAGGAACGGAGATGGTCCGGTAACTGGGAAAATTCGACATCCACAGAACAAGAGCTGGAAGAAACCTAAAAACGGGCAATTTAAAGAGTAAACCTTCGTCCCAGACACAGTCAAAAGCCTTCGACGTGTCTAGCGAGACCAGGTGTGTTCCTCCTCTGTTATCGAGTGCCGCTGACCAGGAGTGCGAGACCATAGCTAGTAGATCACTAGTAGAACGAAGAGGTCGGAAACCGTATGGACGATCCCCCATCTGTCATTCACGTTCTAGGAACGGTGTCAACTGGTCGAAAATTATGGTCTCCATGGCTTTAGAAATAACAGAAGTTGGGGAAATCGGACGTTAGTTGTTCGGGTCGGAGGAGTTATCGCGTTTGGAAATGGGGAAAAATACTGCTTCTTTCCGTGGGATGGGAAAAGTATCAGATTCGAGAAAAAGTCAAAAGAGCGTAAAATTGTTGGTAACTCTGGGGCACATATTTTCTGGATGATGGCTGGAATACCGTTCGGACTGGGTGGTTTGTTTTGGTCGAGTGATTGGCAGATGTTGTGTTCCTTCTTGGTTGTGATAAAGGAATGAAAGAGTGACCAGTGAGAGTGGTTGTAGGCGGAATAAGAGAAAAGTTTGGTAAAGTGGAATTAGAGGCAAACTGGGAAGCAAAGCCCTCGTCTTTTTC
Source organism: Fasciola hepatica (assembly GCA_948099385.1). NCBI lineage: Eukaryota > Metazoa > Platyhelminthes > Trematoda > Plagiorchiida > Fasciolidae > Fasciola > Fasciola hepatica. The sequence continues at coordinate 500,168 of CANUEZ040000043.1, forward strand.
AAAGGGTTCACGGACTAAAGAGCTAGAAGGGTTAGAGACGGGGGATAAATTAGAGGAGAAAAAATAACGAGAAACGGCTTTGGTGAGAGATGAAAATAATCGGTTACCAGTAGCGAAAGAAGCTAGCTGTTCGGTTTTGTGGCGGGTTAAGCGATCCCTGGCTTTCTGAATGGGAAGTGAGCCTTCGTTTCTCTGCTGCACGAAGGGACCGTGAGATCGGGGAGCAGCAAAGTGGCACCACCGTTTGAATATTAAATTCTTCAAGCTCATAGCACGATTACGGGCATGGGTAAACCACTCAGGAGAATGTCGTTCGCCGGGTATGGAAAAGTGTGGAATAAAAAGGAGTATGCTTTGGAGAACAATCTCAGTAAAGTTTGAAACGGAGGAAGAAACATCAGAAGTGAAGCAACAGTCACCCCAGGAATATGAGGCCAGAAAAACACAAACCATTCCAGTTGGCTGAATCGTTATGCCAAAAAGTGCGTCTGGAGTTGCATATAGAAACCGGGCGAGAAAAGGTGGTGAGGAAGGTGATAAGAAGGTGGTCCGATCAGCCAGTTGGAGGAATGGAGGTAATACCAGAGAACGAGGAGGGAAAGGAAGTAAGATGATCAATGGTATGCGTACGATCGTCGGCTGATCGGGAATACGCGTGAGGAAGTCAACGAGTTGACTTAGATTGTTGACCAAAGCGAAAGCTTCGGCTTCGTTCCCTAGAGCCGTATAGTCAGAAGAGTGCAAAAGTCAGTTCTCATTGTGGACATTAGAGTCACTAAGAATGGTAACTTGGAAATTGGGGTCTGGTGCGAACAAGTCCTCAATGCCAGAAGACAGTATTGTCAAAAATGGAGGGATCACTACTTTAAGGAGAGCGATAAACGGTACATAAATAATGGTTAAAGGATGAGAACCGGCGCTTCAGTCACATCAGCTGGAACTCGCGGTTGGCAAAGTCCAATTGTGGGACACTGGCTGGTGGATATAGACACAGACACCAGCTTTAGATAAAAATGAGGTATGGAAAAGTTGGTTTGAAAACTAGAGATGGACAGTATCCGACGAGGGAGAGATTCACGTCTCAGTCAAGAATAAGGCAAGGGGACAAAAAGATTTGGAGGAAATGATGCACGTAATCAATATTATGGTCCAAACCGCGAATGTTGGTGATAGCTAGACTTTTTTCTTGTTTTGAGTGCTGAGTAGACATGAGCGATGATTTTCTGTAAGTTGTGATTTTCATGAGCTTTTTGATGAAATCGGCAACTTAACCCTGAGGCTTGGAGTGACGAACTACATAAGGCCCCAACGGAAAATACTGTCATACTATCACGGGTGACAGCAGGATCTTTTACCGCGTGCTTCTGCGACGAACAGCAAACGGATTAGCGGAAATCAGATTTATCATAAGCCAACGTGGATAGGGCAATACACTCATTTCGGAAGCCTCGTTCCCATACATCATAAACGAAGCTTAGTACGTTGCCTGACCTAAAGAGCGCGCCACATATGGCAGTTTCCGAATGTGTTGGAATCTGTGGGCAGCTAACTCGGAGAAAATGGGTACCCAGGTGGTTTTCTCGGACAACACATGCACGTAAACCCTCGATCAAGATACCCCAACTTATTATCGAAGGGGTAAAGAGCTGTATAAACATTGGTCCGCCGGTTATCTAATGAGGTAACAAAGCCATTCTACGCAGGCAAGCTGCAAATCGCGTTCACCACTAAACCATGCTTATAACTGAAACTCAAGGAGAATCTGTCTGTCACTTCTACCTCATGCTGTGTAAATTCCTACTCTTGCTAATGTGGAGCGAAATATGTCGGAAGAACAACCAGGCACCTGTCCGATCGAGTCCAAGTACACTGTCCTACATGGTTAACCAAAGGGATCAATAAGACGATAATCAGCGCAATACTGGCCCATGCAATCGATACGGGTCACACACTAACGCGAGATGGGTCATTTAGCGTTATCTACCTTGTATCAGCAAATCGCTGAAGAGGGATCAGACAACGAATCCTCTCTACGGCCGAGGCGATCGCAATCGGGTTACACAGACCATTCCTGTACTTGCACAAACACTTTGTCAAGACACTACAGCTCCCGTGACCGAAAGTCAACGCAATAGTGGGACAGAAACACTGGACTGGTGAACCTGGTGGTTGATGGACCCACACAAATACAACGGAAACGGATTTAACATTCAGTTTTGTGCTTTTACGTTATTAATCCGGATCGCATTTTTGAATAACGCTAAGACTTTGCCTAAGTACTGTACTGGCCTGAGCAGAAGTACTGGAAATAAGGATGTGCTCGCTACGTTACGTTTTCTAACACGCATTTACTAAACCCGTTATCATCAGTTCCTGAGTACTCTGGTGTGTTGTATTGCTGTGTTTTCTGTTTTCCACTTACATCAGTACCATCTCTTTCTGAGGTATTAAAATACGCTGGCGATGTTTTTCATTGTCAGACCATTTCCAATCCCTCCGATCCTAGAAACTACAATGAAAATGGATTTCAAAAGGAACATTTTCCACCGGATATGGTTTTAAACTGAACCCATCCCAAGTGCCTTGAATATGTTTCAGCAATTGCCCCTCTTCCTTCCCAACAGGTTCTATCATCTGTCTATCGTTAATTCAAAATCCCTATCTAGAATGAACTCTGCCAAACTATTGGATGTCAACTTTGGTAACAAAGTACGATGGACAACTCGCACTCAACAAGTCGTTCTAATGCGGAAACTCGGGCATTTTAGGATACCGCAGCTATGTGGCATCCACCACAGTAAAATAGCTTGCAATTTGACTGCCTACAGCAGGATTTCCCTTTGTACTAACCCGGACTCCACCAGTTAAATGCATTAGGCATGTTTTTCAATGTATTGATGTTTGGCAGACTTTGACAATGTTTTGAGCTGATCCAGAACTAGCATCTACCAGTTTTCCCCGAGTATAAATTATTTAGGGACTTCAGTAGATGACTGGGCACATTCAAACATCGGCTATGTCTGCTAACGTTTGCGCGTATTTTTGTTCCTGTTGTCTGTGGTTTATAGCTTAGGAAATCAATACTCTCTCACTGAACTGCTATTCCATCCTAAGAAATAGACCGCACACTAAGTACGAGCGTCGGTGCCAATACCGACCCGCTGTTCCAGCTGTTGTCATAAGACAAGGCAAGGTCAACAACATTAGGTAACGAACTGCAAACAGATCAAATTACGATCTCAAAGGAGAACCGATGAGTACAACCATATCTCAGTGGCATACGGGTGACGTAATAACGGCAACACGCTAGGGATAGTATCTTCGCCTGATGTCATTGAAAGCGCTGCAGATATAGTCTTGAAAGTAACCAAAAATACAGATTCAACTACTTGCCATTTCAGAAGCAGGGAAGTAAGATTTGGGATCCTAAAATCCAACACGACAGCTTTAAGTCACGCACAATCTCCGTGGGCTTCTTGCACGTCGGCACTGTCCCGCAGTGAATCGGTAGCGATTCGTATTCAGGACATGGCTACTGAGTTACGTTTTAGTAGTCTATTTACTTCAGAAGAGGTTGGTCTAATGATCATACAGAAGAGCAGTTCATAGCAAATGCTGGGATATCAAGTGGGTTAGTGGTACCTGCAGGTTTCTCAAACTGCATTGAGATTGCAGTCATCCACACTGATATATTCGTGCCCATTGATTTTTCTAGAAAAGCGTTTTACAAGTGGTAATGTGGCCTGCAGTGGTCTAACGGTCATCATGGTGGTGGGCTTCTGATGCTTCTGTCCGGGGGGTTCAAATCCTCACGCCACCGCCAGTCGTTTCCCCAGTCGGTAGTTCATGATTGACCCAGATCCCCTTACCGAAATGTTGTACAACTACTGTGTAGTAAAAAGGGAGTAAGTAAAAGAATAAGGGAATAAAGAATAAACTACTTGAGGTGAACAAACTGCAGGTTTGCCCCAACAGGACTCACGGAGTTTTCTTTCTTGAGACAAATATGCGAATTCAGTCAACTTTATAGGGGCAAAGTCGGTCCCATAAAGTAAGTTAGTGTTTTTTGTACGGACTGTGAACTTACAGAAGATCCCGGAGCGAAGAAATGCAGCAAAATTATCGCATAAATTAGATATTTAATCAGATTGTGCTCGTTTGCCGAGGATGATGATGATGATTGTTGATGATAACAATGAAGAAATAATAATATAATTGTCACCACTATCGTTTTTCCACAGTGTTTCTTGAGTGTGTCGGTCTTGTGGATCTGCAATTATTATGTAAGAAATCTGTCGAATAACTCGACTATTGTGCGGACATTCTGTCAGTTGGCCAGGTTTGTCCATAACAAATGAGAAGCTTGTATGGCATTGTCTGACTGTTTCATTCGATGAGTTCTGCTCACCGCTATACTTAATTCTTTGTAAAGATGAAGCGACCAATGAAGAGGAGAGGCTGAATGCACATTTATGTTTAATATGAATGAAATCATACTCTATTTATAATTCGAAAAATTGTGTTGACTAGTACTTGTACCGATGTCCTGTATCGAGTGGCCAGATTGTCTTCAATTGACTAGTAAAAATATCGCCCTTGTGAAAATTACCACGGGTGCTCTTTTCTAATATACCTTTCTTCAGGATATCAACAATACGAGGGACGAACTTCGACGGTTGAATCCGCAATTATACGGAGAGAACAGTCGCCGTATACCCATTTACCCACTGCATTCGCAACTGGCCACTTCCAGTCAGCGGGGATTGTTCGAAGTACCGGGCCTTGGGCAAAGAAAAATTGTGGTTTCCACTAATATTGCCGAAACGAGGTGAGGGGTCACATTTTGATTGTTCCTGTTTGTGAAAACGGAATGCAGAATCACAATATTGCACGATTTATGTGCAGGACGATTTTGCTGAATCTCTGTATTCCACAAACAACAGTTAGTGTGACAGTTTATATATGATCGAAAGTATGACAACAAAATTACGAATATGCGTGTCTAACCGTGGTAAAAATATTGTCACATACAATTCTTTCTGTTTGCATAGCGTTGGTGTCCGTCGTTTAATTGCTATCGCTCCAGCCATCCTAATCGGTTCCGTGTTTTCTGTTCTGTAAACCATCCGAAATGCTTTTTCTTTGTCAACTTGGTGTTGCGTCGTCAATAACTGTTGAGCTATTGACAATAACGATGTCTTATCAATTTGTCGATCATTGGTGTTTGAAATCTTAAGATCAGTTGCGCGTTGAATCCAGTTGGGAATACGTTCCGAAGTCCGATTACGTAACCACCTTTCTGTTCAACCGATATAGGTGACTCGACACCCACATTCGAACTGGTATATCACGTGTGAAATGGTTTACAGTGGTGTTCTTGTTTACGCAAACATTTTGCTTTTCTTTCAGAATGAGGTACACGGGACAAATCACCAGATCAAACACGAAAGCTCATCATTTTATGGTGGTTGGTACACGTGTTATTCGTGCTTCCTGATAGACATCCCCGCGTGTGTAACTTTCGTTGCTGAGGGTGGCGGTTAGAACATTAGCAGGAGGAGATAGTGCTTAAGCAGAAATAATTGTTTTTTGCTTTCCAGTCCCGCGGAGTCCTAGGTGGGACCTAATCAACTGAAAGTTTGATCTACACAGTACTTGATCTGCATTTCCAGACACAATCTTTACCAATAGAAATGATACTAAGAACACTGTGCTACATCTGAGCATGTGGAAAAGGACGTGGAATCCAATGATCTCAGAAATTGGAAGTGCAAAATTTGGATGATGTTGTTCGATTAGATAAGTTATGCCTTTTTACAGTACTCCTATGGCTGTATTCAAAGCAATTCGAGGAGGTTAAAAACTTAGTTAGAAAGAATGCTTGACGTATTCTTCTCCAAAATGAAGAGCAAATCAACTGGAGGGATATCGGTTCCTCACTTCTTGCTGATATTCAGATATGCGCGTGAGTCTGATGAATACTTAGTTATGAAAATGGCGTGAATCGCGGCTAGAATCCGCCGTTCACTTTTACTTATATTTCGAGAATTTCTCTTCGATTCCTCCTAAGAAAAGGAACACTGAACTACCTTAAAAAGTACCAGAGTGGTTTCTGAAATCGTATGGGATGTTTGGCCTGAATAGAAAAGAGAACGAACCTTTTCAATCTTGTGATGAAACGGTTCTGAAGATAGCCAGCTTTTTATCCTCGTGTGAGAATAGTGGCGTCGATTGTTGTTCTGACAATCAGATTATCTGAATCAGGATACGTAGGTGATGCTGCGCTTTGGATCGAAGATCCAAATAAGTTGAACGTTTTTCTCGATAGCGTAATCAGTAGTGTGGTAATGTTTGGGAAGCGTTTTGCATCTTTGAAGTGTACAGTTGTGTTGCAGATTTGCACTAAATCTTGTTCTGGTGAGAGAAAGCATAGCTCAGATGGATCGCTTCTCTTACCTAGGCGGTTAAGTATCACCAGGTGATCGGATATCGGTCGAAGTGTTGTCGTGCACACAGAAGATACGTTTGGCTTTTGACTATTTGAACCACCGATGGCATGGGCGTGACATTCAGTTTCCCATCGGAGATCGATTGTACACCTTGGTTGTTCCGTTCGTTATTTTATACAACTCAAAAATATGGTCTTTATGGGTAGATTACACGCGGAGACTGTCGGTGTCTGAGCATCGGTGTATTCGTAGTATTGGTCAAATATAATAGGAAAGCCCTTTTCAAGATTTTGAGGTCAAGAGTGGGGTATTGAGAGCCAGATTTAGGCCAATGGAACAAGCAATAAATCTAAGTGGATTGAGATAACTTGGTTGTGCGTGCCTGTAGATGGAAGTCGGCCCGCATTGTTCCTCATTGTTCTCCAGTTAGAGATTGAAGAGAAAGTAGGTCGAGGTTGCAGTGAGAGCGAGAACAATGTATCATAAATCGATGAACGGGAAGTGAACGGCAGGATAGCAAGATACACAACATTCAAAATATGTGTTCCATTTGATTTGCGGTCGCATTTTCAAGGCCGGTTATCGTCCATGAGGTGTGGTCTAAAGGACAGCCCATGATAGCCACTTTATTCGATTTTCATAATTTCCGGTCTGTTTGTAAGACCCATTAATGTTATTTGTCTGTCGGAGTTAATTCTCAAGGTGGAAAATAATTTGACTAGGAAACTGCAGGTTTTCACTCGAAGTAAGCCAAATCAGAAAGGAATGTGAAAGCATAATTATTACCGTCAATACTTGTACACCGAATCCCCCTATCGCCTTGATTTTCGTTTTTCCAACGAGTTTCTGTGGGACACTTTTCTAATTTGATTAATTTGGTTCGTATCTATTTTCCAATGGCATCATGGTGTGACAATCGAGGATGCTGTGCACTTTATCGATTGCAGTCGCATCAAGACTGTGAAATACGGTTCGACACGCAACACATTCTCTAGCACCGGTGCTCGTTAGCAAAGCGAAGGCTGCACAGCGACGGGGTCGAGCTGGTCCGTGAGCAAAATTTGTTTTACTTTGTTGTTGTGCAACAGGTGCACTGATTTCACAGTCATAGTATGCATCCTGATTGGCTTCGTTTAATACAGCACTTCGTTTGTACTGTACAATATGTTCCCCGGTAGCGTACCCATCTATGAGGGGTTGAGTTTTTCTGTGCTACTGAAGACGATGGCAGCAGTTAGATTTTGACATCGGGCTACGAAAATCATGATCATATATGGATGTTCGTTTTTTAATTCTAACAGTCAGGGAGCTTAAGAATTTATTGAATTATATGTAAATTCTATATAATATATAACACAACTTCATCTGCAATGTATACACTCATGCACAATTCCTGTTACCGTGAGTGAACTTCCTCAAGACGGATTCATAATCCACTATACAGACGAACGAGCAAGCGATGTACGCTCATTTAGATTCTCGGTGCTGCAAGCATGTTTACAGACAGTACACAAAGGATCCAGGTAGTTACTGAAAGTGTTCTTTTTAGGATAATCTTTAGGACCAAGGGGTGCATCATTACAATCGGAAGTGCTAATTGCGGGCGTGCTTGTATACATTGAAAATATTTAGTTATGATACTGAGTCCAGAAGAGCAAAAAGATTGATGAAGACAATAAGGTAGGTAGAAAAACTATCACTGAACTGTACAACGTCTGCCGACTAGAAAACCAAAGTATAGCCTTCAGTTACACCTAAAAGTTAGTTATTGAATAACACAACATTATCGCATATCCCTTTAATCTGGCGAAGTTTCAACTACCGCAGATAACGTGGGCGTACCATCGAATCCACAAGTTGTTTCGGGTGGTTCAGCCTAATCTCAATAAGCGAGCACGTATCCGTAGGACAACCTCACAGGGCCGTTGAACTGAATCAGCATATTTGTGAAATCAACTCATCATTTGCAATTTTAAAATAATGATTCACAAATACCGATTTCGTTGTTCTTGATTTTGTGTAGACATTCTGGAAACTTTTTCGGCTGAGGCAAGAAACATTCACAAGCCAACTGCTGCCAATGGTATTAGTAGCCAAAATAGAAATACAGAACTCTTGACTGTGACCAGTAATACTTCAACGCACAGTAGTTTGTACGAAAACTTCGGGATCACCTCAGTTCGGTCAAAAATCGTGACATACGGTCCAGTTCCTGTTTATACTACTGATACTACTTTCTCTCGCAAAACAAGATCATTTGTTGCATATTCCTGGCTGCTGAGAGTAGTACCAGTCTTACAAACTTCAACTGGACCGTATGTCAAGATTCCGATCGAACTGAGGTGATCCCGATTTTTTGGGTCAGGTTGTACACATGGTACACCGTCTAATTTGAACAATTAGCTACCGGGTATAAGTTTATTTAAAAAAGTGTATTTCGGAATATCCGGAATGGAACTAGAGTTTCGAAGTCCGCTTTGCATATCCAGCCATGGTCAAGAAACGCATCGCTAACTGGTTAATTTTTTACCCGAAAATCACATCGATCGACCAGCACACAAATAATTGCGTAAACCAGGCTTCATTCCCGGTCGATAACTGCTGTTGTGGCTTCCTTCGTTTTCGATGGTTGAATCTGCACATGATTTGATGGATTATCCCGACTCGACAAACGAAGCATCTATCCGAATTATGACAGCTATCAATGTAGTTCATAGAGATTCCTTTTCTAAATTATCCGGGCTTTGACCATTTGATCCTATCCAACCTACTGAATCGTGTAGCCCGTAAGTATGTCGATGCTGTTCTAAATTCCTGACCGTAGGTCATTCGTTGACAAGGGTATATAAAACAAGAACCGAGAAGATTTGTTGCACTTCTCAAACACAGTCCAGTGAGGAGACCTTTCCAAGCCCAGCATAGTGAGAATGTTTTACGATAGAAACAGCTGATTTATAATTGAATGGCCTGGTAAAGATGCAGTTGGAGAAGCCACCGAGTTGTGAACAATGTACTCGACAGAACGATGATCGAGTGTAAACCAGATTCGCTGCCAGTGCCATCGGTTGCGTGGATCGTCATCCGGATATACCACACCAATAACATGCAGCTTCGAGTAGCCCAAACAGGTCGAAAGATGCGTCAGAAATGAAGTAAGTCGGCAACCGGGCAGAACCAGAATTTCAACGTTCGTGCCGAAATTCTCAGGATTCCGTGGGACCAACGAAGCGTATCATATGGCGAGGTCCCATGAAATTAAAGACAGGAAACTGGAATAGCAACCACATCAGGCGTAACAAGTATACAGTGCTAACTAGTAGTGCACGTCAATTTATGTCAAAACAGTAATACAAAGATTAATACTGCGCAGTCTAATAGTAAAGATCTTGGTTGGCTCAGTCGCGAAAGCGAGCTGAACAAAAGATTCTCCCACTGTAACTCGGGACAGCAGCCTCATTCTGCTGAATTCAACGTGAGACGGTATTCTTATTCGAGGTTATAGTAGAGCCAATGTGCTTCTGGCCTGAGCATGAGGTGTAGGAGTACCAAATAGTTAATTCCCGAAACTTCATTCGAAGTCGTAGCAGACAACGCTGGATACAGGCCCTGACGTGATATGGAATTCTTGTTGGTAGACAGCAGAGGGCTAACATCGAATCTCATGTTAACTGGCACCACGCTATCATCTGAGTACACAGGTGTCAGACGATTGATGCTAACAGCATCGACGCGGCGGTGTCGATCAACCCTAAAGGCCTTATCGTGACGAGAGATAACTCGGAATGGACCTTCAAAAGGCTTTTGTAATGGTTGGCGTGCAGAATCAATATGGAATAAATACATGCAAACAGTTTTTGAATTCAGTTGGAACAAAACCTTTCGTAGCTGTATTTGAGTTAGGGCCGGAGCACGTACTTAGAGAGATGATGAACAATTCATCGTGCTGTGTCAGCGTGAAAACTTCTGGATTATCACCGGTCAGTGATTCCTCGACCGTCCAGTCTTAACGGAAAAGTAACCACGAACAAAGTGCCGAAACTGTATTCAATAGTAACAAAAAATCACCATTTTATATTACGTGAGGCATGGACATATGTGACGTTGCTATCTGACTGCCCAGCGTGGTACGCAGATGTGATTGGTTAAGTCGGATCACAGTACGTCATAAGTAGGATTGGCTAGCGGGTTGGTGTAAAAGGTGGGCAGTAGGTAGTCTGTCAGTGGTCGATGTGAACAGTGACGTGTGATGGATTGTTTGGTTCATGGGCACACGCGTTACTACTGCACTGTCTTGTAGGATATGCCGGCCTTGTCATTGGTTTGTGTTCACAAAACACTCTGTCCGTGGGTTGGGAGAATGTGGACTGCAGCCTCTCTGATGATATATTTTCAGGGGGATTTTCGACTCCCTGACACCCCATTTTAGTCGGCTGATCTGAAGTAGGAGCGCAATCTTGGTTTGACTTGGAATGGCAGCGTTGATGTCCTCCTTTGGTTTGTTCCCCTGACTGATTGGGAGTATTTGTTCTTCAGTTGGTGATGGGATTTCTTGTTGCTGCATTGGCAGGTTGAATATATAACAACAACAGTTCCAGCGGTAGACCCGAAATTGTACTTGGTATTTCCATACAATGTGTCGGTTTCAGTTGATTGGTATGCCTAACTCAAATATCGGATCCAACAATGACATTGTCGATTACTTCACCACATTTTTGATTAATGCTTCCAGGAGTCCATGTCTCCTGATTGTTTCCGTAGTCTTTTGAGAGAACCTTCTGATCCAACTGGAAAGACGGTTGTCTTGCGTCATGGTGTCAATTGAAATGACTCATTTGACATCTGGGGTAATCTTGTCCACCGCTGAGGCTGCTCGTTCCAAGAAGGAATCCTGAAGGAGAGTATTTACCGTAGTCTGAATACGGAATGGCAAAACTCTGACAACAGTCGCTTTACTATATCCAAGTCCCTATCGGTGGACTCTACCAAGCACCGCGGATGACCTACGTTGTGGTTGGATTTCGCGTCGCTTATAACGTAACGTATCAGTAGCTCACCGAAGCACACCTCCCGGGAGGGTAGGAAATGCTGGAGGATGACCTCGTTAAGCCGACCGTAAGGCTCCTTCTGGGGAATAATTACCACTAAATACATGATCGAGGCGGTAACTTTGCCAGAGACGACTTCTAAAGGCAGGAAAATCTTCGACGTTGGTCGAGGACCCTACGTGTCCCGAATCGCAGCTCCAAGACTGCAGACCAACCCGATGTGCCATAAGGACTAAACACCACAAGTTTAACTGTTACAACAGATGAACTTAGATCTGCGTCAAGTTGTGTCTTATACTCAGACGTGTATAAGTTGGGATGTTAAGTCTCAAAAAATATAAATCATGCAACAAAAGATCAAAGCAGCGAGATTTCTGACTCTCTGGATGTTGTTGGTGCGTGTGCAGAACCGAGCTCACCTATTGTGAGGGTAGATTCTGACACACAGCACGTCACCGTCTACCCGAAATCGATAGCAAACTTCAGGCCAGCGGAGTGGGTGGATGGCTCAGTCAGTTCGTGACTGAATGGAATGAAAGCATCCAGTCAGCCACCAACAGGCACTCTCACCGAACCGAGCAGAATCAACTAATCAGGAGCCAAGGTTGTTTTTAGCTGAATGAAGCGAAAACCAATCAATAAACTGTCAACATTTGTTTTAATCAGCCGCGACGAAATCGGTGAATCGGAAAGGTAACCGAAAGTGCCAATCACAAGAGCAGTTTATGGAACCAATGCGCTTCGTACCATGGTTTTAAACGCTGTCACTTATCCTAATATAAACTGCTTGTTTTTGTACAACAAAACTAGACGGTTTAACGGCAGGAAAGTCTATTTACTACAACTAGTGTTATAGATCAGGACACTGCTGCAGAAGTCACATGGTCTACCACTCCTGGGTACGTCTTCTATTGAGTCTCGAAGCAATTTACCAACGAAATCCCTTCAGTCGAACAAACCGAGAAGGCTCCAGTTGCCAAATAGATGCGATAGTGAATTGTACCTATTGTGGTACCGAAATAGTACCGAGCAATACATGAAGGCAAACTATTGCGCTGGCGAAGAGCAAACGAACCGCGTGCATACAGGCACCGAAAATCGAAGGTGTGTCAAAGCGAAGTCCGCGGAAACTTCACGTTTTTTGAGATCGTGCATGCAACTGAATGAAAATAACAGTCAAGCCTCGAAGCGGGTCGTAGAGAAAATAAATCTAAAGTAGTGTCTAGAGAATATTTATTTTTTCAGAACGATCGAAGTCACTTCAAGGCTATGGGGTTTTTCCCTTCCACTTCATTCATGCTACATAAAAGTGATATCAGACACAAAATCTATACACATTTTCCACTCATTCTGCTTCAAAAAGTGGTTTTGCGTGACTTTTTTCTTTTTTTTTCTAGTGTTCAACCGGGTGTTTGGTATCACTTATTTCCCAGGTTTGGGCACGACAACACAATGGACGGGTTCCTATCTCCAGAAATTTCCCGAATGCTACTAGAATATGTCATACTAAGAAATGAGGCGAGATTGTGAGTTTGTCAGCATTCCATAGATCTCTTGTTTTCGCTGATCATCACTCGCATGTCGTGATTTTGAACCCTGTCGCCAAGGATGACAGCGATCTAACTGGAATCATTCATTTGAGTGGCACACATCATTGACGCGGTATTACAGTTTGAATGGCGCCCATACGTAGGTTCCAAACCCATCGAACAGTTTGACTATTCGGATCACTTCAAAATCTGTCAAATACAGATCATTATGAGTTTGAGTTGGTTCGTCTGAGGCACGTCACTACTAACCACTTCCCGCAGTAGATCTGACCGCACTGTCATGATCTTCAATACAACCAAACTTGCTCTCTTTTATCTGGCGTCTTGTTCTTCAGTTATTGATTCTTCCAAACCACATGATGGATCTCCCTAATCAACTCATGCCTCGGTTTGTTGATCGTTTTTAACAAAGGTTTCAGCTCCGACCTTATGGGCCAGCTACTACACGTGCATTAGTTTGTACAAAAAAGAACAGATCCAATGTAATTTAGCACTGAACTTGGTGCTTGTGATTTCTTGTGATTATCTGTAGCTGAAAATCATCGTTTTTCCTCTGTTCACTTGCAGATGTACTGAACTTGCTGTTTTGTTTCAGTTACTTTGTTGTCTAGTAAGCAGACATCAATAAACTCTCGACTACACTCTGTAAGTTAGGCTGCCTCTGCATTTTGGTGCTTATCAACCTATATCTGAAATGGGCTATTGGGTAGGAATGTTTGCGTTTTCAGCCTTCCTACACTACTTTGACTGGGTAATATCAGAAAGTTAGCGGTCAACGTCCTCCCCCCCCCCCCAAAAAAAGAAACAAAAAAAATGAAGACCGCACCGTCCCTTATCAACAGTGGCTCTTTTCACTTACGTACAATGACTACACCAATAATGGCCTGATGCACAGATTGATTTCCACACACGGATGCATGAAGCTACAGAATAGGTTTTTGACGAATGCAATATTCATCAAAATTTTCTTGTTTTTGTCAACCCCGGCCATCCTCATTCCATTACTTCAATCGTGTATGTTATCCCTACTTCATGTGACTTGCACGAAATTCTCGTGGCATGTGGATCCCTTCTCGAACTTGCGAAACGTGTACCGGTACTGTTTTAGACGTCACTAGAGCAGAATTAATGGAAGATGGAATGGTGGTGACAACATAAGATCAACATCTCTTCGTCAATGGATAAGGAACATTTTACTGGGGCCCATTGTTTATTTTTCATTTTTTATAGCATAAGACATGAGTTAGAAAATAAAAATGTTGCACTCTGTCGACCACACTTCGGTTTTCTGTATAGATTTACAGGTTTTTTGTCGTTTAGTAGCCACTGTCTTTTGTTTACGACCACAACCTAGGGCACAGTAATCAAGTTCTTTCGACACATCCAACCCGAATAAGGTCAAATCACGTGTGAGTTATCGCTACCAGTTACGGAACTTCGTGGTCTTGTGTGGGTCACGTGAACAGCTGGGCGCTCGATACACATTTGGTCACGATTGCTTTTCAAGTCACCAGTTGATTGAGTGCATCAAAATCCGCAGAATTCCTAGTGGACGGAATTGAGATAATCGACCTAAGCCATTAGGTGAATACAGATTCGCGTCGTAAGCGGAAAACTATTGGTGATCAAGACCGCAGAAGAGTTATCCAGTGTGCGAAGGAAGGTGAAAATTTAAAACTTCTTTCCTACCATCTTGGAGTTAGCATAAAAACCTACAGAATCATCGCCAAACGGGATGTAGAACAGAACCTTAAAGAAAGATTCGCATAACGTAAATTTCCCAATGGTTTCGTAATTGAACTGCGCTCATTGGTAGAGGAGAATCATATAATAATTTTGAGTGGGATGAAGAAAAAGATGGAACTGATATACCCAAATCTGTCGATCGTCTTCTCGATGGTTTTAGTAATGCCACCATGAAACTATGTATTCAGCTGATCGAGCGAAACGGGACTGATATTAAAGAGAGACGAGCTCAAAGAGCAGTGTGTTTACTGGGTCATGGCAGCTCTGTCTTACGTTTTTACACAGATGAGACCAATTACAACATATGGTGCTCGTGGACAAGAGGGCGATCAGTGAAGAGCAAGGCGTGCATCACGACTTTGCCATCAAACAAAGGTGCAAACCTCAGTATTGTTGCTTGCTGTTCTGCGATGGTCTTGCTATATTACGAATACCAATCCAGAGTAAATAACGGCACTTTCATCAGCTTTCTGGAAAAGTGTTCCCCGAAAGTAGCAGCTGAACACTGATAACGTATTTCTGATCGAGTGTTTTAGTTCACCGATGGGCTGGTGAAGCAATGCTGACAACCGGACATGCCGTTCGATATCTCCTTTCCAATAATCCATCGTTTAGGCGATTGAGGAGATATTAAGTATGTTTCAAGGAACGGGCAAATCCCTTCTACAGGAAAAAGCAGCTCTGATTCGCCGCGTTCTGCATTTGACGGACACAATTTCACATTTATTGGATCTCCGAAAAATTATTCCAATTTGTAAACCTGATCTTCTTCGACGTGATAACGGTTTTACTGGATAACCTAGAGATTTTCCTGTGCATTTTCTGTGTATTCAATTTGGCAGCCCGCACGAGGCTACACAGTCTTGTAACTGCGGGCGATAACTCACATGTGATTTGACCTTATTCCGTTTGGGTGTGTCGAGAAGGTTTGGTTAGTGTACCTTAAGTTGTGATCGTTAAATGACAGACAGTAGCTATCAAACGAGAGCCAGAGGCTACTAAGCGACAGGAAAACCTGTGGTTTGTTTTGAGTTTATGCCGGTTTTCCTTAGCGTATGGAACAGTGTACCTAAACAGAGAGTTACTGATCACGTGTGGCTTCCGCAAAACAAATATTACGTCAATCTCCCAGTATTTTACGTTTGAGTCCCCATTTTTTGTTTCATACTTCCAACCTGTGGTAACTAATGCTCTTGTACATCCTCAAATCATTGTTTATCAACTCAGAGTGTGCTAGAATGTGACACATTGATATGGCTATCCCAGGTCGAGAGAATAACACCCATTATACGGTAGTTTTTGTGAAATTATCCATCATGCAATGGCATCAACGCTAAAACACAGTACATCTGTTCCACCTTTGTTAGAAATCATCAACACAGTCTCCTGTGGTAGTCGAATCCAAGCGTGCACGACGGTGAGTCACACACACAAGCATATATATATATATATATATATATATATATATATATATATATATATATATATATATATATATATATATATATATATATATATAGCACGACCGATAGGCTCTGCAGGCCGGGGTCTAGTGACCTTGTCGCGCCAACACTACAGAATACGGCGCTCGATGTTAACCCGTGACTCCTCACGCGGGGATCGGCCCCAGTAGTGGACGTCTTCACAGTACGGAATTAAATGAAAGATAGGAATTATGGACAAACTGCAGGGGTCTTGGCTACCTGACCAGTTTCACTAGTGGGGGATTTTCCCTGTAATGATAGTCGTTCTCTCACTGCTTTAGTATTAATAACACGATAATTTCAGATAAAACCAAAAAACCATAAAACTCTCACCCGTGCATTTTGGAAATCATATATAATTTCAAAAGTAGTTCACCTGACTGCTGACAATTTTCCCGACTCATGGCACTATCCCAAAAAATCTGATGTCTCATTTCTCTGTTTGTAGCCACTGAAGCTTGGTCTGGTTACTTCGTTTCTGGCTGACTGCATAGATCCACCCTCGCAAAAGCTCATTGAACGATCACTGAACTTCCTAAACGAATTACAAACTCTGAATCTACATGAAGGTTGACTTGAGCTGACCCCCAGTGGGGAAGTCCCATCGAGATTTTTCGATGATAACAAGGAGCGCATGAAACGTGATTTGAAAGAATACTGTATTTCTGCAACCAAAGATGTACAAGCCGGTCTGGTGCCTGCGGAATATGATCGCCTTCCGGATCAAGTCTTATTGGGTGATTAGGAACCGTTGAATGCTCTCAGAAAACAGTTAGCCACATTGCCGTTGGATCCCCAATGCGGAAAACTACTTCTTCTGGGGTCAATTTTTTCGTGCCTTGAACCGGCTCTCATTGTTGCTGCCTGCTTTTCTTACCAAAACCCGTTTGGGATTCCAATAAATCGAGAAGAAGAAGCTCTTATTCGACTAATCGAATTGTCTGGGAACATGTTTAGTGACCATTGGGTGTTTGTGACTGCAATACAAAGGAGTCATTTCTGCCAAACACCTAGTCATTGCATAATATCGCCCTCCACTGTCTCTCTCCTTCCTCCGCTCAGATTATGAAGGGGCTTCGGTGTCTTTGAAGCTCTCCGTTGCTTTTACTTGCAGTGTGTTCGTCAACCCGTTTGTCTTCCACTGACGAGGTGAGATAGTGGATTTTCATAAAGACATTCTCATATGGTGAACAATCAACGGACGTATTTGTGCTCGACTTGTGAGAACCTGATAAATCAAATTAAAGATCTATCACCAATGTCGGAAATAGATCTCGAAAGATTCAAAAGCCTTCTGGTGACAAGCTGCTACAGATACCACAGAGTTGTTCTCCAAAACCGTGGTCCGCTTACCCAACATCATTTGATGACATTGAAAGAACTAAGAAAAAGAAAAGATATATTGATACTCAAACCAGATAAGGGATCCGGTGTTGTCCTTATGGAGAAGCAAGATTATCTCGAAGAAATTTCGCGATTGATTCAAGACCCAACGAAATTCTGCACATGCCACTCAGGAAAAGATGAAACTGAGAAAATAGAGAACAGACTAGCTGGATGTTTGAGGAAGTTAAAAGGTCATGGCTACATAAACAACGGTACTTATGAAAGACTGAAGCCAAGCGGGTCGACCATTCCGCGTCTTTATGGCCTTCCCAAAATCCATAAAGAAGGATTTCCCACTCGACCAATTGTGGCCATGACCAATTCACCATATCAGGCAACAGCTCAGTGGCTAGTAGAATTATTGGAATCTGTTCGCGCAGAACTTGCCAAGTACAGCTTGCGAGACAGTTTTGAATTCGTATCCACCATACAAGATTTCAATATTCAGAGGAACACTATGCTCTCGTTAGACGTCACATCACTGTTCACGAACGTTCCGCTTTTGGAAACCATGGACTTCCTATGTGAATACATAAATACGTCCAACATACAAATGGGCATCCCGACAGAAAATCTGAAGAAACTATTGCTACTTTGCACGCTAAACATCCAGTTGCTGTTAACGGATGTTCCTACCGACAAAGAGACGGCATCGCAATAGGTTCCCCACTAGGCCCATTGCTAGCGGATACTTTCATGGCGAAACTTGAAAATGGGAAACTAAAGCAAACCACTGAAGGTTTTACTCATTACAGTCGGTACGTGGATGATATATTTTGTTTATTAGACCAAGAGTGCAATGCACCCAACGTTCTAGAAAAATCTAACAACGTCCACGACTTGCTAGCCTTTACGATGGAACTGGAAACCAAGAACAAATTGGCCTTCCTCGACATACTACTAACCAGAAGAAAAGATGGTTCAGTACAACGCGAAGTGTAAAGAAAAAAGACATGGAACGGCCAGTACACGAATTCTCACAGCCTCGTGCCCACAAACGAAATTTAATTCGATGCCTAGTGTTCAGAGCCCTAAAAATTTGCTGAACGGAGACTTTGCAAGGTGAACTTAGTTTCGTTCAACAAGTTTTGCGAGAGAATGGCTACCCCGAAAAGTTTATCCAGAAGAATATAGAACTGAGGTTACTTGTAGAGCGGTCTCCCTGCGTACCGAAGAAGGAACTGTTCCTTAAAGTATCGTTCAAGGGGGATACACATGCCGAGCGGTTGACAAAAACACTTAGGGCAGCTGTAAACTCAACGTTCCCAGCCGCTAGACTGAAATACACATTCTCCACTTCTCTAGTGATCAGCATGCAGGTGAAAGACAAACTGCCTCAGCTGACCTCCTCCATGATCATTTACTCGTTCAGGTGCGAAAGCGGCTCATCCTACATAGGTCGCATGGCTAGGCGTTTGTCTCAGCGCACTAAGGAACATCACCCAAGATAGTTGAGTCTCGGGAAAACCGGTGTGATTACTAGTTCGACTCTAGGTCATTTGGTGGATAGTGGCCACACGATCGACCCTGACAAAGCTTTCAAAGTCATATACCGAGTTCCATCCAATCGATCAAAGCCAGTCCGACTTCGATCCCTGGTCACGGCAGAGGCAATCGCCATTCGCCTACCAAGTCCTGGTCTATGTGCACAAAAGCGACTAGTCCAGGCTCTCCAGCTGCCCTGGCCAAAAACTGGAAACCACGGATCACCGACCGAAGCCAAAAGTCCACCGTCGATTACCACTCGTGACGGTGGGAGTGAAACTCTCACCACAACAGGCACATGATAGAGACACCCCTCCCCACCAACCCCGTTTTTCCTAACTCCACGACAATGACCTTTACTCCGGCCAATGGCTAACGCATTCCAATGTTACCTCACCTATATGAATGTTGTAAGAGCACGTATAGGATTCATTGACAACAATTGTTCGCTCTCCAGAGTCTTGTTCTTAATTTCAAGTTATCCACTGGTGAAAATGAATTTCCCGGTATATTCGAGAGCAACATTCTGGGGGGTTTCTGTTTTTGGTCCCATAGATTGGCTTAGTTACAAAATGAAACCGATTGTTAACCGATGCTTCAAATCAAAGTTTCAGAGGATTTTGTTAAGAAATCGGGGCTCAAATTCTTATTTACCTGTTAGAATCCAGCTCCTACCACATGTTTGGGTTACCATTATTGTCATACCTGGATGCGGTCGGATATCGATGCATCCTCCTGTCGACCAGTGCATTCTTAAGCTGGCATCCATTCAAGATTTGTATCGTGAAACAGGGGACAGGACTGGGTGGTTTTGGGAGGTTGTTCGCTTACGAACTGTGCACAACGTTAATATTGTGAATAGTTTACAACAACTTTTATTGCTGCAGGTCATTCCTGACTGTGGAGTGATTGTCTGAAATCAGTTGCCGGTTTCTACTACTGCAAAGAGAATAGTTAGTAAACGGCTGATTTTTGTGAACCTTTCACTTGTGAACGGGACACTTGATCCGACTTTGTTGAAGCAGTCATATAGAGATCATGTATGACTGTCGTACTTGGTATTGTTGTTAACCGTATACAGTGTTCATCCATCATCTGTAGTGTTCTGAGAAGAACTTTATTTGCTTTATTAGTCACTCATCTAGACAAGTTTGAATAAGTAAAAAACTGGTTGGTTGTGGAGGATGAAACCAACAATATTGTGAAATTCCAGACCATCCGCTTCAAAATAAATCGACCGAATGGAGATCGAGGCGTACCTTGCATAACCATCAAGCAAACTTCATCTAACGTCACTTATCGTTTTGTGAAGTTTGTGCGTTGTTTTTAATAGAGGTTTCCTTACTGATTCTACAACACGACCGGTGATGTTCGATGCGCACTGAAAGACACCATCAGCAGTGGGAAAACTACAGATGTACTTCGGGTTGAACTGTCCGTTGTCTACAAAGTTAGTCATTGGGCCAGAATGAACTGAACATCTGGAAAATCAACAGATCGATACATCACAGTTCGCACAATCTGTTGCGTCCTGATGTTCTCGTACTTATTCATTATGAGCTGCGTTCAATGGCCTGGATCGTATTCTCCGAAGATTTCAGCGATCTAATCCTCATTATCGTTTTTGTCGTCATTGCGCAATCAGAAACAGCAACGGGATACGGGGACTGTTTATTTTTAATTCTTTACCGATATCTCTCGGAATCTATTATCGTAAATACCAGACTACGTAAATTGATGAGTACTGTTGTGCTTGTCATCTTTGACGACCTTACCATAGATTGGCCGATAATTTATTGACATTGTCCTTCTCTTGTTCAATTACTGTGCAGAATTCGAATCTATCGGAGATAATAATTGTCACTTAATGATCTGTCATACATCATTGTCACTCCCTTAATCATATAAAAAATCTGTAGAAGCACCTCTCAGCCTGTAGAGAACCAACAGCATTACATGCCCACCGAGTTCCAACCGAGGCCCAAAACCGGATCCGCAAAAAAAACGGGGAGTCACCCCTTGCCCTAGGTTGGCTCCAAGCCTTCTGTTTTGCCTCAGCAGTACATGACAAGCCGCTTATCCGCCACCGGCTCCATACCTCAAGCGCTTATCGCTCGCATGTCGATTGCCTCCATTGGGGGACGTTTTTTCACTGTAGTTGTGTGGTTGCTTCCACAGCATTTCATGGTTGAGTTGAACGTTGTGACTGCGCAGCAAATCATCCCACTCAGCAACAAGACTTTGACCGATGGGAGTTACAGAACCAACCGGTCCTCTGTGACCTTTCGATTGTCAAGCCTACCGTATGCTACACATTTTACAGTCTTCTGGTCAATCCAGTTCGATCAAGAGCCAACATGCACTGAGTGTCGCATTCTCGGTTTCTGTCTTCATCAGGAACCTGAGTAAAAAATCATACCAATCCAGTTTATGCGAAAAGCAAAATAGCCGTATCAAGTCGATGGAAAAAGTTTGTGAATTCTAGAGCACCAATATTCACGACACCCAGCCATTCTCTAATGTTTGCCCATTTAGTGGGCGAATCTCTTCGATCCCACCCAGAAACCTCGGAACGCCCTACAAGGCCAAGTTCACCAATCAAACCTTTTATACCTTAATTCCCTGTGATGAACTGGCCACCCTCGTTTATCTTCCAACCACCAGCTGTCCCACAGAATATTCCTCATCGAGCAGTTCTATCCGGGGACATGCGCAAAGCATATCCTAACCACCTTAGCGTGGTGAGCTTTAGCGTTCCACCTGATGATTTTTTTCGTATGCCTAATACTCTGTGCCTATCCTCATCTTTGGTGATACGGTGATCCCACCAGATTCAAGAAGTGCTATGAAGATATTGATGTTAAAATAATAATAATATGTGCATATCCTCTACTCAAAGTAGCCTTAAGGGGCTGGTCCAATTACTGCAGCGTACACTCCACTCGTACATATTACGTCAATGTCACTGATGAGTGAGGTTGGTAAAACCCAAACACACCTGTGTACGCAGTTATGTTTCATTCGCTGAAATGCAACTGTCTAGATAGCGGAACTCATTTGTGTGGTTTCGTACTCGGTTGAGAACTGACTGCAGATTTACGCGTTTGACAATATCTTCGGCAAGTTCTGTATTCCCGACCCAAGTTTCCTGGCTTGGCTGAGTTCCTGGGTAACCGGTGAGGGCATGACGCATCATCCGGTTTATGGCGTAGCTGTACAGGACCTTTGGCTAGGGATCACTTTGACGGAAGCCGGAGTCGAGCAAAATCTATGGAGACTTTTCGTCTTAGGAGCGGACACAAGCTAGTGGTAGGGAATAACACGGCCTCAGCCATCTTGTGTACCTTTGGGCATCGCACCAATTCCCATTATGCTCCAATGTGGCTTACGGTTGACGGATGGAAGACAGCTCGAAAGTCAATGAAGCAGGCTGAGGTTGTTTGTCGAAGCTTTCAGCGTCGCTCGAGGATACGTCATAGCGTGAAGGTTTTATTAACACACCCTTTTCCTTGATGAAACCCACATTGGTTTGGGCGTGATTGCACGTCCGTTGGGGCAAAAAACGGTTTAGGAGAATTGTGGAAGAAGCTTTGCGTCTATGTCGATGAGACTGATTCTCTGTAGTTCGCGCAGATGGTTTTGTCACCCATTTTGGGAATGGGGAATAGGATTGAGGTTGCCCAATATTTTGGGAAGACATTGGTTTCCCAAATTTGGTGGAATAGCGAAGTTAAATGACCTAACAGTGTTGGCAGGCAGATCTTGAATAACTTTCATGAGATGCCACCCCCATCCAGGGATTTTATCGATGGCAGAAGCTACTTCCAGCAGTCTGGGGGTGGTCTTGGTCAACTTTGTATTGCTCGGCGTTGCCTGGCTACACTACATAGCCTGCTTGGGAGGGGGGGGGGATGAAGGGCGGTTTAGTAGCTTGCCAAAATACTTGGCTCGTCCTCGAGGATTTGTTCCGTCTCCGGTATAAGATGGCCCTTTTCGTCGCGTAGCAATAAAAGTGGGAGTTTCCTTTTTCCCGAGGCATAGCTTATGAGCCGACAGATTTCCCCGAAATCTACCATCGAGGCTGCGGTCTCCATCTTATCTGCTATTTAGAACCAGTGCCGTTTACGATCGTTGTTTGCAGAGTGCTTAGCTTCCCGGCGGAGGCTGTGGAAATCGGGTGATTTACGGATTCTCGCCACCCTAACCGTCTTTCAGCGGCTGTTGGTGGCTTCAGATATCCATTCTTTCCTAAGCCCGGATATCTTGCCTTGCTGTTCAAGAGTAGTCCCTGTAATGGCTGCTTTTAGCGAAGTCCATCGCGCCTCCGTGCGGTCGTCAATGGGGACGCCCTCCAGTTTGGAGCGGATAGCATTCGACAAGACTTGAGCTTTGTCCGAAATTACTAATGTTCGCAGCAGCCTAGAAGTGGGTCAGTTTTACCGTGTGTCCTGATGTGATACGAAAAACTCGGTGAAGTTAGTTGTGAAGAAATGTCTGTGTTCACAATACTTTCGTGCACATAAGCAATAAGACTACAAATGAGGAAGTACTTTTCGATCCCCGAGTGTCTCATCAGACGCTGAAAATACTTTGATTAAATTATTTTTACATTAGGGACAGTCAACACATCATACATTAAAACGTCTTGTGTTTCTAGGCTACAAACAAATGTAGACTGAATCTCAGATAAATCTTGCACATGATTTCAGAACAACTTGGCGTTTTTAAAATAGCATGGTCGCACACGAGTGCAATGGAAAGGGCATATCCCTTGGCCACAAAGACTTAGTGCACTATTAGGGATAGCCGTCAACCCGGCCCTCAGTGGGTCAAGCGTGGTGGTGAACCGGGCAACAGCAGATTACTGCCTGCCACAGTCAACGTCGGTGGCTGACTTCCAACCTGTTACCCGTGATGCGATAAACGGTTCTACTACTCGACCGTCACCGACTAATATCTTCTTCCGAACAGAGTGGGTGTATCCGATTCTCAGTTTACTTGTTAAAATTCTCAAGCTGAAGTTAATCTCGGTCAGCTACATACATCTTTCTGCCTATCCCTGGAGACCATCTCCAATGTGGCTACCACCGATTGTTTGCTTTTGACTCAGTATCTTGAAGCAAGTGGATCACATGTGTATCCGACTCGCCTCTACTTCCATGTGATTATTTGTTTATCTGTAGCGACCTGGAGATGACCAGGTTTGAATGCGTACACTCACAAACAAGAATTATTGTAGATATAGCTAATTAGTACTTAGCTCTAAGTCGTTCGTATGTTGTTCGATGCCACAGGGTTCTTTGTTTGTCCGCTAGCTGTAAGGGCAATGGGTATCCGTCAATTGGAAAACAATGGATGGTGTATGAGGCGTACAACGATATGCTCACCTGCATCCGTGGCGGAGAGGTGCACTGGGCACCCAGGATGTTTGGCCTCATCCGAAGGGCGTATGAACTGAGCATTCAGTCACCGGCCCCCAGTGATTTACGGACCCCACGTTTCGTCCCGCTGGCTTGCGGGTTAAGCTTTGGATAGCTGAAGGCTCCGGTTATGAATCCCTAAAAAACACCTGCTTTGGCTTGGGCAACTTGACAGTATCGCGCCCTCAAACAAATCATGGACTCGGACTATCTACCACTTGCTCTCCCATTGTACCATGTTTTGTTTGGCACACAGTCTGAAACCAGACAGGTGATATATATATATATATATATATATATATATATATATATATATATATATATATATATATATATATATATATATATATATATATGGAAAACATACTTTCGACCGCTCTGCTTGCGAACGGTTGAACCTTAGCTCCCCTAGCTAGTGTCGTGCCCGGTATCACTCTCATGCGTGAACGTGATCGAAATTGTTTCAATGCACATCGTCCTTCACCTATCCCACTGACTTTTACCATCTTTTGGCAATCCTCGGAACTTCTGAATTGTTGCACGCTCCTTAGTTTATTCTGAGGATCTAGTTAGTGCCTGGTAATCCGTTGTATTAAATATCCGCTCTCTTTGTGTCACACCTTTCCAAACCTTCTTTGTATTACAGTATAGATAGATTTTATCCATGTTTAACTAGTACATGTGCTTGGCCCGTTGTTGGTCTTATCTTTTCACGTTGTGTCCTAGTAACCTATAGTTTCTAACCGGTCACTGTTTGCGCATCCTTTAGTCCTTCTGTGTCCTCCCGTTCACTGATCAACTGGTGTCCCGGGTTCGTGTCTATTTAATCAAACTCTTATCTTATTTTTTTGGAAAATCCACTTGCCTTCTTCACATCGGACGCCACTTCCGACTTTTCGATGTGAAGAATGCAAGCGGATTTTCCAAAAAACACGATTCAGGCTCCTCGTGCCAACAACACATTCTTATCGTATTGCTTACCCCCACCCTCCCCCTCCCCCAACAGTTTTTCATGCCGTCTTCATTATCGCCTAATGTTTATTCATCATTGCCGTGATTCATACCCTTGGGGGTCTGTTCAGTGAACCGTTGTGTTGTCTGTTTGTCGGGATCACCGTCGCTCTCTCCCGCCCCTTCCACCGGCCTTTGTGTCCCATAACTCGAACTGCCGTTCCACACTGTAACCCATACTTGATCCTGATCGGTCATTCTTTCCCACTTGTTTCATATAATTATCTGCCCCCTTGTTTATTGTTCGACTTTTGCACTTGTGACCCCTTTTGACGGGTGATTTGATCTGCATTGACTGATCTGTACGTTGTGGCCGGATTGCCCACAAATTAGGGTACATCGTCATTATCGATTGACTGTTATTCTTTTACAGTACACGTAGTTTACCAAATTCGCGTCCCGTGACTAAGGATTTGGTGTTCGTTTTCTACGAGTCACTCAACCACTGGACCTAAGTCCGGTTCAGTCGCCAAGTCCAATGCTCGGTATCCGGATGCATAGATGTCCATTGCACGTGAACTGAGGAGTAACCGGCATCTGAGAGGATTTTTCAAGTTGTGTTAATTATCAATGGTCTCATCAAGAAAATTGATTCCGGAAGACCAAGAGTGCTAGTTATCGACGAGGACGGTTCACTGATCCCGGTCTCTGTTCACCTCGCAGAGCTTTCCGGTTTCAGTTTTTCTCTAAACAAACAGTAGACGTGTACCTGGTGTCGTTGGCAGTAGTTGTAACGCTCAGATAAATCGCCATTCCCGTCTTCTGTGATTGGTGCCTGCTGATACAACTACCGAGCGCCGGCTCACTGAGTTTTGTTGTCTCTGTCTTTGAAGATCGTACTTGTGTAGGCTTCACTGAAGAGCGCTTTATTCGGAGTACGACTACATAGTCAAGCGGAATAATTCGCAGACTATCCAGTCTGGGGTACAAGGTTCGTTCGAACCTCTCCACTGTGCCCAACCCAACCTAGTCGGGTCTTAAGCAGCTCTGCACTCGGAGTTATAATTGCCAGTCCCATCATAATTTGGCATACTTTTCCAGTTGTAGGCTATATCCCTTCCACTGTCTTCTTACTAAGGCATGGGATAAGAGAGATTAAAAAATAGTCGAAAATTAGTGATAAAAATTGTGAAAAGGATAGTAGGCACTACAAGTGAAAATAACAGATTGGTAAACGGATAATTTGGATAAAAACATCTTGCCGGTCAAGATATCGCTATATCATTCAACTTATCAGAGAATTTCGTTGGGGGATAATAGTATGAAGATCCAGCTCACGTTTTGAAACCGAGTTCACCATTGTAGATTCTCGTACTTCTGATCTATGTCGTCAACTGGTCACTTTCATCTAACTCCCAACAACCTGCTTCAGTTGCCGTTTCACTTCAGGAGAGCCTGTCCACGAAATTGGGGGTGTGAGTAAAGTACTTAGAATCATTAATTATCTACTAATTTGCCCATTGAGTGATAGTAAACAGAACCGCCGCACATGGTGCTTGGAACAGGTTGTTCATAATGAACTGAACTAAACTGTAGCTAGTTTCTCACTGGTGGCTCCTGTTTCGTTCAGAGTGCTCTTTTCGCTTCTACTTAGCGGCATTTCCCCACGGTGTATTGGATTACTAGTCAACAAATCAGAGCGCTTGAGGGCACATGTTCATGTAATACTGTTCTGAACCCTAATGTAGCATACCGCAATGCATTGGAAGACTCTACTTGGATAAAGGAACTTTACGCTGACGCAGTCTGCAGGAACCCAACTTCAGTTCTGTATCGAAAACAGATAATAGTTATGGGATAAGATTAGTCCCTCAAATGGTTCTCGCATTTTGATTCATCACCGAGTTCTTGTAAGTTTCTCAGTTCCGTCTGAGAAATGAAACCTCAGTGGTTCTGCTGTCCAGTTCGGCATTGAACAGAATTGAATCGTTTATTGTTACCCCTGTTCGCCCCTAAGTATTACATTGCAGATCACTCGTGCCCATATTTTTTATTTCGCATGAACTAGTTTTTCCATGCCGTACAGCTGGTATCATCAACCGTCCAGAGTAGGCGGATTTGTTGGCACATTTTGGGTGATTAGTCACTAACTCCAGTGATGCGTATTGGCAATAGTAGTAGAATGAACCTAAATTGGATACCCGGTTACTGAGTATTGAGGCTTGGTAGTGAAAATCGTGGGCGGCTTTCAGACTCTTGAAAGCATCCGTGCGGGATGGTAACGAGTTTCTGAAGGGGCCACGTCTTTGAGTCTCACGTGTCGGAGGCGTTTCCAATGATTTCTGCAATACATTTCCTAATCCAACATTAGGTTCTGCAGGATGTTTCTCAACATAAAATGACTGTCCATCTGCAAAACGTTTCCTGGTGCTACCAAAGTTAATGGATAAGAGATGAATAGAAGGACCTTGCTGAAGTTTTGGTATTTTTCATACCATGTCTAGTTCCTCGATGGTGCTGAGCCAATAAGGGGCTCTTTGTCTATACTATTTTCCGCATTTTTTTCGGAATTAGGTCAAAAATGTTCGAAATTAGGTCAGAATTATTCAGAAATCCCGCCCAACTGGCTGCCTAAGATTTCCTCCTGATTGGTCTAAAGACCGGCCCATCAGTCACCCTTACACATTCCGTGTAGGTGGCAACACCGTGCGCTCGTCGTCTGCGCATCGCACCGTGGTGTGTCCACAATTACGCACGTGGACTGGGCCTAATTCGAAAACAATGCGGGAAATGGTACAGTGTATCCTGTTTGATGTCACACTCACGTTCGATCCATACATCGTTGTCCATTTGACCGTTTCACACCCAGACAGGGCGTGCACACTGTCAATGACTCTCATTTGTTTTTGTCTATCTCTCTCTAGACGGACGTCTGCTGACCTTGTTCCTCGTTTAGTATTTCATAAAGAAAAACATCGTAGTTGGTCACTATAGTGAACTAAATGCTAATAAACAAATCTTGTTTTTCTGTTTTTCTGTGATCACTTTTAAACTACACTTAGGGAGACCAAATTTAGGACGCTGATCTACCAACTCATTGCTATATCAGATGTACACAAATAGGTTTTAAGCATGGTACATATAAATAGATTTATTCCGGAAAATGTACATCAGAGGGTGCGAAATGCTGTTAGATCCACCCCTGAGCGGATCACAAAAACACCGAAGTGGTTTATAAAAGCAAAGACTGTTCGAAAATGAATGTCTTTTTTAGATACTCAGCAATGTGTTATTGAACAGTATTCACGTCACAGGTGATTCATGAAAAAATTCACTCAAGCTATACTTTCTGATTAGAAGTAGAGACCTCTTATCTATCAAAACAGAGAGGTGAATCGAGGTTCAAGGCTCTGTGAGCCGGAAAAAGGAAATAATACACTCATTCACAGACTGGGGGATAAATGTTAGCCAGATTCCCAAGAATAATTCCAGATCTTTAAGAGCAAAAGTGAAATTCATAGAGAAATCACTGAGCAGGCCAGCAGAAGACTCTTGCACAATTTTCCGAACTGGCTTACAAGCGCATAGAAGCTGCAGAGTTCCTTGCAACTGGGTTTAGGCCTTCGGCGTGTACAACAAATCCTAGAGTCTGTGCCACATATGCGGTACGGAAAGATGAGGTCACTGCCTTGAATGAATGATGGAGTCTTTTAAAATCAAGGGGAATAGGGCATAAAATCACACCATTTGAAATGCTGAATGTGATATTGCGCGATGAGAAAAAGTTTAATTTAGACCGCCCTGATTGATTTGCACTTTGCTGGCACAACTTCAGGAGAATCTCAGTCGTCGGGCCTTCGCAAGTGGCTCTCTGGTAGTCTGGAATGCGGTTTTCGAAGAGAAAAATCTCAGCTAGCAGTTGCAGAAGGAAAGCAGACTCCTGAATCCTGTATCATAGTACTGAGTGAATTTCTGATCCAGATGATGCCGGAACGTTGACCAAGTACCACGATAATTCAATAGAACAACGCGGTCATAAATGTGGTCAGCCCCAACGTAACATATCTGTTGAACCGGAACACCAAGTCCGCAGTCTGACCTGCCCGTAGTCCAGATTTGAAAACGATTGAAAATGACTGGGGCCTGATAGCGAAGTGTGTGTGCGCGGATGAGAGAGTCTTCGGAGCATTACTCGAGTTGACGTCCACTATCCCCGAAGAATAGGGTAGGATAAAACTTGAAACCATCCCGAATTAAATTGGAAGCTTGTTTGAACGGTGTATTTCAGACATTAACAACAAGGGTCACCGTGTTTTGTAACCAACTACTTGTTTATCCATTGGTCTAGGGGTGAGTTTACTAACATTTTGCACCCTTTCACGAATATTTTCCAGAATAAGTCAGTCTATCTATTTCACGCTTGAAATCCATGGATATATTTGTTAATGTAACGAGTTGACATATCAGCCAAATTTGGTCACCTCAAGTGGTTTGGTTCAAATTAATCACAGAAAAACGGTGGGTTTAATAGCGCTTCGTGCACTATATCAGAAAACTGTTTTCTGTTTGCCACGCGGGCCTATTCTTGCCCATTTTCGTTTGAGGAAATGACGTATTCATTTTCATTAGGAACGAAGGACCTTAATGTTAATCATATTCTCAATTTATGTGTGCGCGATCGATTTGATCTGGACATGAAACTTTCGCCCCTCTCCCTCATTGTTCAGTTCCGAATATGTTGGACGTCCATCTGAGGAAAGCTTCAGTATCCATTCCAAATCTGTCAACTGCAAATTTTTTTCTATGAAACCGTTATAGTTTGTTTACTTTTCAAAGTTATGGATGCAGAATACCCCGGGTAAATCTCTCTCTCTCTCTCTCTCTCTCTCTCTCTCTCTCTCTCTCTCTCTCTCCTTCACCACTTCCTGTTGTTTACATTTATGTAATGTTTGAGGTCAGTATCACAGCCTTATTTGTTTTTACTATGTTTTCATGACTGACATCAATATTATAATGTTTGTGAAGTGTAAAATCGGAACTCCTGTTTGGCATAATATAACACCGATTGGATTGTATCCACCTAATTCGTCTTTTGGATCGCGAAGTTCTTGCACGTTATGAGTGTGAAAAATACCGGACGCCATAAAGTATCATGTGATTTACAATTTCCGGATCTGGATCGAATCGATACAGCGTGACCGTGCTCGTAACGGAGACCTAGATACACTAGTGCACGTCCGCATACAGGGACAGGTAGCGTTGTGTCAAATCGAATTATTGTTTTATTGAATAATGACCAAATGGGCAGGCTGGATTGCTTCATGCGCCCGGAGGTGAATATTCAACGGCCAAATAACCCTTAAATGCAGGCATGATTAGAGAGAAACAGATGGTAAAGGAGAGGAATATTTAGCTCAGCTGGTTTGTCACTTCGTTTAAAACTGTATTAGGGTTGGTTAGGAATTTGATAAGATATGGAGCGGCTGAGTATTTTTAAGTAGTAGTACGGGGAAAGAGGTGTTTTTAACTGGACTTGGTGGAGAATGTAGAAACACAATTACTATAATCTGGATAAAGAGGATGTGGTTGGGCATCTGGAATATTTGAAGCAAATTTTTGGCAAGCACGTTGGTGTTGAGCCTTATGTTGAGAGAATCGACCATAGAAGATCTCACTACCAAAAAAAGATGTTTGATGGATCTGACAATAAGCGTAAAGTCCACCTGTTCAGTGCACTTTTGATTTGATTTTTGATTTTGTACTGGGATTTGGCAGACGCCGGTTGGTACAAAAAGAAATCCTGCTGCAGGCGGTCAAACTACGAGCTAGTTCACTGCAGCGGTTACAACTAGGAGAGTGCCCCGCGATTGATTGAGCTACATTTTGTGAATCTGATCAATGTCACTTTGGAATTATTCTCAGTATCAATATATTGTAGCGGGGAATGCTGGAACAGCAGAACGAGACGCGTATCAAATCGATCGGGCCAACTAGTCGATAGCCACAGACCAAAAAACAAACGGTGAGTATGTCGGGAGCATCCCACAGCAGACAAAAAGAGGAATATGGACTAGCAGGTAGGATGCAGCGGGATCTCAGGCAACCAACAAGATAGCTGTAGTAATCACAATGAACTGAACTGACAAGACGTATTGAAATTACCCTCACCCAGAACTACGCGAACGAAAGCAGCAAGAAAACCAAGGCCACGAAATAGCGCGTTCGTTGTATTGCAGAACTAGTTTGTATAAATATGTTAGATCAGAGAAGATAACTGGTGGACTCGAAGATGATCAATCACAGGGAGCTTTTGTCGGACTTGTCCACGGCGATCCTGATGGGTTGGGGCTCATTCGCGTGAGTGGCTACGACGCTGTGCCTGGCCGTATCACGTGTGACAGCTGCTGAATTACCACAATAGCCCATGTAAGGTGCTACCGGTCAAGCGAACAACCAGGGCGATCGGATCAATGGAACAGAAATAATATGCAAAAGAATCAATGTGATGCCTGCATGCACCCAGCCAAAGCGGATCGGAAATAACTAGGCAGCCGGCGGATCAATGTTGCTGCAGCGTGGTATAGAGAAAAGACTACATAAATGATTGCACCTTTCGCCGGCTTGACTTGCTTGGCCGCCCAAACACAGCTGTCCTCACTCGTTTTGCCCCCTTCACTACAATGTTACCCAGAATCCGCTCCTCGAAAGAATCAGTCCCTCGAATTAGTGATATAATATGTTCCGCTTCACTAGGCACAACTCGTTTTTGTGAAAGCTGTCCGAGACCAATTGGGACTAGGAAACCCAAGCCTGCCGGTTGGCAGACTGCCCTTAGTAGCACAACGCCATGAAAAATGACAACTCCCCGCAATGGTCAGTGCTGACATTCGGTCTTTTTTGGAAAGATATATTTTCTGACCAATGCGCTGAACTCTCGGATTAACATGAACACCTGTGTGGCCCGTATCCATGAGTCTTAGTTAAATGAAAGTATTGAAGATGAACTCGTTCTTCTTGAGAACTTCGAGTGATTTTGTAGAGATAGCAAACTGTGCACGAAGAGATCAGGCGGTGGTCTGATT
The DNA here is from genome assembly GCA_948099385.1 of Fasciola hepatica. Taxonomy (NCBI): domain Eukaryota; kingdom Metazoa; phylum Platyhelminthes; class Trematoda; order Plagiorchiida; family Fasciolidae; genus Fasciola; species Fasciola hepatica. Next base: position 532,766 of record CANUEZ040000043.1, read on the forward strand.
ACTTATTCCAATCGCGCGTGGTCTGATACGTCCGAAATTGTCTTTAATTTCTTTTGTAACAGCGTTGACTGCGTGGTTATTGAATGTCAACCCGAATTCTCGCCTTTTCGAGGCACTGTGATCAGTCATCTGTGCATAGTTCCATTTTTGCTCCCAGAGGGACATCGACCTGTTCTTTGATGCTTTTATACCCGTTCTGATTCCACTACTATCTGACTGTTTGTCGGTGTTATCGTCGATATTATTCATGCGTCCTTGTATCCCTTGTTTTTCGTTTAAGTGATCTCTGTCTTATTCCAACTAGAGTGAAAGCTGTTCTAAACAGAATTATCACAAACCATCCCTAACTTTTCCACTTACAACTGAAAGCTGGCATTTCAACTAGTGGTCACGCTCTCACTATCATCAGACGCAAAATTTGTTCGCGTTCAGTGCGCTTATCACTCGCCAGGACAAAACAAATAAAGGTCATCTACCAACTTTACCCTTCTTCAAAGATTCTTCTGCATTGTTTCTTCGTGGTTTCCCTTAGATTGCTCTGTTTGCCCGCTAAACTTATTTACGAAGACACTGAGTGCGTTATTTGATTTGTGTAGTCTTATGGAGAATGTATTTTTTAACAACGGCAGAATAACTTCATTGCTGAACTCTGCGAAGGCAAAAAGAACATGTCTACAAACTACACGACCAGGCTTCTGTAAAACCCCGCTCCATCCTGATCACATAGATTATACGACAGGTGGATACGACATTTGCCCACCAGTTCTTTTGTACCACTAACGGTAAACTTTTGAAGCACGGAATCCGGCTTCTTTGTGGACAGCAGGACCGATTAAAAAACTACGATATAGATGCTGACAGCCTGAACTCCGCGTTTATTAATCAACATCGGTTGCCCCACCATCCTATTTTCCTTCTGTTCTCTCAAATATAGAGCCATTTTCCTCTAAAGAAGTCTTCAAGTTACTTTAAACCTCGAATTCAGCAGTGCTGTGAGTCCGGACGGTATGTCTTCCACGGTTCTCAAATTTAGAGCGAGTCAACTATCCGGTTATATGACTTCCCTCATCAATAAATCTGCTGATGCTGACGTTATTTCAGCCTCCTGGAAACCCCTTGTCAGTAGTACCTATTCCCGGACAATTTACTTCCAACATTTTGTCAAAAAGTTTTCGTCTCATCGCGATCAATACTTCTGCACTCAAGTTGACTGAGCGCGCTAGTTTAAGTCCATTGCGTTCCTCTTTTATTGTTCCAAAAGACCTTCATCAATTTATAGTAGCTTCACCACGCTATTTCGTTTCAGATAACTTAAATCGTTCCATGAAATTCACTGGACGTATTTTCTTCGACTATTCCTCCGATTTTTATTCGGTTCCCCGTTCTGTACTTCTTCAAAAGCCAGAGTCTTCTGGCTGTCCCACTTCTTTACTCTCGTGGATTAAAGATTACTTTCGCAATAGAACTCGAAGTACCGAAGTTGGTACAAGTTTGCCGAGTCCTTTTACTAATGACTCTGGTATTTTTTGGGTGCCGTTCTCTCCCCCGTATCTTTCCATCACGTAAATCAGCCACTCGGTCACTGCACCACCTGTATAACTTTTTAAATAAGCCGATGACGTGATGCTCTGTCAATCTGAATTCAACCGGCCAGACTTGTACTCTTCACTCGGGAGCTTATACGACATTCAGAATTTTTCATCTTATTCTGGACTACATCTCAACACATCCAAAAGTTTTGAGTCTACTTTCTCCCTTTCTCGTTCCTCTTACCCCAATAAGCAATCAGTCATCAACGATTTCACACTTCCAGAGCTGTCTCGGTCAAATACTTGCTTAGCACGTGTTCTGGTAATATATATATGTACAAGATACTTTTGTTCTTGCAAAAATGTGAATATAGTAGTCTTCACGAAGGTACGTTGTCTCCTAAATCTAGAAGCATCATATTCACATAGAGATTAGGTGGTCCAATGGGAACGATAGCAACGTTCAACAACAACATATCCTCATGAAACAATGGCTGTATGAAGTGACAATAAATTTTCAACATAGGATTCGGACCCCACCGGTTTCAATCCAATGATCGCCTGGCTAGACCCGGATGGAGAGTAGTTATGTCTCAGCGTGGTCGGGGTTGGGTGTCTCAGGCTCCGAGATGGTTACTCGTCCTGAACGCCTCTCGAAATGCCCCCAAGTGACCGTGCGTCTAACACAGCCTCTACTGAGGAAGTCCTACTCATTGCCTTCTCGTGGCGGAGGAGTTCCCACTAGAGAGAGAGGGCGAAAGCGAATACCCGGCGCCTTTCACCGGGTTGGCTGACTAATAGTTAGTCTAGGGGAGATAACTGAACCCTGATTTCAGACCAACCACGGGTGGTGTATGAGGCATACAATGGTATGCTCACCGACATCTATGACAGAGAGGCGCACTGGGCACCCAGGATGTTTGGTCTCATCCGAAGGGCGTATGAACTGAGCATTCAGTCACCGGCTACCAGTGGGCCGAATTTGATAGCCCCGCCAAGACTCTTCACCAGACTCGTAAGATGGCATTAGCTTTGATTAGTTTCGTTAACATTCACTTGTTTTCTGACGGTTTTGTTATTCGGTCTCCAGTCAACACCAGGTTCTACATCGTAAAATGAGTACCATACCCTCACTCTCTTCATTGTGGCCCTGGCTACATGGTCGAAGTATCGACCACTGATCTACGGGAATGGATGGCATCCACAGAAAATGCATGACTACTCAACTATTAAATAAATATATATATATATATATATATATATATATATATATATATATATATTGGCACACTGGCCTAACTTCTAGCCCGCATATGAACCATTTTCCACAAAGGCAAGTTCTTATGCGATCATTTCCCTTTGAACACTCGCTAGAATCCCTTTTGTTTTGAATTTTGTCACCGAAGTTGTGGATACTGTACAGCTCCTGAAAGTGTGACCTGCCTATGGAGAATGGAATCAATCTTATCAATGAATAATTGGTAATAAAATCCACTGGACCAACCACCATTAATTCTCTCTCCTCCCTTTCCTTCATCAGTGCCTCACAGTAACTTTGAGTAGACCCAAGGCTTCCGGCGGTTCGTTATCCCCACGTCAAGTGAGTTTGTCTTTCTATCGAACTAGGTAGAATAACGTGTATCTTTGCTGATCCGCTTTGTTTTCACTGAATACCAGATCGTTAGGTACGAGGTGAATATAAACCGATATAGTTATCCCGTGTTACGACGAAACTACTTCGTGACGTAGTGCCTCTGCGAATCAAATAACTTTACAGCGTAGATTCTTGAGTCGAATTTGCAATCACTCTTGACACTTTAATGGTTGGAGGCCACACGAGGTTCAGTCTCTCCAAAGCAGTTGACGGAAAGCATTTGATGCTAGCCACTACGCCCCTCGAGGAGGAAACTGCAGCAAATAAACACAAACAGAAGCACTTTAACGGTGATAAATTCTCTAGTAGATGGACATAAGTGTAGCGTAGGTAGGGTTTCTCTCAACCGTGAGAGAAGTTATCGCACTCCATTAGGCATCTATCACCCGACTAAGCTGGGTAGCCTGTACCACAAAGGATGTTGCCTCGTTCACGTTCTGATTGCTCTATAGGGTGCACGGGGCTGAGGACTGAATCCGAAAAGCGGATTGAAAAATCGAGCGAAGAAAAGATATGATAGGATCAATAGCCAGATTTCCCGTGACATTCCCGTAAAAATGCCTTCACGCCTGCTTCGGTTACGTTCCCGTGCTGGGTTCAGAATATTCAGTCAAAAGCTCCGGTCAAAGTTTTTAAGTAAAAAATTCATCTGTGGTGCATTCAGCAGCCTAGAAACTTCTGATATCCTTCAAAAAAGGTATACTCGTTTCCTCTTCGCTAATATAGGATCGATGCTAAGGGTCACGGGTTATTGCGGCTTGGGAGAAATGTTTGACGTTAATAATAATCATGGGTAGTGGGAGATTAGGCTTTTACATGGTATGACTAATCATGCAGTGTGAACCTTCCCACTGTTGAAACCATGGAAGTACTGTATAGCTGTGTCATCCTTGTTAAGAATGATCAGCAGTGCACATCCACCGAGCCCCAACTGGGACTCACACCCGGGATGAACGATTGTACGTCGAGCACCTTAATCACAAGGCTATCCGAGCTGGCTCTCAACGGTTTATCAAACTCATTCACTGCATAATATAGCGACCCCGTTGTAATTAGACTCCTACAGAGAAGTCGACCATCATCGGGTTCACTCGGTTTGCGGGAAATACTCTCCTAACATTCAAAGTCGGTGTCGAAAGATTGCTTCGTCGTGTGGCGTCTAAGTTCAATTAAACGTCGATGGCCAGCTCGGGTAGCTCTGTGAACAAGGTGTTCAACTCACAATCGTTCATCCCAGCTTCAAGTTGCAATTGAGGCTCAGTAGGTGTGCACAACTGATGTTATCTAACAAGGATGAAACAACTTTACTACGCTTCCCTGGTTTCAATGGGTAGCTGGATGTTCACACAGCATGATGGATCCCATCACGTCATTATTAGTTTAAAGCAGGACAGAAGTCACCCAAGCATATGAAGGTCAAATGTTTACTTCACTTGAGTGCATTCATCGTTCGTACATACTATGTATGACAGCAGCATGTTGTCTCAGCTAAAACTCTTGAAACTTCAAAAGTAGGCATGTAACTTGTCTTCGAAACACGCTTCTATGATCCCACTTCGCCTCCCGGACTCAGCCTTGGTCCCCTTTCACTCATCGCGTATCTGACCGTCCAGTGTCTATTGCTCGTGTCCGGGCTGGCTTCGGGATGGCTTTGAGCGAGGGGATTCAACGCGCACTTCTATAGAATGGATCCAAGTGAGCAGTTTTTTGTGTAGAATTCAATCGCACGGTTCTGTGCAATTCAAGGGTAATAGACTGAGGCACCGATACTTGTTCGTCGTTTTTGTGTGCGCACTTTGACTGCAATTCTCCTGAGTCTGCAGTTGAATTCTACCGTGCTTTGTCCCAACTGCTTCGAAGTGTGCCTTCGACGGAAGTCGTGAGCATTGCTGATGATTTCACCGCCAAAGACGACTGTCTGAGGATTACGCGAGAACCCATGAGAGGCCCATTTACTATTACGTCCGATCGAACTAACAACGGAGATCATCTCACCCAGTTGTTTTCTTACCATAGACTGTTTCTGGTGAGTAAAACCTTTAGCCGCAAAAAGAGGGGGGGGAGAGAGAGATTCACCTGAGGTCCTGCCACTGTTTTAAAGCCTTAGACTCAGATTGACCATTTTGGCATAGGTCACCGCTGGCCCACATCAATCGAAGCTTGCAGTTCGCTCCGGTCAACGCCTATGGGCGCACATCAAGCCTTGATGCGTGATTGCTTCTGTTGGAGTTTCATCATGGTCGCACAAATCCACCCCTGGCGCACAGGTGCTTCCAGACGGTAATCGTCACTCTGATTCCCACGCAAAGCTATCTACGCCGTTATCAAAGGAACCAGATACCCAGGATCCAAATAAATACTGGCGACAGGACACTAACGCCTTCTGCGCTGCATCTAGTGCCCTAAAGACTCCTGTTCATATAAACCATTCAAACGATGGTTATCTCCGCTAGATGCTCTCAGATTCGTCCCTCCGTATGTCACTTTCAGTGATGTGTGCAAACCCCTGAGCCGTCTGTCAACAAGGCGTTCGAGAAGTACAAGATAGAAAAGGTTGCAGGTGTTCACAAAAGTCGCAAACTGTACCCTTTGATTAAACATGCCGGACCACGGAAACCAGGTGTAAGATAGATAATCAGAGGATCCAAGGGCCCACTTATTCAATCACAAGAACTTCATCTGGCTCGTTGTCGGAGAACTTTCAAGGACTGTTCAATTGATCTACTTGCAAAGTGGGCCTTTCGATAATACTAATGAGATATAATGCAGGCAAATAGTACTTCTCCATTGGAAACAGAGGTTATCCAAGAGATAAATTTTCTAAAACGATACAAAGCTACTGGAGCAGATAAGTTGTTTCCTTTGTTCTTCAATGAGAGAACTGAAGCCACGGTGATCTGGGTTGACGAATAGATTTCCAGGGAAGGTGTTCCTCGGTGACTATACTGATTTACATGGAAAGTGCAAGTCCTGTGAAAAAGACAGAAATTAACTTGGCAGTTGTCATATCCAAATTACCCACCGAAATTCTCCTTTACCGGCTGTGCAACACTCAAGAGAGGTGCACGCGTGAGAATCGAACCAGTTTGAGGTCCGGTCAGGTTTGCATCGATCACATCATTACGATAAATCGAACAGCACAGGCACATTTTCCGATGTTCCATGATCTGTCTTCTTCGATCTGAAAGTGGCATTTGAGTCATTCAACAGCAAAGTTCTATGGCACTAACTCTCACTGAAGGGTGTGATGGCGAATTTCATTTATCTTTTTCAACCACTGACTGCGAACAGCAGAAGGAAGCTGCGTTTGGGCGGATGATCTTCCACTCGAGTTTACCAGAGGAACCGGTGTGCGACCGAGTTGCTCTCCATCGCCCTTCATTCTCAAATTAGTGGTTGAATCGACTCTGGAAATAGCCAGGTCCCTATTCTCTTGTGAGAATGGTGGAGTCAATCTTCGCTGGGTCAACAGACTGTCTATCTGAATTAGAATATGCGAATGATGTTGTGCTTTTGATTGGATGTCCAGGTAAGTTGAACTTTTTTGTAAATTGTTTGAGGAATAGTGTAGCAGCGTTTGGGATGCGTTTTGCATCTCCAAAGTGTATAATGCTGCTGGTGAACTGAGTTGGACCCACACTAGACGTTGTTCTGGCAGAAGGAGGCTTAGCGGAAATAAACATTTTTTCAAACCTGGGTAGCGATATATCACCAGGTAATCAGATACTGAATGAAGTATTGTCCGGCCTACAGAGGGCGCATTTGGATTTCGTCATGTTGTGCCGCTTGTGTTGCGGGTGTGGCCATGCGATTGTCTGTCAACGGCAATAATCATCCAATTCATGAGAACGGAGAGAAGACATAAGTCGCGAGATGCAAGCATTTCGTTTACTCTTGTCAACCGCGGACGTAAAACGTGTCAGTATATATACATGGTACGGTAGGGGGGGAGGGTAATTGCAACAGTAAAGTAGGCACGATCGAAAGTTCTTATAGTGCGTACGTTGGGGAGAGTGAAGTCTGTCGTGTTAACGCCAGGGTAAACAAACATTTTGGGTCAATCGTTTTTGTGCACAGAGTGTTGGCTGATGCATCATGATTAGAATAGCTTCACTGAACGCTAGTAGTTTCGGTACTGGATTGCGCAACAATGCTTTGAAACACTGGGTCAGGTCAACTTTGTGACCTGATGCGATCAAGTGTCTTCCAATCGAAGAAGCTGGCGGTTTCACGTCGTTGTGTATTGCCCCAGCAGGTTGCGTCATCAAGTTTGACAGCCATTTGGGTATGTGTTCTGACACTCGTTGAGTCAAGCAACGATCCGTCCTGCCAATGTATACGTCACCGCAACTGCAAGTGAACTGATAGACAATATGTGAGACATTGGGATCAGCAAGACTATTTGAGTGATTTTGAAAACATAACCTTTTGGTCGTCTGCAGCAAACGCAACTGCGCCACTGTGTATGTGTGCCTTAGAGCTGACTTGAGATTACAATTTATTTGATTGAATAAATGATCTCCTTTGAAAGGTAAAGTGATAAAAACTTGCTTCTTTTCCACGTTCATTGTTTTCTCGCGCACAAATCTCGGCCTCTGATGTTGTCTGATAAAGTTCTCCGGATAACCGTTAGCCAGCAGCGTTCGTTTTATGAACTCTTCTTCGTCTTGAATTTGATCCTCTGTACATATTTTCTGGGCTCTGTTGAAGAGAGTTTTAACCAATCCACGTTTGTAAGCCACTGCGGCGAAGCTGGAGAATTGTAAATAACGACCGCCCCACGTTGCTTTTCGGTGGATTCTGCGCTGTAGAGTCCCATCCTGACGCCTGGTTAATAGAATATCTAGAAAGGACAAACTACTATCACTTTCCGGAAAGTATCTGTTCCATCTTTCCGATGCGCAGCGCTTCAAACTGGACACTACTCCAGAGAACAATATGCTGATAGAGAAACAAATATCAAGACAACTCCAAATTTTACTCCTACATGGTTTCATTTCTGAAACTACATACAAGAAGCTCAAACCACTTGGAACACAGACGCCCTACTTGAGAGGATCACCGAAAGTACACAAGCCTGGAGTCCCTTTGAGGCCAATATTATGCATGCAAAACTCGGCTTATCACAAACTTGCCCGATGGCTCGTAGAGATTCTTGTCCCCGTTCGGAAACACATAACACCATTTTGTCTACAAGACTCATTTGAACTCGCGAATTTGTTAAACAGTATTGCAGTGAGTTCAGACAAAATGTATTCCATCGATGTTGAATCCCTTTTTACAAAGGTTCCTCTTCGTGAGACAGTAGATTATCTATGTGATTTTATTTCTTCGCACAACTTTCCCCTGCCTATTCCTGTAGAATATCTTAAAGAACTCATTCTTTTATGCACAGAAAACATTCGGTTCAACTTTGAAGGTAAAGCTTACAAACAAACGGATGGTGTGGCCATGGGAAGCCCTCTGGGCCCAACCTTGGCAGATGTATTTTTGGGTATGATCGAAAAACAGCTCTGTGATAATGTTTCCCAATTTCTATTTTACAGACGATACGTGGATGATATTTTAATTTTTACGACTGAAGAACGTTTTATCCCTTTTGTTAAAGTTCTTAACTCTATTCACCCAAACCTCAGTGTATCTCACGAAGAAGAACGTGATAATAGTTTGTCCTTTCTAGATATTCTATTAACCAGGCGTCAGGATGGGACTCTACAGCGCAGAATCCACCGAAAAGCAACGTGGGGCGGTCGTTATTTACAATTCTCCAGCTTCGCCGCAGTGGCTTACAAACGTGGATTGGTTAAAACTCTCTTCAACAGAGCCCAGAAAATATGTACAGAGGATCAAATTCAAGACGAAGAAGAGTTCATAAAACGAACGCTGCTGGCTAACGGTTATCCGGAGAACTTTATCAGACAACATCAGAGGCCGAGATTTGTGCGCGAGAAAACAATGAACGTGGAAAAGAAGCAAGTTTTTATCACTTTACCTTTCAAAGGAGATCATTTATTCAATCAAATAAATTGTAATCTCAAGTCAGCTCTAAGGCACACATACACAGCGGCGCAGTTGCGTTTGCTGCAGACGACCAAAAGGTTATGTTTTCAAAATCACTCAAATAGTCTTGCTGATCCCAATGTCTCACATATTGTCTATCAGTTCACTTGCAGTTGCGGTGACGTATACATTGGCAGGACGGATCGTTGCTTGACTCAACGAGTGTCAGAACACATACCCAAATGGCTGTCAAACTTGATGACGCAACCTGCTGGGGCAATACACAACGACGTGAAACCGCCAGCTTCTTCGATTGGAAGACACTTGATCGCATCAGGTCACAAAGTTGACCTGACCCAGTGTTTCAAAGCATTGTTGCGCAATCCAGTACCGAAACTACTAGCGTTCAGTGAAGCTATTCTAATCATGATGCATCAGCCAACACTCTGTGCACAAAAACGATTGACCCAAAATGTTTGTTTACCCTGGCGTTAACACGACAGACTTCACTCTCCCCAACGTACGCACTATAAGAACTTTCGATCGTGCCTACTTTACTGTTGCAATTACCCTCCCCCCCTACCGTACCATGTATATATACTGACACGTTTTACGTCCGCGGTTGACAAGAGTAAACGAAATGCTTGCATCTCGCGACTAATGTCTTCTCTCCGTTCTCATGAATTGGATAAAGGGGACCCAATGTTCCAAATAATCATCCACTTAGGTACGACGACTTAACCATTGAACGATTTTTTATCGTTTGTCTCCGAATTTATTTACCGGAGTTTTCTGTCTCTCATCATCAACTGATTGAGTGGGGTTAGGCTTCGTCTTTTCGTTGGCCATTAACCTGTCAGGCGTGATATAATCTCCGGCTTATGGGAGACATTGCTCATAGTTCTCCATATCGTGGAGACACAAGTTATCACATTACGACGAGGCGACATGTCATTTTGATAGAATTTCGACATGGATAGTTTCGAAGCCTCTTATTACTTTCGTTTAGCTAGTCAGTTCAGAAAAAGTACAAATGCCGATAGATATTGAGAGAAACGATTGTCACAATTAAGACATTCAACATAGAGTTTGATTTGTTTTTCTTCATCCAGAAAAAGTATTTCATGCCGGTCTATTTTAGTTATTTTATATAAGGAAGCGATCACGTCGGAATCCAGCTTCCTGTGGTACTTCTATAGACTAGAAAGATTACCAAGAGGCTGTTATGAATCATTTTCAAGCTTTCCGGAAAAATCGTGTCCCAACATTCCTTCTTGTTTACTGGACAATAGCTTTCGTAAGTTGATCAATCCAGTTTGTTTTTCACGCTTGTACGTGTACTTCATCATATAGGTTCACTTAAAATGGTGCCGGTGAGTTATTAGGTTTTTTTCTTCCGGTGTCCACTGATGTACAAGTTATCGTGCCTTTTTTCTTCCTCGTCTTCTCACGTTGGTGGGCTTGATTTTGTTTCGGACTTCGAGCAGTCATCGACCGATCTCGCTTGAATTGCTTTTGGACAAAAAGCGACTGCCTTTGCGATCAATAAGTGGGCTGTGTGTGTAGTGATTGTTTCGTCTTTGTCGGTGCTAGATCGTCCCAGAAATTTGTGCCTTACGTTGTTATCAATGTACAGCAGCGTTTTAAGATGACAAAGGAAAACCAGTTCAGTGGTAGGAGATTCTAAATACCGCAGATGTCTTCATCAAGTCGATGAAAAGTCATAACCCATATTAGACACTATCGTCTGAGCATATCCATCAAACCTCAGTTTGCACAGGAACCCACGATATGTGAGCCCCGTTTTGGAGTTGGATCTGAGTGGTTTGTCCGCTTCAACATTGCACCAACTATTGTCCATCCACTGCTGCATTTTCATGTCAGAAACTGGTCACCCCCACCACTTTGACTCCTGTGGTGGATGCAACTTCTGTGGGCGTCGCACATAACCCAGGGAGTTTGGTTACTTGAGATTTTTCATTAGTGGATAAAGGCGATTTGGTGGGTTATGGATGGTGACTCACCGAAGGTTGATTTGAAACAAGCAGCCGTTTAAAGACGGCCTGATTATGTGTGGCACTAGTGGTAGTGGTGTAACAGGCAGGGGCAATGCTCTTCCGACGAGGGTAGCACGTGTGATCTGCAAAAGCACAAAAGGGAAAAACTTCATGAGCCGAGGCCCAGTAAGTGTATCAACGGCACCAACACTTACATTAAACGAACAACAAGATGGCGGCCTCCAATCTGGCCGTTACACTGCTCCCCCCACAAAAGAACACTGCCCCCAGTGTTCTTTATTCCAACACACTACAGGAGCCTTAACTCTCCGGGAACCACACCTTGGGTAGGCCATACCACAAGACCTCTCCTGGGCCACACCAAATCCACGCCTCAGATCACTTCACAATTATCTCCTCGGCCCATATCAGGTCTATCTTCAAGGCCTCCCACTCCCCTCAATGCGGTCCCGCCGTGGGTGCCAAAAATGTAACAGGCAGGGGCAATGCTCTTCCGACGAGGGTAGCACGTGTGATCTGCAAAAGCACAAAAGGGAAAAACTTCATGAGCTGAGGCCCAGTAAGTGTATCAACGGCACCAACACTTACATTAAACGAACAACAAGATGGCGGCCTCCAATCTGGCCGTTACAGTGGTACGACATTCCTGCACAGGACTTAATCTCACGCGTGGCAAAAACACTTCGGGGTTCGTGGATTACGGTGCGGAAGTCGAACAGATTACACACTGAAGGCCATCTTCTGTCAAGTCGGAAACAGAAGAGAAAAGGTTGACAATTAGGCAACCTTTCGTGCTTCTGCTAAGCACAGTCAGTTATTTACCGCTGAAGATTGTATGTTCTGTTTCACTGTGCGTGATACATTATTGAATGAAAATGTTTGCTGTCCTCCGTCTGGATTTCCGCTATTTTCGGTTCTTCAACTCTGGGCAAAAGATCCTGTTACTAATCGTCGGTCGTTCTTTGGTTCATTTCACTAAATACACTGTCATGAGTTCCTGAATTTTAATCTTACGGAGTTTTTCATCGAAAACTTAGCCCTTTTCGATCTAATCAGTTTTATTTTATTATCCGAACGGTTTTTGGCGACTTTGTTTGGATCGACTACTCTTCTCACAGTGTGCGGTTCCGGGTTTACTCGAGCCTATACATCACCAAACGGACATCTTGCCGTTTCTCTGACGCAAGTTAGTTATCCGTCAGAGGGTTTTTGATAACAACCAAAATCTTGAGTAAGGCGATAGATCGCATTCCAAGGACGTGCGCGTCCACCTTGTCTTTTAAATGGGTTGATCGAATTCAAGTATGGCAACTTAGACGTGAACGGCCTTGTTTGCTTGTTTCCGGTTCTGACGTGTGTGTGTCTGTATGCACGGTGAACTTTTTCAAGTTCCAAGCCACATATGAACCATTTGTTACAAGGATGCGAGTTGTGATGCGGTTATTTTACTCCGAACAATCAGTGGGGTACCTAATGTGGATACTGACCAGATTTTAGAAGTTGAACCTCTGTGTGTTCTGCCAGCCGCTATTTATGTTTTTTCCCCTTCCCTGGATAGATTCCCAAGGTCACTGATTCGTCTGTCATGACTTTGCATGATCTTATGTTTTTCGGCCGTTCGTTATCTCGATGTCATGTGAGTTCGTCTTCCTATCGATCTAGGTGGAATCACGTGTATCGTTGTTGGTCCGTTTTGTTTTTCATAAATACCAGCTCAGTAGTTGTGAAATGGACAAAACACCGAGGAGGTAGTTTCCATTCATGAGTCACCACAGTTTGATTCCACTGCGAACATTATTGACACCAAAGCGTTAGCACTGAATACGAATTACGGGTTTATGTTTAGTGCACGTGTTACCATTAAACTTAGCCAGTTTTTGTACTGTCTCCTTTGAGCCAACCCACCAGGGCGACTATATTTGACAAACTTACGTGTCCACCCACCATACCATTAAAAATGCGCTGCCACTTTAAACACGATCCAGATAAATCCATTTATCTTGGAGAATGTATCTCAGATGGTGCAAAATGCTATAGAACCCACTTTTGGAAGAATGGCAAGAACAACCAGCGGGTTTCGGAACTTAATGGTCTTTATTGGTAATGACTGAAACACAGCGTTCAGGCTGGCTAATTGATTCTGGACATTTTCAGCAGGTTAAAGTCTGACCTGTGAACGGGTTGATCCATGTCCTTGGTGTTCTAGTTCAATGAAATTGGCTGCATGTATGACGGAGTTCTAATGTTGAGAGATTATTGGTCTCATTAGATTTCCGGAATTATCAGGAGGAGAAATTCATACACTAATCTAATGTAAGAGTCAGCCATCTGCATTCCTTTTAAGACTACTGACTTGGACTTTCGGTCCTCAAAAGTTGCATGTCGAACCATTTCTGTTGAAGGCCGGAGTTCGGCTAGCCATTCCTTAGTCAAGTTTACCGTTATTTCATCCAAAAATATCGATACCAGTTCCCTCGTACCTTTGAACAAAGTAGTAGAGGGGATCTACCGTGACATGCATCGTTTATTGTTGTTCATAATTAATGCATTTCTAACCCATAACTGTAACTGTGTTAGCCACAAAGATGATGTTACCGAAAACGAGCTTGTTCGCTATTCGTGTTTTCTATATATAATGAAATGGGATTATTCAGGGAATTACGCAATCGCAAAGAAACTCTGGTTATCAAGAAGCTGAATCATTATTTGTGCTTCGAGACCAGACTTGAATAAACGAAAGAATCAATAGATTTTCTATGCAATTGTATTGATCGGAATGAATTTCCAAAGGCTTACTGGAAGACTTTGAGATGTGTTCGAATAAGACCAGATGCAATCATGCCGAAAAGTCACGCAAGAAACCAACTAGACACCTTACGTATGAACATAACTCAGTTTGAACGAAACAGTGCGCCGCACAGACACATCCTCGACCAATTAGACGAGGAACAAAGAACCAGATTCGAACAGTTTGCCAAGGACGTGATCGCAAAACGTGGTAGTAAGAAACTCGCCAAACTACAGGACACGCTAAACGAGACAAAACCAAGAACAAACCTGCCGACTGATCCAGAGCGGTATGTGCATAACATTTCCCGTTTGTCTGTGGATAAACCAACATTGGAATCGTTATCACTATGACTGAATTTCTGTTGTCCTACCTCTAAGAACGATCAGTTAGACGAGGAGGTACAGTTTGAAAACTTACATGCTCAAACCTGCTCCTTGACAGCGACATCACAACAAGCGACTGACGATTTCAAAACTACCCTAGTTGACTGCTCGCATCAATGTCGTCGAACCCAAAGGAACAGTAGAAGTATTCTTAATAATCAACACAGAGAGGCACTGAGAAAGTTAAGGAATAACAATGACATCGTCGTCTCGAAACCAGACAAAGGATCCGGGGTTGTCCTTATGGACCGTACAGATTATATCGCTAAGACGAATGATATACTTAAGATCCAAGAAAGTTCAAGAAACCAGAAGGAGAAAAGGACAAAACTAGAACAGTAGAGGAGCAACTAACCAAAGCTCTAAAGTCACTAATAGAGCTCAGTGTTATCTCCCATACAACCCTAGAACAGGTAAGACCAACTGGTACCACTATTCTTCGACTTTACGGGTTACCAAAGGTTCACAAATCATGAATACCATTGAGACCGGTACTCGACATGAGTTCATCTCTGTATCACTCAGTTGCCCGATGGCTTGTAGATGCACTTGAACCGGTTCACCGAAAGATTGCCCGCTACAGCCTGAAAGACACCCTTCAATTCATAAAACTGATCAGCGAGCGACATGCTGAAGATCTAACGATGGCCTCTTTGGATGTGACATCTTTGTTTACCAACGTGCTCCTTCTAGAAACGATCAATTATTTGTGCGGTTTCATCGTAGAAAACGAAGTCAATATCGGTATTTCATTAACCAATCTGAAGGAACTACTGTTACGATGCACTTTCAATGTCCAGTTTACCTTCAACGGAAAATTATACCATCAGACCGATGGAGTAGCTAGGGGGTCACCTCTACGCCCCTTACTTGCTGATATATTCATGGCTAAACTAGGAAACGGGAAACTTAGCTATACAATAGAAAGTCTACCCTTCTACTGTTGATACGTAGATGATATTTTTGTCCTAAGTGACAGTCCTACACGGCTGGAGTCATTGGTGGAGGAGTTCAGTCAGGCACATAATGCGGTTGACTTTAAGTCGGAAGTAGAAGAAAGGAATGCTTTCCACTTCCTAGAAGTGCTTCTTTTAAGAGGTTGTGATGGAAAACTGCTCCGTCGCGTTTATCGCAAACCAAAGTGGACAGGCCAGTACACCAATTTCGCCAGCTTTGTACCTATCGGACGTAAACATAATCTTATTCGCTCACTCGCAGCCCGTGTGCGAATGAATTGCTCGAATGAGACGGCGAGTGAAGAATTATACATTTTGAAGCAAACGCTATTGGATAGCGAATGCTCCGAGCGCTTCATTCAAAAGAACATAGCAGAAAGGGCAACGAGACAAGCGCTAGTGACCGTGAAGAAGAAAGATTTATACATTCATCTCCCTTTCAAAGTAGATGACAAAAGCGAGTTACTAATAAGCTGCTTGGAAAAAGCAGTCGCTCGCACCTTCCCCGCTGCCACACTGCGTGCTCACTTCAACAGCCGACCAGTGATCTCGACGAACCTAAAAGACAAGTTACCTGTCCTCACCTCATCCATGCTAACTTATTCGTTTGTTTGTTCATGTTCGGCAAGCTATATAGGTAGAACGACGCGGAAACTGTCACAAAGGATCAAAGAGCACAAACCAACTTGGATGTCGACGGGAGACAGAAAATCCATCACCAGCGCGATTGTGGCACACCTTGCGGACACTGGACATCGCGTAAACGACGACGCGTTCAAAATAGTCTACAGAGTCCCTACGAACGCACCGAAGGCCGCTCGGAAACAACATCTAGCAACGGCAGAGGCTGTGGCAATCAGATTATTCAATCCATCACTTTGTTCTCAGAAACGTTTCTTTAAGGCACTCAAACTACCCTGGCCGCGATCTGAGATCGACCCTGGAGCTCAATGTGACCCATACGTTGACCCTTTGGTCGAAACCGGAAGTGGATAATTCCCGAAACCCATGTTCATTGTTTCACTGGTCCCTTTCCCAACCACGAAACAATAACATTTCCCCTCCTATCTTTCCTAACTACACAACACCAACTTTGATGACCATCCAATCAAACTTTAGCACACAGACATTGTTCATAATTTATGCATTTCCAGCCTATAAATGTAACTGTAATAGCCACGAGGATGTTACCGAAAGCGAGCTTGTTCGCTATTCGTGTTTTCCATGTATAATGAAATGGGATTATTCAGTGAACTAGAGTAAAGGAACACACAACCGGTCCAGCAGACAGTGCCAGGTTACCTTTTGAAGGAACTGAATTGAACTGAACCATTCTACGGAGAACGTACTCGGACAAGGGTTCGGAATTTACATTTTGACTGCATCTTTTGTGTTCGCAAATCATGACGTAGGTGAAAGAAACTTGAACTGTTCCTATAAGAGCTTCGTTTAAGCCACTTGATTACCGACTTGAGTCTGAATCCGCGAATCGGTAACTTTATTTACTAGTTCGTGCTGGACACCTAATTCATTCGCTGCCCATACATCGATACTTATTCATTCTCCGCAATGCCAGCTGCCCGCACGTTGTACGTCCAGTGAAGTTGACTCTTTTTGATTGCTATGCTTATTATGGTCGTTACGTGTTGATGTTTTCTATTGGTTGTCACTTGACTGTATCCATCGTAGTCAGATTCACTTGGAATAAATATTTCAGACTATGGTCCGGTCGTTCTGGTTGCGGATGAAACAGTTCGCTTATACTTGGCCCCCGTGGATTATTGTTCCTTATTGGATGAATTATATATATATATATATATATATATATATATATATATATATATATATATATATATATATATATATATATATATATATATATATATATATATATATATATATATATATATATATATATATATATATATATATATATATATATATATATATATATATATATATATATATATATAGTATGTCACTGTGATAAATTCGATCTACGAACTGGCCATAACAATAGGTACGAAATCTGGCCATGTGTGAATAAAGCGCACTCGCCCAAGTACCACCAACTTCATTATCGTAGGCTATACCACGAACAGCTCTACTCTGATGTTAGTAATCTTAGCCATTCCGCAACTGAAAGTCAACCGCAATTGCCGCCCAAGTACGCAGTAACTGGATGCTATCAATGTTCAGCGGTCGTTTACACAAACAACCGGTAGACCACTAGGAACAAGTCATTATTCTGGTAGCTATCGCGGGCTTCATTCCAGAAACTGTTTCACTAAAGATCCACGTGAGGAGCACAATACATACGACTCAGTTGTTGCATATGCTCAATTATAAAATCCAAGTGTTGGACTCTGTTGCCGTTCACTGGGCTTTGTTACGTAGAATTTGCTCGGACGAACTTCCATCCGTAAGCTTTTCTCACAAACTCGAGCTATTTTTCCGGTCCGGAGGTTCGATGGAAGAAAATAATAGGAATCGGGCCACCCAATTATAAAGTCGTCCAGAATGTGACGGTAATTTTTGTGTCCCGAATTCAGTACGCAACAGGAAGGCATGCTTGACGGATGAACTTGTATTCGGTGGGAACGTACAGCAAGCGCAGGTACATGCAAGAAAGTGAAAACGCAAACACGCAGGCAAGTGCGTGAGTCAACGCAATCGAAAGTGTAAGACAACTGTACAGTCGGATTATTGGGCGCAAAGTCGTGCAACATGTGCTACGATTTGATTGGTCGGTGTTGTCCAGGACGAAGCACGGCGAACGTCAGCTGTGTACGTGTCTGTACGACTTCAGGTGTGCCCATGATTCCGAGACATTTGGATTGAGTGTATGCAGTGTGAGTGTGCGTGCAAGTGTCTGTCCAAGCACGACTGTTCGAGCCAAGCACAACTTTGACAGCCTCTGAACTGTCATATTCCTCCACCTAAGTGGACTGAACTATGATGCGTAGATGTTGCATGTCTTCTTTGGTTTCTTTTATATGAATCCCGTATTCCGCCTATCGAAATGTTGATGCGCTATGTGGTGTGTTAAACGAGAAAATGTCAATGACATCAACATAATGTCTGAATAAACTGTAACTAGTCGACGTTCTTCTTGCTGCGGGTACTCTTTCTCAAGGCACCTTTAGAATCAAATCTTTATTTTGCCCGTGTCGTTGATTCTCCCTGGTTTGTTTCAGTTCAGATGGAGCTGACTTAAATGACATTTTTAAGCATCTCACTTCTTTCTCACGAGTGATATATTTATTACAGAGTTTTTCAACTATGTTGACAAGCGATAAGATAATCGCTTGCCTAACGCAATGCGGATGGGCTGAATCACGGTGTAAATATTTGTCAGTGTGTGGGTTTTTTGCGAACGCTGGTGGTGGAATTTTGGGGGCCATCCGCCTTCATACGGCAGTTTGGATATGTTATTACTCTCTCAGTATTCTCTGTGCCTGTCGTACCAGCGATGGAACTACGTTGTTTGTTAATAGAATGAACGAATTCATCTGTGTTTGGATTTAGTAACTACGAATGCATCATCAAAGAATCTTACATATACATGCGGAAGGGCTTTTGACAGCAGCAAAAGCTTTGGATTCGATTGAATGTAGAAAAGGACTGGCAACAGTTAGGGAGAAGGGACTTCATGGCAACGCCATCTGTTTGTCTGTATTGATTGCATTCGAAAGTAAGATAATTTCAAGTGAGATAAAGTTCTAAACAAATAATAAATTCTGATGAGTTTTTCGGATTTCGGCTTTGCAAAGAGACGTCGGAGATCAATAGGAAATGTTGATGATCCAAACTGTTTTTTTCTGGTAGCACGTGTTTAGAGAGATCAAACGAATACTAGATAATCAGTGGCAAAGTGTGACCAGATTAACGGCCACTGTGATCGGATGACTGCAAAAGTGTATTCTGTCAGTTATACTTCTCGCGGTTCCAAATATACCGAACCAGTGCTTCTGGGGCACGTTTCCCACGTGTCTGTGAACACTCAGTAAGGTGTTTCGTTGTTCAGATCGCCCACTCGCATGCATGTCTTCATTCCTAGTGTCCCTCAGCTCTGGTTATCTGTTCTTCGAGTTCATCACCTACGTTCCGTCTCACCAAATGAACTTTCTGCTCTTTATTCTTGCCGTTTGCACGTTGTTCATAAGTTGGCGATATCATTGACATACAGACAGCACTGATGATTGTTCTGACTTCTGCAACTTCTTCGTTGTATTCTGCAACCAGAGCGTAGTGCTATCTGATTTCTGGTATTCGTGACCCAGGTAATGACAGTTTGTAAACAGAGTACAACTAGTACGCAGTAATGAGCGCAAATACATTGTCAACTGTTTTGGATTGTGAAGAATGAAAATCAACAGATCCATCTGTGCATCCGGTGAATTCTTATTTTCTTCGTTCAGCAATCTAGTCTAAACACCATTCTCTGATGGTCAAATGTCCTCCTTGACATACTGTTCATTTTGACTTGGAAAATACGTCGACCTACTTTTCTTCAATGTTTTCGTATTCACTTCTCTCTTCGCTCATGATTCACGATGGGCCCTAGGATCAAAAAGGATGAGATCACTTTGACCGCGGGTGACTCGATTTCAATTCCGACTGACCCGGAAGTCACTGAAGAGCTGAAAATGAGTTTGTCTCGTTTTAGTGTTATCTCCCCGATGACTCGGATGTTCTGGGAAGCGCACAACTAACCGATGGACTTAACTGAGTAAGAAGTTAATAAGAACAAAAAAGACATATTGCCAGATGCAAGCATTTCGCTCACTCTTGTTGATTACGTACGTGAAACATCAATTTCTTTATGATACGATACATGAGATATAGAGTGGAAAAATGAGAAAAATGTCTTTCATAAAGAATGCGGAAATTCGTGTGGTTTTTTTGGCTGATACCAAGGAAGACGGATTGCTATGACTGTTTCTCTGCACCAAGAGGAGGGTTTTCTGTCCTAATCAACACAGCTTCACTGAACGCTAATAGTTTCGCATTTCGGTTGCGTAGTCGCACTTTGGGTGACCGGTTAAAGTCAACTCGAGGACCTGTTGAAAGTCGATTTCTCGCCATAGCCGATGCTGTATTTCTTGCCGGAATTTGTTTTGTGTAGTCCAACTGAGTCATTGATTACAAAAGCCATTTTGGAATGAGTTCAGTTACTCATTGAGCCAAGTATGGTTCTGTTCTGTCAAAAAACATGTCCTCGCAGATGCGAATGAACTGGTAGACAAAATATGAGGCATTAAGAGCAATATGGCTGTCAGAGTGATAATTGAATCTTAATCTTCTAGTGGTCTGCACTAGGCGTAATTGAGCTACCATATATGTTCGGTTTACAGCGGAGCTTTAAATGGCGTAAATGATGCAAAATGTGATCACCTTTACCATCACGACGAGACTGCACCTTGACGTGGTGTGATGGCTTGTGCGCCTCTATGACCTAAAGAGCTATACAGGATGGCTTCCTTAAGCCGGAGATGCAATCATACCTGACAGGTCAATGGGTAAAGGTCAGAAAAAGCCCAGTCTCCTGGTCCTCCAGGTTGGGGGTCGATTTGAGCTGGCAGCTCAGTCGGAAAAATCAGTAGAAGAATAACTGATCCAAGCAAATGGGCTTCCACTAAGCCATCCCGCTGCCTTGCGGATAGGTTCTTGTTAGAACTAAAGGCTTTGGATGAGGACCCTAATCGTTCTCCTGCTTTGTGGCTGGACACCCTAGCAGTCCCCGTCCAACATCGCCCATGAACTGCACGAATACAAAGAATTCCATACTGCATCGGTCGTCGCGCAGGATAATGAGGACCACGCTGCCCATTGCATCGAGTGCATCGGGTGGGTAGTGATAAGTGAGCTACTGCTCAGAGTTCCCTCTCTTTTATTCAACCTTTGTCTTCTATCCTTAACCATCCCTCTTTGCCCCATCTATCCACCCATAATGCTCCCACTGATGACACGGTCAATACTCGCAACGATTCACTGACAAATAGTATCGGGAATAATCCTGTATTGTAACTCACATTTTCTCAAGCCCCGTCAGCCTCTCAATCTCGGCTCCTTCAACGTGCGTACACTCATGCAGGCCGGTCAGCAGGCGTGCCTAGTACTCACAATAAATTCTCTGAAGATTGATGTCTGCTATTTAAGCGAAACGCGTATCCAGGATTCGAGCAGTGTAATTCAACTAACTGCTCCTGGTATCTCATCGAGGTATATTCTGCGCACTTCAGGAGACGAAGCAGCTAGAGCTGTGGGTCAACGTGGTGTAGGAATTGTCTTGACTGAGAAGGCTGAGGCTGCCCTTCTAGACTGGATCCCGGTTAATAGTCGTTTATGTGCTGTGAGACTCCAGGGGTCAGTCGGGGTTCGAAAGGATAGTTGTGTTAAGCGCAATTTGTTTGTGATCTCGGCATACGCCCCAACAGACTGCAGCTCAGACTTGCAGAAAGATGAGTTCTATGATGCCCTCGCCACTCTCGTTCGCAGCAGTGAAGGTTCTGACATTGTAGTGCTAGCTGGCGACTTCAATGCACAAGTTGGCAAACTTAGTGTCAGAAGCTTGTTTAGGTGGGCGTTGTGCTTTAACTGCTGAGCGTACAGATAACGGGGATGGGCTTCTCCAGTTTTGTGCAGACAATCGATTGTTCTTGTCTAGCACCAATTTTCGACACAGCTCGCGTCGCACATGGCGCTCTAACTCTACAGGTACTTTGAGTCAAATTGATCATATCGCCGTAAGCTACCGATGGCGCAGTTCTGTTCAGAACTGTAGATCTTACTGGTCCACGTACGTAGAGTCGGACCATGCCTTAGTTTTAATGCGATTATCTCTCCAGCTCCATGGTCATCGTCGCAAACCGCAAACCCGATTAGCCGTGCAACGTTTGTCTGATCCAGAAGTTTCCACCCGTTATGAGCAGAAGTTAGCACATGAGCTAGGATCCACGGAGAACAGTAATGTAGATGAGCATTGGGCTCATATCAAACAGGCGATGCACGTTGCAGCAGGTTTTACCTGTGGTCCTCGATCCGTTGTCCATCAAAGACACTGGATCTCGCAAGAGTCGTTGAGTATAATGGAGCAAAAGCGTCAGCTTTCGAACTGTAAGGAGATGAATAAGATGCGGATAAAGCTGCAAAGACAAGTTACGAAAAGCCTTGAGAATGATCGCGAAAATTGGTGGGTTGAGGTACCCGAAGAAATGGAAATAGAAGCTGCTTCAGGTAACAGTCAAAGACTGTTCAAACTTATTCGTGACACCGGTGGACGGCGAACTCAGGTCAGTGAAACGATTTGCGATAGAAATGGAGAACCCATCCACAGCAAACAGCAAAGGCTCAACCGTTGGGCCGAATACTTCAAGGAGCAGTTTAGCTGGGTGCACGCTAGTGTAGTTACTCCCGTGTCAACAACTGTGACTCCTTCGGTGGTATCACTTGAGCCCCCATCCGAAGTAGAAGTACAGTCATGTATTCGATTAATAGGGCGGGGGGAAGCGACAGGTCCGGACAAACTTCCTCCAGTTCTTTTCAAACTGAGTGGTGAGGCGTTGATAAAATCACTTACCGCCTTGCTCCGTGACATTTGGAACGAGGAGCGTATTCCGTTAATATGGAGCGAGTCATTGATTGTTCCCATCTTCAAGAAGGGAATACGCAATGACTGCAGTAATCATCGTGGGATTAGCTTAATCCCGATAGTCACCAAAGTATTAGCTTCGATTTTGCTGCATCGTCTTACACCGGCTCGGGAGAGGAATGTCCGCGAACAGCAGGCTGGATTCCGCCCAGGTCGAGGATGCATCAACCAGATTTTTGCTCTTCGCCGACTACTTGAAACGCGTCACACACACCGCCGACCGACAATAATGATTTTCTTAGACCTGAAAGGCGTCTTCAATTCAGTTGATCGAACATCGCTTTTCAGTGTTCTTCATCGAAAAGGTATGCCCCAGAAGTTCGTGAACCTAATGAGATCATTGTATTCTCATACTTCTGGCCGCATTCGAATTTACGTTGAACTATCCTGTAGGTTCGAAACGACCATTGGGGTTCGACAGGGATGTCCCATGTCTCCATTCCTGTTCAACTTCATCATGGACGATATAATGGAGAGTGCGCTGCAAAATCTTCAGGATGTAGGCGTCAAACTGGGAAATGGTGGAAAGCTGTGTGACCTAGATTACCCAGACGACGTTGTCTGCTTGTTCGAATCCACGGAACATGCTCAGCGTGCACTAGATAATCTCGCAAGAGCTGTAGCTCCATTCGGCATGCGCTTTGCACCTTCAAAGTGCAAGGTGATGTTACAGGACTGGAGGTCAACAATTCCGAGCTTGATGCTCGATGGGGAGGTGCTGTCAGTTGTCGACCACTTCACCTACCTCGGTAGCTGCGTGACGACGGATGGGAGTACAGTAGTAGAGGTGAACACGCGCATATACAAGGCTCGAGCGGCGTACGCTGGACTGAAGCACTTGTGGCGCCGACCTGATATTTCACGGAAGTTGAAAGGCCGTGTATACTGTGCTGCAGTGCGGTCAGTTTTTTTGTATGGTTTCGAAACTTGGAGTCTGCGTGCTGAAGATATTCGTCGTCTTGGGGTTTTCGACCACCGATGTTTACGTAGTATCGCTAGGATTGGGTGGAATAGCCGAGTAAACAACGATGAGGTAAGAAAGCGAGTATTGGGTACTAATTCAGAGAACGTTCCGTCACAACGTATCCAGCTTAGTAGACTTCGTTGGTTGGGACACGTGTTACGTATGGCAAACACACGTCTACCATACCGTGTCCTATTTTCCG
The DNA here is from genome assembly GCA_948099385.1 of Fasciola hepatica. Classification (NCBI taxonomy): domain Eukaryota; kingdom Metazoa; phylum Platyhelminthes; class Trematoda; order Plagiorchiida; family Fasciolidae; genus Fasciola; species Fasciola hepatica. Next base: position 556,917 of record CANUEZ040000043.1, read on the forward strand.
TTCCTCCTAGGGAGTGGAAGAGACCACTTGGAGGTCAACAGATGACGTGGCAACGATGAATGAGGAAATATACAGCAGACTTAGGAAAAGTAGGTGCTTCACTTCTTCGTGGTTGGGGTCCAAAAGATCCATCTACCAGTTGGTTGGAGACACTGAAGGATATGGCAGCGAACCGCGAGCAGTGACGATCGTGTTGTCACTTTCTATCGAATCAGAATGACTGATCAGTGTGCGTTTGTACAGTTAGACTGTGTATTCCGTGTGTTGGCTATTAGGGCATTCTTTCATTTTCCCACCCATGTAGGTCCACTCCCTGTCAATCTTGTATATCCATACTTTCTAATTCAACGTGCAGCATGGTGAGAAAGGCAGTGGTCAGTGGGACTTGCCCTACTGTTTAACGCTGTACGATGATGATGATGGTGGATGATGATCACCTTTAAAATGAACAAATAAAATGAATTGCTTTCGCTTAGCTGTTAAAATGGGCTTCGTTTTGTACCGTAGTTTTGCTGCGGTGTTCAATGAACTTTTGAGGACAACCATTGGCCAAAAGGGTTTCCTTGATAAAATCTTTCTTTTGAAATTGACCAGCAGTGCGAATTTTTCGGGCCCTGTGTAAAAGTGTTCTGACCAAGCCACGTTGGTACACAACCGGGATGAAACTAGAAAACTGCATATAACGTCCACTCCATGTTGCTTTCCTGTGAATGGCCCTCTGTAGTGTGCCGTCCGGATGCCTTGTGAATAAAATGTTCAAGAAGGGTAAACTGAAGTAGGTTTCTTTCTCCTAAGATACAGATAAATTCGGACGTATAGAATTTAAAATATGATAGAACTAGATAAAATCGTCAGCATTTGTAATCAATAAAATTTCGTCAACGTAACGTTTGTACAGAGGAAACTGGGCGATTTGATCGGTCAACCGGTTTTGATCACCCTTGGGAAAATATCTGCTACTGTAGGACCTATGGGGCTTCCCACTGCGGATTCATCAATCCATCTGTATGCCTTTCCCTCAAACTGCAGACGTATGTTTTCTGTACATAATAGAGTAAAACTTGCTAGGCATTGCGGGTGGGGTCCCCAAGACCCGCTTGCTGGATGGTTGGAGACATTAGGCGACGCAGCTAAGCGCCGTTATCAGTGACTTAGTTGCATTCGAGCTTCTTTTGTACCTTCATGATGTCTACCTATAAATTTCTGGTTGCTCTTTTTCTCTATATACTCCTGTTTATGTTGCCCTCGACTCGGCAATGCTGTAAGATAGCGACCAAACCAGAGCATATTGATGAGGTTATTGAGTGATGTAGCCGAAACTAAATAAACTTTGAGAACGAACGAGGTGTGCTTCTGAATAACACCGGTTCTCATGTGTTTGATAGTCTATACAGCACTCTTAAGGAAGAGAGAGAGACACGTTGTTGATCTTTTAAATGCCCCCTGTGTATTATAAAAGCTAACTTATGGTCCCTCTTGGATGACGGTGTACCCCGATTACTCTTGTTAGAAACGATGTGTAACTGTTCAACAAGTTCGGTTGTAATCATGCGAGAAAAGGTTGAATAGAATCGTTTAAACAAGGTTTAGTTTCCCCATTCGATGACACGGATCACAAACTGTGTTTATAACTAACTTTCTTGGGTCGCTCAAATAAGAAACAGATGCCTACACACAGGGATGAACAATCTCGGCTGGTCAGTTGTGATGTTTTGCTGTCTGTTCCTAACATTGCAACAGAGAGATCATTTCCAACTTTGGTGCTGTTCTAATCTCTGATTGATGGTTCCCGTCGGCTCTTCATCGTCGAGTTTGGTGTTGAAGTTGCAGACTTCTCATCCTCGGACGATTTGACAATCATTAGTGCGCATTGGTGTTTTTTTTTGTTCGTCCGTACTTATAAGAACTGGGGTTTAGATTTGAAGTAGAAAGTTTACGGTTGATCTTCGAAGAAGCTTGATTTTCTCTCTTCCTGTCTGTCTGTGTGTGTATTGATGACGAAGGATGAAATCCATTAATTTCCAATGTTGTTATTCTTCACGTTTTGTTGCGAGTATCATGTCCGTCTTAACGCCACATTTTTAATTTGGACTCCCTCTCGATTTTGATCCGTATTTTATTGCTTCATAAGTGCGTTGATGACATCTTATTTATCCACAAATCGATAATTACAATTCAAAGTGCCGTTGTACCGTACATTAGCATTGTATCGATCTAAAGGAAATCTCATTGTCATAGTGCACTGTTGCTTTATTATTTTTCTCATTTACCCGCTTTAATTACATTACAGAGTTTGCGTGATAAACTCGATCACTTGCTTAGCAAATTCGCCCAACCGACGACGACCAGTTGGGATCCGACCACTGCCGAGGGAAAGCTGTTGTGCACAATCGCTCAGCTCTTCCCCAGCGAACCAGATCCTCATGCTGTGAGAATATCATCCGTGTCCCGTGGTGCCCATCGACGTCCACGGAGACCTGATTCGGCTCGAAATTCCTAACGGAGGAAACCGGATGGATGGATGGATGCTCGTGTAGCCTTCCTTCTCTCACCGCAGCTGCCCAGTTGGCAACATGTGGCTGACTTTGCCGTATCTGTAACATTTCGTGCATTTTTACGCCATGGGTTTTACCTCCAAACTTCCTGTCATTCGTGAACATTCAGATACTGAAGATCCTTTGGAGTAGATTACCATAATTTTAGGCATTTCGCTGTCGAGTTTCGTCCCTCTTTTATTGGTGTGGTACGGATATAAGATACAACAGTGGGCAGACTATGGTCAGTCTATGCTTTTCAGATGGATGCGCGATAACATACTGTTCATTGTAGTCAAAAGTACAACACACGCTAACCGTAAAAATATTCCGTGCGATCGTAGGCAATAATGAACGCTGAAATAATTCGAAATTGCACTTTCATTCATTAGTGCGCCTTCTCGTCGTTTCCAGTGATTTTCTGCACTCTAATGTGAGAACATACTCTGTTATGTTCATCACCCTTCGGATTGATGTGTACTCACTTTGGTTGTACACTTGTGTAGCTGTCTGTGTGTTTGTGATTTATGATGTGTATTACGTTAGCACGGTCGCACCGTTATCATTTCTCTTCTAAGGAGAAAAGGAAGCAACCAGATGTTCTTCGTTTTCGCAAGCTATAAGGTTCATCGAATCTTGCAAAAACCTTCATTCACTGCTATATTTAATTTAAATCTTACTGATACGGGAGACATGTAAATACGAATAGGATATCCGAGAAACCAACTGGTTGCTTCAACTGGAATACATCAATTGATCCGCTTATAAAGTGAAGTGAAGATCTCGTTGGCCCAATCAGGGTGCGTACGCGACCAACGATGTACACTGACACCCTCGTAAATGCGAATTGGAACGGATATTTTGTTGGTAAAGGCGGAATTTGTCCTTGGGACATTTTAAATTAACCAAATACATATTTGTTCCGTTGACTGGCTACTTTCCTACGTGTAAAGAATCTAAGGCCAAACGTCTTAGTCACAACGAGAACATCCGCATTGCACCATACCCTGGCAGAAGCAGACATAAAAGCCAATACAACTACGAACTTGATGATCAACGTCATATACCAGTTATTCACAGAATTGAACAAAGTTCTCGTGCTTAAGTGCTATGTCGGCTCATCTGTCGTGTTCAGCATATCTTCGATTGAACGCATGAGCACAAAACGCTCAGATAATGCCAGTTGGACGGGAATTAAATTTTTATTCCCTATCGTTATCGTCAGTCACCTGATTACCTCAAGGACCTAGCTTGACAGATTCTGGTAGTTTTGGTTACCATTTCTTGTGTCGCTTTCTACTTATGCTTCTCCTCAATACGTGTTGGTGTTTGAGGAAAGTTTTTGCGGGTCACTTTCTCCGAGTTGAAAAAATGTTTCTGTTAGTAGGCTGGGAACTTTGTACCGTTAAATAAACAACGTGATTAACATTGAACCAACTGCGAAACGGTATTCACCAAATCCGCAAACTCTCCAAGGACTAAACATCGAAGTTTCCTGATCTTATCGAACATGGGTATCGCAAGGTTCACCCGTTATTCCTTTGCTCTAACTACTGAAGATACTTGTCGCTCAGGCGGATGGATTTCACAGACCTCTGATAGCGCTGAGGTTGGAGTTTATGTCACAAGTGAGTACAGCGACCCCTCGCCCGCGCCACGATGAGGCTACCTTGATTGGTGATCACATGTACGCTAACTAAAAGTCCCTCAAAGCGATGAGGAGCTTACGAAGGAGTTAAACCGCACCATTCTTTTCTGCAAAGCTAGACCCATCTGAATTTGGTATCAACTGAGTTGAATGGATAGTTTCCTTAAATTGGTTTCGCTGAACTTGAGCAACTAGATTGACTTGATATCTAGCCCGCTCGTGACGGCCAAAAAGTGGATCAAAAAGCTATGTAATCTATTGACACAATCAAATGAGATTAGCACGTGGTAGCATACTGAGTTTGTTGCACTAAAACACGGTACTAACTAGCTCCAATAATGGGAACATTCGTAAACGAAAAGGCGGGTGGTCCAAGGTATATTGAATTTACGATACTACAAGTGTAGATCGATTGCAAAGTGCAAACTGTTTGGGGGATCAAAGGAAGTCAATCGCAGTTTTATGGCGATTCATCTGAATACGGTCGAAACGAAAAATACAGGTGGAAATTGGATAGTGTTTTTCGAAATGGAATTCAAGTACGATTGTTATGATTTCTGGAGAATTTTCAACAATGCTCTTCTAAACACTTCTAGAAGGAACTTATATTGTGATGGAGATTTTGCAATAAGTATTTATTGCCTTTTACTCGAGTTTCATTATTGCTTACCTAGAAATAAAACATCCGCCAACTCAGTTGGAGTGTATTTACTTACTGAACAAAATACCAGTGTGGTAGTACCACTGTTCTGTACATCTGAATTCTCGTGACCCACTTCGAATGAATCCAGTACATAGCCATTATTTGCTGCAGATTGGCACATGAATCACCTCATGTGGACTGGTGCGTTATCTTCAATCATTGAAAGACCCCGTGATACTGTTAACGTGTACCATTACAGGACGACCCACTGATAGATGTTATTCAAGAGGATCATTTTATGAGCCAGATGTTTGCTCCCATACACTAATAGACCGTACTCCCTGTGAGAGTTGCGTCCCATCCTCCCGTTGGCATTTGTTCCCACAATATTTATTTCTCCCTCCCGGGTGAGTATTTTAGTTCTGAAGCGCGCTGTATCCCCTGCTGCGTGCGCATGAGTAACTAATTCACCTGCCAATCAACAGACACATGGGTGATCGCACTTTGGAAAAGCTGATTCGATGCGTTACCGTCTTCAAACTTTGCATGTACCGTGCAACTAAGGATACGCATGTCGGTGTTTAAATACGTATAACGATATAACAAAGATGCTGTTCGTCTCTAATTTTCCCAATCCGCTTCGTTAAATGTGTTGCATTTTTAATTCGTGGTTCTTCGGCTCAAGGTTGCACATTTCCGGTGCAAATTATGCTTCCGTTAATAAGTTGACTGACTGAATCAGAATCACAGAAAGAGTTTTTGCTCTCAGTTCTTAGGCGGTTTTCCTCGCAAACAGATACACCCATGTGATGATCAACGTGTACTAACTCAGCCAAGGGACAAGTGTGTTGAATATTCAGCTGTCACATAATTCATTGTGAATAAGAAAGTATTAGAAAAAATCAAGTAAGCACGGCTTTTAACTCCGAAATGGTTTGATCAGGCTTGTTAAGGAGTCGCGCAAGATAGGGGAAAACAGAGCAGAACACTGATATTGCCTGACAAAATAGTCGGTTTCTCAATGCAAACGATCGTCATGGAATCATACTTTGTCTCCCTCGTTCAGCGTCTCGCAAAACTCGCGGGAGCAAACGGAGGAGTTTTGTATCGATCACTCAATTACTTCCTCACAAGTAAGCACATTTCTCGAATCATTTTGAGTGTAAAAAGGAAAAGGAAAAGATATGGACAACTATAACAAATGCCAATTTTCAAGATAAAATCAAGAGAAGCACTGAGCCAAGCACGCTCTCGGTTTGACTATTTATGTACAAGGTAGAATAGAGATATGTCCCTGGCGCACTTTTAATTCTGTTGTCAAAGTGGTCCGAGAAATGAGCTTACGAGTTAGGAAATAATTGACTGATTCATGCAAAACCCATCATCTTCCCCGTCCTTCTTCTGTGCGTTACCAGTAGCTGATGAACGGAAGGGGGTGGGGGGGGGGGTGAGCGAGAGAGAATTTGCATGATTCCATGGCAATCAGTTGTACTGAGAGGAATCGATCGTCTTACCAGGTAACACCAGTATTCCTAGGTTGAACCAGATAGTCACAGTGAGCATCACATGATTTGCCCTATGTAGGTGAATTTGTTTGTGGGTAAAATTTTGTGGATTTCTATCTGCGTGCGGTAATGAACTCTGATTTTCACACTGGCCGTCCCAGTTCTACTCTCTCTCTCTCTCTGTGTGTGTGTGTGTGTGTGTGTGTGTGTGTGTCTTTCTATCACGGGCGAATATTCCGTCTCTGGGGTCACTATCGCAAAACTTTTCTTACCCCTCAACGTAGTAGTGCTGCTCTCCAGTCACATGCGTGCATGGTTGCTCTTCGTTTCACAAATTTGTCACGGGACAACACCTGTGCGTTGTGAGTGTGAAAGGAGAGATTCTCATTACCCCAAATACCGCATCTGGAGGTGAACAGAAATCTCGTTTAGCAATACGAATTGATCTAGCGTAGCAAAAAAGCCTAACACCAAGTACGAGTGTGGCGTATTACAAAGTAACAAAAGCATGATTAAACATCCATAAATGTTGTGTGTTGTCTCAGTTACATTCTCACTGCTAACAAACACAACGGTTATCGGTAGGTTGAGCCGTCCTATTTGTAGCTCACTGATCATGTTCATATACGGGGAACAAAAGTCCATAGATGGAAAATGTACTGAAACCATAAATGGACAAATAGAAATAGGCAAGTCTCACCATGATCACTGCACTGATAAACCTTGTCTGCATTTAAGAAAAACAGCTTGACTAATTAGAATGGGGCTGAGATTGCACTGTTGATAGTTCGTTCCACTGTTTCCAAGAAGTGCATGACACTTTTTTCTTTCAGACTTCAGGGAGCCCAAATTGGGATGCTTACTTTTCTCAATCTCTGCTCAGGGTTCAGGTTACTCTGCCCCAGTAACTGCTTCATTGGTCCGTATAGCACTTGATAATGACCACGCCCGATATCTGTCCCAGTGATACCTTGTTATGATCGCATACAACATTTCCAAAACTTATATCCAACGTAGCAGGACAAGTACGTACTTGCTAATCTGGCATAAATACGTACCGGATAAGGAACATGCACGACGCCAGTCAAAATCACATTAGGAAAAAAAGAAGAGAGCATACATATGACGGGATGACGATACGCCAAGTCATAGACTGACCACTATGACACCTCCTACAGCGACATTAAAGTGAAAATACGGCACGGTGAAGTACTCGATGGGTAGGCATTCCTGAAATATATCTCAACAAGGGCCATTCAGCGTGGTCATGCAAATAAGACAGTGATCAAACACACCCAGTACACGATGGCGAGCCTTTACTCCACTGTTGGGTTTTTGACTAAGATTTCCGTTATTCAGTTGAAAGTTTGGAAGGAGCAAGGGTTCGGGTCGATAACTCACTGAGATATTCATTCTTGATTGATTCTTCTGTTTGCCCTCTGGTTTGATTGAAGCTTGCTTACTTACCGCAACACTGTACTTCAGCCCTTTTGAGTACACTGTGGCTGAGGCCCGTGATCAGATGAGTGTTGATGTGGCTCTTGGCTCTAAAGCATCAGATACGCTGCTAGACCTCATCCTGACTGACAGTCAGTTGTGTGCGGTAGGACTTGGAGGCATGCGCAAAGTGAGTAGTCACAGTCAAGAAAAATGCAATAGGTTAGTCGTTTCGGCGTAGGTTGTCGATGACTGCAGCCTAGATGCAGTCAACGAAAGTTCCTACCAAAAGCTGCACGGGCTCGTCTGTGAAGTTTGCAAAGTCGATACTGTAACTATAACAAGGGATATGAATGCTATCATCCAATGGGCTACAACCAGGAGGTTCTTCGTGGTCAGAATACAGTCGTTCGAAAATCGGCAGTGGGCTTGACTATGTGTTCATACCATCGTCTTTTCCCCGATAGTATGAGCTCTAGGCCCTCCATCGCCCGTACACCACCTCGCGTCCCTCCTCTTCGAAATAGTCAGACCATTTCATCCCAAATACGGCTAATGCATTCAGTAAGATTTTTTTAAGGGGGGGGGGGCAGCAAACATCTGTGCACAGGTTTAGCAGATCATCTTTCAGGGATCAGTTTCATGTCCAGCGCGTTTGAAACCTTGTAGTCTGAACATGTGGATATTAAAATCATATTTCTTGGCGGACCAGAAGAGCATGTGTTGCACTAAACAGAGTGATAAATTGTGGTGTGATGTTATCGTTAACTTTCGCACGACAATAAAATTGGAGACCAGAGCTTTACTCAGACGATATTTTATTCAAGTTAGCTTTCACTGAAATGGGGGTCATGCCTGGTCCACGCTTGATTCAAAGCCTATCCCTCTCACTACAGAGGCATGAATGACTCATAGAAGGAAGCAGTCAGAACGAACTCAAGATCGTTCACTGTCAAACAAGGTCATCTTGAAGATCATCTACTTTCCTGACTCTAATAGACAATTTTTCTTGAAATTCTCCCCAGACATCTAATTTACTAATCAACAGATAAATCCTCTCACTGATTTCCATTCGGAATCACTATGCCCCCTGAGGCTCTCGGGGGGACGATTCCTAGTGACATGAAGTTAATAGGAAAACGAAGGATCCACTCCTGTGTATTCGGTTTTGCACTGCTGTCAGTGTGCACATCAGCAATCTAATCACTTCACTTCTTATTGAGCCGGTTAAAATGATCACCAATCTGGTCTCATAATGGTTGCTCTCAGAACAATCTCAGTTGCAATCGATTTCTCAGACAAACATGAGCATGATGACAACACCCAGCAGCTTTTTTGCCCCCATGGAATGAGACGACTGCAACAATACAAGCCTATCCAAAATCTAGTGCAGTATTGCAACCTTCCTCTTATCACTGCAACTCACAACAACACTCAGAGACAATCTCAGTCGTACTCGTATTTGTTGGTCCAGTGGTTTCTCTACACATGCTTTGATTCAAGTTGGATCAAATCAATTGGAAGCAAATGCGGAAATATACCAACAATTGCACAACTAGAGTACACATATGAGCACGAAATAACATTTTCTATCTCACTTGTAATTTGAAAATACCCTGATATCATATTGATTGTATTGTGAGGTCGGTTAGACCTTACCATGCTATTTCCTTATTCCATGTGTTCGCTAGTCTTTCCCACTATGTGCGCCCCCCCCCCCCCTTCCGTGGCTGTGATGCTTTGCATAACTCCGACACGATAACCAGAGCATTGTCTCCCACGACCCATGGGATGGAGAACGCAGTTAGTAGAGAGGAAGTAATTAGCGTGTATTACGAGAGCGTGCACGTGCAACGGTCAAAGGGCCACCGGACTCGGCAACAAGAGTTCAGATAAACAATAATGTTAAACAAATAAACGAAGTTGATTCCCGCTGCAGTACTATTGTTCATCGTTCAGCAAACGAGATCTACGTTTTTCTCAGTTCTGTTTAGTAGATGTGTGTGGGATATTCATCATTCATATTTGCTACAGGTCCAATCACCAGAAGTGTTTAAAACCTTCAGTCTCAGGACGAGAGATCCCATTTAACGTGGTTAATTGACACTCTCATGTGAGGAGACACTATTGAGTGATAATACCAGATCTATCTTACCGCCTGAGCCAATTCGTCAAAAATTCAAACAACTTATCTTTGTTGTTGTAGGTACGTTATCTTCAGTGTTCACCATACAAGATGAAAATAAACTGAATATATCTAAGAGAAATGATATCCACGACGGTGAAATAAATCAGTGGAAATGTTTTTCATAGTCCGTATGTGTGCACTATTGAATTTTGTGCATTATTCCTCACCATGTTTATCCTCGCAACATGGACAGCGACAATCGACGGACTTATTCAATTATTGATATGTACGGCGTGATTTTCTTTTATTCAGCGATAACATTAGTAACGTACATCATGTGACCTAGAATGCTGACCCTGTCACGACCATAATTTTATGAAGAATGTCATCGTGAATTCCGGATGCTGAACAACGCAAAATTCCACTCGACGTTCGCGCTCATGACTTACGTGATACTGGAACTCATTCAAATTCCTGCGCTGTCTCTCAGCGGAATTCCAACCAATTCGTTGCGTTATACCTTTATCGACTGATCACGGTTAACTCAATCACAACATTGCGTTTATTGTTGTACTGCAGTGGACCAATCGCAATTTTCAGCCTCAAAAGCTTCCGATAAGATACAGAAAGAATAAGTTTGCGTACGAAGTTCAAAATCTTTCAGAAATCCAGCAATTTATAGTACACATTGGATAACATGGAGCTCACACTTGTTTAGAGGGAGTATCTAGGCCAAAGAAAGATTGACCGATTAGACGTGATGGACAGACAGCGTTGGATGTGCGTCCACCATGAGCGGCAAGTCCTGATAAGCATTTGTAGAGGTTCTTTCAACCCCTAACACTTAATCGGTGAGTGAAAGTCAAATAAACAATATTTCAACAAACAGATCATGGCAGTTTCTTCCGTGAAATAGTTGGTATTTTTCAGTTTGTGCGGGATGTCACCCGGTATCTCTGAGAACAACTATTTGAGTGATGAATCATATTATGTGGGACAAGTATTGCTTGATTCGGAAGCCTTCGTGACGAGACTGCACCTTGGCGTGGTGGGATGGTGTGCTTGCCTCTACGACCCAAACAACTATGCAGGATGGCTTCCTTAAGCCGGAGATCCAATCATGCCTGACAGGTCGATGGGTAGAGGAGAGACGAAGTTCAGTCACAGAACCAGTTGATGGGCAACAGTTGGTTCTAACTACTATGTTCCTGGAGAGGACACTCCAGCGAATAAACACGAGAAGAAACAGTTTACCGGTCTAAAAAACCCCACTAGATGGACGTAAGAGTGGAGTACCTGGGGTTTCTCTCGACGGTGGGAGAAGTCATCGCACTTCGCTTAAGTTGCGCAGCCCCCACCCCAAAGAATGCTACCCCGTCCACGTTCCGCTTGCTCCATTGGGTGCATGGGGCTGGGGACTGAGTCCGAAAGGCGGATGGATAACAAAGCACCAGAGAAGACATAACAGAATGCTTGCAACCATCAGGTCTCACGTGACAGACCAGAAGAAGTTCCTTCACGGATGCTTCAGTCACGTTCCTGTGTTGGGTTAACAGCCCACTGCCTTATGGGCCAGACTTTTGAGTCAAAGACTCCGGCTAGGGTTCCCAAAGAAAAACCCCTTCTACGGTATGGGCAGCTGCGAAGTATGGTTCGCTCTGATACCTCCAGTATCTTTCTTACAAAGGGCCTTACCAATTTTACTTCTTCCAAGTTAAGATCGGTGCAAAACTCCACGGGTAATTAAAGCTCTGATGAAAGCAGTAGTTCAGTTGGGTATAAATCAAATGCACTTCTTAAGCCTAAATGTTCACTTCACTTAGCCGCATTCAAAGTCCGGACACTGTGTCAGATACGACAACAGGCTGTCTTCGGTAGAAAATAGATGAATGCTGTGTCTCCAAAACACGCATACAATACCCCACTTCTGTGATCTGTAGTATCGACCACATCTTCACTTTTCGGCAAACCTTGGAGCACAAACACATCTTTTGTAGGCCCACGATCTCAGTCTTTCTTGCTCTGAAAGTGGCATTCGATTGGGTCGACCGCACAGTTCTCTGGTACTGCCTCTCATTGAAGAGTGTGCCAGAGAATTTTATTTCTCTTTCCCAATGCGTGTATGCAAACAGCCGAGGCCGATTTCGTGCTTACAGCGATCTTGCATCCCAGTTCACCACGGAAAGTGGAGTTCATCAGAGTTGCCCTCTTTCACCCTTTCTCTTCAATTTTGTGATGGAGTTGACTCTTGAGATAGCCCTATCCTCGTGTGAGAATAGCGGCATCGATTTTTGTTCAGTTAGTAAACTGTCTGACCTGAAATACGCAGACGATATTATTCTTCTGAGTGAAGATCCAGGTAAGTTGCAAGCACTCTTAGATAGCCTAAACAACAGTGAAGGAATGTTCCGGATGCGTTTTGCACCTTCAAAGTGTAAAATGCTTCTGCAGGACTGGGTTGACTCAACACCAAATTATCTTGGCAAGAGAAGATCTAGCTGAAGTGGGTAAATTTTGTTGTCTGGACAGTTACATCTCACCAGGTGGACGGATATCGGGTGAGGTGTCATCGCATATACAGAAGGCGTGTTTGGCTTTTGCCAACCTCCGTCATCTGTGGCGCTGGCGTGACATCCGATTGCCTGTTAAGGGGTGAGTGTGCAACGCGGCAGTTAGGTGCGTTCTTTTATACAGCCCAGAGACTTGGCCGTTAGAGGTAGAATATTAACGAAGACTGTTGGTGTTCGAGCACCGATGTCTTCGCAGCATTGCCCGAACATGGTGAGAACACCGTATCAGGAATGCTGAGGTTAGGCGTAACGTGTTGGGAACCAGAGGTCAGTCTGTGGATCAAGTACTGAATCTAAACAGGTTAAGGTGATTGGGATATGTGTTACGCATACCCACAGATAGACTTCCTCAGCGTACACTGTTCTCTGAGGCAGGTTGTGGTTGGAAGGTAGGTTGAGGTGGTCAGTCCATGACATGGCAAAAAGGTATGAAAATCTTGACCAGTGGACTTGGCCGAGTAGGATTTGTTAGACTCCCACATTGGGGTCCACGCGATCCGCCTACTAAATGGTTGGAGACAGTAAGTGATATGGCTAGGTGTGGCAGCCAGTGGCGTAGTTGCATTCGGACCTCTTACTTTTCGTCTTAATACTTTGGCTTTTTTGGATCTTTATCACTTTGCTTCTGTTCTTTTTGCCCTTTAATGGGCGATGGCAGAAGGTAGCAATCGAAACCAGAGCACAGAAGTGCGGGGTTAATGGTTGAATAAACTGAAACTGATGGGAAGACGAATCCCCGGTATTCCGTCAACAACAGATTGTACCCATTTCGAGGAATCAGGTTTTGTCGTTCTTGGCTAACACCATTCACCGAAGTGGCCTCGAATTGGCCGGTTTATTCACTCGACACAGAACAACAGACCGTTATTGGATTACCCTATCCTTCTAAACCAGTTTATTTTCTGCGCGCTCCTTAGAGTATCTAAGTTAGGTTTAGTAATCTAAACAAACATCTTTTGTTGTGTTTCACTGCGATAAAATTGTGCGACGATAAACAATTAAACACAATCAGCGAATTTCTTTCCGACAAACCTGACATATTACTCATGTTGAACAGCGCGACACCTGAAAGACGAGAAGCCAGAACACGAGTTTTTTGGTCAGCTATTCAGACAGTTTTCTAATACAAGGTGCAACCAACACATCTCCCCAGAGCTGGACGTAATCACTATGGCTTTTCCATAAATTGTGAAACCATACATTTATTCTGTGTCAACTGATCGTCTTTCAGAGATGACGCTAGATCAAGTGAACTGTGAAAATTGACCTGCCTTCGGATTGATTAAGGGTCGTTTGATGAAAGCTAGCTGTTTCAAACATAGAACTTCTGTTAGTGCTGATCAATAAGGTCTGGGCAAAACCCTTTCAGTTATTCAAAATATCGACTCCAACTGCTCCATAATCAAGTTTTTAAGATCTTACGGCATGGATTGATTAGTTTTGCTAAAATCCGAGAGAAGCACGATTGCAGTTGACATGTTGTGATGGTTTACGTACCGTTTTGAACCAGTGAGCTGAGTTACAAGGCTAATTTCAAACCTGATAACTCAATAGTTAGAGGACAAAGGAAGTGTAATTTTTTATCTATTGATCGGAAACCCTGAAGTGCACCTATCCAGTTGCTTCCATGAATAGAAAAGAAAAAGCAAAATACCAACTATATCGGATGTTGCACAAAATTGCTCTGTTCATTTCAGCGAGCAAGATGAGCAGTAATAGGTGGACTACCGCTTAGACTTTCCAACGTGCATTTCACTCTTTGTCTTCCTGCCTTAAACATTTCTCTTTGCCTTATATTTCCTTTATAATGGCCTTTACTGGTGACTCGAATGATGAACTCTAAGACTAACTGTCAAGTAAGATCACGTACAGTTTGGCATCAAAGACTCCGCTTCTTGTCCTGCCACGTCAACAATTGCACCCCAGAATCTTTAATGCAAAAACCTTCAAGCAGATAAACTAGAACGCTTGCCTAGCGTGCGCCACGAATTCCCTGGTAGTTTATTGCATAACCAAAACAGGAATCCCGGGATGCGAGTAGTTTGGCACAGTTGACCTCTCCCGGAACATCCCCTAGGTATTTTCTAAGCACAATAGATGAAGGTGCCAGCGCTGGTGCAAGAATCACAGAAGGCGGAAACCACTTTATTGGGTTGGGTCTCGCTACATATATTGTTCGTTTGTAATAGAACTCTAATGTTCAGTCGGTCGGTGTCCGCATAGAAATCCCGTGTAAGCGGTGTTTGTTTGTTTTTACTTTGTTACAGTTCTGATTCACAGAACGGAAAGCTTTACTATTAACTTGCCCAACATATCTATATAAGCAACAGCCCTATTGCAATGATGCTCACATGGGGCCGAAATTCGCAATTTAGGAAACTGGGTGCGTTTGAAGCTTTTCTCTGTAGCCGCTATGCACTACTCATTCAACAAACAGATAAAGGCGACTGACTTCCGTTTTGCGTGGATTATCGGTTATTTTCGTCATGTAGAGGATTCCGCGATGCACAGTGGTGTGGCGACCTCACTCTTCGGAACAACCTTCACAGACTGATCACACAGCAATAAGTGGTCATTGATGAAATTCAACCCAGAACCTCATATTCTATTAGACTCCAGTCGTGGACTTCGACTAGACGCTGTTACTGATGCGCTACAATTCAATGGACATTGATGCAAGGTTCGGACTTCATTAGCTGGATACCATCTTTCTCACTCTGATGTTTGTTGCCTCTTTGACGATTTGTTGAATGAACTGAGTAGTAGTACTGCTTTGTGTTTGAACGCAACCAGATACGCAATGTCTCTAGCAAGGATTTTCGCATGTGATTCTGATGTGGCACTTCATCACAAGCATCAGATTTATCAAAAGTCAATAGAGCTCACAATAATCTCATCTGTGCATTAGGATTGTCATTGGAGACTCCTCTTAAATGAATCACAGCTGTGATTTGCTGATAGTTCTATGTCGGTTAGTCACAGCTAACCTCAAGAACAACGACACTGCGGTCGCCACTTGAAATTATTATTATTATGAGATTATTGTGAATAAAACATATACGGAACGTGCAAGTATGAGGATGAATACCGGACACGCATACTTGATGAGCGGCAGTGACCGCACAATCCGTCGCCTGCTTCCGAGAAGCTTTGTCCAATCAACCAAACCACTCATTGAGCGGACGAGCTTAGTTCCCGTCGGAAAACCACCAAGTAAGCTCCGAAGTGGTTGGCAAAACCAAATCGCTATGACCCTCAAGAAATATCGTGAAACATGGTGGATGGAAGAATACGAAGAACTGAAAGTGGCTGCCGCCACGAGGAACAGCCAGCATGTGTCCAAAATGACCCATGACACCAGTAGTAGTCGAGGCACCTCGGTTAATGAAATAATCTGCATAAACAGTGGAGAAAGAAAATACAAAAATGTGGAATAGCTTGACCTAGGTAATGTGAAAAAAATCAAGCTGGCCGAGCACTAGTAAGTTTCTACTAACAGTACCAAACATCATGCTTTGGGAGACATTCGGTGAACCTCCTGGGAAAGTCGAAGTGGAATCATGTGGACACTTAAGGGCGAAAAGTTCTCCCGTCCAGAGGATTTTTCCCATTCTCTCCAGACATAGTGATAAATTCCCGATGGAGTTAATTACAATTGTGCTACGCAATATCTGGATTGCGGATAGCATTTCAGTGGTATGATATGCATTGTTGATTACATATTATCTCAAGAAAAGACCTCGCGGGAACTGCGCTAGCCACGATTGCATCTCCCTATTGTTACCAAAGCTTTAATATCCGTGATTTGTCGCCGTATTGCTTCATATTGCGGGAACAGCAAAAAAAAACAATAAGCTGCATTTCGCTCAGGTTGTGGTTGCGTCGATCATACCTTTACCTTAAGTAAAGCGCTTCAACCGCTTCACGCCCAGAGTTGAACGACGATCGTAGTTTTTTAAACCCAAGAAAACACTGAACTTGCTTGTCCGACCAGCGCCACTTGACTTTACCCCCCGAGATGATCCTCAGAACTGCGTGGAGATGACGCGAGTTGAGAACGGTATTTAGCGTATTGTAGACTTAAATCGACAACCTCTCAGCTGTGCTCCACCGACCAACCCGACAATTTTCTGCGTCCAGGAGATACAATCGTTTTCAACCCAAAAAAGCAGAAGTGAAGAGCATACACAGATGAGTTAACCGCATCTTCACAAAACGCATACTGTAATCAATGTAATTATTTTAATAGCAGTAAGAATGAACAGCTTGTTAAGAAAAAAGGCAAAATCACAAATACGTCAGTAACTAAACATTCGTCGGGTAAGCACTCGGCAATAATCTCAGTTCGTTACCATGGCACTGAAAAGTTGATCATCAATTCGTATTGTTTACGTAGTTCAAAATGGTGCGTCTCGATTAACAGTGCCTCTATATACCGTAATATTTTGGTGTTTGTGTCCTAGCAGATCACCTTGAATGTCTGACTTGCAATGACGTCATACTTTGCAACACAAAAATGTCGAGCAGTCGATGATCCGACTGACCTCTACTCGGTTGATAGTGCAATTCTGATGAATTTGTTGTGCACTGCCCCCTCAAGCCACGGCGGGATTTGTGCACCTGCCGTCGTAATTGGCTGAGTACTCACATTCGAATAAGAGTGTGCAGTTAGAACTAGCGTGGATAGATAATTGGCAGTCCGATATGAGGATGGTGCTGATCAATCATCAACTGCCCGACATTTTTGTGTTGCAAAGTATGACGTCATTGCAAGTCAGACATTCAAGGTGATCTGCTAGGACACAAACACCAAAATATTACGGTATATAGAGGCATTGTTAATCGAGACGCACCATTTTGAACTACGTAAACAATACGAATTGATGATCAACTTTTCAATGCCATGGTAACGAACTGAGATTATTGCCGAGTGCTTACCCGACGAATGTTTAGTTACTGACGTATTTGTGATTTTGCCTTTTCTCTTAACAAGCTGTTCATTCTTACTGCTATTAAAATAATTACATTGATTGCAGTAGGCATTTTATGAAGATACGGTGAACTTGTCTACCCATGCACATAGCACAGCTTGTGTACTTGATTTATACTCTCAAATTCGTGGCGGAAAAAGTTTGATTCGTGTATTAGTAGTATAAATGTGTCATGCACAGTTTGATTTGGACACGATGAGGTCCGCTGGATTAATTGAAATGGACAGGTGTTATCAGTCGATGAAAAAATGTGAGGTTCTCTGCAGTGACCAATGAACTACGACAGCAAATCCTGGACAAAGTAATGACCAACTTCGTGATACACCTGTTTCGACGCAGTCTTCGCAGCAAGGACTGCGAGGTCAAACAGCAATCCCCGATTTCGGGCCGGATATCGCCAAGCAATTAATCTCTTGCGTCATAATCAACAGTTGGTCACCAGGGAGGAAAATAATATTAGGTCTCCTTCTCGCGTATCAGGACAAACTACCAGTATTGCTTTGTACATTAGTACAAATTACCAGCATCGTACATTCACCTGCATTCCGTCTTCAAATCCCACCATCCTAAATACGTTGGAGTAGTGAGCAATGACAAACTTGGCACGCTGTCTGCGTGAATAGTGATGACAGAAGAACAGCAGCAATTTCAGAGTTATCGAATGGTGCTTGAGTTCTGATGAAATCCGTTTATGAGTATGGTTTCTTAATTGTAACGATTCGTTGTAGTCAATCGTGAAAGGATTGATCCTTCAGCATGTGCTGTCGAACAAACAGATACACAAAACGTCAGCGCGACGAGAGAGAATAATAACTGGATCATGAAGTGGATGAAACCATGTGAATTCGACGCTGTTATCACATATTTGATGTCGACGTACATACTGAACGTGACCTTTTCAGGTCAAAGCTTCGGATAAATAATGTTACTTCACGAGCTGCCTTACTTTATCTATTACCATCATGCGCTGTTTCATATTACAAGTTAATTTCTGTCAGACTCCTTTGAAGAACTTATCCGCTTTTTGGTAACTCATTGTTCAAAGAAACAAGACATGCTCCGACTATATATTAAACACTAGCTAAATCACACGACCAACTCCACGTCCACACTCAGAACAATCGTTTGAATCACATCAAACATCTTCTTTCGGTACGTCTGGTGGCTGGAACCACGGATGATTTCTCCCATTTTACCTAAATGTTTCACGTGACACAAATAGACTGACTAGTGAGAGAAATAAAATCAGAGCATATAGCCGCCACATAGAGCCATGCGTCTGAGGGGTCACCCAAACTATCTTATAAGCGAATGGTTTTTGGGATCCTGTTGTCATCGTCGTATGAACTGCATTCTGCACTTCATTGTGACGAGTAGCACCAAGCAGCAGCACAGAAATGAAATCTATACAACTCGACGGTTGGACTAGAGATATTCGGTGGAGAAAAAACATCTGTCAGTCCAAAAAAGATTGGTAAAACTGGTCACATTAAGCCCAACAGTAGACCACAGGCTGAGAAGAATCTTGCACGTTGGTCGTAATGGATAACAAATGCATTGTGCGCGTCCAGCATGGAGGGGGTGAGGCGATACGCGGTGATTCTGATGAAGTTGTCCAGGTGATAACCAAAACTCAGTACTTAAAAAGGCCAGTAAACATTGTGAAGATTATATATGTACAAATTCAAAAAACTAACCCTGGCTCTAGGGCCCGAACACGATCAGCTCTCCTGGTAATTTGTCACCTGTCAAATATCCCATATCTTGCAAATGCACTTGTTGTGTTTATCATATATTAAGCCTCCGAAAAATCCTAAAAGATATGCACACCTATTGTAGGCCCCCTGTAAAGATCTATTGCAAACGGACGTGGAAATCCAGCTCACCATATCAAGAAATGCTTTCACACTGGTTTGGTCCAGATCCCATGCTATCCATCACAATTTTCTATCTTGTATTTACCAAACAGTTCCTCTGTTTCCCATGCGCTCAGATCAATAGGTTCCACGCAAAATAAGTTTTGTACAGACTATTCAGCTCCGCTTAGACGTGAGTCGAAGGGTTGTAGTCCATTACGGATCAACCACTAGTATGTTTGACTTCTGAATTATGATTTTCGTGTTGTGCATTGACCTGCATGTCAAAACCAAATAACCGAGGGTCTTTCCCGACTGTCATTATACGAAGCAGAATATCGGATAATGGTATCTGCGCTTCACACAAACCACGTTGGAATGGTGATGAAACAATGTCAACTTAGAACACGTACGGTAAAAAATCCGGCTAAACCAATGGTTATTTCATTTTTAGCCGTAAGTCCATCATTCAAGATTCGAAAGGAAGATTGAAAACATCTAACTATACTTTGTAGACAATAAACATTAATGGACACCGTGTACCACAAATTTCGAAGCAGAAGGACAAGCTGTACATCGCGGCTATGGGAACCTTTTCACACTCTACTAGGTGTGATTATCGATGTCACCTGTTTTTCAACGCGAAAACGGTCAGATCATCAAACGAAGACATTGGTCCGCGGTGATTGTAATGTTTAAGTTGCAGTCTATCAGATCTGAGGCGCAAGATTTAAGTCATCCTAACATCCGTGAAAATTGACAGAGGACAGTATACTGCTACCGCCAAGATAGTTTCCACACCTAGTGTGGTGTACTAACTGCTTCTTATTACTGTCCACCCTCAATCCGCATTTCCATATTTTTACATTTTCTATTTCAGCGTATATGCTCAATCTGTTGAACGAATAAAGCCTATATTCTGGTCCTGCAATCTTCTCACTCTGACGTGGTTGTTGTTTGATCCAAACTAGATATACAATAACTAATCGCAATACACAACGCCTGGTCTGTTCAGTCTCAAAGTCATGAGTGCCGGTCTTCTGCGATATTGCAGTAGGTGTTCTTGGTCATAGGTATGGTTTTTCCACGGCGCTAATCAGTGAGCACGGAGTAAACAAATTCACTGAGTTCGCCCATGCAGAAAACGTGTCGGCCATTGGCCCGAACGAAACCAAAAAAGACAGCGATGTTATGATATTATCATCTGCTGTATTTGTGAAACCCACCACTAAGTTTCTCTACTTACATTTCAGCCACTATACGCCTGTTACTAGTCAGGTAAAGCGCTCATTACTACTCTTTGATTTTGCTATTCAAAACTCAAAATCTGCCACTGTCATATTCACAACAATTTATTTGACTAATAACATGGATCTTTCCATTATCCGACCCAGGTGCTTTGATGTCGATCGGAAAGCATCAAATGCACCTACTCGATGGAATCACTGGCTCCGTACTCTCAACATTTATATCAAAGACATAGCAGCCGCCAATCCTGATAAGCTGAACACTTTCATACACTTTGTGGATTTATCTGTTTATAATTAAATCTCGGAATGTACTGAGTACGGGTCCGCCATCGAGATACTCAAGAAAATCTACCTCCGACCTAAATACGTGGTATACGCTCGATATCTTCTGGCAACCTGTAAGCAAGAAAACGGGCAGGACGTTGATCAGTTCTTGCAGAAACTTAAATCCTTAGCAAATGATTGTGATTTAAAAGCAGTTACCTCATTGCAACATACAAATGAATCTATACGGGATGCCCTAATCTCCGGTCTACAGCGCTCGAAAACCCGAGAAAAGCTTCTGGCACAACACGAATTAAACCTTGACGAGGCGTACGATCTCTCGAACTGGCCCATAAACAGTCACAATCATACACAAGTAATGAAACAGTCTCTCTCCGGTTCATGCATACCTGTCACATCCCCTACTCTTCCAGCACATCTGTTCCGACAGCCGCTGGCCAAACATGCTACTTCTGTGGATACAACAGACACCCTTGTTCTAAATGTTTATCCCAGGAAGCAACTTGAAAAACGCGTGGCAGATTGGGCCATTTCCAACGTCTTTGTAAATCCAAACCCATAAAACATCACGTGAACTCTGCCCTCGACCCCTTGCTATCCAGTATGTTTGTTGCCGCAGTCCCAAACTGTTTATCACGCACAGTCACCAGTATTCTCGTTAATGGGATACCTCTCCAAGCACTGATCGATACTGGTAGTTCTGGGAGCTACATCCCCCCTACAGTTGTACGCACTCACAATTGGGAACTTCAGCCTACGGACTCAAAGATTACTATGGCGTCGACCTCACTGCCCTGCTCTACTACGGGTTACTGCTATCTGTCATTCCAATAATAAACATACGATGTACGAACACTTTAAACTCTTGGTACTACCAAACCTGTGCGCCGATGTACTACTTGGGCATGGTCTTCTTAGTCTCTACGACGAGTGTGTTCGTCAAATCTGTCGGAATGCATTCCATGAAAAGTTATATTTTTCGTGTATTTTGGAACTCTCACGAGAGTCGAAATTTTGTGAGCAACCAAAACTTGCATGGGTATCTGTACTCTATTGCAATATCTGTGACCTGTGAATTGTGCGTGTATGACCCACTGAGTCACAGATTTCTTCGATTCATTAACAGTGTGGAAATATTATTTAGTGTCATAATCAGAGCGTTTCTATTTTGCGAACTGACTACTTTGAAGACGCCATCTTTCATCACTAAACCCACCGCAAGCCTTTTGCGACGAAATATCGAAAATATCCTTTCGAACCTTCCAACCGTCCAGTAGGGCCACAGATCTGATCACAAAGAACGTCAACCACGAAAAGAATGTTCATCACTTGCAGAAAGATAATGAACTACTTTATGTAAGTAGACATGTATCTGGTACGAAGAATCAATAAAATGGCACACGGTCCACAGCACAGTTGATCTTAAACGTACGCATCATCAGATTCTCTTTGCAGAACAAAGAAAGCACTGCACTGGCTTCGATGCAGGTGATAATTTCCTTCACATCTGCCGTATAACGAGGTCACAATTAATGCAGCCCTGTTTTAGCGCAGTACTCACGAAAGTCTGAAAAGTTAGAACCTGGAAGACCCTTTTACTGACGTTGAAAACAGAATCTTCCGCGTTGATTGTGAAAGAATATGGTCGAAATCTCGTCGCTATTTGAGGATCGCTGCAAGATACGGCTTAATATTAGAAAAGAATAGTAACCGCTATCAGAGAAATCCGGCTTTTATGTTGCCACGCTACACAATACATGATAAAGACCCATTTTGAACAGAAGAAGAAAAAATCCTTCGATTTATTTCACTTCCGATTGGATGTCAGTTCAGTTCAGTCTGAGCACCATTAACGATGCACTGAGTGCAGCAGTTCTCGTTGCCATCTTTCAGCGTGACTCTCAAGCGGAAATAATTAAAATACAAGAGCATGAAAAGTAACAGAACTATAAGTGATACCATCAAGGCGGTAACGAAAGTCTGTAAATACAAAGCACCACTGATCGTAACACTCATATCTGATGTATTCAACCACTGGGTGAGGGAATCTCTTGGACCCCACCAAGAAAGTCCAACACGACCTACATAGCCAAGTCCACTGGTTAGCGTTTTCGTACCCGAATGGATGGCACTTTGCAAAACAACCAAAACAACTTCAAAAACCATTCATAGGTCGCACCACTGAAGTCGACCGACCGTTGGAGGGCCAGTTTTCGACGACTCAATCGATTATTTATGGCTGATAATGATGGGTACTCTTGATTTCGTTGGGATATTTCAATACCAACCCGAACCACAAGCCGTGTAAAAACTATTTGGCACTGTGATGCCTGCTGTGTATTTCTTTAGAATACCATACGCCTTCTGTCTGTGAATTTAAAATCCAAAGTTCCCAGTCATTTTAGCAAAAAGCCAAATAAACAAAGTCCAACATACTAGGCCTTCCGTCCTCTTTCTGGACTCAATCACTTATACGATTTCAGCGACCGATCTACTCTGTTTTACAACAACCACGCACCAATAAAGTGTTGGACTATCTCTCAGACAGGTTAAATTATAAGCAGCTACGCATGTACACGTCTTAGAAAAATGAGAGACTTGAATGAACTATTAAACTGATGTTTCCAGATCTTTGCTTTTATTCATCTAAACTAGTTTGCCGAATTTTCTTTTTTTTAAACTGCGAAAACGTAATATTAACTTCTTTGCGTCAAACCACTATTTCACACGCCACATTGTGCTACCTTTGGCACCCTGTTGTATGTAGTCTGATAAAGAGACGAGTGAAGCGTATAAATCTAACCCCAAAATGACGACCACTTAGAGCTTGTTACGAGCGTAGTAAGCATTCCTGTAACGCACATTAGACGGGATTTTAAGAAAACCTCAAACGGGTTCGGCTTTGTTGCACTTTATTTGTACTATCGCATCGCATCCTGCGCTGCAGTAAGTACTGGCTGAGTTGCACTAAAGTGACTCCAGGAATTCCTCCAGTGTTTTCATAGGAGACCAAAATCGCTTATATAAGCTAGGAACAGTGATGTTAGGTACAATTTAGTGGGCAAAGTCTAAAGCTTTTCATTTAGGCATTCTTCATACCAACCTATATAGTACGAACAAAATGTAACGACACGGATAGGATTTCGAATCGTTTAGACTGATCCATTGCGTTATACCTTAATTAGTGCTCAGAATCAAAAGAGAAATAGTAGTGAAGGCTCTCAAAGGTACTATATTGCGTTTTGATTTGTACATTTCTCATCCAAATGATTCATCTGACAACCAAGTGAAACACTAAGATTTACAGTGGGTAGAACAAACGAAGGATCTGTGAATGAGTCAAACGGATAGATGAAAAAAGTCGTTACTTTGGTGGAAATGTATTCATGTTACTTCGCTGCTTTAGATATTTGGAGTGGAAAAATCCCGCTGAGATCAGAACACGAAATCCGAGATGAATCGTTCTTTTTTCACCTGATCGGTCTCATCTACATACACACTCACAACGGAAATTGTTTGACCAATGCTTCCGGAAGCTCCACACAGTTCAGCCACACTGCGCATACCTCCTTTGACTTGTTCAACCCCGTGAGAAAACCCAGCACGCATTTTCTGAGCAGCTACGGAACTCTGCGTTCGTAAGTTGGCAACACTTTTGGCAGACCGAGCTCGAAGTCCTTGAAACTCTCCGCGCAAAACTTTTACTCCGTGTCCAACATCACGGCGCAGGCGACTTCGAAACTCCTCCAGATGTTCTCGAAAGTGATTTGGATCTGGGCTTTCAACAGCACGTGCTAAATCAGCAAGCGCCTCGCGATATTCTTCTGCGAGTTTATCGTTGGACACAACAAGTTTCACGTCCGCGCTTTTGGGGCGATGAAACGAGTGGAAACATATGGCCTCCTTTAAAGACTGTAGATCTTGGAAGGGACGACACGTTTCTGGTGATTCACCAAGCCTTTCCCCGCGAACTCTAACAACACAATTGCCAGACCTCACATAGAGTAATGGGACAGCTGCAGTGACACGTGTGACATCAACGCGCGTTGCGGGACTCGGTGTGTTCGGTGCCTTATCCTGCTTACCACTGCATTCTGGGATTGTAAGTAACCGACGAGTTTCTGATGTGCCCTTAGCTGTGTCACCGGATGTGACGGGACCCAGCTGTTGCGGCAAACTGACTAACTGGATCTCCCCCTCCTGTAGCAAATCACCTTCGGGTGAACCAAGTTTTGCATGGAGTACATCAATGGCATTTAGTTCATGAACAGATTCAACAAAATGTACGGCTTTACATTTATCGCAAAACCAGTACGTTGGTGGCCTGAAACAGATATTACAGATACGGCCAGCAGAAACATAGTGCATAGATCCCTGGTTGATATCATAGGTCTGGTCATCATGGCGTTTATCGTCACAACTATCCTCGTCAACCTCCGGTACGGGAATAACCCCGATGAACGTCTTCCCACCGTAGGCGAAAGGTGGTTGTGGACGCCGCAGGCATCGCGTTTCACTACAATATCGAATGGTGCCACCAAGAATACCCACCAATAACAAGACGGCCATCGCGCCATAGCCGTAGCAAAGAGAAAGTACGTAAACATGCGCCTGGTATATACTTGAGACAACATCAACCTGCACCGAATTAGAAACCGATATGCCGAGAGGGGAACGACCCACGCAGTACCATACACCGGTTAAATGGCCTCTAACATTATCCACATGGAGCTCACTTTGAGAAAAGTTGCTAAATATGCGAACGACCGTAGGTGCAAGTATAGGCTGGACAAAGTACGAGTATAAGCCGTATGTTGCATTATCGGTAGAGATCGGGGGTGGAATCACACCAATGGGAGTCACCCAATAAACTTCTCCAGGGACCGTGGAATCCAAAAGACAGGTGAGTTTGAAAGATCGGCTGGTAAAAACGGAAGTATGTATTGTTTTGTTGACAACACGCGCTTCTGCATTCTCAGAATGTAAACGGACATTGAATATGGGTTCACAAGGCTTTAGTTCTGAAAGACAGGAAGGGGCGCCAACAAACTGCCCCCGAGAATATATCCAACTGTTTAGACAGGAACACTCGATGGGATTATTTGTGACGTTAATTACAGGTTTGGCCGTCGTATGCTGATAGTAGAGAAACGAAGGAAGGAACCTGAAGTGATTATCACTAACATCAATTACTTTGAGTTGTGGACTATTTGCGAGGAGATCAAATGGCAGCTCGTCAAGAGAGCAGTTTCTGAGACTAACAATTGTCAGCTGCCGCAATTCGGATAATGCCCCCAACACTGGAAGCGATAAATTGCAGTCTGAGATGGAGAGCAAACGCAATGATGGTTTTTGATCTGATTGATTAAAAGCAACCCATGAACTATGTACAAACAAGCTTTTCACACGAATATGAAGCTCTTCTACCCGGTTCATCCTCCCGTGTAAGAACAAGTTGCCATAGAGCACTCTGCTGGAGTTATGCACGCCTTCTGTGATAGTCAAAACAGTTACCGCATCAGGACAGAGATCAACCAAAGACCCTGTGATTACAGGCAATTCATCCTCCAGAATAACTTTTGCCTTATCTGGAGACGTTTTAACACATTTTGATGACATATACGATACATTTTCCTTATATCCATATATTCCAGTCGCCGTAAAGAACAACACCACTACAGAAGGCAGGACATAGCGCATGACCTTGGGGTTTGAAAGAGTGCTGCTCAACTCAACTCAATCAGTTCAGTTCAGTTCAGTTCAGTCTGCACAGGACAGGTAATGGCCACGGCCAATCGAGCGTCCGGAATTCCTTCGATGGTATGCATACCAGTTATGCACCCACCACTGCCGAGTGTATTTCGTCGAATCCTTGCTAAAAATGAGAGGGAAACGAAAAACCTCATCGCACATCAACTGCGTGAGACATTATGCATCGTGAGCGTTCACTGAGACAGTATGCAATGAGGGAAAAAGTCTGCTGAAACATACTTCAGAAGGACCACGGTGCTACCCGTCATCCATCTAGTTGATATACTCGAGGCTCACTACAAGGAAAGATCTCGTACCACTTGCGATCTAGGGCACATTTGAAGGATTGGACTGTCTGCAGATCTACCATTTCACCGGGCAGACCGTTCCAACCGTTCACGACCCTATTGCTGAAGAAGTGCAATCTAGCCATCAACCCAGATCGGGCTTTTATCAACTTCTTTTCATGTCCCCTTGTTCTGGAGTCTACGGCGACTTGGAATAGACTATCTAGTCTAAGGCCAGAAAAGCCCTTCATTACCTTGAACGTTTCTATGAGATCCCTTCGACGTCTCCTCCTTTCCAACGAGAAAAGATTCAGGTCACAGAGTCTCTGCTCGTAATTCTTACCCCTCTGCCCTTCAACCATTCGCGTGGCGAGACGTTGGACTTTCTCGAGGCAGGCGGCGTCCTTTTTGTAGAAGGGTGACCAAGCCTGCACGCTACCTTCTGAGTGAGGTCGTACTGTAGCCATGTAAATAGGTACGAATACCTCCGGCTTCCGGCAAGACAAAGCTGATCGCAGTCTAAAGAGCTCCCCACGAGCCTTATGCGCAGCAGCATTGCATTGCTCCGACCATTTGAAGTCACTGTTCATGATGACCCCCAGGTCTTTAACCCTACTGGCTGCCTCTACGGTGAACAGCCCTTGATCATGAGCGACAGTTAGGCTCTCTGTTGCCCTTGACAACAAATGGCTTTTTTGAGCGTTTAGAGGTAAGTCCCATTTGTATGCCCAGTTCAGGACGGTACCTACTTCCCTGCCCAAGTCCGCCCTACCCTTAGATCCAACAATCTTCACATCATCCGCAAAAATAAAGCTGGGCGATTGAAGAGTGGATGCTAGGTCATTATTAAATAACAAGAATAGGACCGGGCCTAGGACGGATCCCTGAGGTACACCATTGGTGACGTTCACCAAACTGGAGCACCTGTCCCCCATTTTGACGTAAAGCGTCCTGTGGGAGAGGAAGTCCTCCAGCCACCTATATACTGGCCCATCTATGCCGAAAGTCTCCATCTTGCGTAGCAAAAGACGATGATTAACGGAGTCGAACGCCTTGCTAAAGTCGAGGTAGCATACCTCAACTTGCTTACCTTCGTCCAGTCGTCGAGTTACTTCATCTAAGAAGCACAGGAGATTGGCCAGCCAAGATCTATTTTTCAGGAATCCATGCTGCGCCGGGCTTAGCATGGAGTGCTGCAGTTCTCGTTGCCATCTTTCAGCGTGACTCTCAAGCGGAAATAATTAAAATACAAGAGCATGAAAAGTAACAGAACTATAAGTGATACCATCAAGGCGGTAACGAAAGTCTGTAAATACAAAGCACCACTGATCGTAACACTCATATCTGATGTATTCAACCACTGGGTGAGGGAATCTCTTGGACCCCATCAAGAAAGTCCAACACGACCTACATAGCCAAGTCCACTGGTTAGCGTTTTCGTACCCGAATGGATGGCACTTTGCAAAACAACCAAAACAACTTCAAAAACCATTCATAGGTCGCACCACTGAAGTCGACCGACCGTTGGAGGGCCAGTTTTCGACGACTCAATCGATTATTTATGGCTGATAATGATGGGTACTCTTGATTTCGTTGGGATATTTCAATACCAACCCGAACCACAAGCCGTGTAAAAACTATTTGGCACTGTGATGCCTGCTGTGTATTTCTTTAGAATACCATACGCCTTCTGTCTGTGAATTTAAAATCCAAAGTTCCCAGTCATTTTAGCAAAAAGCCAAATAAACAAAGTCCAACATACTAGGCCTTCCGTCCTCTTTCTGGACTCAATCACTTATACGATTTCAGCGACCGATCTACTCTGTTTTACAACAACCACGCACCAATAAAGTGTTGGACTATCTCTCAGACAGGTTAAATTATAAGCAGCTACGCATGTACACGTCTTAGAAAAATGAGAGACTTGAATGAACTATTAAACTGATGTTTCCAGATCTTTGCTTTTATTCATCTAAACTAGTTTGCCGAATTTTCTTTTTTTTAAACTGCGAAAACGTAATATTAACTTCTTTGCGTCAAACCACTATTTCACACGCCACATTGTGCTACCTTTGGCACCCTGTTGTATGTAGTCTGATAAAGAGACGAGTGAAGCGTATAAATCTAACCCCAAAATGACGACCACTTAGAGCTTGTTACGAGCGTAGTAAGCATTCCTGTAACGCACATTAGACGGGATTTTAAGAAAACCTCAAACGGGTTCGGCTTTGTTGCACTTTATTTGTACTATCGCATCGCATCCTGCGCTGCAGTAAGTACTGGCTGAGTTGCACTAAAGTGACTCCAGGAATTCCTCCAGTGTTTTCATAGGAGACCAAAATCGCTTATATAAGCTAGGAACAGTGATGTTAGGTACAATTTAGTGGGCAAAGTCTAAAGCCTTTCATTTAGGCATTCTTCATACCAACCTATATAGTACGAACAAAATGTAACGACACGGATAGGATTTCGAATCGTTTAGACTGATCCATTGCGTTATACCTTAATTAGTGCTCAGAATCAAAAGAGAAATAGTAGTGAAGGCTCTCAAAGGTACTATATTGCGTTTTGATGTGTACATTTCTCATCCAAATGATTCATCTGACAACCAAGTGAAACACTAAGATTTACAGTGGGTAGAACAAACGAAGGATCTGTGAATGAGTCAAACGGATAGATGAAAAAAGTCGTTACTTTGGTGGAAATGTATTCATGTTACTTCGCTGCTTTAGATATTTGGAGTGGAAAAATCCCGCTGAGATCAGAACACGAAATCCGAGATGAATCGTTCTTTTTTCACCTGATCGGTCTCATCTACATACACACTCACAACGGAAATTGTTTGACCAATGCTTCCGGAAGCTCCACACAGTTCAGCCACACTGCGCATACCTCCTTTGACTTGTTCAACCCCGTGAGAAAACCCAGCACGCATTTTCTGAGCAGCTACGGAACTCTGCGTTCGTAAGTTGGCAACACTTTTGGCAGACCGAGCTCGAAGTCCTTGAAACTCTCCGCGCAAAACTTTTACTCCGTGTCCAACATCACGGCGCAGGCGACTTCGAAACTCCTCCAGATGTTCTCGAAAGTGATTTGGATCTGGGCTTTCAACAGCACGTGCTAAATCAGCAAGCGCCTCGCGATATTCTTCTGCGAGTTTATCGTTGGACACAACAAGTTTCACGTCCGCGCTTTTGGGGCGATGAAACGAGTGGAAACATATGGCCTCCTTTAAAGACTGTAGATCTTGGAAGGGACGACACGTTTCTGGTGATTCACCAAGCCTTTCCCCGCGAACTCTAACAACACAATTGCCAGACCTCACATAGAGTAATGGGACAGCTGCAGTGACACGTGTGACATCAACGCGCGTTGCGGGACTCGGTGTGTTCGGTGCCTTATCCTGCTTACCACTGCATTCTGGGATTGTAAGTAACCGACGAGTTTCTGATGTGCCCTTAGCTGTGTCACCGGATGTGACGGGACCCAGCTGTTGCGGCAAACTGACTAACTGGATCTCCCCCTCCTGTAGCAAATCACCTTCGGGTGAACCAAGTTTTGCATGGAGTACATCAATGGCATTTAGTTCATGAACAGATTCAACAAAATGTACGGCTTTACATTTATCGCAAAACCAGTACGTTGGTGGCCTGAAACAGATATTACAGATACGGCCAGCAGAAACATAGTGCATAGATCCCTGGTTGATATCATAGGTCTGGTCATCATGGCGTTTATCGTCACAACTATCCTCGTCAACCTCCGGTACGGGAATAACCCCGATGAACGTCTTCCCACCGTAGGCGAAAGGTGGTTGTGGACGCCGCAGGCATCGCGTTTCACTACAATATCGAATGGTGCCACCAAGAATACCCACCAATAACAAGACGGCCATCGCGCCATAGCCGTAGCAAAGAGAAAGTACGTAAACATGCGCCTGGTATATACTTGAGACAACATCAACCTGCACCGAATTGGAAACCGATATGCCGAGAGGGGAACGACCCACGCAGTACCATACACCGGTTAAATGGCCTCTAACATTATCCACATGGAGCTCACTTTGAGAAAAGTTGCTAAATATGCGAACGACCGTAGGTGCAAGTATAGGCTGGACAAAGTACGAGTATAAGCCGTATGTTGCATTATCGGTAGAGATCGGGGGTGGAATCACACCAATGGGAGTCACCCAATAAACTTCTCCAGGGACCGTGGAATCCAAAAGACAGGTGAGTTTGAAAGATCGGCTGGTAAAAACGGAAGTATGTATTGTTTTGTTGACAACACGCGCTTCTGCATTCTCAGAATGTAAACGGACATTGAATATGGGTTCACAAGGCTTTAGTTCTGAAAGACAGGAAGGGGCGCCAACAAACTGCCCCCGAGAATATATCCAACTGTTTAGACAGGAACACTCGATGGGATTATTTGTGACGTTAATTACAGGTTTGGCCGTCGTATGCTGATAGTAGAGAAACGAAGGAAGGAACCTGAAGTGATTATCACTAACATCAATTACTTTGAGTTGTGGACTATTTGCGAGGAGATCAAATGGCAGCTCGTCAAGAGAGCAGTTTCTGAGACTAACAATTGTCAGCTGCCGCAATTCGGATAATGCCCCCAACACTGGAAGCGATAAATTGCAGTCTGAGATGGAGAGCAAACGCAATGATGGTTTTTGATCTGATTGATTAAAAGCAACCCATGAACTATGTACAAACAAGCTTTTCACACGAATATGAAGCTCTTCTACCCGGTTCATCCTCCCGTGTAAGAACAAGTTGCCATAGAGCACTCTGCTGGAGTTATGCACGCCTTCTGTGATAGTCAAAACAGTTACCGCATCAGGACAGAGATCAACCAAAGACCCTGTGATTACAGGCAATTCATCCTCCAGAATAACTTTTGCCTTATCTGGAGACGTTTTAACACATTTTGATGACATATACGATACATTTTCCTTATATCCATATATTCCAGTCGCCGTAAAGAACAACACCACTACAGAAGGCAGGACATAGCGCATGACCTTGGGGTTTGAAAGAGTGCTGCTCAACTCAACTCAATCAGTTCAGTTCAGTTCAGTTCAGTCTGCACAGGACAGGTAATGGCCACGGCCAATCGAGCGTCCGGAATTCCTTCGATGGTATGCATACCAGTTATGCACCCACCACTGCCGAGTGTATTTCGTCGAATCCTTGCTAAAAATGAGAGGGAAACGAAAAACCTCATCGCACATCAACTGCGTGAGACATTATGCATCGTGAGCGTTCACTGAGACAGTATGCAATGAGGGAAAAAGTCTGCTGAAACATACTTCAGAAGGACCACGGTGCTACCCGTCATCCATCTAGTTGATATACTCGAGGCTCACTACAAGGAAAGATCTCGTACCACTTGCGATCTAGGGCACATTTGAAGGATTGGACTGTCTGCAGATCTACCATTTCACCGGGCAGACCGTTCCAACCGTTCACGACCCTATTGCTGAAGAAGTGCAATCTAGCCATCAACCCAGATCGGGCTTTTATCAACTTCTTTTCATGTCCCCTTGTTCTGGAGTCTACGGCGACTTGGAATAGACTATCTAGTCTAAGGCCAGAAAAGCCCTTCATTACCTTGAACGTTTCTATGAGATCCCTTCGACGTCTCCTCCTTTCCAACGAGAAAAGATTCAGGTCACAGAGTCTCTGCTCGTAATTCTTACCCCTCTGCCCTTCAACCATTCGCGTGGCGAGACGTTGGACTTTCTCGAGGCAGGCGGCGTCCTTTTTGTAGAAGGGTGACCAAGCCTGCACGCTACCTTCTGAGTGAGGTCGTACTGTAGCCATGTAAATAGGTACGAATACCTCCGGCTTCCGGCAAGACAAAGCTGATCGCAGTCTAAAGAGCTCCCCACGAGCCTTATGCGCAGCAGCATTGCATTGCTCCGACCATTTGAAGTCACTGTTCATGATGACCCCCAGGTCTTTAACCCTACTGGCTGCCTCTACGGTGAACAGCCCTTGATCATGAGCGACAGTTAGGCTCTCTGTTGCCCTTGACAACAAATGGCTTTTTTGAGCGTTTAGAGGTAAGTCCCATTTGTATGCCCAGTTCAGGACGGTACCTACTTCCCTGCCCAAGTCCGCCCTACCCTTAGATCCAACAATCTTCACATCATCCGCAAAAATAAAGCTGGGCGATTGAAGAGTGGATGCTAGGTCATTATTAAATAACAAGAATAGGACCGGGCCTAGGACGGATCCCTGAGGTACACCATTGGTGACGTTCACCAAACTGGAGCACCTGTCCCCCACTTTGACGTAAAGCGTCCTGTGGGAGAGGAAGTCCTCCAGCCACCTATATACTGGCCCATCTATGCCGAAAGTCTCCATCTTGCGTAGCAAAAGACGATGATTAACGGAGTCGAACGCCTTGCTAAAGTCGAGGTAGCATACCTCAACTTGCTTACCTTCGTCCAGTCGTCGAGTTACTTCATCTAAGAAGCACAGGAGATTGGCCAGCCAAGATCTATTTTTCAGGAATCCATGCTGCGCCGGGCTTAGCATGGAGTGCTGCAGTTCTCGTTGCCATCTTTCAGCGTGACTCTCAAGCGGAAATAATTAAAATACAAGAGCATGAAAAGTAACAGAACTATAAGTGATACCATCAAGGCGGTAACGAAAGTCTGTAAATACAAAGCACCACTGATCGTAACACTCATATCTGATGTATTCAACCACTGGGTGAGGGAATCTCTTGGACCCCATCAAGAAAGTCCAACACGACCTACATAGCCAAGTCCACTGGTTAGCGTTTTCGTACCCGAATGGATGGCACTTTGCAAAACAACCAAAACAACTTCAAAAACCATTCATAGGTCGCACCACTGAAGTCGACCGACCGTTGGAGGGCCAGTTTTCGACGACTCAATCGATTATTTATGGCTGATAATGATGGGTACTCTTGATTTCGTTGGGATATTTCAATACCAACCCGAACCACAAGCCGTGTAAAAACTATTTGGCACTGTGATGCCTGCTGTGTATTTCTTTAGAATACCATACGCCTTCTGTCTGTGAATTTAAAATCCAAAGTTCCCAGTCATTTTAGCAAAAAGCCAAATAAACAAAGTCCAACATACTAGGCCTTCCGTCCTCTTTCTGGACTCAATCACTTATACGATTTCAGCGACCGATCTACTCTGTTTTACAACAACCACGCACCAATAAAGTGTTGGACTATCTCTCAGACAGGTTAAATTATAAGCAGCTACGCATGTACACGTCTTAGAAAAATGAGAGACTTGAATGAACTATTAAACTGATGTTTCCAGATCTTTGCTTTTATTCATCTAAACTAGTTTGCCGAATTTTCTTTTTTTTAAACTGCGAAAACGTAATATTAACTTCTTTGCGTCAAACCACTATTTCACACGCCACATTGTGCTACCTTTGGCACCCTGTTGTATGTAGTCTGATAAAGAGACGAGTGAAGCGTATAAATCTAACCCCAAAATGACGACCACTTAGAGCTTGTTACGAGCGTAGTAAGCATTCCTGTAACGCACATTAGACGGGATTTTAAGAAAACCTCAAACGGGTTCGGCTTTGTTGCACTTTATTTGTACTATCGCATCGCATCCTGCGCTGCAGTAAGTACTGGCTGAGTTGCACTAAAGTGACTCCAGGAATTCCTCCAGTGTTTTCATAGGAGACCAAAATCGCTTATATAAGCTAGGAACAGTGATGTTAGGTACAATTTAGTGGGCAAAGTCTAAAGCTTTTCATTTAGGCATTCTTCATACCAACCTATATAGTACGAACAAAATGTAACGACACGGATAGGATTTCGAATCGTTTAGACTGATCCATTGCGTTATACCTTAATTAGTGCTCAGAATCAAAAGAGAAATAGTAGTGAAGGCTCTCAAAGGTACTATATTGCGTTTTGATGTGTACATTTCTCATCCAAATGATTCATCTGACAACCAAGTGAAACACTAAGATTTACAGTGGGTAGAACAAACGAAGGATCTGTGAATGAGTCAAACGGATAGATGAAAAAAGTCGTTACTTTGGTGGAAATGTATTCATGTTACTTCGCTGCTTTAGATATTTGGAGTGGAAAAATCCCGCTGAGATCAGAACACGAAATCCGAGATGAATCGTTCTTTTTTCACCTGATCGGTCTCATCTACATACACACTCACAACGGAAATTGTTTGACCAATGCTTCCGGAAGCTCCACACAGTTCAGCCACACTGCGCATACCTCCTTTGACTTGTTCAACCCCGTGAGAAAACCCAGCACGCATTTTCTGAGCAGCTACGGAACTCTGCGTTCGTAAGTTGGCAACACTTTTGGCAGACCGAGCTCGAAGTCCTTGAAACTCTCCGCGCAAAACTTTTACTCCGTGTCCAACATCACGGCGCAGGCGACTTCGAAACTCCTCCAGATGTTCTCGAAAGTGATTTGGATCTGGGCTTTCAACAGCACGTGCTAAATCAGCAAGCGCCTCGCGATATTCTTCTGCGAGTTTATCGTTGGACACAACAAGTTTCACGTCCGCGCTTTTGGGGCGATGAAACGAGTGGAAACATATGGCCTCCTTTAAAGACTGTAGATCTTGGAAGGGACGACACGTTTCTGGTGATTCACCAAGCCTTTCCCCGCGAACTCTAACAACACAATTGCCAGACCTCACATAGAGTAATGGGACAGCTGCAGTGACACGTGTGACATCAACGCGCGTTGCGGGACTCGGTGTGTTCGGTGCCTTATCCTGCTTACCACTGCATTCTGGGATTGTAAGTAACCGACGAGTTTCTGATGTGCCCTTAGCTGTGTCACCGGATGTGACGGGACCCAGCTGTTGCGGCAAACTGACTAACTGGATCTCCCCCTCCTGTAGCAAATCACCTTCGGGTGAACCAAGTTTTGCATGGAGTACATCAATGGCATTTAGTTCATGAACAGATTCAACAAAATGTACGGCTTTACATTTATCGCAAAACCAGTACGTTGGTGGCCTGAAACAGATATTACAGATACGGCCAGCAGAAACATAGTGCATAGATCCCTGGTTGATATCATAGGTCTGGTCATCATGGCGTTTATCGTCACAACTATCCTCGTCAACCTCCGGTACGGGAATAACCCCGATGAACGTCTTCCCACCGTAGGCGAAAGGTGGTTGTGGACGCCGCAGGCATCGCGTTTCACTACAATATCGAATGGTGCCACCAAGAATACCCACCAATAACAAGACGGCCATCGCGCCATAGCCGTAGCAAAGAGAAAGTACGTAAACATGCGCCTGGTATATACTTGAGACAACATCAACCTGCACCGAATTAGAAACCGATATGCCGAGAGGGGAACGACCCACGCAGCACCATACACCGGTTAAATGGCCTCTAACATTATCCACATGGAGCTCACTTTGAGAAAAGTTGCTAAATATGCGAACGACCGTAGGTGCAAGTATAGGCTGGACAAAGTACGAGTATAAGCCGTATGTTGCATTATCGGTAGAGATCGGGGGTGGAATCACACCAATGGGAGTCACCCAATAAACTTCTCCAGGGACCGTGGAATCCAAAAGACAGGTGAGTTTGAAAGATCGGCTGGTAAAAACGGAAGTATGTATTGTTTTGTTGACAACACGCGCTTCTGCATTCTCAGAATGTAAACGGACATTGAATATGGGTTCACAAGGCTTTAGTTCTGAAAGACAGGAAGGGGCGCCAACAAACTGCCCCCGAGAATATATCCAACTGTTTAGACAGGAACACTCGATGGGATTATTTGTGACGTTAATTACAGGTTTGGCCGTCGTATGCTGATAGTAGAGAAACGAAGGAAGGAACCTGAAGTGATTATCACTAACATCAATTACTTTGAGTTGTGGACTATTTGCGAGGAGATCAAATGGCAGCTCGTCAAGAGAGCAGTTTCTGAGACTAACAATTGTCAGCTGCCGCAATTCGGATAATGCCCCCAACACTGGAAGCGATAAATTGCAGTCTGAGATGGAGAGCAAACGCAATGATGGTTTTTGATCTGATTGATTAAAAGCAACCCATGAACTATGTACAAACAAGCTTTTCACACGAATATGAAGCTCTTCTACCCGGTTCATCCTCCCGTGTAAGAACAAGTTGCCATAGAGCACTCTGCTGGAGTTATGCACGCCTTCTGTGATAGTCAAAACAGTTACCGCATCAGGACAGAGATCAACCAAAGACCCTGTGATTACAGGCAATTCATCCTCCAGAATAACTTTTGCCTTATCTGGAGACGTTTTAACACATTTTGATGACATATACGATACATTTTCCTTATATCCATATATTCCAGTCGCCGTAAAGAACAACACCACTACAGAAGGCAGGACATAGCGCATGACCTTGGGGTTTGAAAGAGTGCTGCTCAACTCAACTCAATCAGTTCAGTTCAGTTCAGTTCAGTCTGCACAGGACAGGTAATGGCCACGGCCAATCGAGCGTCCGGAATTCCTTCGATGGTATGCATACCAGTTATGCACCCACCACTGCCGAGTGAATTTCGTCGAATCCTTGCTAAAAATGAGAGGGAAATGAAAAACCTCATCGCACATCAACTGCGTGAGACATTATGCATCGTGAGCGTTCACTGAGACAGTATGCAATGAGGGAAAAAGTCTGCTGAAACATACTTCAGAAGGACCACAGTGCTACCCGTCATCCATCTAGTTGATATACTCGAGGCTCACTACAAGGAAAGATCTCGTACCACTTGCGATCTAGGGCACATTTGAAGGATTGGACTGTCTGCAGATCTACCATTTCACCGGGCAGACCGTTCCAACCGTTCACGACCCTATTGCTGAAGAAGTGCAATCTAGCCATCAACCCAGATCGGGCTTTTATCAACTTCTTTTCATGTCCCCTTGTTCTGGAGTCTACGGCGACTTGGAATAGACTATCTAGTCTAAGGCCAGAAAAGCCCTTCATTACCTTGAACGTTTCTATGAGATCCCTTCGACGTCTCCTCCTTTCCAACGAGAAAAGATTCAGGTCACAGAGTCTCTGCTCGTAATTCTTACCCCTCTGCCCTTCAACCATTCGCGTGGCGAGACGTTGGACTTTCTCGAGGCAGGCGGCGTCCTTTTTGTAGAAGGGTGACCAAGCCTGCACGCTACCTTCTGAGTGAGGTCGTACTGTAGCCATGTAAATAGGTACGAATACCTCCGGCTTCCGGCAAGACAAAGCTGATCGCAGTCTAAAGAGCTCCCCACGAGCCTTATGCGCAGCAGCATTGCATTGCTCCGACCATTTGAAGTCACTGTTCATGATGACCCCCAGGTCTTTAACCCTACTGGCTGCCTCTACGGTGAACAGCCCTTGATCATGAGCGACAGTTAGGCTCTCTGTTGCCCTTGACAACAAATGGCTTTTTTGAGCGTTTAGAGGTAAGTCCCATTTGTATGCCCAGTTCAGGACGGTACCTACTTCCCTGCCCAAGTCCGCCCTACCCTTAGATCCAACAATCTTCACATCATCCGCAAAAATAAAGCTGGGCGATTGAAGAGTGGATGCTAGGTCATTAATAAATAACAAGAATAGGACCGGGCCTAGGACGGATCCCTGAGGTACACCATTGGTGACGTTCACCAAACTGGAGCACCTGTCCCCCACTTTGACGTAAAGCGTCCTGTGGGAGAGGAAGTCCTCCAGCCACCTATATACTGGCCCATCTATACCGAAAGTCTCCATCTTGCGTAGCAAAAGACGATGATTAACGGAGTCGAACGCCTTGCTAAAGTCGAGGTAGCATACCTCAACTTGCTTACCTTCGTCCAGTCGTCGAGTTACTTCATCTAAGAAGCACAGGAGATTGGCCAGCCAAGATCTATTTTTCAGGAATCCATGCTGCGCCGGGCTTAGCATGGAGTGCTGCAGTAAGTGCTGGCAGATATGGGCACGGATGATCTTCTCGAGGACTTTACAGAGAATGCTATTTAGGCTTACCGGCCTGCAGTTCTGCACATCCGACTTGGGCCCACTCTTATGTATTGCCACGACTGCCTCGACTTTCCAGTCCTGAGGCAGCTTACCCTGGTCCAACGTGGATCTGTACAGTCTGCATACCGATGGAGCTATGATATCCGCCAACGGCTTGATGATAGCTGGATGAATGCCATCTGGGCCCGCTGACTTGTGGCTGTTTAACTCCTGTAGGTACCTACGCACGCACTCCTCTGAGAGATCTAGCTCGTTTAGCTGAGGAGGATGCACCAGGGCCAGATCTACTCGTACCCCACTATCTATCCTATGTACACTACCAAAGTATTCCCCCAGGGCGTCTGCTTTGCCCTGGCCATCAGTGACAATACCATAGTCTCTAGTGGATAGCGGACCTACGGCATTTCTTGTTGAGCCTTTAGATTGTACATAGCTGTAGAACTTCTTCGGCTGTTGTCTTACAGACTGGGCCAATTTGAGCTCAAATTCCCTCTTAGAAGTTCTCAAAAGGCTTACAGTCTCGTTTCTCAGCTTCGCATAACGGTTCCAGGCTAGCTGACTGCCGGAAGCTTTGTACTGGTTCCAAGAGCGGTTTCTACGTCTGATGGCCTTGGCTATTGCAGCCTTCCACCACATGGGTTTGCCCTCCCCACTCCTTCGTTTGAAGGGTGCGAACTCTTCCTGTAGGGCAGTCAGGGATCCCTTTATGGCCCGCCAGCGCTCCTCCAAAGTAGCCTCCTCTGGCGCGTCCCAGGTCAAACCCATCGCCCTATTACGAAGCCTATCTATGTCCATACTACCGAAATTCCTAATCAGCCTTGAGGGTACTTTCGGTTGCCGCATGCATAGAACTATTTTGACACACACGTGGTCACTCTTGCCCAGCGGTGCACAATAATGCAGTCCAGCCACATCGTTGGGGAAGTTCGTTATAGCTAGATCCAACAAGGATGGAACGCATCCAGTCCTATATCTGGTATTCTCCCTAATATGCTGATGCAACGCATTATCATGCAGCCATTCTAAGTAGGTTTGCTCCTCCGATCCCGACACGCACACCTCAGCCACCCAGTCTATGTGCGGAAGATTGAAGTCACCCACTATGAGGGTCTTTTGTGCGTCCTTAACTAGTTCAGTCAAAGTCCGCAGCAAACAAACGTCCTCTTCGTGGTTTGTGCTTGGTGCCCTGTAGACACAGACGACGTTAACCCTTCTGCCTGGAAGGATGATCGTGACGGCGCATAGCTGGATATTGCGAGTGCACATCTTGGTCTGGGACTCAAGGTGGTTTGCACCTCACCTAACGAGGATGGCTACTCCACCACCAAGGCGATTTTGTTCCCGATCCTGCCTGTAGACAGCAAAACTGTTACTTATTAGGCCTGGCACATGGTCTTCTTCAGAAAGCCACGTTTCCGTGACGGCAACTATTGATGCTTTCTGTTCGTCAGCGGTTTTGGCAAGTTCCGCCCATTTGTTTCTAATACTACACGCGTTAGTATATAACACCACCGCTTTTGCTCCGTCGCCCAGGTGCGTTTTGTTATTCATTCCTGACTGTTTCTCAGGCGCAACGCCTGAGATGATGACCCGTTTTTTGCTTCGGATGACCCCACTGGGGTGCATGAAGCCGGCTGATGGTCCAGAATTTCCGACGACTCCCAATCCATCTCTATAGGAGTGGCCACAACATCCAGACTGGCAGGGGTCGCGCTGTCATCTATCTTCGGACAGTACTGCCAATTCTCGTCTTCCAGCGTATCTTCAATTACAACTATTAGCGACCCCGCACGTGGCTTCTTTACTATTGTCGGGGTCGGGGCCTGAGAGCCGAGTACGGCATTCCGCTGAACTTTTAGGTTTCTCACCAGCGCCCTGGCTGGTCGAGCAAGGTTACCTCCCGGGGCTAGACCACCAGGATTTACCCTATGCTCGTCCGGCACAATCTGGTATCTGCCCTTGGCAATCTGAGCCACTACCGCTGCCCTCGCCAGTAGTCTATCCCGGGTAGCCTCATCAGCAAACTCCACCAGTATTGGTCTCGCACAAAGTTCGCCTTTGTTCCCTAGTGGTGACTTCCATGTCCCCACTCTGTGCACCCTTCTTAGAGTAGGGGGGTACGGAACACCTCCGATTCGCAGTATGTCACAGACCATCCTCCTGTCAATGTCTCTCCTGGCCTTCGATTCCCTTATAACGGGTTCTTCCTGGTTTATGATCAGAAGCCTGTGGCTTGAGACCCTGCCCATCGACAAGATCTGCCTCTGCGGGTCCTTCACCTTGTTTTCTAGTACCAGAAGAGCAGGGTCATCCACCCTAGCTAACCCATCTTTCGCTCTATGACAGTCGCCCTTCTTGTTGACCTGCCTCGACCTTCTCGGCTTCTGCTCCGTCCATTGGCCGTCGTCGGTCTGCTTCAAAGGAGTTGAGGCAACGACCGCCTGGCAAGCTCTCGGAGCTGGTCCATTCGCTCGGATGATTGTCCTATCGGGTGTTGATACTACTTCCGCAAACGACTTACTACAACCTGCTTGCTGTGGTTTAGGGCTTACAACCGAGGTACTACTTGGTGGACGTTGATCCTGCCCTTGGGCCTGCAGTTTAAAGGCCAGACTGGCCGCCTCCTTGCAGGGGCACAGACCCATTTAGCCCATGAGTTCTGTTTATAAAGGA
Source organism: Fasciola hepatica (assembly GCA_948099385.1). Lineage (NCBI taxonomy): Eukaryota > Metazoa > Platyhelminthes > Trematoda > Plagiorchiida > Fasciolidae > Fasciola > Fasciola hepatica. The sequence continues at coordinate 598,465 of CANUEZ040000043.1, forward strand.
CATAGATTTCCTTCGCTATCCCCGAACACCTTGGGTGAGCCCACCTCTTGCATATCTCGCACTCTATACCATTTACCACACGTTTTCCGCACTTGGTGCTAGACACGGGTCGGAAACGCGTGTCATACCGAAAAACCCCAAAAACGAGGGCGAAAACAACTCAAGTGCTCTTTACCCAAACACAAAATACGCACTCTGACAATAGCAGGTAACTCCCGCTAACACAAAAAACAAAAACAAAAAGCAAGATTAGAAGCGAGGAAAGATCGCCTCAAAAAAACACCAAACACTACTCGGCAATACTACAAGGAGAATAAAAATATTCTCCGGATAAAGCGTACCTTAAATGCAATTATGATACGCTCAGTATTGTGAATTAAACTGGGTTAATTCACAAAACTATTCAAAAACTCAATTCAAAGACGAGAGCACTATGAATTCAAACCACGCGGTACTTACACCACAGTTCAGTTCAGGTCATGTCATACCTCGAGTCCTCAAATGATATATAGGTGTCATTATGAAATGGTGGTGAGTAGGGTGATATGAAGGCCTTGATTGGGACAGGTGCAGTTGGGACACTCTAGAGTGATGGGAAGCAGTACAAGATAGTTGTGTTGAACAGTCTTGAGGTCTTGAAGTCTTGAAGTAGTTCACGGATGTGAGGCTTGAGCCCAAAAGTTCCCGGTTGTTGTATGCATCTTCTTTTCTCCGGTGCCACCGAGCTGGGATGGCAAAACTCGTCAACAAAGGGTAGCCGTTTTCGCAAAAGCGGCATGAGAATAAAAACAAATGTTTCCCATGTGGTACATTAGTCCGACAATATGAATATGGATACATCAGTATATCACTAGTTTTGTTGCTTTAAACTTAACACAGAAAGGTGATTTGTATATAATTTCGTGGGAGGAAGGAGAGTGGATCTATTTATGACTGCGTGCATGTACAAGTATATAGGATTGAAGACGAGACGTGAAAATATGGGGGACAATAATCTACGCGAGGTCGATCGCAGGCTTGTCTTGCATTGGCAGTAGCTCTAGCCAGTTGTCTAGTCTGGTCTCGGTTATTCGGGGGAGGGAGAAAAGGAAGGATAAAAAGAATACAAAAACCTCCCTAGGATGGTCCGTAGCAGTCTGGGAATACCTCTGCCTAGCACGCATCCAGTTTGTGCTTGAAGGCAACTATCGAGGGTGCCGTCACTACGTATGGAGGCAGCTTTCTCGTCTTCTTTATGACACTGTGGGATGAGAAACATGTCCTTAGGCTTTTACTTGCTCTTGGTTTGTCCTATTTTTACCCGTGTCCCCTGAGTGCGACAATGTGACAACGAGTCAGCTATGGTCTGTCGGCCTTAGTGATTCCCTTCTGTGACTTATAACATTCTGTCAGGTCTCCCCTTAGCCTAGGATGATTCAGGGAGAATAGATTTAGGGTATTCACTATTTCCTGGCACGACTTCCCATTTATCATCCAAGTAAACCTCCTTTGAATGTCTTCTAACACCTTCTGGCCCTTCACTAGGCTCGATGCCTATGTTTGAACAAAGTCTCCAAGTGAAGCCCTACGGTCACCTTGTATATAGGTAGAATTACTCCAGCCTCTGTGGGCACCAGCGTTCGTCTTCATTTGGAAAGCGTCCCGTTCGCGCGGACCTCCGCTGACGTGCACTGCTCGGCGGGTTTGAAGCTGTCGTGTACAAGCACACCTAGGTCTCTTACCACAGCAGCGGACTCAGTTATGACTGGGACGGACAGCCCTACGTACCTGTCTTCGTGGCTTTCCCTGCCTGCCAGCAAGAGTTTGTGTTTGGCTGCATTCAGTGGCATCCCCATTTTTCAGCCTACTTACTGATCCTGTTTAAGTCGGATTGCAGTTACCTTGACGCTGACCCGCCGGCTATTTCGATATCATCTGCGAACAGGAACCCCGGGCAGCTTAGTGTGGTTACCAGACCATTCACGTAAGCCAGGAACAACAGTGGTCCCAGTACGGAACCTTACGGCACACCACTGCATGCCTGGGCCAGTGTAGACCTGGTGTCCTCGACCCGAGGTCTTGGAGTAGAACTAGAGTACGAGGCCGAAGCCCAAAAGCTCCCGGTTACTGTGGTCATCTCGTTATAAGAATGCCGTCGGGGAGCAGTAAGACAGTTCACAGGATATTGGGGCAGCGGGGAAAATGTAGAGAATTAGGTATGCAAATATTGAAAGTGTCCTGCACCCGGTATTGCCGGTGAGCTGGAAGATAGACCACTGGATAACGTGAAGGGGTTCGGGATACTAGTCCTGACTGCATTCTGCTTATCGTATTGCCGGTGAGCCGGGAGGTAGACCACTAAACAGTGGAGGGGGGTCATACCTTTGGGTTCGGGCGGCACAAAAGATTCCGTCTTGAAAACTCCATCGAAGGCGAAACGGCGAGATTTTTGAACTACTTGCCACGCACGGCCTTGCCGTACCCTTAACGGCCGGGACCCATCGGGCGTCGAGATTTATTTCGGCGGGACACACTTGCGCTAGCATCCGCCGCGGCAAATTCGGTAAATTCTTCCGGTCTGTTCAGTGTAGTAGAACCTTCCACTGGCCCGGTCCCAGTTCAGCCTACACAGAACGGAAGTGGTCGACACCAATCAAGCTTCCAGTCCGTGGCGACTTCAGTGAGTTTCCCTGGCTCCTAACACTGCGCTCTGAAAGCTTGATCCGAAAACTCAATTTGCGGGGCAGTATCACCTTCATAATCCTTAGTCTCATTTCAGAGGACAATTTAATCCTTCCGCACGAGCTTATAGAGGACCTTCGAGCTCGGCTAATGAACTTGTCCCCTATTCGGTCTCACACCGAACTACCAACGTAATGCTCTCTGTTGGACGAATAGAGAAGGCACAAGTCGGCTAACAGATGCGAAGGTGTATTCTATTTATCTTGGCACCGAAACAGTAGTGGTACGGGAAATACAGCGAATGAAAATGAAGGCAACTGCTGAACAGAAAGCCAGCCGCGAGCGCGTACAATCGGCGAGGGACCGAAAGTTAAAGTGATTAAAACGGAGGTCGACGGAAACCTCGGAAGAGTCTTTCCGGTTAAACTTACTCAACCGAAAAAAACAATAAGGTCGATATCAAACGTCAGAAGAAATCGTGGAGAAAACAGATTCAATGTGGTGTTCAGGAAAAGGTCATTGTCACAGAACGATTGATTTCACTACGAACTCCTTCACGCTGACTTCCGCCGATTCGTCTGGACATTGGTGCCCATCTAATGGTCCTTCTGAGACGTGTTTGGTTTCAGCCAGGTCAAGGTCAAGGCCAACTTGACGCACATAATAGGTTGTCTCGTTTTTTCCTTTTTCGGTCGTTTAGGTCTGTTTTACGTAGCACTTAGTAGTAATAGTTATCTACTTTGAAGCGTCAACCTGTCCATGGCAATAACTGCTACACACCACTGTGGGTCCGTAATTTATTACCGCGAAAAATCAACGCAAACCTTCGCTAGGAATTCTAGATCTATACCTATCACAAATCACCCCTCGTGAGCCCATCTGTAAAATACCTAGCGATTTTTAGCTAGCTCAGCTCTTTTGGTGATCGTTTGTTTCTTGGCGCCATCCCACAGTGAGATCGTAAAATATCAGCACAAGACCCTTCTAGGAACTTAGGGATGAAGCCCAACTAAAACTATCGCCGGCAACTCCATCTATGAAACCATTGTCGATGCACGAACAGTTCACGGGATTTACTGAACTATCACATCACTCCATTTATCGATTTAAATCGGTGTATTTTTTGCTTAGCTATCTACAGTAATACTAAAAATTACGGCTTTTTAGTGTGATCCCATCACTCCAAAAAACTTTCCAGGGATTTCCTCCGGACGCAAAATCTTGACCTAAGCAACTGATTTAATAATTCCTGCAAAAGAAGCCTTTGAACCGCCTCCTAGGATACGAAATGAGGGAAACTTCTGTCCAAAATAATAATAAAAATGTTGGCACCATCTAGCGCGATTGTGTGGCTGTCTACCACCCAATTCAACATATTCCCTGAAAGAAGTCCTCGTTTAGTTTCAAAGACTCATTATCAACAGTCCCATAGTTTTAAGTTTCTTTGATCCAGAACCACAGAGTTAGACGTTTTTATTTCAGTAAGCCTGTACATTGGGGAACGTAAGACTACTCTGTGTATTTAGCTCTCTAGTGCAATCGCTGTCAGTGTTGCAATGCCCTAACTACCAGCTAGACAAACCGCATCCTCACTGGTTGGTCGTGCCAACATCCGACCAAAAGTACTCGCCAAGTCGAAAGTCGCAAAACCTCCACTGAATCTTTGTTCCGTTAGCCTGACCGATGGTTTTGGCGGGGCAAATAAAAGGGCGAAGACCATAGAACACAATCTCCTTAATCTCAGCGGCCACATTTCTTTGATTGATACGACCCTGTCCAAGTTAATTCCGCTCACATACATCTCTGACCCTCCAACGAATCCGTCAACCCAAGACATAGTCACGGCTGGGCGTTTCAAAGACGCCAGTGCCTCGGAAATAGTTCGAAGAATCAACAACTCAAAAAAGCTGTTATATTTATTATTCCTGACAGAATCCCTGTCGAAAAAGTAAAACATAGCCTTCTAAGTCTTATTACGATGACACACCACCCCTGCCAGTGCTTTCGGCTACGAAAGCACATTCAACGCAAATCTTGTCCTCTGTTGTTCAAATTTCTTGACGAGAAACCTGCTAAACAGTTCATTAAGAACCAATCCACCGTGGCTTTGAGAGCCCCGTTCAAGAACATTAATATTGCTGCCGACAAAACCCCACTACAAAGAGAATTCCCCAGGTCCGCCAGCACGAATTCAGCTTCGTCTTAAATTGTCCGCCCTCAACCATCCGCTTCTTCACCGTTTGACGATGTGCAAAGTACATGCAATATCATTTCGGCTTCATGTTCACCAGAACATCGATCCAATATGTTTGACCTCGATTTAGATACATCCATTTCAACTTCACCTCACCAGCCAGCGCATAAGAAACCAAGAAGCATAGAGTTTACCCCCGGCAAGCTGTCCCCTCTTGGGCCGGTTAACTCGATTCCACCATTACCTATCACCGAAACATCGGCCACGACCGATGACGATGTGAATCGCCGAACCGGCTTACCAGCCATACCCAGAAATCCTCAACCCATCAACGGAGTCACCCCAAATTCTTCTTTGACATCTCTTCACTCGGCTCCAGTAGCCACTCGGCAATCTACGGTGCCTAGGCCACCCCCCAAACCATCGAAAACATCATTACTAGGTGGACTGCACATTGTTGACACTACGGTCAATCCTAACTCACTCACCAAGCCCCACTTCCAACGGCTAAGGACCCCAAGCGAAGCAACACAAAGTGCAATAATGGGCGAGAGAACGTCATTCCAGATCTATCTCCCCAATCTAAACCACCATCCACTAGTTGCACCGTGCATACCACCCAGTCTTGCTTTTTCTACACCTGGTTATCATCCTCATCGCGCTGGTACAACTAACCTCCTGGCCCCTTCAACTTTGCCACCATTCATACCAAACGAATAATTTAGTGTTCTACATAGCCTCTATCGTTCACATATCTCACCCACCTTAAATCCCTTTTCTACTGCAGGCCACTTACAACAGTACCCACGACCTCCCAGTCTCTGCGCCAGCCAACACCCCCATATCCCACTTCCATTTCACATTCCCTCTCCAGGTTACAGCCCATTAAATTACTGATGTCAAGGGGCACCTGTGTTACCACCCGTATTAAGGCAGGTACCAAGATACCTGAGGCTAGTACACTTTTTTTACTTCCCGCTTAACAGCTACTTAACCCTCCCTTCTCATATTTCTACGTCCCAGCCACCAGTATCTACCAGGAGTAAAGCATTCGATAGTGACCTTTCACGGCGTTGTTCCGCACCAAGTAGACTTACAAACCGCCGACATCCTTCCAATCTAACGAATCTAATCAGTACTAACCATACCCAGCCTAGCTTAACAACCAAGCTGACTGCCACGCCAGGTGTTTCTACCCAGCTTACTTCACCATCCACATTAACGACTACTCCTTCTCAAGGAATACTGATTGCGTCATCCTATCCGCCTTCAGCAAATGCAATGTCGGAATCCTATAAAGATCTTCACGTTAACCTTGACTCCACTAAACGGTTCTCATTGTTTATGCTGAACGCACGCTCAATGGTGAATAAGATGCGAATGCTGCGTATATTACTGCTCACGTCTGATTACGGCCTTGTTTTAATTACCGAAACCTGGTTGACAGACAACACTCCAAATGAGGATATCGCTATCACCGGATACCAAGCTTTCAGGAAAAATAGACTCACTCAGCGAGGGGGAGGCTGTCTTATATATGTAAGACAAAACATGCGGGCGAAAATATTTCAGCACCACACACTGGATAACTTGCCGGATTCAGTTTGGCTACAGGTCACTACAGGATATTCTGACTTCATTGTTAGTTGCATCTACCGCCACCCCGAATGCTAGTCAAAACGACTTCCTGCCTATCATAGAGGCGTTAAAGGTTGTTTCCGACATACCCGGCCCAAAACTGGTGGCCGGCGACTTTAACGCACCAAGCATCCGTTAATCCACTTTGAAAGCCCCACATCACTTACTACACTACTTGACCGGCATTCTTTTAGGAGGATGGACTCAGCATGTGATGTGCCCAAATAGAGGCAGTAGCGTTGTTGATCTCATTTTTACGGTGGGATTATCTCGTGTGCACACAACTATCGTGATCAGCATCCCAGGTTGTGACCACTTGCCGGTAAGATGTGAGTTTTCAGTGCCAACACGAACCGTCCACAAACCAACCGTAAAAAGACCGTTCCACCAAGCTAGCTGGAATCAGTTACCCTCTTTCATTCGATCGCAGAACTGGGATACTTTCTTTTTATCTGATGACTTGCATACTGCGGTGGATCATCTTTATTCCACACTAAATGCATGTCTTGACGTAATCACCCCAACCCAATGTCTACCTGGACGAGATAAGCCCAACAGTTTTGTCGAATAAAACAAAAGGTTTCTATAATACAACGCAAATTCCTTAGGTCGAGAGACTTTTCGTTGTTCTTGCAAATAAACCGTTTACCTCATTCAATGAAATTGGTTGAAATGTCCCTCAATAAAAAACAGGAATTGAGGGCCCTGAGTCACCCCAAGAGGTCCGAAGCTTTATCTAAGCTGATGAAGTTAAGAAACGGTCAGTGCGGTTCTCCTATCTCATCCATAATGTATAGGAACAATTATATAACAAACTCCCAAGAGATCCCCGAGGAATTCAGTGCCTATTTTGCTTCGTCTCTAACGACCGATGACTCCCCATGCCTATATCACGTTGAGCCGCTGATATCTGCACAGTTCTCAGCGATTACGTTTCACCCAAACGACTTAACAGTACAGCTAACTAAAATTAGGTGGTCATACCACCCCGGGCCAGATGCCGTACCACCGGCTACCTTTAGTCTAGGTGGAACTGATATCCCATTCTTGTTGCCAAAGGTTTTTAATTTATCTGTGAGCAGTAGCGTTTTCCCCTCCCATTGGAAAACATCAGTTATTATCCCAATTCCTAAGAAGGGTTCACGCCAGGACCTAACCAACTATCGACCAGTGAACCACACCCCTATAGTTTCCCGGATTATGGAAAGACTGATAAAAAATAAGCTGACAACTCATCTACTGAACAATAACCTCATTAACACTGGACAGCATGGTTTTCTTCAAAAAAGATCGTGCGCCACCTGTATGAGTTACTTCCTTAACCTAATAACTACGGCCACTAACAGTGGTAAATCAGTGATCGTAATCCTCCTTGACATGACTAAAGCTTTCGATCGAGTATCCCACTATAGGCTAATGGTGAAGATGAAAATCTACGGAATTGTTGACACGATCCTGAGTTGGTTTTCATCACATCTAACATCCCGAAAGCAGGTGGTGGACGTTGATTGCAGTTTATCATCACCTCCACCAGTAACTAGTGGAGTTATTCAGGGTAGTGTACTAGGTCCCTTACTTTTTCTTATATATGTTAATGACATTTTTAACGTCATCACACATGAGGCTGCGTTCCTTTTTGCAGACGACATGAAAATTATGTACTCCTTTGAACCTGACTCCCTATCTTCTACCATTGTTAGCGTAACGAGCGATTTACTATCGCTAGGCTCATGGAGCAACCAATGGTTGATGAAGTTCTCCGCTGTCAAGAGTTGTATCTTTATGTATAAGTGTCAGGTTCCCGCAGAAAGGTTTAAGATTTCGAAGGTAAGGGACTTGGGATTATAGTATTCTCGTACATTTAATTTCTCTGAACATTCGGCCGTGCAGGTTGCTAAAGCTAGACGGCTAATTGGTCTGATCAGTAGAACCTTCGGTCTTCCGGAGAGCCAGCTAAGCATTTTTAAAACTCATGTCAGACCACTTCTGGAATATTGCGCTGCCGTCTTTTCTAACATGTGGCAGATTGACAGATTTGCAATGGCGAATGTACAACGTAGATTTACCAAACAACTACTAGGATATTCCTCGCCTTTAAATTATACGGAAAGGTGTGAAATATTGCACCTAGAGCCCCTATGGCTGCGCCGTCTACGAATGAACCTGTCTTTCCTTTGCAATATTGTAAAACGTACATCTTGCAATTCAGCCCCCCAGGTCAAAACTCCCTCCAACTATTCTTTACGACATAGGGGCTCTATGGTCTTAATTGCAGTATCCAGGAATCCGATGCGGTCAAACTTCTTTATTATTAATTATTCTTCTCTCTGGAACAAACTCTCACATCAACTTAGGTCAATGTCTTCAGCCTCTTTATTATTCAAAAAAGAAAAAAATAAACATCTAACTGTCCAAAAACTCATCCGAATGCATGATTTCTACATGTCAGTTACCCGAGCCTACGAAGTGGGCCGGGGATACTAACCAAAAGCTTAACAACTTTGTTCAGTAGACAGATATTATTAATAATAATAATAATGATAATATTGGTTTATTTCGGAAACACCCAAAGCATGCTATGTGCGTGATCTTGTTGATACAGGTGATGGAATGGACAGATATAATTCATGGAAATATGGAAACTCTCATGAAAATCTTGGATAAAAGGGCTCAGAAGGAGGAATAAAGTAGGACGAAAATAGGGTAAACGTATACACACCATAGAGATTGTGTGGAGTTTAACCTAGCTCAAGAGCAAATTTGAGTGGACGCCCGGTGAGTTTGAAAGTCAAGGTCAGATGGACTGAATGGCTGGTCCGGGTAATTACATATGGAGGCCGACTGGTAAACATGAGAAAGGCTGGAAATCGGTATAAGGAACTGCAGTAGCGATGGACGATGGAGAAAAAAGTAAGGTGCACTGCAGTGGATTAGATATCAATGAAGCATTGGTACTTTGCAATGGATTGTCGGCGGACAGGACACAAAACTCACCGTAAAACAGGCAGCGAGCAATGCAAGACGTGGAGGGATGATCAGATGACAAAAACGATTTAGAAAGATTGGATACGGTAGATGTGAGGCACAGATGTACGGTTGATGGATGCCTATGATGACGGTCGTTGGGATGATAGCAAGAGAAATGGCCGGTGAGGAAATGCAAGATGCAGAGCGCGTGCAAATAGATATACCTGCGTAAGTTTATATATGTATGTAGATATATTATATATATATATATGTATAGGTATAAGAGAAGCAGGGGCAATAACAACGGGGTCCTAGAAAGAAATTATCAGTCATTAGGAGGAGTGAGTGAGGTTAGATCAAATGGTGGTAGAATTAACTTTGGAATATCGTGGTGGATTAACTTCATGATAAGTGCACATAGCAGCCCAACGGGGAGAAAAATAGAATGCGGAAGCACAGAAGTGATGAAGACTGTGAGGAGCAGTTCATGGAAGAGTGAAGATGAAAGACAGGATCAAGGAAAACAGGTAAGAATGGGTCTAATTATTTGATCAATGCAGATGCGACATGTAGTGACGGACCAGAGGAATCGGGTAGTGACATGTCAGACGATTTGGAACTGTAAAAGAACACCGTGACGTAACGTTGTCATTACAATGGTGGAACATGGAAAAGCGAACCACATTGGAAGGTACAGAAAAATGCCTGTGGCGAGCAATAAACGGATCAAGGGATGAAAGCAATGACCGAGGAGGCACAGGTAATAAATCACCAATCAGATCATTTTACTGCAGATGGAACACGAGGGAGGCGGACAAGGAAGCGGGACGCCCCTAGATAAGTGAACCAGTAATAGAACAAGAAGGCCACAAAAAGTGAATTGGCAATTGAGTTAGGGCAATGGAGCTGGAGAGCTGTGTGCTGGCAGACAGTTGAACAGGTGGATACTAATCAGGACACTGGAAAGAACCACAGAGGAATCGCGGAGCCAAGTGAGGAAGATATGGTGGTGGGGATTAGATAATAAATACGACTACGAAAGATGCAAAGTTTGAAGCGGCAAGTTCTAATATGCGGATTGGTCATGGGTGCGGGTGCAATTGGTGCTTCATGGCATTGGGCATGAGGAGGGAGAACAAGGAGGGATATAACAGAACGACAGGTTTAAGGAAGCCATCAGTGGGCGTTCTGAGCAGAGGGTAACACCAAGCGCATAGAGGATAGAAGCCAGCAATGACGGCAGGTGGGAAAAGAGTTATTGGCGAGCGTCGACAGAGAAGAGTGGTTAGGACGATAGTGACTCAATGCAGTGAAAGTTGATGTAGAGAGAGGCAATAGGAGGAAGGACAAAACGGGTAGGTGTGCATACCGTGGTAGGGCCACAAAAATGGGAAGTGGAAACAGATGATAAGAGCTATAGGTGAACAAGCTGTGGCGGAAAAAGGATGAGGAGCATGCAATTTTCAACCGACAGCAGTGGATTCGGTAGTCCGAGAAAAGTTAGAGCGTGCCATCTGCAACCGGTGCTAGTGGGTGGGGCTAGCCGTGCGCTGGGCACCCAACCTGAAAAACACTTCGCGAAGTGAACACAGGAGGTGTGATCCACCAGTCTAGTTGCGCTCGCACATCGTTGCAGACGGCCTGCACGCCCGATGTGCGCCGGCCATAGCGGTGGATCTGACCGCGCCCCGCACTGTTGGGAGTGGTACGAGTGTTCATGAATAATTGTACAGGGGACAAAACGACCGCGATGGGGGTGCGTGAACCAGGAACAACTGACCAAGACGTGAGACCATGGACAGGAGAGCCAACGGAAACAGCAAGTGGTAGACGACCGTGTAGCAATGTTATCCAGGTGCACCTGCCAGGGAGGTGGTAAGTACAGTGCCCGAAGTGGTTGGCCGTCACTGAGGATCACTGGAAAGGGAAAAGGGATAGAGAAGCGCAGTCTGGGTGTGCCCCAGCTGAGAATCAACGGATACTGAGGAGAAAAAAGTGAATATGATGGATAAGAGATGAACGTAGGTGAGCAATAGGGTTATCTTATGATGGCAGGAGGTAGGTTCGCTATGGATCGGTGAAGGCAATGGCCTCAGTTCGCGGCACTAGAGAGTAGGGAGGTGTCGGGCATGGGGTGTACCTAGTGGCCTGTGGCGCAGAGGTGGTGGAGTTAAAGTGTGAGGCCTCTTTCAAAGGCCAGGTCGGCGGAGACGAGCTCATTGGTGAGCAATATAGCATTGGGGACTGTTAAGTATGACAATAGTGCGCGCCTAAAAGCGAACATTGAGGAGGCACTGCGTACGCTAAGGGACAGCTTATTCCAGATTTTGGAATAGGCTGACAGAAGGAATCGGGACTTCAGACAGAGATTAGAATGAGGGACAGTGAGAGAGAAGGCACGGTGTCGAATCGGGTAGGAGGAGGGCGCAGCGAATGAGATGGGATAAGAGGTGTAGGCCAGGTTATGGATTAGCTTAAAGAGGAAAATCAGGTTGAGCCTCATGCGACGAATCCATAGAGGCACAATTTGTAGGAGCTCACAGCGCTGGCGGTATGTTAGGGCTAGGGATACGCCCAACAGCCTTTTGGTGAAAGTACGCTGAACTTTCTCAAGAGATACAATAGAGGAACGTGGCCAGAGGCTGGAGGCAATGGAACAATATTCTAGGAGCGGTCTTACTTGTGAGAGGTACATGGAGAGGCGACTTGCTGGTATTAAGAAACACCGATTGATCAGGCCTAGGGTTCGCTTAGCCTTAGCGATTTGGAACGATGCCTGTTCTGAGAACTTAAAGGAACAAGAGTAGCGTACTCCAAGATCGGTAACCATAGGGTGTATGGGGATGGGCAGGCCATGCAGACAAATTCGGCCGGTTGGTATGGTGCACTTGTATGGTAGGAGGAAGCTTTTCTCCGCAGAGAATTTCATGAATCACGAGACGCACCAAGTTTGGAGAACGAGTAAGTCATGCAGTATGTTGCACAGAGTCACGGATAGGTCACTAGGTGGGAAGGAGCACACCATTTTTATATCGTCGGCAAAGAGGAAAGGAGTGCCGTGTCGAATAGAAGAGAAAGTCATTGATATAAATAAGGAATAGTAGTGGGCCTGGGACACTGCCTTGGATGACGCCGCTAGTAATTGGTTTGGCGGAAGATAGGTGGCCGTCGACGGGCACGGCTTGCGATCTGTGAGAGAGATAGGAGGATAGCCAGGAGAGGAGGGGGTCTGTAATACCGAGAGATCGGATTTTGGCCAACAGATGAATATGGGGAACACGGTCAAAAGCCTTACACATGTCGAGGTACAGGACAATTACACAGTTGCCGGCGTCGGCAGCAGACGATAGGACATTGAGAAAGTCAAGCTGGCAGGAAGAGCAGGAACGGGAGTTCAAGAAACCATGCTGACCAGGGTTCAGAAGGTTGTTAGATAAGAGGTACTGGACAATGTGTTTTTTGATAATTCTCTCCATAACTTTGCAGACTACTGGGGTGTGATTGATGGGCCGATAGTTATCTGGGTCGTGTAATGCGCCCTTTTCGAAGCGCGGAACCATAACAGAGGATTTCCAGTGAGATGGGACAAAACTGTGAAGCATGGAGGTGGTATACATATTAAGTAACAAAAAAGGAAGGTCAGGACCACCGAAACGGAGGAGGGCCTGTGGGAGATCATCTGGTCCCGGTTTCGAGGAAGGTTTAATAGAGGAAACTGATTTTCCAATTCCTAGATGGGTGAAGGGAATCGATGAAAGAGAGGCAGAGGTGCAGGGATGGATTGCAGGAGGGGGATACCAGGACAGTTTATAAGGGAGGGAGAAAAATGCTCTGAAATAGATGCTGGAGTATTAGCGGTAGATGAGCCACAGATGAGGAACTTGGGCGAGGTATGATTGGATTGATTAGACCTTTTACCAAGCAGGTTGGACAGGTAGCCAGTTTTGTTTGGGTTTGTTAGGGCGATGGCCTCTTGCCTTCTCAGATGCGGATCGCCCATGCAACGCAGCCTCAGTTGTAGCTGGTTAATGCGCAGGAGAATTGTAAAGTCGTGTGATCTAGCGAAGGTAAGTTGCAGCTTAGACAGCTTACGCTCTAAAAGTGACAGACGTGAACTGCTGGATTTAGGGCGTGGATCGGCACATGGGTTGGCGGTATTTAGGCAGTGTAAGAGGTTGGAATAGAGAGAGTTTATAACTGTGAGAGGATCGGATGAAAGAAAAAATGGGTCCCAGTTAAGGGAGCGGATTATCATTGGCACTAGGGGCCAGTTACAGGAACGGTAGGAAGTCAGAATAGGGGGAGAGGATTGCATCGGATGAGAACAGCTGAAGCAGCTGAACTTGCACCTGACAATACGGTGGTCACTACCCGGGAAGTGATCAGTAGCCTGGGTGATCATATCAGGAACATCAATGGAGCAAGTGAATTCATTTTGCATTATAGTTAGCAAATGAAAGCAGTCCAGCCCATACTCCTTGACTGTCAACAACACACTCCACGTGTTTGTCTAGCCACTTCCTATTTTCAACGCTCCTGACCACGACCCCCTACTGGCCACCGTTACTCCGTTGATTCTTTTCTCATGCTGTCAGATTTTACCGTAGCTGGTTAGGTCCTTTTTTATCAGCTGCCGCCAAGTAAAAGAGCATTTATAGTGCTAGAAAATACACGGTAGCATACATAATATTGTCCTCAAGGTACCAGTCTCATCCACTCTTCAACTATTTGCTCGTTGATACTCTTTTTAAACACATTAGATTCCAGGCCTCGTTCTGATGAACGAACAGCCACAATCCATGTGGTCTTCCATAAACCATTCATCGAACTACACAAAGGTATTTGCCTCCGGTGTCGTCCATTCTCGCCTCCTTGATTTGTTGTTAATTTGCACTAAGCCCCACGATAATTATTCGCTATTACTGGTCTTCTTCACTTGCTATATATATGGTTTAATCCAAAAAACCAGACCTCAATGCCGAGACCACCCGTTTCTGTTACTGTCATGATTTTGGTGCTCTGTCTTTCCCCCCTAACCCACAGCTGGTAGAATTGCCAGACTGCAGCCTTCTCCGTTTTGTTTTCAGAAGCCAACCCCCTAAGGACGATTGTCGCCTTCTTCATCCCAGGAATAACTTAGAACCTCTCTCGCTAAATAGAACAAATGAGATTTACACACGACTCCATTTTCGCCCGTCTCACGATCGCTTTCCCCAAGATTCCCACCATCAGACTACTTGGACCTGGACTACTCGATCTCGCTGCATTCATACGACTCATTTTAATCCCATGTGTCATTATGCCCGTTCCGTGTCAGAACCTGCTAATACTGTTCAATCACTAGCACATTTATTGTCAATGTTCATTGTCTCAACGGTCACCAAAAAACGTCCGGCGCTGACATATCTTTCGGTAGTCCTCCAGTGGGCAGCGAAGTAATTAGTAACTACCTGCACTCTTCATCGGTCCATCTGATCGCATCCGCGATGCTGTTGCATCGAGTGTTCGGGTTTTGCAGATCACCACGTTCCCTCCGTAATTGACATCTCCGATACACTTCCCATGCAGCATCGCCGCTCCGTTCCCATCATCTGTTACACCTGTCAAATTGGTTATTAGAAATGTGACACTCACCGTCTACTTACTATACCATCAACGTTATTGCAACCTTTGCTCTTCCAGATGTTGCATTCGTGTTATATTACCGAAACTGACCCTGTATCCAGCCTCTAAATCCCACCACTATCTGCACCGGCTGATACATTTCATTTCTATATTCGTTGATCCACTGCTGCTTTCCGCTATATACTTGGGAAGTTTTATTGATCTGTCATTTTTGCATGGTACACACCACAAAGCGTTCATTTACTGACGCACACTTACCAGTGAATTACTCTGCCATCCCTCTTGCAGAACTGGACACCTGTATAATGTCTGTAACCACACAGTCAATATTGATTTGCCTTCCACTTCCGCTTTGACATTGCATACCAACCCTATATAAAGTTAACAATTTGCTGCACGCTCACTTGCTTTCCTCCGGCTGTTCCATACCACCAGCACTCTGGCAGTCTCCTTCCCACGAAGTACGCAATTGTTTGCCACATATACGATTCCTCCAGTATGCAGCCACCACTTCATATACTACCATCTTTGCAGACTGATATATTTCCACGTTAATACTTCTTGACATACCTGTCGTAAAGTGAATAATTCACCGAACGCTTTGACGAGATTTCTATCCATATGCCTCTCATATTCTGCAGCCCACCAACAACATATCCTTTGAATATGTTCGAATTTCCACCAGTGGTAATTATTTCCTATACCACTTACGCATGTACTCCAGACCTTCAGCCGACACCATTCGACCCTGACCTTCTTCACAATGGAAGACTGCCGTCATCATCCCAATCCATAAGAAAGGACCAATACATGACCCGTCAAATTATCGCCCTATCAACCACACTCCAATTGCTTCTAGGTTGATGGAACGCCTCATCAAACAGCGGATGTCCGACTTCCTATTGTCCCATAACATCATCCATAGTGGGCAGCATGGCTTCTTAAAGTCACGTTCATGCATCACTTGCCAATACGACTTTTTTAACCTCATAACGGCGGCTGCCGACAACAGTAAATCCATTATCATTATATACCTTGATATGACAAAAGCTTTCGACCGCGTCCCTCACGCTTTATTACTAACCAAACTCAAAGCTCACGGCTTTTCCGGTTCGCTTTTAACGTGGTTAACATCAAACCCATCGAATCGCTCACAAGTGGTTTCCATTGATGGGTGTTTCTCACAGCCTGCTCCAGTCACTAGTGGAGTTATACAAGGCAGTGTACTCGGTCCTTTACTTTTTCTCATCTACATAAATGATATATTTCCCATCTTGCGCCATGGCACCCCAATCCTCTTCGCTGATGACGTTAAGATTGTCTATGAGTTTCCTCGTCAGAACCTCAACATTATGCTAGATGAAATTTCTAGTGACCTAAAGCGACTGGGGGATTGGTGCAATTCATGGAGTATGGACTTCTCGACCTCAAAGAGCTGCTACACAACATCCAGATGTCAAGTGGCCCCGGAACCTGCTTATCCACAAACTATCCATCTCGTACAGCCCTTTATTTCGAGACATTGGTCTTCATTATTCTCGCAGCTTTAGGTTTTCTGAGTATGTTCCACTTTAGATTGCAAAGACGAGAAGAACCACTGGTCTCATCTCCAGAACCTTTCGGATAAATGATTGCAAACTGCTCACTTACAAGTCTCACGCCAGGCCTCTCCTTGAATACTGTCCTATTATCTTCACCAACATGACGAAATCCGACCGCATTTCTCTGGGGTCCGTGCAACGTCAGTTCACCAAACAATTAGTGGGGTTTTCCTTCAGTTTGTGTTACAAGGATCGATGCATCCTATTCAGTCTTGACCCTATATGGCTGCGTCGCATGAAGCTCAATTTACGCTTCCTGTTTAAGCTGTACCACCGTACGGCCTTATCGTGTACCGGACCCATTCGTCTCACTCCCTCCACGAATTATGCTCCACGCCCTCAGTCGTTGCAGTTCTCTATTCCTAGATCAAAATTAGCGTTAGAATCTAACTTCTTCCTTATAAAATACTCAAAGTTATGGAATAAACTCCCGCTAAACATCCGCGAGAGTGTCTCAGTTTCCCAGTTTGGAAGCTCACTGAATCACTTCTTGACTGTTCCCAATGTGATCCTTCTTACCGGCCAGACCGTCACCGAAGAGGTGGCCTAGGAAAACGGATTTGATTACTAGGATTATTGCACTAGAACTTTCATTTCTCGCCCGATGACAAACGCCAGTGCAACTATTTCTTCTTACGTTATATTGCACACAATCTATACTACGGTAGCTACAGTTTGCTGACTTTTGTAACTATACTCAGTTTATTGCTTGCCGGTTCTCCTAATCTTAGACAATGTTCGTGTTCTATTGCCAACCAAAGTTCCTTAGCCTTAGATGTCTCTGCAGCAAATAGGTATGTGGCTTTGAATCCTAGGACACTGAGTTCCGCCGTCTACCACCTTACTTGATCCTTCACTCCTTTCCCGTTCATTTTGGCTGCCACCACCCGCCCGGGTTTTATGTCTGGCCTCATTTCGCCTTTCTTAATCGTCTCATTTCAGAATCGCTTATCCCAGAAGCATGCCTGCTAGTACCTACTTGGTGGCCTGTCATCTCGTCTCATCTCTGTATCTACCATCCACCAACCGCTATCATATTCCCTCTTATACACCACACTATTTCCCATCAGCTGAGCTAGACTCATCTACACCAGATAGCCCGGAATGGTCTCTGATGGTCTTAGGCATGGTCTGGCGCTGTATGAGACTGATACACGTATGCCAGTTTGTGCTTTACAACGTTCGTTGTCCTACTCCGTGTGTTTGCATAGTCCCACTCTGCATTTTCCTAGCCCATGATAGCGAAACCCCTGATGTCAACGGCACCCATACCATAGCGTCTTCCGAACGTGGGGAAAACAGACCACCCCCAGCAGTTGCGAAAAAAGGCAATTACGCATAAATTTACGATCGGGCGGAGAGGCTATGGAAAGTTCCTATATGGGCTCAACCACCCCTCCGTTAGAAAACAAAAAACAACGAAAAAAAGAACAGTGAAAACAAAAAAAGTCCCCGTGGGATCGATTCGATCTCCAAATACCACTGACATCGGGCTGTGAAGGAATTGGGCAACCTCCATCTATGGGTGTGTCTCCCATCAGCTCAGACCTGATCCTGCGAAAGGGGAAACCCCACATCGCCCTTGTTCGCTCGACAAGCTTTTGGTTTTCACGCACTAGGCTGACTGGGGTGACAGCGCACTGGACTCTCAACATACGTTTACCCACCCCCCGCTCTAAGTTTCAACCACCCAATACCGTCCCTAGGCGCACCTAGCATGCATGTTGACGTCAAATACAATTGCTACCATAGCCCTGACTTTCAACCCATTGACCTGGACAGCGTGTAGACGTACCTGACGAATAACAGTAGCCACGGTGAAGCCCGGAAAAGGAGAAATAGAGAAAAGAACATAGTGGAAACCGGTCACCTTTTCCATCCATACCCCCCCATCTTCCGTCATCTTTCTCAGAAAGTGGCCTTCTCGATGTCCTAGCATCCAAGCCACGTTTAGGTTTACAACCCTACCTAACAGTAACCACAGCCTCCTGCCAACTACAATTACTACCGCAGCCTGGACCTTAAGCCCAATGACATGGATAACATATGGAGGCAACAAATGACCAACACCTGCCTCACTTGAGTCTACAAAAAATGAACACGGAGAACTGTTCATATTTTTCCATTCCTACTAACTATCCCTTCTCACTCTTATAACAAATACGATATTCAAGCAACCACCAAGTCATGAGAGGTCCCTGCTCACATTCAAATTAAATCTTATTAGGCCGGCACTACCGAGTAGGAGCACAGAACAGCATACGTCCACGTTTCTGTGCATGATAACAATTTTCTCTAGCGCATCACCACCGATACCCCAGTGGTTCTTTCTGCATTCTTACTTAATTGCTCTTCAGAACTTCTAATTGCGTACAAACCATTTATCCTTTGAAATGCAGACGCAGCAGCCCACTCGGTTTACGCTATCTTGCAAGCCTGAAGTAGTACTTATCAACCCTACGTTATTTAAACTCTCGAATTTAAACCCAGACCAAAATATGAAATGTGCCACCGACCGTTCATATAAACCCAACCAGTTCATTATTAACTGTCGCTATTCATTATCATCACTCAGCTGGAACCATGTCCAGACTGCTAACATCATTCATTTCAGATTTGTCGTCGTCCACTCTCTCGGGCTCCACTTTCGGTGACCAAGGTCCACACCTCGACCCGCACTGACAGAGACCTAAACGGAATCTTTTATACCAAACGGGATTGCAATCGAGCCACACGACCTCAAACACTCCCAACTGCTTACCAGTAGATTGACAGGCGTCTTCTGACGCAACACCTCTGCCACTGATGTCAATGCTGGAGTCTTCATAAATAACAGCTCACAAGCTACCTTCCACTGATTGACTGACACGTCCCTTACCCCGCCTGATAATCTATATCCACGGGATGCTGCACATCACCCTGGTCTCATATGAAACAATACAATGACAGATCCAGAATAAGCAACACAGGAATATTTTACTCAGTAAATTTCGATACGCCATCCGAAAGAAAGTCCGCTTATCCCCCTCCCCATCAGTGGTTCCCAATGATGACGCCGAATATCACTGAGAATCAATAAGTCAATATATTTTTGTCAGCTTAACAGAACAATAAGGCGCGAGCCTAAGCCGGGGTTTTTCACTCAGTTTTCTTTTGCAAGATTTCATTTTTCTTTTGATCGTTACCCGGCCTTCAAGTTGCGCTCACTTTTTTCTGAATGATACTTGTTATTGATCCTGAACTTAAACTCACCTTTTATATGGATTGCTGTTTCCTCCACATTCATCAACGTTTCCTAGTCCACTTCCACGCAGTTTGTTCATGTCTCCCCTTTTCATGATGCACCCCGTTTATTGAGACCGGGAATATCCGTCATTCCGGGCCATCGTCGTCTTTATAGTGAGCCGTTCTCCTCATATTCACCAAAGTTCACGAGTGTACTCCCATTCATTTCTCTCATCTCTTCATGTTCATAACTTAATCCGTTCACGGAACCCCAATAGGCCACCTTTATCCAAAGCTGACATTATTTTGGTTTATAACGCATCCTTAGCGCTATATCTTTACGACATATTTTGCATTCCCACGGGCCACAACCAACCAACCCGGATTCGAAACCAAACCGTATTTGCCGCGCGAACCTTTGTAATTTCGGTCGAATAAGACTAACTCTAGCTGTGCTGCTTTGCCTCTGACGATTTCGACTAGCTTTCTTGAAATTCGTGTATAGTTCATTGTTTTGAGTAACGTTGTACACCATGATCATGGGCCTGAGCGTGGGTCTCGACCATGGTCGAGAAATATACCATTATTATTATTATTATTACCGTTTTAGTCCACTGTAACACTCTTTGATACTCTGCATACTCGTGTTATACCCTTTTGTAAATTCTCATTCCAGCTTCACTATTATCATCTGATCATGCATTCTAGCATGCTTTGAGTGCATCCGAAATATAAAATTATTATTATTAATATGCTCTCGTGTAAGTGCTAAGCAAATTTCTCTTTATGTGTGTGTGTATGTGTGTGGGCTTCCTTGAATGAAAACAGCAAATACAATTTATGGAACCCTTCTTGTAATAGGCAAAAGGTAACCTGGAACAGTAGCATCACTATGGTCTAAAGGAAGTCATTACCAAACATACTACACGTTTACAGCGTTTATTCAATAATCAATGAGAATTCCTGCTTGCTACCCGGAGGGAATTGTTACTACGAATGAAAGTGCCATTGTAAGGTTGTGCGTATATACTTTCCTTCGGGTGAAACCTGAAACCGTGTCCTGTTAGGAGGCGTCGATTGGGGCATCGATTGGCCCGTCGTCGCCCTCAAGAGTGCTGATTCTACGTACATGGCGAGTCAGTGCTTCCTCGGTTGTCGTAACCCTCTCTTTTCTAACCAGCTCATCGGGGTCCAACAGTTTCCCCATAAACACCCTAAGGCGGTGAACTTAGGTAAGCTCCTTCTTTAGAGATGATCACTGCGTCACATACCCCGAAGGGCTTTCTTTGCTTAGCTATCTTTGTCGGGCTTACTAGATCAGCAGGTACTCACATAGCCATAGTTTTCAAAATACTGTGGCCAGATAATTCGCTCTTTTTATCCGAGAGTGTGGCTACCACAAAGACTCAGCCACCCTCGAAATCCAGTTTTTGACCTCAATGCCCACAGGTCATTTGGGGTAAGTGCTAGATGAGTGGGGTCTCTGACGGATACTGCAGCCACAGAACGATTATTCATGATAGTCCTTTACTCCTTCGGCAAGGCTTTCAATGTCTCAAAGTCCGATGGTTCCAGTTCGGCTAAGAACAACAAAATGTTTCTAGCTGACCTCATCAAGTGTTACCAAGTCTCTTCCAGGGTGACTGGCCGGTGAAAGGTTAAGGTGCCTCTGGGAGCTGTTCGGTGCTGTAGTTCATTCCGATTCCGGCTTTGGTTCCAACCCGACAATTCTCGTTCACCTCCCACAAAATTCTGTCCGTAGTCGAGGCTTATGTCCGAAGACGTACATTTCCAGTTTGTACAACGTTGCGAGGCTCGGAGGAGTCGCTTGTCATCGAGTGTGTGACGTTTACATGTACTGCTGGAGGTTTTGTGCATATCATGATACACCCGTAACTCTCCTTCATTATCTTCTCCCATCTGATCCATATAGGTCCAAAGTACCCAAGCCCAGTGTCGACAAAAGGCCACCCGCCTGTGGCCAATCTGCACTCCTGTGAAGGAGCTATACGTTACCTGCTTGCGATGGCCGGGCTCTCTGATTATTGCATATATAGATGAATTGCACGTTTCACTCTAGCCTTCTTGCTCCCTATCGAAAATCGCTTCCGGGTAGCTCTTGTTTTAAAGAACCAATATCGAAGATCCTTCCAAACGTTTCGCGTGCCTTGTGAATTTGACTATATTCGACAGAACTTTAAAAAGCTTGTCTAAACACCATACTTATGCACGTTTGTCAATTTTTGCGAGACATTTGAATTTGGCCTTGAACCGTTTCTGACTGTCTTGCTTGAGCCACGGGGCTTTGAACCTTCTCGTTTTACTGTTCAGTCCATTTGGCCGCATACTTAAGGTTTGTGTATTTTTGTACCTTTTGTGAAATTCAATTTAGTACTGTAGGAACCACGAATCAATCTTGTTCTGGTTTTGGGATTCGTTTGGATTGGCTACTTCTTGCCAGACCTGCGAGAATTGATTTATTCTTATCACACGGCTTTCTCCGGCAAGTCCCTTTACTCCGTGCGTGTGTTGAATGAATAGATCTATCTTTGGTCATCGTGCAGATAGCACCATGTGGTATTTTGCCTGAAAACTTAGGTTGGAATTTATCAGTGTGCCACCTAACTTTAGAAATCCATTAGTGAGTTTTGGATTTAGGTCTTTAAATAGCTCTGTTGGAGTTATCTCATTTTGTGGCTCCTTCCCGGCTCTCCAGTAATCTCAATTGCTTGAGTGGACTCCTCGGATTCTATCGTCTCGAGGAGATCATGTCCTGCGGGCGCAAATTGTTGGGGGTCATTGGGTCCGCTCGTACTCTGCTGTACCAGCGGAGAATATCCGTGGTTAGCAAATGCCTCCCAAACATAGTCAGCCATACCAGTGAGAGGTGCAGCCTTGTCAAAAAGGAAATTCTAGTCAGCCGCGACAGAAGAGACGCCGGTCCAGCGGCCACCACAGCCCTTACAGTACTCTTGGTTCCAACCTCCGATGAAGGGGTTGATCCCAGCTTGTGAACAGGCTAGTTCCGTTCTGGCACGCCCAGGAATTTAGGCCTCAATCTACTTGTCTGGCTGCTGGAACTTCTCCATACCTCTGGAACAGAGACCAGCCGAGATGCTAGCATACATAAAGCGCCTCCACTGGCCTACAATAGTTTCACCATGTGTGACCGCGATCCCGTCAGCTACGAACGGGCTGAGACGGAGGCTTACGTTATTGTTGCAGTACAGTGCAATCATCGAGTCCGTCAGAAACCTGTCTGACCAGCCATCGATGTTGGAACCTCTCTATTGCTTGTACAGCCTCAGCAGCCAGCTCAGCTGCACTAAGTTCAAGGATCGGGATGGAGATTGACTTCAGAGGAGTGACGCAAGCCCTGGCGAAAAGGATCCCTAGCGTACAGCTTCCGTCACCTAGACACTAACTTGAGTACCCTACAGTCAGGTGACCAAGTTCAGACGCACCGGAGAAGGCAAGCAGCTCTCCACTCCGGTTCGTACTTATGGAAGGTAAACAACGACGGACTCGCTTGTTCCTGATTTTCCTCAGTTTGGCCGTCAAACCTTTCCAGTCCAGCCCGTCAGCCATGTCACTGGGCTGGTCTACATCGACCTTCCTTCCGCAGAGTCAAAGCAATGGCTTTCTGGAGTAAAAATCACGAGGAAATGGGATTGAAAAGATCACACGAACTGGAAGTAGCTGGACACCCCCTGTGCTTAACTGACTGGTCGAAAACTTCCAGTGCGACGACGAATTCATCGGTCTAACCGCCTTACTGCATTGCCAGTGTTTCCCTTTGTAAGCGGCCATCCGACCCACCATCGAACTCCTTCCGCTTTCTTGTAGTCCGAAACAAGGTCTAACTCCCTCGGAGCTTCGAGTATCCACTTTGCGAGCTGGAACCCACATTTCTTTAGCTGCCCAGTCAGCACTTCCATGTGATTTACGGTCAAGTCACTGTCACCAAACAACCCAAACAATCTGTCAGCTTGGCTAACTCTGTCTATTGCTTTTCGGCTAGCCGACTCTGCGCACCTGGCTGCGGCTTCCAGTGGAGCAACTTCTGCACAGGAGAGACGCGAGAAAGCGTTGCTTAGATGACCGGTCGTCCTATATTCCACTAATGATTTGTCCACATCGTTCCCGTCCCACCACAAGAAACCTAGAGCACCCCTGTCGTCCACTGGCGCCTGCTCTTGCAAAATCATTTCCCCCCAATCAGCCGGCGTAACTGTTCTTCCTAACCTGAACCGGGGCAGGACCTCAATTGGTGGGGTTTTTCGGTCTAGTCCTTGTACCAAGTGGTCACTCATTAGCCTCCCTGGGACTTGGCTGCGCGGCCAAAGACAACACGCAGCTTTTCGGGCTTTTTGGGTTGAAAGCTGGATGACGTGCCAAGTAGCGAACCCCTCTTTGACCCTAGAGGTGATAGCTGCCTCCTCTTCGTGACCAACAACTTCATTACCTATCGTTGCGTCTTCCAAGGGCATTCATCAAGACCCAACGAATCCTACAGTGGCAGAAAGCTGCAAACGCATTCCTTGCCCTCCGCTCGGAGACTGGTCTGTATACCTCATGGGAGGGACACTTCCACGTGGTTCTGTAAGCCACTAGGGACCCCCTGCACTGTCCCCAGCGCAATTAACTCCCCTTGGGACAACGAAAAACGGTTATCATGGAGGTTTTGAAATTAATGGTAATTGAGACGACGCTACTGTTGTTCCATATTGTCTTCTGCCACAGACTCGAAGTTTATTGAGCCTCGCTACCTCGGTAGGTGTGCATAGTATCAAGCCCAATGTTGTGCGTGTTGCACAGGGTGCCTGGCGGTTTCCTACTCTCTGATTCAGCGTTCAGTGTGCTTCCGGCATGTCAAAACCAAGAAGATTCACTTCATCATTCCCACAGTTTTCGATCTTTACGCTCTGAAGATGGGACCATCTGGATAAAACCTAATTCACCGACTTCGGCGCCCGTATCGGCAAACAACCCTGCGTGAATGCTTTCCTGGATTCGAAATGTTTATTGCAGTTCAGACGGACGGGGTACGCGGCCCGAAACCTCAAACTAAGTCCCACCCACCCATTTCACTTCTGGTGGTTTAGGGGTTCTTTCAAGTTGGTCTTTCCCCTGTAAAGCTCCTTCAACATTGTAGTAGCTTGTTTGCTGCCCAAAAGCTCCAGGGCCCTGGTCACCTCACTGGGGATCACTACTTCCACCGTGACTGCACCCAAGTGAACTGGTTTATCAAAAGACCTGGATACAAAGCAGATCGGACTCGATTTCGGACCTCTTTCCGATAAGGCTGTAATTACGAGCCATTGGAATCGATAGTGTCGGCGCGGGCAGATTTCTTGATCACATCCTGCTTGCATTCGGCAAGCTGCTGCTCGTTGTGGGTTACTGAGTCCCACGACGATTGCTGCTGGTGCCTAAGCCGTTTCCCAATGTCTAATAACAGTGGCCTTGAGGAACCTCGGACGATATTTTACACGGCTTTGTGTTTCAAGCCTTGCAGTCTGGAGGAGTGGTACCCTCACGGTAATGGTGAACGTGGTCGTCCAAGACTAATATTTAAGGCGGTCCCTTGCAGTAGTTTTTGTTTGAGTGGCAACTGGCCCGGGCAGTTTATTGTTATCACGTACGAGTTGGCCAGACCTGAGGTTGGGTATTGTAGTTCACCTGTCTAGGCACCTGGCCAAGTTCTCGAAAGTTGCTTCACGATTTGTCCGGCCCATGTTCCGATTCTTCAGCAAAAAAGACTCTTCACTTTCGACTGTAGACAACGAGTGATTGGCACCAAGTGGGTGCATAGCCTCATGGTTGGAACTCTGGATCAGGCAATTTAGGACCATGGAAAGATTTTACATTTTCAACACCAACTTAGGAGTGGGATGGACATCGCTTCGGTTCCCTCGGTGTAGTACGCAATACCGTCGATAAACATTTGGGCTAACTTATTAAGCGGACGGAAAGCACCCTTTAGGGTCTTCCTTGCAGTCTTATGGCCTTTATTTTGGTCAAGCATAGAGCGGCCATGGATAGCAGCTTCAGCTCGCCCTCGACAGTATTGGGTGGGGTATGGTAGCGTCTGCCCGGATCTGTCAACTTCGATCCCGAAAAGGTTGAAAAATGACTGACAAACTGGCAAAGTTGCTGCGGACGTCCATCAAGGCTAGCTAACTCCTCTCTAGAGGAGCCAAACGACGTTTGGACTGGCGTGGTTTGTCTGACGACCGGAGTGGAAGTTTCATGGAGGCCTCGCTTATTGTCTACAACATATTAGGAGGCTCCCTCTCCCATCTGTCTTCGGTCAGCTTTATGGCCTTTCTGTCGCCTCGCGAACAAAACTCCAGTTCCAATCCAAGTATTCTTAGCTTGGATGTATCAACGTCCTCAGAATCAGGTATACCATGAGAACGTGTGAAATAACACCAACAGACGTAACCATGTCCAAAGAATCAAAAGGATCCAAAGCCTCTTCAGCGACTTGCCGCGTTACTTTCTGCCCTAGTTGTGTCTGTTTTGAGCCTAATTTTGGCGCGTTAACTTCTCTCGATCCGAGTTGATCACTCTGAGGATGGTGAGACGCTTTTAAGCACTGCGTCGCCGAACCACAGGAATCCCAAAACCAAGACAAGATTGCTTCGTGGTTTCTACGATTCCAGATTACGAAATGGACAATTTCATAAGCAAATAGTGATGGCACGTTTCGGTGAAGTCCTAGGCACGCTAGATGCGTGATCAGAATGCGCAACTGATAACATGGTCCCGTATTCAATGATACTGTAGACAGCGGCAAGACAGACGTTGAATGGGCCTCTGGAAAGTGCGTGATAGATGTTTAAAATATGTGAAAGAGGTTTAAGAAAATATGTGCACGCGAAAGAGTAAAAGAGAGGGTATAATAGGGGCATTAAAGGATCTTTATGAAGTCCATGACAAACACGAAATAGTTCTCCGGGGGATGTACGAAGAATTTGATAACTATATAAAAGATTTACGCACACCACAGAATAAGGGAAAAAATTTAAATGGATTCGTCGATGGACTCAAGCGAGACACCCGGCATTTTTGGAGCTCAGGGTCACATGGAGGGATCTGGCTGGACGAAGTTGGTATCGTTTAAAACTGAAAGTGGTGCCTGGAAAAGGAAAAAAGTAGGCTGAAACAGCTGGTGTAAGAACCCAGTCAGCGTTGCATTACCCAAAATGACACAGTCGGCACAAAAGGGACCCCAGTACGGCCCCTAAACGACTTCTGTAGAACATTATGAAAGCAGACGCCATTTTTCCGAGGGGCTTTCCTGGTCATCATAGAAAAAGCAGAGAACTATATTCGATGACAGTAATCCGACGGAAGAAACTCTGTTTTTGCCTCTGGGCACTATTTCTTGAAAAGCGTCGAAAACTAAGGACACTGGCTTCTAGCATTCAGCTGGTGGAGGTAGATTTCAAGTTATCCCCGTTGTCGCTATCGTGCCCAAATAGGCCTCTATCGGGCCTCAAAAAGACCCCAGTCAGGACAGGTCCTACATAGCTTAGCTAGAAGGCCCATTAAAATATATTTGAGTTTAAAACTTTGTACTTCCGCGAAATGGTTAGTCCGGTGACGATTGTTCTATTAAGTCCCGATTTTCAAAGGTCTGAAAATGAAACAGCAAGGGCGCTTTTTACGGAGTGAGACTTGTAACAGTAGGACAAAGAGTGTAGTTGGGGAATGGATTTAACTATTTTTAATTCTGACCGCGATGGTTGTCACCCCAGTCAATGTCACTGCATTGTACGCTCACACCGTGAAACAGCTTAGTCGTGCTGTTCAACAGAGTGAATCTACTTCTCTGTAAGCACTGACACATTTTTTCACGTATCACTGATGTGGATGCATCAGGGTGGTTTCGTCGACAGGTGGTTTGCTGAATAAACATTTCACAAACCCGTTTTTACCTAGCACAGGGGAACACGTTTTTGTTCCAGCAAGGGTGGTTTTTGCATGTGAAGCCTTCATGTTGAGGTGAGATGTTACTGACTTTTTCATCCTGTAAAGTGGCATATCCCCAATGCCAACCCTAAAGTTGGCCTCGGATACGAGCGGCAAAGTTTATGCCTGAAAACTCGATAACCTGATTAAAACTTAATTTATCACCTGCTAGTGGAGTGACCCACTCTTGAGGCCCACTTTCCGAAGCTTGAAACCGTCGATACCGTTTACCGGAAAGCCCCACTGGGATGCAGTGTCAGAGGATGGGTTGGACAACTGCAGGGGGGGGTGTGGCGGTCAGTTTACTCCCTATCCCAGAGCTGAACTCGGTGGGTGCGGCCAAGGGAGCTAGAGTTTGTAATCAACATTAGGTCAAATTACTGGCCAACCCACCTTTTTGTCCGCTCTGATAGCTTCCTTAGCCTTGAAAGTGTGCTTGATCAGAGATTTACAGATGAACAACACCCCTCGGCGCAGTTGGGGTTCCATAATATGGACACTTGTGACTGAGCACAATGAGCCTACTGAATCTGTTCTGCTATAGAGATAACGGTCTGGGTCGAAGTCAAAATTCTACTCTCGGATGTGCACCTGTAAGACGCACGAGGCAAGATAAAGTGGACGCACCTTGCCTCTACAATGTGGACGTGGGTAGGTTGCCCAGTGTCCTTAAAAGCGTGCTGTGGATGTTAAGTGGTATATCCTTTATAGGTATTGGCTCTGTGGCCCATGTGTTGACTGTTTGCCCTCTTTTGACAGTTCCTCCCAAGCTCGGCTGGGAAACAAAAATGAGCTTCCCGCATTCGGGGCCTCGTTAGTCTTAAAGAGGGCATAAAATGGACGCTTTCCAAATGGTGCGGCGTTTCTCGTGGCACCATATGAGAGCTTTTTGGTCATGTTCCCCGCTGGGCGCTCCAACTTCAACGTCTTTTCGCAGTCATCCTAAAGAATGTTTGGAAAAGGTCAGCAATTTGATCATATCGACAGATCTGTGCATTTCCACCTTCCGCTTTTTCGAGTAACCCTGTGGTGAGCTGCACTCTCGCGCCAGGAACTGAGCTCACCATGCACCAACAGAAGGACACAGGGCGTGCTCTTCACCCAACCTCCACTACTCTTGCACCACCGACGCAGCCCCATCCCCCTTAAACTGAACAACAAAGAGCACCTGGAAAGTATACGTTACAGTTAGTTCAATAAACTGCACAAAGATATAAATGCCAAGTGTGAACGATGAGATAGGAAACCACATGTCATGGGTACGGTAATAATAAGCCCTTCCAACGTATAACTCGCTTTGCTAAAGTGGACATCTTCAAATGGATATTTGCTTAGATATACCTTCCTTTGTGACGGGGGTACGGGATGTGTGAAAATGTTTCTCGTGCCTTTGTTAACTGTGTAATTCGCGGTCTGATCGATGACGCCCACAATTTTGGCGGGCTGATGCCCCATCTACACTTCATTATTTAGCGGCTGGGTGGCATTCGCAGTGTTTTGCATCTCATAGTCTCCCCAAGTAGACGGCGTCTCACAACCATACAAGCCGGAGTGTCGTCTCAAAAAGGGAACCTCTGCGGACATCGCTGCTTCAGCTGAGCCCTCCGTTGTTTGCTGGAAAACTTGGTCCACTATCATGCTTTGGCTTGTGACACTCTAACGTATGGTTTGCATGTGGGATTCAAAAGGAAGCTCTAAAAAGCTGTCCAAAGAACCATGAAGGTGTACTTTCTCGCGGAAGTGCACCCAAGCATGGACGTTGAGAACCGCCTTCCTTTTTCCCGCGGAGCCTTACGAACTCCCTAACCATCAACTAGAAGTTTGCTTCTTTGAAATCAGGACGGTACTGACGCCTCTCCCCATTGCCAAATATATAGGTGAATGCTGAAAAGCTGAGAAAGTTGTCGTAATAGCCCGCTGGAAGGAAATGCTTAGGAAGCCTCTGCTTCCCAGTAGCGCAGGTCTTCAGGGGTTCGACAAACACAAGGAAATTCAAGGGTTAAACACCGCTGAATTAGAGAAAAATGTTTATTGATGCGTAACAGTGTGTGGGCCGATGTAGGAGCCCTCCTCGTTTTACGAAACCCAAGCCAAAGGCCCAAATTTCGTTCAAGATCCAAAGACACCACATATTCTCGCAGTCAGTTGGGAAAGTGGTTGCTGTATCAGTAGGCAGTTGTTCAAACGGCGATCTGCCCATGAGGTGCTGCTTCTGTCATCGGGATCGAAAGTCAGTATCAGCCCTGGCACCTTCCCTGTTCCATAAAAGCACGAGCCACCTGGGTACGCACTACTCTGCTTCATGCACAGTGAACAGCTATAATAGCAAATGTGGTGTTTACCTGCATTATCATAGATTTTGCAAGTGTGTCCGTGATCATTGTTAAAACCCCTATGAAAATCATGGCGAACAATTCAGAACCCAGAGCTGCTGCGATGATCCGCGAAGTAAAGCCAACCGATCTATATGCAAGGGGTAAACTTGGACCGTACGCCCAAATCCTCCCCCAGGCAATCCACTGCTACAAATCCAAAGCTTTCGTTGTCTTGCCCCCATCTGCGGAACACTACCCCAAAGCCGAATGCACTAACTAACCCTTCGCCCACCACTGAAGAAATCAGCCAGCCTCTCCTCTTCAGATAACTGGACCGTGCCACCTGAATCAAAGTACTCCAAAAGCTACCTCAAAGTTAGACTCGCTCGCTAGCTGATCCATCTACTCCTGCGTCTTCCATACCCTCCCTAGAAAAACCTTTCTGGCGAGCGGCGCTCTCTAATTCCCTACCCGGTCGCAGGATCAACCGATTCCTTCCGTCTTCTGGGACCGATGTTCCCTACACCTATGATAAGCCGACCCCACCCAGCCTTACCTAGTCATATACCTCTACTGCGCAATTTGGGAGGTACCTGACGACCAACCCGCAGGCATCCGTCCAAAATCCAGCTTCTAATATACAGTCCTGTTTGGGCCTCTCACCTCCTTCTCTGAACCTGCCTGAATCGGGCCCATATACTTTACGCAATCACCCGTTGCTTCACCCTTGAACTCCACCTACACTTTCGACTTCCCAGCCTCGGGCGGGTCTTTATTGGCCATTTGGTTACCATGCCTTTAACAGAACCCCGTCAATGCCCACTCATTTGCCTCCACCGCTGCCCTTTCCTAGCTGCCAGCAAGTCCAAGTTCCCCGACCAATCTGACTATCCCGCGCACAACAGACCACCGCAGCTTTGCTTGCCTTGGTCTTGCCCGTAAGCAGCAACCTGCTCCCCGGTGCAACAGCTGCTTCGATGTCTCCCGATTCCTCCTCTTACCCGTCAGCCTTCGGACTGCCAGTCGCCGGAAACCATAGTTCACCTGGCCGTTATCCTGTCCATCTCAGAAAAGTCAACATTTGGCATCAGCAGGGTATTCCGGAAGTCTCTGTTGCGGCAGTACCCAACGTAACCTTTAAACAGACGACATCCAACTCCAATTTCCCACCCTAGACAACAGGAAACGTCAAAGTCCGGGAAACTGCTGGCCTCGACGACCACATAATCCCTGCCGGTGGTCATAATGCTATTTTGGAATTTGTGTCAGAGGCGATACCACTTCTCGTTCCATCTGCCGAAGGGGACTTAACACGTATGACCATTTAAGTGGTCAACATAGAGTCTTTACTAGCGAAAAAAACATGCTTCATAACAGGGTTCTCAGTGATACCCTTGATACTACTTTTATTTCGGGGCCTGGCTCTCCTCTGGGATCACTGTGAGCAAACTGGCTATATCTGGGTATGATTCCTCTGCGAACACTAGGATGAACCGTCGAGAAGGCGGATGAGTCTTACTCATCGGTGAATTTCCACCGGCCTCATTTTTGCGTCATAAAGCCAGGGTTCCATAGAGAACTCGGTCTGGTCAGGTGTTAAATTCCAATCACAAGAACTCCAGATGGGTTGAGTCTACCGCCCTCCAGAGCCTGCGGGAGAAAACAGTGTTTCCTTTATCAATGCGCTTAACCTCTGCTCCACTCTTCTTGTTAGTCGCGGGCTTGTTACTGGTGGCTTTAATGCCCCAGCGGTATGTTGGTTATTGCTGAAAGCCCAAGGGGTTGGCAGGAATTGATTGGCAGCGCCCTTCCCGGTAGTTTGGCCCAGTACGCAGGTTTCCTCACTGGAGGTAATAACACCCTAGATGTTTGTTTTACTCCGGGTATCACCAGGTTATCACATCAGTGAAGGGAAGCTTCCCTCGGCGCGACCACATGGCAAGTTTTTGCCAGTTCACCTTACCAATATTCGCAGGAGCACCAGACCAAGTTCATGGACCGTTTTACTCAGCCTACTGAAACGGCCTGCCAAAAATTGTTCTGCCCAAAATTGGGATAATTTTTCTATCCAATAGCGGGTGAGCCCTATAACAACCTCAATAGCTGCTTGAGAGCAACCACTCCAGCCATGCCTTGTCGGACAATGAGTAGGACAACAGGACTCATGTCTCAAAACTGGGTTTTCCAGGCTACTTCAACTTGCATGCAATACTGGGGACCTTTCAACATTCCTACAGCTGGATTGAGTACGGCGGTCGATCAGGCAGCCAACGGACCAGATGCGTGTTCAACAGGAATCTAACGCGTCGCGGCATGGGAGAACATCTGGATGTCTGAGTGAGTTGATGAAAACTATAAACACAGAACGTCGACAGAATATATATTTCATCAAATTGAACAAGGTACATCTAGATAAACCCGCAGATAGAGCGAAGGCATTCGGTGCCTTTTGCACCTGCACAATAACCTCTGCCACATCGGCATCTGCCACAAGCGTGATACGCCCATCCTGTGACAGTTTGCTCAGGGTTTTGTTTCGCCCCGGGCAAGTCTCTTGTGTACTGACTTCCGTAGGGCATCTTTTCGGCCAGACCTGCCATCTGCACCTTACCGTCTGTTTCTACTTTGGGTGGCCCCGATACCTCTATCACGCGTAAAGACTTGTCCATCTGAGAAGTGGAAAGTGGCTTTTTTCCGGATCAGAAGAAAGCATCCACAGGCATCCTTTTGCACAAGAAAGGTTTCCTGTATAAGCCTGAAAACCGTCGTCCTGTGAAAACGCACCTAGTTCTTTCCACATCCATAGGAAGAATCGCAAAAAAAAACTCATAACCCATTATCAAACTAATAAATTCCCGAATGGTGATAAACATGGCCTCCTGAAAGGCCCTCTATGTTCGACTTTTCAAGTATACTCTTTGAACTCAGTCACAGACCTCCCGTATAAGAAGGCCATGGGTACTGCTATGCTTGTCAGGAAAACGGACTTTGGTTGCTTCTAGCACTCTCGTGAGCCTTGTGAAGTAAAATCATATGACACCTTTGACCCATTATCAAGCTGATTGTCATCATATCTCTCCAACCACCACCAAGAGGTGAAAGTAAACGGGGCACCCTGTGAACCAAAGTATGTTAATGATGGAGTCATCCAGGGATGCGCTTTGGCCCCCCGCTTTACATATTGTGAATTTTGATGTTCTAAATTCGTTCAGCACAGTAGTCTATTTCTGTTTGCGGATGATATCAGAAGCTTTTACGCATCCGATTCCAAACTAAACTCCCCTATATACAACATCTCCCAGGATATAAACTCCCCCCTTTCCTGGAGCATCTATTCTTTGATGAAGTTCCCTGCAGAAAAAAGCATCTTAACATGTGAATAAAATATCTTCCAGGTGCTTTGCACATAGCCGGGCATCCAATTCCCGGAGCAACCTCCGGCGCAAGATTCAGAATTATAATATTCCCCGTCTTTTACATTTTCAGGTTGCACGATTCGCCAAGTTGTGGAGGCCGGAAGTTTAACGGGCCTATTTCATGGAACCTTCAATTCGCCAGAAAATAAAGTTAGTATTTTCATGACTCGTGTAAGACTCCTACCAGAATGCTGCGCTGTACTACACACAAAT
Source organism: Fasciola hepatica (assembly GCA_948099385.1). Lineage (NCBI taxonomy): Eukaryota > Metazoa > Platyhelminthes > Trematoda > Plagiorchiida > Fasciolidae > Fasciola > Fasciola hepatica. The sequence continues at coordinate 632,300 of CANUEZ040000043.1, forward strand.
AGGCATCAGTGTGACAGAGCAGCTAATGAGAATGTTTAAAGATTTCCGACCAAAAGACCGCCTTTTTACTTGACTCAGTTTACCTATAGCGAAAGATGCAACTTGCAGAAAGTAGAACCTCTTTGGCTAAGAAGAATTAGGTTAGATTTACCATTTTTCCGTAATCTGATAGAAAGCAGGATTCTGGAGTCAAAGCCTTAGTCCAGAAATCCAGGGGGCTTGGATTTCTCTTTTGGGTTTAGCGATAGCACGGCTTTAAGTACTCTCACAAGGGGTAATCAAGGGTCAAAATTCTACCTTATTAAACGCGCCGTCCTCTGGAAAAACTGCAGCAAAATCCGCTGTCCACTTAGTCGACGACGGCTTTCATTTCCCATCCAGGAAAGTACGCTGTCGTACAAAATTCTACCTAGCTTATTAGCCCCGTACTCAAGTGAAGCTAGGGCTTTTGAGGTTGGTTTGGGGTTTAAAACTACTCAGGGGTAATTTAACCCATAATTGAAATTCCAGTTGATCGCCCCGCTAGACAAGTACTTAACCTTTGGAAACCTTCTGGTTTGGAATCAAACCATCAAGCCGGAGACTATAAGTTTCGAAAGGTTCTTAATTCTGTCCTTCCTACAACGAGTCACTTTTCTGCGCAGAATCCATCCCCGGCTGCACACGGAGATGTTTCATCGGGACCTATAACCGAGTTTCTGTCAATCCAGTCTTCGTTCAGTTGTCAATCCTCGGTTTATTGAATCCCAAGACCTTCGCCTTCCGTCAGTTCTTATCCATGTCATGTGATATCAAAGAGGCCTCCATTGTTATATCAACACTGATCCCCCATTGCTACGGCACCGACTGGAGGTTAACCTTTGCAAAAGTCGCGGAAATATTTCTTCCTACTGAAGTCGTCATGCCTGTGAGGCCGCTCTGTATATCAAAATCTGCTGTGCAGTCTCCGCGCTGTTCACAAATATACCGGAATTTGTCAGAATTCGTTGCCGGCGGGAGCTAGCTGTTTGCATGTCCCTCAGGATGGCTGCCATTATTAAGATGCTTGTTGTACGCCCTGCACTCTCTCCTTCTTCATGATACTGGTTGTTCACTGCGGTAACTCACTCAACTTTCCATGGTTTCCGCTCTTTCTTGCACTCAAAAATGTTCTTCTGTGTACGTTTATATAATTTTTTCCTGTCCACCTGTTTTCCTAATAAGCTCCTTTGGTTGACTCCGGGTAGGCCTCAGTCATTGGTGGCTCGTGCCCGTGAAGTATATAATGCACTTTTAGCCCCCGGTATTAACATTCTTTTCACTTCTTCTCTACTCTACTATTGCTGAGATTAAATTCCAGACCTTCTTGTATTTGCGGAGCTCCATGCCACCATTTTGGGTCTTTCAAACTCTTGATAGCCTTGCTCTTCCTTTGCTGACTTTTCGGCCCCTAAATTTGAAATTCTTGCATATTCCGTCGTTTTGATTAACTTTTTGCACCGAGGTCGTGCAATTTAGCGTGTGTCTTGACCATGGTAAAGAAATATACCGTCAATAATATTAGTAATAATCAGCTTTATGCCGTGCTTACAAGCGAAAGACACTGCACTCCGTAGGCCTTCATCCGGTACGAAAAGCAGGAGTATGCCAATGCCAGTAGGTTTCTATTTTGGAAGTGGTGAGCCCAGCAAAGTGAGCAGATCGCTCGGTAGCTCCGGATGAACCTTCCTATACGTACAGAACGTGGCCTCCACATTTGCCATAGATAGGAGCGTTTGCACCGCCGCTTGCTTCGCTGTGGAAAGTGCTAACGGGCTGGAACAAGTTCTCGTGTGGATAATGGGTAGATGCATACAAAGACAAACCATCAGGATACGTAATGGTGGCAAACTGGCTTCCCGAACAGATCTCTGGAGTGCCATCTTAAAATGTTTGCTACGTCGATCCAAATAAATTGTGTGCAGTGTAAGGCTTCATTAGCCACGCAGCTAGTTCTTCGATTCTGTCCAGCACTGGCTGCACTATTTATTGTGCGCCAATTGTTTACTCAGAATAAAATTACAGTAATAAGCTCTGAACAACTTCTCGGGCTTTCAGCGCAGCAGAAACACTGGGGCAACTCAAAAAGACTCTGCGACTGGTTTAACTATCGGGGAATATAACCTACCTTCTGAACTACTTGGTTACTTTAAAACTAGAGAATTGATATCATCTCCCATGTTGTTGATCCTTCCTCCAATTTCGGATGGGCTTGAGGGCTCTGTTCTTATCATCATCCCTCTAATGACTCCTTTATGACGTCCTCAAATCATAGTTCTTAAATGTCCATGAACATACGTTTTACTTTTAGTCTCACAGTAAACCGAAATCACTGGCAATGAGAGAAGTAAGTCAGTAAGGCACTTCGGGTTCAACTTATCTAGCAAGCCAAGTATTTTCACCAGCAAATGAAATGCTGGCATCTATCAGCTTCAGCTCACGAAAAATTACATGGATATTTATTGATTGCCAACAATCCACAGCACGCAGGTTCCCACGGACAAAACGTGAGGTGAATAATTTTCATTATTCTGCAGAATGACTTAAGGTGGCGGTCAACCTCTAACGACTTACCTAACCAACCGCAGACTTCATTAAATCGAATAGACTCAAAAACTGACTACAACTGTGAATCGTTGGATGGAGTTTCACTACGACAAAACCGGAGATTATCTTCCGTGATGATTATTTTACAAAAAAATCGACGTGAAACAAACAGGTCGCGACAACATTTTGAATAATAATGGATATTAGAAAATTGTCCCCCCAGGGTGCTCTTTAGAGGCTTTCTGAAGCTCTTGAGCAGGCTGGGGATACGCGATGAGGACTAAATTGTTTTGCATAGAAAGAGGTAGATAACGACCATGGTGATTGGACTTGGTGTTGGGATACAAAAGATGATGTTGAAGCAAGAAAGGCAGAAAATGGTAAGCCAATCAAGTGGAAAGATTGGAGAACTTAGAATGGTGGGTTTGCCACAGGGATGCATTCGAAAATGACGCACGTCCGGGAGAGGATGGAAGTCACAAGGGGAGAACTTCAAGCAAAGCGTAGCCTCATCGCACAATTCTAAAGCCAGAACAAGATAAATTCGTAGCTCCAGCCGCATTGAACTGAAGACTACAAGCTTTACAGATACGCAAAGACCTTAAATATGCGGCCTAGCTGCCGTAACAGTTAAACCCAGAGGTTCAACTTTCCGTGGTCCAAACACGACAGTCAGAAGCGGTTCAAGGCCAAATTCAAATTTCTCGCACAAACGAACACATCCAGATGCTTTGTTTGTGGCCGAGCTTCGCAAGGCCTTGTCGAACGTAGTGGCCTTCGCTATGCGTGGAATACTTGAGGGGACTTCCAAAATACGCCGTTTACACCGCTGTCCAAAACCTTCCCGCGGTGATCGCTGTCTGAGGTTCTGGATGGGGTCATGATTCTCACCTAACCCACCTGTGACTTACTTTTAGGGCCTGCGGTTACCAGCTTCCTGCCTTGGCCTCGTGTGTTTTGGATTGTAGGACTGTAGTAGTCATTATTCCCGCCGTTTACGATGGATCGCCTCCGACTTCCGCTTCACAATTCGAGGCCGGTTTAGCCACCAGAAGACCGATGTACTGACTTAGACGCACCAGTAGAATGTAAAGTTTAATGATAGCTGCGAAAAAGGAAGGAATTAGCGGGACAAGTAAATTTATGGTAGAAGAGGAAGCCGGAGAAAAATGTGAGCAACAGATACAGAACTTCATGTCTGCTGACAAATCGACGGTTAGAGTGAGCCGAAAGACTCTGATCGAAATACCACTCGATGAAAGGCCCCGAAACTGTTGGCTGAGGTGTGTAGGGAATTTACTGTGGATATGCATGTTGATGGTTAACGCGACCGTGCAAGATAACGAAGAGGTAACGATGAGGTATGAAATGGGGATGAACATGACACACATAAGACTGGTGGGTATGGGCCCCAGGCTTTTGGGTATAAAATGGAGGAGGATACGCCCAAGAGAGGCAGTGGGGATAAGCTAACGCGGTTACCAGCCTGTTTGACCTTAGAGTAGTAGCTGCGGATTATAAGTGTGAAGTGATAGGGAGAGACATTGGCAGAAAAGAAAGAATGTTTCCTAGCAGGAGCAGGACAAGGGCACAGGGGGAAAATGGCATCATGCAGTGAAAGCTGATATGGTCAGAAAGGATATAATTACGGACCAAGTGAGCGGTCGTGCATACTGTGTTAGAAGAACAATGGTGGGATACAGGAAAGGTGCGTGAGCTTGCGTACAGAAGCTGTGAGAGAGCAGCGGGAAAGGACCGTAGTAATGAAAAATCACTAGACATGCCCGTCGCTACAGAACGGAAGTGGTGTATGCATACAATTAACAAATGGCTTTATTGGGGGCGGCAAACCGGTAACACAAAGAGGCCTCGAGTCCACCGTCGGAGCATTTGGTTAGGGCTGACCATATCCTGGACGCCCATCTCGAAAAACTTCGTGATGCGAAAAAAGGCGTGGCCCACCTTACGGTCAAGGTCACCATGAAACCTGAATCAGGTTGCCTAAGTTTTAATATTTCGATTCGTTTAGTCTCAGTTTCGTGCTATTCCTGGCAGTATTAGTTATATACACCGAAACGTTGATTGTAACACTAGATATTTGCACCAGCCCACAGTGGGATCGTTGGCCACTATCGTAAAGTATCGGCACAAGCCCTTTCTACCTAAAAATATCCTATGGGACTCTATCTTTAAAACTTCTATTGGTCCTCGGCAAGATCATGGCAATGAATGAATTATCACACCACATCGTTTACCGAGCTAAGTTGGCGTAGTATTTACTAAGTTATCTAAAGCTTTGCTGAAAATAACGGCTTCTTAGTGTATTTTCATAACTCGGGAATTTTTCCGGGGATCGTCTCTGGACAAAAAACCTTGACTTGACTCTAGTGGCATGAAAGTCAGGGAGCAAACGCCATAAATGAAGTGGTAATATCAGCAAAAATAGACGCTTTGTGATGAAATGAATTACGTAAGATGAAAGTGAAAAATGTACGGTTGTGTGCACTTTAAAGCTAAGTTTATTTTAGCATATTGTTCTTATAACCAAAGTCAGACTGATATATAAAGGTTAGTGCAACAAAATGTCGGTGCCCATCTCACCCGCCGGCCACGAGGATGACCATGACCGATGATGCTTCTGGTACGTTTTCCTCAATGATGAAAGATTTTTACGAAGATCTCGATAAATTCACGGCCGATTTCGTGAGATACTATTGTATTCATCAGCGCCGAAAAGGTGGAGGTGGATCGAGGTTAGAATAAATGTATGCTAATGTTTAAGTTTATTTTGGTTGCGTAAACCTGTAACGTGAACCTCTCTTTACCTCGGTCGCTGGAGAAACTGGATGCCCTATAGCAAACTGGTTTATGGTCGACAATCACAGGTTCCAAGTAGACATTTAGAAGTTATATGTGACCAAGAGAATGATGGCAGCATTTCAAGAGCCCCTGGTTTCTGATTTAATGGATGCGTTTAGTAATACAACGGAATTAAGGAAACATACTAGCAGTCACGATGTGAGAGGTAAAGTGGTAGGTGTATAAGAATCACTGGATGGTAAAAAAATTAGCCATGTAGTGTACGACGAGGACATAGTTCGATTCCTTTTATCATACCCGGCTAGACGATCTCCGCTACCCGTAGATGCAGCCAGGTCACTGGAAAAGACGCTACCCGCCAACTATGGTGGCTATGTATTGTTCCATACGAGGAAAGAGGATGAAATTTCCCAAGTCGCAGCATTCTGTGTGCATTGCCGCGCAGTGTGAGCAGTGACGGCTACCGATAGACAGTGGATTTCCCACACGAATACTTACCTGAAACTACGGAATGCAAAACGGTAGTGGTAGAAAGTAGTCTGGATTAGTTAAACTGGTTTGATACCCATTATCCTGAAGCCCGTGTAGTTTTCTGCCGATCTCATGTTTTGCAAGATATGCGCAAGTGGTGCAACCATCTGGTCGGAGCAACAGTTAGATAAGAACAGTAGTTTTCAGGGGATGTGGAACATGGAGTCCGTAAGCAGAGAGTCTGCCTTCGACCGGTTTCTTGCGGCTGTTAAAGCCCGCAAATCTGAGGCAAGCCGCTACTTGATGGAGACGTGAGTGCTGTTTAGAGTTTTTTATTGGGGGGGGGGGGGTAAAGAGTAAGGCAAGTGGTAACTTTGGAAAATTTAACAATGGATAAAGTAAAACAAAAAACAGACATCCTAAGACTGGAATTTCTTCTAGGTCAACCTCTTCACAGGTATGTAAAAGAATTATGACGCGGGTGGCTTCTTTGAGAGAACATTTGCTCAGTAGGTAAGGATCAAGTGTCCCCGTGTAAGTTCCGTCATGTGGCACATTGGCTGAGACACTTGTTTGCCAGACTGTATGTATTCTTCATTAGCGCTCTCATTCGCCACCAGCAAATCGTGACGATTACTTGTTTCTCGTGTGTAAAACGTAAGAGGATGGTGACAAACAAAAGAGGTTCCTCCCTCAGGGTTACCGGCGGCAGTTTTTCCGCACTGCAAATGTTTGTTCAGTCGCCAGTGGTTGTTTCCTTGCGTTCACGTGTTGCACTTCGCTGGTGCGGCTATCGCAGGCCACCGATCGAGATTAGTCTTACTGACGAGGATAATTTACGGGTCATAGGAAACCCTTCGCGGCGTATCCAGTTCCATCAACATCGGACAACTACGGCCAACCCACTCTGGTTAACAAGCAAGAAACAAAAACGGGACAGGCTTCCGTCTCCAATTAACAAGAACGCTTGCAGCGTTTGCCGATGAGAGGATTTACCGGCCGACCTGAAAGAGGACTTTCAGTGGGTTCAGTGTCGAGCTCGTGGACGATGGATACATTATCAAGGCGCACGTTTCACAAACTAGGTGGAGTACACAAGTGTGCGTTGTCTAGAGGGCTGAATGTGGGCGCAAGAAATTGACAGCGGCCCTGTTGATGGCCATCAATTCACGGTTCCCGCCATATCGGCATTGTTGTTTTCTCCGTTGTTTTTTTATATGGGCCAGCGCGTGTTCATTTCGTGAGCATTCTTTTGCTCTGGTGAATACTGCATGGTAGATTCGATTCGTACATATGTGCATTTACTTTTGTATATATGTGCATATATCTCTATACATATGTATGTATTTATATACACATATATATGCATATTCAAATACACGTGTGTATAAATATATATAGGCGTCTACGGAAGAGCAAGACGAAGGATAGACCTGTGTATTTCCGAAAACCATCTTCACCGATATGAGGGAGTTAAATAAAGACGATAGGCTTTTGATCACCTCCATAGTTATACTGACGGCCGCGTGAGGTTGGCAGGATTGCAGCCAAGCTAATGACCGGAGACTAGGCCGATCCTCTCACGTGGGATTTCTGCAGACCATCCTTTATTCATACTCACACCAATGCGTAACATTAGGCATGACTCAAAACAACAAAGGAGAACGATCACCCAAATCTGCCTGTGCCCGAGTGTGCGCATTCTTCACTGTAATCGATTTCACGTTCACACATACCTTCACAGAGAGGCTTGGATGACCATTCCTTTTGTTGTCTGAGTCGTATTTATTATCATGTATTGGTGGGAGTACGGACAACTGAAAACGAGCCTGTTCGCTACTCTACCTTGTTCTCAATTCGTTCCGTGGGAGTTTTTGTACAAAGGTTCATTCACCAAACAGATAGCTAAAGCCATGCTCCATATGCAGCTGAGTCCTCCTTGTCCGGCTGTAAGAAGCTTCCTATGAGAAAGCAGCCCAAAAAATCTGGTCACAGTGTGGACTACGTTCCGACTATTGCAGAACCGAGACCCGAACTGAATAACCTCTTGACCAGTAATTATCATTATGACGGAAAACTCAAAAGCATTTGGTTACTACTACAGATAGCTGTTTACGAACCTCCAGGCTAGCCACCCCAGTAATGAGGGAGTTTAACCCTTTTGTCTTAGCAAAGAGTCGTTTCGGTCTAAGGAAGGTAACCATGTAAGCAATCGCACGATGGCCTTTCGAGTGTACAAGTAACACCACAATGGGAAAAGCTTGGTAAAATATCGGCCATCTCCGGTTGGAAGGAAAAAACCTCTCCAGCATTTGTGAATTGTTCATGGCGGAGTAGTCCACACAAATAGGCTTTGAAATAAACTTTCTCCGCCAGTCAACAAAAAGGCCAGATTTATGACTTCAGTTAGAGTATTATCGCATCCAAGAAATTTATGGGAAAGTCATTTTACTTTTTATTATACCGCCCAGTTTATTTAGTTCCAAGAAGGCACCCACTTTGCGACACCAATGAACATCCCGGCGGATGCCTGAGAAAATGCTAGTGAGCCAGTTTCACCATCTTTTTCAGAAAACACCGTTTTTGGGAATTTATGGCAAACTGCTATTTTTCTGGTTCCACGGGGTCTGAATATTGTGTCAGGACCTACAATTTTAGCAGACGCGAACGAAAGCAGTGGCGGGCTGATTTAGCCTTTTTCCTGTTCCATCTTGGCGGGGTGATATCGCCGGTGATGTAGCTTACTGGTGCGTGCTCAAGGGCCATTATGGTAGCTTTCCCCGTAGGTACCTTGTAGCACACAGCCAATTCGGACCACCGGCTTTCGGTCGGTTTGCTTAGTAGCGGTTCTGCCAAAGAGATTATTATATATATGGAACGGAAGTTATGAGACCAACATGTAAGTATAAAAATCATGCGGATATGCAATAATAAATTGCGGTAAATTTTCGTGGAGCTCTTGTTCAAATGGATCAGAGTCGGCCATAAGTCAGTGATCTCCGGAAGTCGCTCGCAAAAGCGGTTGGCTTCGCCCGTTGTGACACGAGTGATTTGGTGGTCGTAACTCATCATTGGGAAAGTTTTTCGGATTTCACTGGTGTGCCGACATTCCTGAAGCAATACCGTTTTCGTCTATTACATCTGAAAAACAAGTAGCAGTATGCAAGGTTTAGCCGTTTTGCGGTTAACGCTAATTGTACCATCACACAGATTTTGGCAGTACTGCTTTTAACTATCTCATTAGTGTTTCATATATTAAAATGTCCAAGCCTCTGTGTGCATTATTATTACAAGCTCATACGCTTGTGGAATAACGGTGGATATATTCTAGGGTTTTTCCACGACGTGAATTGAAATATGATGAACATATAAAGGATTCACGGTTGTGCCTGACGTATGACAGTCGTTAAGTGTATTGTACCTATGTTTTAGGCCTGTTAGACTCTTATGAAGAAGTTATGCAGAGGGATTCAACAAAAGTCAAGGAACCAAGTTCACCCACGGAATAGCTGGAGGCATTTAAACCAATAGGGACAATGTTCCGGGTTGCCTTGGGCCGTGTGGAAGCAGTGGTTACCTTACATCATGCGATAATACGATTGTCTATTTTCTAGGTGTAATGACGATGGGAAGTTGAATACTACAGGATGAATATACCCATTACGTATCAACATAGATGGCACCAAGGAAGGTAAACTGGCATTTTTAAATATGTACGTCAATATAGACGCGGTAAACGCAGATCCACTCTTAAGAGACTTGTCGGACCATGGCACTGATGAGCCCTCTCAAAGGTGGGTTTTCAACGGCACAGATCAGGGGACTGCAGGAGGAAAAAATTAAGATTTCATTTGGTATACGGTAACACCACCACAGTACTGCTTTTCGTTAGCATTTCAGCCATAATATGAAATATAAGAAGACTGATAGCACATATTTTGTTCATGCTCAGCATGAAAGTTCCGTTATATTTTTTAGTTCAGTTTACATAATATCAAAAACTTACCTGTACATGTTCAACCCGTTTCCAGCAAAGCTGGATTGATTCAGAAAGTGGATGCAAGCGGAAGAAAATAACAATAAAGGAACGAATGGTATTAGCAAAAAACAATGAATAACAAGAAGTAATAAATGTGTACCCCGCCTTTAGCAGGATGGGCTTCAAACCGATCAAAACCGGTCTCCGCTGAAGCACAAACCGTCCAAAAACCGGCCAAAAATCGCTCCAAATTCGTTCTGGGATCGATCGAGAACCAAATGTGGACCGGTCTGATTTGGTGTGATTTTGCTGCAAGGGAAATATTTGATTTAAAAATTCTTGCAAAAAAGAAATGTTTGAACTGTTTCAGAATACGGAAGGAGGGAAACGTCTGTCTGGAATGGAAAAGTTCCCACCCTTTTGCGGTACTGTATTGCAGTCTACCGTCCAATTCAAGATCATTCCAACGGCTTGTTTCACAGGTGACATTATAACAACGGCAACCTTCTGTTGCGAAACCATCAGAAAGTCAACTTCTAGCTTCATAGTCTCATTATAATCATTTCCGCAGTGTTACTGCTCTTTGATTCAAAACCACGGAATTCCATATATTCACTTTGGGAAACCCTCACTTCGCCAAGTGTAACACCCTCCAGTCTCTAAATGAAATTTTCGGTGTCGCGATGCCGAAACTATCAGCCAAATATATTACACCCCCATTGATTGGTAGTGCCAACGCTCGATCAAAAGTACTCAGTAAGTGAAACGTTTTGAAACTGACACCGAATCCTTGCTCTGCCAGGCTGATTGATGTCTTTGGCAGGACTAATAAAAGGGCTGGGACAGTAGAAATAATTCTTTCTGACCTCAGCAGCCAGCTATCTTCAGCCGATAAAACCATGTCTAGGTTGTTTCCCCCTATGTAAATCTCTGATACCCCAACGAATCCGTCAGCCCGAGACCTAGCCACGGCTGGGCTTTTCATAGACGCTATGGGCTCTGGAGTTGTGCAAAGGATCAGAGGCTCAAAGATTCTGTTTTATTCAATACATCCGACAGAATCCCTGTTAGGGACGTGAGACATAGCCTGTTTTATGCGCTTTTATTATGAAACATAACCCCAGTCGGGGCCTTTCGCCACGAAAGAATGTTTGAAGCAAATCTTGTCTACTGTTTTTCATATTCCTTGAAGGCAAGTCTACCAAAGGATTCACTGAGAACACTTTCACCGTCGCCGCGAGAGCCTCGTTCAGGAATATTAGGATTGCTGCAGACGAAACCCCACTGCAAGATGAATGAGCCGGGTCCACCAGCACGTATTCAGCTACTCCAAAAGCTGTCCACCAACCGCTGTCTGCTGTTTGCTGTCTGACGACGCGCAACATGAAATATCGGTTCGGCTCCACGTCCACCAGGACGTCGATACCATATGTTTGAAGTTGACTGGGATATATCCTTTTTGATCTCGCCTCGCCAACTAAGGCCTACGAAACCGGGAAGCGTAGAACTTTCTCCTAGCAAGCTGTCCCCCCTTGGGATCGCTAACTGTTAGCCGCCATTACCTATCACCGGAACGTTATCCACGGCCGATGATCGCATGACTTTCCCGAAAAGCTTACCAAACATGCCAAAAAAACCCCACTCCATCAGTGAGAGCTCCTTATACTCTTCTAGTTTATCTCGTCACTAGGCTGCAATGACCGCTCGATGGTCTACTGTGGACAAATTAGCCCTGCCTAGGCCATCTCACCGACCAGTGAAAACGTACTTTCTAAGAGTACCGCACATTGAGAACACTGCGATCAGATCTAACTCACTCATCAGGCCACAACCCCTGTAACGAAAAAAATACTGAAAATCCCTCAAAACGTTCCACGTGCTTTGTGAATGTGACTAAAATTGACATTACTTCGATAGGATTGTCCATACTCCACACTTTTGCACGTTTGTTTATTTGTGCGAGACATTCGAATTTGGCCTTGAACCGTTTCTGACTGTCGTGCTTGAGACACGGGGCTTAGAACCCTCTGGTTTTGCTGTTCAGTCTAAATGGCCGTATACTTGAGGTTTTTTTATATTTGTACCCTTTGTGAGTTTCAATTTAGTACCGCAGGAACTACGAATCAACCTTGTTCTGGTTTTAAGATTCGTTCGAATTGGCTACGCGTCGCTCGATTTGCGAGGATTGACTAACAGCACTGAAGTGGAAACTGGACAGGAAAATTCATTAGAAATGCTCAGATTTGCCAGGACTGACCTATATCCCCACTACCAAATACCCTAGGCGAAGCATTACAAAGTGTAACAGAGGACGAAAGAACCTTGTTCAAAACCTATTTTCCCGCTGAATGGTGCCATCCACTAGTTGCACTTGACATACCATCCTAATATGCTTTTTCCACACCTTCCGGTTATCGTTCTCACCAAACTGCTCCAACCACCCCCCTGGCTTTTTCCAATAAGGCCACATTTCATACTGGAAGAATAGATATTCTACACCATAACCCATTTTGTATTCTCCCCCATGAATGACCCGCTATTTTCGCTCAAATATCTCGCTCAGCGTAAATCTTTTTCCTACAGCAGGTCACTTGCAACAGTATCCGTTATCTTCCAATCTCCGCGCTAACCAGTACCCCTTCATCTAACTCTTATTTCACTTCCCCCCCAGGTTACAGCCCATCACTTAATTGACGTAAAGAGGGCACCTAAGTTACCGACCGTAGGGCAAGCCCCAAGGCACTTATTGCTACCACTCTTCCTCTTGCTCTCCCAACTAATAGGTACTTACCCCTCTGGCCTCATATTTTCACGTCTCAGCCGCCATTATCTGCCAGCAGCCAGTCTGTCGTTAGCAACCTTTCTCGGCGTTGTTCCGCGCTAAGCAAACTGGAAAACCGCAGATCCTCCAGTATGATGGTTTCAAGCAATATCAGTCATACTCAGCCCAACCTAACAACCGAGCTGACCCCTTCTCCAGATATGCCTAATAAGCCTATTTCCTCATCCATAGTGTGTCACATTTCCTGATTCACATTACCGACCACTCTGTCTCAAGCAACACTGATTGCGCTATCCAGTTCTCACTCAGCGGACTTTTGTTGGAATCCTGTAGAGGCCGTCAATGTAACTTTCGTTCCACCAAACGGCCTTTACAGTATATGCCACATGCAAGCGCAATACTGAATAAGATGCGAATGCTTCGCACATGACCTTTCAAGCTCGGTTACCATCTTGTTTTAATCACCGAAACCTAGTTGACAGAAGACACTCCAAATGAGGATATTGCTATTATCGGGTACCAAACTTCAAGGAAAAACAGACTAACCCAGCCAAGGGGACTCTTTCCTATGTATGTAAAGCGAACCACTCAGGCGGAGATATATCAGGATTCACCTTGGCTACGGGTAGCTACAGCATGTTCTGACTTTATTATAAATTGCATCCACCGCCTCCTAATACTAATCAGAAAGACTTCTTTTCTATCATAGAATCGGTAGACGTTGTTGCCGGCTACCTGGTTCCGAACTGGTGTCCGGTGACCTTACCGCACTAGGCCTCTGTTGGTCCGTTTTGGGTGCCCCGCATCGCGTACTGCACTTCTTGACTAGCTTCCTTTTGTCAAGATGGACTCAGGGTGTAATGGGCCCAACTAGAGGCAGCAACATTCGTCATCTCTTTTGCTCCGTGGACTTATCACGTATAGACACATCGGCCGTAAACAGCATCCCGGTATGCTGCCGCTTACAGTTAAGGTGTGAGTTTTCAGTGCCTGCCCGATCGGTCCACAAACCAACCGCCGAAAGACCTCCCCTCTGTGCTAGCTGGTCTCACTTACCCTCGCTTGTTCTCGCCCAGAAGTGGAATACTTTCTTTTTTCTGACGATTTGCATGCCGCGATGGATCATCTTCACTCCGCCCTAAATGTGTTTTGACTAATCACCTCAGCCTAAGGAGTGCTTGGACACGATGAACCAGAAATTGCTTATCGATTAAAAAAGAAGCTCTCTATACTACAGAAAACATTCTTCGGGTCGGGATTATCTTCGTTGTTCCCAAAAATTAACCCTTTATCTCTTTCTATACCACTGACCGGAATATCCCTTAATAAAAAGCGGGAACTGAGAGCGCTGAGTCTCCATTCAAAAGGATGTAAGCTTTATCCTGGCTGATGAAATCGGGAAAGAGTATGATACTCACGTCTCATCTATTATATATAAAAGCAGCTACATAGCGAGCTCCCAAGGGATCTCGGAGGCATTCACCTCTTATTCTGCTCCTTCTCTAACGAATGATAACTCCTCATGTCTACTTCACTTTGAGTCGCTGGGATATGAGCTGTTCTCAGCAATTTCATTCCACCCAAAGGACTTAACAACACAGCTTACTAAAATTTGGTGGTCATGCCACCCCGGACCAGGAGCCATGCCACCGACTACTTTTAGTTTAGACTGGGCCGATATCTCTGTCTTGCAGTCAAAGGTTTTCAATTTACCTATGAGCCGTAGCACCTTCCACCTTCTATTGGAAAACATCAGTTATTATCCCAATTCCTAAGAATGGTTCACGCCAGGACCTATTCAACTGTCGACCAGCCAACCACACCCCTATAGTTTCCCTAATTACGGAAAGACTGAGTAAAAAAGCTGACAACCAACATACTGAACAATAACCTCATCAACCGAAGACAGCTCGGTTTTCTCCACATGAGATCGCGCGTCATCTGTATGAGTGGCTTCCCTAACTTAGTAACTACGGGTACCAACAACGGTAAACCGGTGATCGTAGTTCTCCTTGCCGTGGCCGGGGCTTTGGATCTAGTATTCCATAATAAGCTGTTGGCTAAGATGAAAACACACGGAATTGCCGACTTATTCTTGAGTTGGTTTTCGTCATATCTAATATCCTGAAAACAGGCGACGAACTCTGACGGCAGTTTGTCATCACCTTGACCAGTAACTAGTTCAGTTGTTCAGCTTAGTGTACTAGGTTCCTTACTTTTCCTTATGTACGTAAAACGCATTTTTGACGTCATCATACAAGGCGCTGTGTCCCTTCTTGCAGGCTACATTAAAATTATGTACTTCCCGCCTGGCACCCTACTCCTATCATTACTGACATGACTAGCGACTTACTGTAGCTGGACTCATAGGGCAACCCATGGTTGATGAAGTTTTCTGCTGCCGAAAGTAGTTTCCTCATGCACATGCCTCATGTTCCTGCTAGAACGCTCAAAATTGTTGGTCAGTTGATCCTCAGCAGTCCGGAAGTAGGGGACTTGGGATTTAAATTTCCGTGTTCGTCTAATCGCACCGAAAACTTGGCCCTGCGGGTTGCCAAAGCCAGGCGGCCGGTTGGTCTGACTGATAAAATCTTCGGTCCTCGGGAGAGCTGGATAAGTATTCTTAGAACTCACGTCAGACCACCTTTGGAATAATGCTCTATATCCTTTCCCAACACGCGGCAGATAGATAAACCAGCGATTGAGAAGGTGCAACGTTAACTCACCAAACCATAGCTAAGATATTCCTCACCCGTAAATTGTATGGAGAGGTGTGAAATATTTTAACCAGAGCTCCCATGGTTTCTCTGCCTTCGAATGAATCTGTCTCCCTTTTGCAACATTATAAAACGTACTTCTCGCAATTCGGCCTCCCAAGGTCAAAACTTCCTCCAACTATTCTTTACGATACACAGACTATATGGTCTTCATTCTGGTATATAGGACTGCCATGCCGTCTAACTTCTTTGTTAATAACTATTCTCCTTGGAACAAGCTCCCAAGGCACAAAAGGTCGCTACCTTCAGCCTCTATATCGTTCAGGAAAAAAATAAATAGACGTCTGACTTTACATAGCTCATTATAATGAATGATCCTTACAAGTCTATTAATCGAGCTTCCAAACTTTGCCTGGGCTACTAATGATAAACCTGACAACTCTTGTCCGGTAGACAGCACACACTGATGGACCTTCGGAAGCCAGTGGATTCGCTCTGTAGTAAGCAGATAGAAGCAGTCAAGCCCACGCCCTATGGTTGTGAACAGTACGTTGCGTGCGTCTGCTTATCCCTTCCTATTTTCAGCGCCTATGACTACAACCGCCTACTGGCCATTGTTACTCTGTTGATTCATCGATCCAAGCAGTCTGCTTTTACCGTAGTCTGCTAGATCCTCTTGCCTCGGCCGCTATCAGGTACAAGAATATCCCTTATGCTAGAAAATACGTAGTAGCATATATGTTAAATAAGCCTCAAGGTACCAGCCTTATTCAAGCGTGAACTATTTTCTTGGTAATACCCCATTTCACCACACGAGGTTTCAGGTCTCTTTCCGCTGAACAAACTACCACAATTCACGTGGTTCCCTATCTGCCATCCATCGAATTACATCGAGGTACTGGCCTCAGTTGTCGGTCATTCCTGCTTCATTGTCCCACTGGCAGTTCTCGCCAAGCCTCGCAGCAATTTTGCTTCCACAGCCCAGGGACGGCTACCACCTGCTTCTTTCTGGATGGAACAACTGAGATTTTTGTGCTATTCTACTTTCATCCGTCATGAGACTGCTTTCTCCAGGATTCCAACTATCCGGTTGCCAGAAAGTGATCTACTTATCATACCGAATTTACGCAACTCTTTCCAGCCCCAACGGTATGGGGCCCTGTCAGATCCACGGCTTTGGCCGGAGCATGTCGGGCATGCAGGTCGTCTGCAACGACGCGTGGGTGCAACTAGATTGGCAAATTGCACCTACTGCCTCAAGAAATGGTTTTTATGTTGGGCTTCCTGCGCACGGCCAGTCCCATCCGTCAGCTCCACTCTTGGATTACGAAGTTCTATTTTATGCTCGCACTGCCACTAACATGTTGTTTGTTCCATTCCTCTTCGGTTATCACTAGCTTCCCATTGAGCTTGCCCGGCATACTGAAGTTACGTCTTACCCTTTTCACGCCCCGTATAGTTTGTCGCCCTACCTACGTAGTGAGCAGTGGATAACTTTTCCCTTTATCTACTATCCATACTTCCCTTTGCACACAGTGGGTGCTTATGCAAATACCCGCCGGTTTTGGCAGTTATTTTATTGTCAACTTTTTCCAGTTGCACTTCTGTCTAGTCTTCTTCCCCATTCTTAATCATGTCCTTTCTCCGTGATAGAACTCGCTAGTGCTGCCCAATCATTGGCGTTATTCTTACTCCATTCCATCACCACTGACCAAACGAATCGCTGCACCACAATATCCTTCCGTGGTCCTCCATTTATCACTGGGGTGATTAGTGATTATCCGTACTCCTAACCAGTCCATCCGATCACCTCCACAAAGCCACTTCACTGCTTTATTTCGAATTTTTCAGATCACCACATTTTCTCCATATGTGGATGTTTTCGATTTATTTCTCATGCAGCTTTGTCTCTCCACTATCTACACCGTCTGGTGTATTCTATTCTGCAGCCGATGATCCCCTACCGCCTTCCGCAATACTTGTTATGCAGCTTCCTTCATGGGTCATTTTGGAATCTTACGCATTACACGGCATTCATTTGTTGATGTACACTTACCTGGCAACTACTCTACCATATCTCTTGCAAGATTAAACACCGGCATAGTAGCTGCAGCCATGCAGTCCACTTTGACTTATCTTCCTTCTCCGCTTTGATATTTCTCGCCCAACCCTATATAAAGTTACCAATTCGCCACATGCTTATCTGTTTTCCTCCGGCCGTTTCCTTCCACCACCACCCTGATAGTCCCCTCCCTCAGGGTACATCAGTTGTTTGCTATAAATCTGGTTGCGCCAGTCTCCAGCCACTACTTTACACCGTCATCTGCGCCTACTGCGACGTTTCCATGGAGATACCTCTAGGCACACCTGTTATAAAGTGAATAAATCGCCAAAAGCTCCTCTCTGGCACTCCGACGAGTTTTTTGTCCATAAGGTTTTCATACTCTGTAGCCTGAAACTAACTCTTTATACTCCGATCAGTAAATTCCTCTTTTTGTAAGGGTTATCAGCATGGCCTTTGAATTCGTTCAGATTTCCACCAGTTGTAATTACTTCCTGTAACATTTATGTATGTACTGAAGGTTTTCAGCCGATCTCAATCCAAGAAGTACGGACCGACTACCCGGCCGAGAGTTTTCAACTTGTCGGGGGTTGTTATCATTTCAGTCCATTTCAACCTTCTATAATCCTCCCTGTGCACTCATTTTATCCTGCTGTAAACTCTGATTCTGTAACCACTTGTACCAGCCGTATATTCGTCGCAGAATGTGTCGGACTTATTCAAAATACACTGTTGTCAGTAGTTTTATGGACCAAAACAGCCAACTTACTTGAATTCTGTTCAACTTACTCGTCATCTTTTGCCACTCTGCTCCAACACATTTCCATGACTGGGCACCTACAGCTCATCGCACTGTACGTGTTGCCTTTGCAACCTCTTGCTGGATATCAGATACTCAAGTTGTAGTGAATCGGACTTTGTGTCTCATCTGCGCATTTCTTCTCTCCGAAAAATACCTTGCTACTCATTCAGAACAGCACCTCTGCCTTTTCTCGGGTGATTAGAACCACTGGTTTAAGTGTTTTTCGCCATCACCCATAATGTTTTCAATTTTTTGCAAGCATACTCTGCTTTGCTACTTTAGGTAGATCTTATCCCAATTCTCGGTCATTTTTCCTCCACTTCTGTCGTATTCTATTACGTACCTCGACCAAGAATCCGACGTTGCTCCTCCCTGAGCGGTGTGACCAACTGACCTTGAAGTTAAATTTCGCCCTGCATTTCTTCACGCGGCCTCCAAGACCTTCATACTCTTTTGTGCTTCATATATCCAGTGAACCATCCTGGAATCAGTGTTATGAACTCAGTTTTAACATGTGAGCATACAGCCTAGCTTGCTTCGGGGGTCCTCAAAATAAACCATCATTAAAGCAAATCAACTTAGTTGGGCACGCACGTCATAGCAGACTGCCGGCAAGCCCGAAGTGCGCCAACCAAGATGGTGAATCCGACCCCGGCTTGGGCCGTTGACATTGGCATTAATGATAGTTGATGAATGCGTACGGGGGAGTAGTATCAAAAATGAAGGTGTATGATGCTGCATCAGACTGCAAGGGGTCTTGAACAGCAGAGCCAAAAGGGCAGCTATTGTTAGATGATCATTCGGCAGTGGTATCCGCATGCTTCTACCGCAGAAGATACCTCCTCGGTGCCAAGGCAGTTGATCAGCATTGAGAGTTAAGTGCGCATGAGCGGAGGACTTGAAAGGGAAAGCAAACTGAGGGGTGCTGTATGGAAGTGACCCCCCTGTGGATCAATGGTTAATGGAAGTAAAATCCACAGAAAGGCAAAACAGAAAAACATTCGAGAATGCAAGAGAGAGGAGTCGCAGAGTGGGAAGATTGTGGTACTTCCATTCATTTCCACAGTGCAGAAGCAGCGACGGCCAACCAAGTGTCCAGATTTGCCTCAGAAATGTGAGGTTGCTTGTTGCTGATGGTCTCCGAGAATTACGGGTGCTGATTTTTCAAAGAAGTTGGCTGCGCTTAGAACTCAAGGCTTCTTGCGCGTGCTAATTCTTCAGATGTGCACACATCAGATAACTGGAGTGCACCGGTAAAATTGAGGCATTGAGTGGGTACCGATAGAAATTTGGACTGGGCCTTAGAAACTCGGATGCTAATCGGCAACTTATTACAGAAATTTCAGAAGGCGAGAAGGAGAAACTACGACCTTGGGGTCGATTTAGCCGCGGTGGAAGGGATAGTAAGAGACCTGTGATGAGCTGAACGGGGATGTCATGGAAGACGCTTAATGGGCTAGGGGAGGAAGACCGGTTGTGGAGCGAATTGTGCAAGAAGATTAAGTTTAGTCTCAAGGAGCGGAGCCAGAGTGTATCGGAATTTGGATGGTAACATCTCTCTCTATAGCTTGAAAATTCAGACCAGTCAAGCAGTCCATTAGTAAAACCCCTTTGCTTGTCTTCTGAAGCAACTCTGTTGAATTTAGGGTGTCAGGGAAGATTATTGGGCAATATTTGGGCGGTGACTTGACGTGGGAACTATAGATACTAACGATGCTGTCCTGGGGACAGAAAGGTCGGAAAAGATGGGAAAAGCCCCCTCTGGCCTTGGCCAGTTAAACGGCGGCTTTCTCACAGAATTTGAGAGGGCCAGAGTGGTTGAGGCATAGATCACGGATGGTGTGTCGACAGACAACTGGAGACCTACCTAGAGTTAAGGACCTGGGGGAAAACTGGAATCAGTAGGTTAAGATCAAGGACTCGTCAGTGAAAATGTTCGTCCTCCAGGAGTGACACCAAAGGTCAAGTGAAGAGATTTCCGTGGAAATTTTACGGAGTGCATAGGTAGTTTCCCTGGGTAGGAGACACCAAACAAACTCATTCTAGCAATGGGGTGGGCTTGTGGAGCGCGATCAAAAAGCCTTCGACGTATTAAGGAGGACAGCGACTAGTGCCTGCCCGCTATCATCGGCCTTAGTGGCTAGGTTAAGGAAGGCAAACTGGCATTTGGTGCACGATCGCGATTTGGGAACCACTGATGGCCAACGGCGTAGGTATGAAAAGAGAAGACAGACAAAAATGCTATCTTTTAAATGTTTTCATTATTCTCGAAATGACAAGGGTATGATTGACGGAAAGGTAGGTGGCTTCCACGAAGGTTTAAAGCTGGCTGACAAACTAGCAAAGTTGCTGCGGACGTCCATCAAGGCTGGCTAACTCCTCTCTAGAGGAGCCAAACGACGTTTGGACTGGCGTGGTTTGTCTGACGACCGGAGTGGAAGTTTCATGGAGGCCTCGCTTATTGTCTACAACATATTAGGAGGCTCCTTCTCTCAGCTGTCTTCGGTCAGCTTTATGGCCTTTCTGTCGCCTCGCGAACAAAACTCCAGTTCCAATCCAAGTATTCTTAGCTTGGATATATCAACGTCCTCAGAATCAGGTATACCATGAGACCGTGTGAAATAACACCAACAGACGTAACCATGTCCAAAGAATCAAAAGGATCCAAAGCCTCTTCAGCGACTTGCCGCGTTACTTTCTGCCCTAGTTGTGTCTGTTTTGAGCCTAATTTTGGCGCGTTAACTTCTCTCGATCCGAGTTGATCACTCTGAGGATGGTGAGACGCTTTTAAGCACTGCGTCGCCGAACCACAGGAATCCCAAAACCAAGACAAGATTGCTTCGTGGTTTCTACGATTGCGGATTACGAAATGAACGACTCCATTTGTATACGAAAGCCTCAAACATGCAATCGCAGAGGCTGGCATTCGGGAGCCCTTTTCATGGCACCAGAAAATGGGCTTGTGACTGACGTAGGTTATACAGGTTACGATGAAGATGCGCGTTTGACGCTTAAGCTCATGGATGGTAAAAACAAAGAATAAATATAACCGAGCATTTTCATGAATCCGCAATATTTAGAAGTTCCAGGATGAATTCCTACTCGGTAATTACACCCAATACTATCACTTCTTTTCGCAATCAATTCCAGCGGTTTACCATTCTTTTGATGTCACGGCCTTCACTCAGCGATCTCTCTCCGAGAATCTTAGGCCATGTGGTGTAGACTGCCCCCCGTAGTCCCCTCCTTTTTGTAGGGAAGTGCCGGAAGTCCTGAAGTCCGCTTGTAGGTCTTGCTCACCAGACCACAAACCATGCATGTCGAACGACACTGTGCCTTCTCCAGACAGGCGGCCTCCAGTTTGCTGGAGGGTGACCATGCCTGGAAACAGTTTTCTATTTTATCTAACTGTGACCGTGCTCAATGATATGGAAGAAACTTCCGGTTGTCCACACGAAAACGCTGGTCTCATTTTGAAGCCTCCACCGAACGTCCGTCCTACCGCGGCTACACACTGATCTGATTACTTAAAAATGGAAGCATCCAGAGCGCCAGTGTTTCCAAATTTGTTTACCAGAGCCATAATCGACGAGCCTCGGCTGAATAACAACTTTCAGGCTTGTCAGTGCTCGTGACAAAGAGTGGATGCTTATAGGACTGGGGGGTAAGCGCCACCAATTCTCCCATCCTATGGAGGCAGCTGTATTTCTGCTCATATCCTCTCACTCTGAGCGCACACTCTGCCTGCAAAAAGGGAAGCTGTTGACTGAAGGAACGAGGAAAGATGGCTCATGGATACAAAACAGTGGCGGATCTAGTACAGATGCCTGTGATGGCCCGCTGGTAAAGTTCACCGAACCAGAGTTCCTTTCGCCTACGTTGACTTAGAGTATCCGGGAGAGCAGAGGTTTATTGGCCACTCCTTGACCTCTATTGTGCAGTGTAATCCTATGTTTCAGCGAGCAAAAAACCATTCTAAAATCGAGAGGACACGCGTTGTTCCCAATGGGTCTATCTTACTATTTCACAGCGGGACCCCGGTTTGCATGGAGCCATGTCTAGAGCTTTTCTTGTCCCGTGGCAGCCTCCTCTGATCCGTCGTGGTTTCGTAGTCTGTTCACTGACAAGGGTAAGATATTTACCAACGGATTACCGGAAGCCGAGTTAATATCTTCCGACACCAGATATTTATGGATATCTGGCCCTTATTTTTGCATGCGCTCCATCTATTCCCTAGATTGAATTGTTCGTGATTGATTGGGGAGTAACCGCCTCAAGAGGTACTTGCCTCCCACCACCTATTCCGTGCCAGCAGCATCAAAAATAACCTAGGGCTTCTGCTCGCTTGAACAATGATTTTGACGTTCACTTGATCACTTCTTATCAACGAAAAGTAAGCCTACGGCTCCACCGCATTGACCTCACGATTCGTTGTTAACGGGTCCAACGAGGAAGGCGCATAGACAGTTCAGTATCTGTTGCCCTCCTTAAAGTGTTTGAGTGGGGTATTTGAATGCGGCCTGCATAGATATTTCTTCTCTTGGGTTCCCGGTGTGTCTGCCATTACGGCCGCCAAAGAGTCATGGTGCACTGAATTCGGTTGGATCTATCACCATTAGATACTTCTCCTTCAAATTCACACTTTCGTTGCCTGCTTTGATCTCCTGTCTCTTTACCAAGGGTTCAGGCTGTTGATTTTTGACCTCTTGGTAAGTACAGTAAAAGAAATCCTATTTGAGGATTGCAAATCGGCTCTTAAGCCCAGAAAACTTGGCCAAATTTGAAAGGTGCAAAGTTGATTTGTTAAATGCTTTTGCGGAGTAAGAAGTGTTTACGGAGTTTTTTTAATTAGTTACCTGTGATGTATATAATAGAAAAAATTGGACAACCTTTCCCTTTCGAAAATATTTCGATGAATCTATTCCCTGTCTCCTTCTGTGTGGACCCATAACATTAAACTAGGGGGGGGGGGTGGCGATTCTCTTCTGTTAAAGAGTAAGAATAAGCGAAATGTTTAGAGCTCTTTCGAATGTTTTTCAGCCACATTTTGGGAAGACTGTCCCCACTTCTGAGTGTCCCGGTGACTTGATTCCTAAAAAAGGTGAAGCAGCAGTAAAGCGACCTCATTGCTTTAGCGTTCACACGACGTGATGAGTAGCATTATGTAAAAATGAATCGCTTAACGTCTTTATATAGTCATATATTGAAAACTTCCTGCTAGAGATGCCTTCCGTATCCGTAAATGTATGCAGGCAAAGGCCCGTTGGTGTGAATAACTCAGCCTACATCATGAGGCTCCAGAGTGTCCCCGACTCCCATAAAATGTAATTCTCCAAGGCACTACCTCTCACTTAAGTTCCCCTAGAGGAAAACTTAAGCGGATAACGACCCACACGGTAAACCAACACACTGCCGCACAATATTTAAGTACCGCATTGGCTAGCATTAAAGTTCCGTCTCTCAGTGGATTGGACCTGTTGAGTTCCGGTGAATTCGGGGTTTGGGACTTGAGAAAAAGCGTTTTTCATTGCCCGTTAGGACTATCGTCCAGAGCTGTTGTACAGATGTCTCAACCACTCAGTATGGGTGTGATAGGTTGAAGTCCCCAACCACGAGCCTTGTTAGCTTCGATAACTGGCTTGGTGAGTTGTCATGATGTTCTGATCGCTGAGCTTGGCGTTTAGATCGCAAACGTTTCATCACCAGTCGAGATGACATCATGGGTGCATGTGCTCTGTTGGAAGTGACCTATTATGATAATAATTAGTTAATAACGTCTTCAATAGCATCAAATTCACCATGGAATCGGAGAACAATGGAGAATTGGCATTTTTGGACGTGCTCTTGAAAATAAATGCCAGTGGCACACTGGAAACATCCGTGTATCGGAAACTAACACACACGGATCAAATATTACGTTTTTACAGCTATCGCTTAAATCATCATGAATGGTCATGCATTCGGACCCCGCTCATGAGAGCTAAAACCCACTGCGGCACAACTGAACTGAGAAAGAAAGGAGAAGACTACCTCTTCAGAATGTTCCAGATAAACGGATATCCAAGAAACTTCATATGAACCGTGTATGAGATGAATAAGAAAATAATTCAAAGAGCACAAGCAAACAGAAGGATCACACTACCATACATCAAAAACGTCTCTGAAACAACTGCAAGGTTGCTTCAATCCCAAGACATAACAGTTGAACACAGGCCAACCAAAACCTTGAGAAAACTCATATCAAAATCAAAAGAACAACTGAGAGCCGAAGCAAGAAGAAACGCTATATACAAAGTCAAGTGTATGGACAGCGGCAAATGCTACATCGGTAAAACCGGGAGAAAAGTTGCCACTCCAATGCACGAGCATAAGCTGGCCACGAAGAGACATGACCCATTCTCCCTCATATCCGTCCACGAGAATCAAGAAGGACACACGTTCAATCCGGACGACGTTAAAATTTTGGATCAAGCAACCACGAGACATGCAAGGGAGGTTTTGGAGGCTTGGTACTCTTCAAACGGCTCAATCAATAGACATATTGAACTGGACCACTAGCATAATCGGATGAAGAACAGATAGGTGAACTAATCAAAAACGTCAGAAGCGGAATCAGTGGACCAAAATCATTCAACCAGTATTATTGAATCTGAGTTGTTTACACTTATACATCTTCAGATTTGACTAGCCGAGATTTCAAATATCAAAAATGGAAACAACAGCACAAAGCGAAGGAAATCAAGCTCACCAAACAGGGCGTCAACCGTCAAAGGTAAAAGGTCAAGTTCTCAAGGGCAAAGCCGAAAAACAAACTTCGAGCCTTGGGCTCAAAGTCGTCTACGAAGCCTAAGGCCAGGGCTAATGACAAACCTATAAATATAAGAGATCACTACCAACAGAGCACATGCACCCATGATGTCATCTCGACTGGTGACGGAACGTTTGCGATCTAAACGCCAAGCTCAGCGATCAGAATATCATGACAACCAACAACCTGAGCTACAACCAAGACAAATATTAAACACTTGAGATCAGTTTGGTAATTGCATGGAGAAGGCAAATATCCCGGCCGCAGTCCGTGCCCGGGACCCTATAAGCACACAACACATTCACCCTTCTACTCAGCAGTTTGAGCATAACCGCGTATAGCTGCATGTTTTTACAGCAAACGTTGCTCTGCAATTCCAGATTTTGGTACCCGATCTAGTGAGGGTGGGCAAACCTCCATGCTTCTTGTACTTCCCTCAAATAATGAACCAATCCTACAAAATTTCCGGCATTTGATCGTCGTTAGCGGGCCTTGTTTGAGTAACAGAAACTTTTGACGATTTGTGCTCCCCGGCGGCTTTGGAGTGCCCCACCTGCTACTTCCTGACACTGCACACACTGTTGTTTGGCACCACGACGTCTGCTTCGAAGCCCAGACTTTAAGATCCATTTACGCAGGACTCTGCTTGGCTAGAACCGATCGTGTGTCCAGATAGAATTTTCGTGGTTTCGATAGGATCACCGCCGACAGGATAGCAAAGATCGGCGTATCGATAGGTTAAGGCAGGTTCGTTCCTCATGCAGAAAGCAAGACGTCGAGCTATCAGCTCGCTAAATGGTAAGAAATCTTAGCAGATCCAGAAGCATTTAGGGAACATAACCAGGCATACTAGAGAAGGCTGAAGTAGAGGAAAAACGGAGAGGAAACAAGCAGCGGGAGGCTGGAGAAGGCTAAAGAGTGACAACCAGATCCGCTTTTGCTGATTTGTAGGCTTTTTAGATAAGCACTTGACTAAGCTGCTTCCAGCTTTCTCTTGGGCACAGCCTCAGTGTTCTATGCCATCTATTCATGGAGAAGTTTATTCCAGTAGTCACGTACCATGCGGGCTTTTGGGCGGGTTCTAGTGGTCTTGCTGGTTATCGGCATGGTGGGCTTAAGCCAGCATCCGCGGAGAGTATAGTTTCTGTCCCGGGGTAACAACGGATTCTTCGTGGCTGATAGAAAATTCATCTGCTATATGGTCCCGGTCGATTCCCTCAGGCTGTCGTGCTCCTAGGCGACTACAAATCCAACTCTGCCAGCTTATCTTCCTGCTATGGCCCTCCTGGCCGTATTGACTTTTCAGTGAACTTTCCTCGGACCTTCTGCTGTGAGAAAGTGCCCCTCGCTAACAGTGTAGCCTAGGTTTTGCAAGCGTATTTGAGGGGGGAGGGCGGACCAGATCCGCTCACAATGGCAGCAATACTTTTGGGTCCCTTGAATTTAGTGCTGTGCGCGGCAGGCACCTGACCTTGTTTGCCTTGTCAGCAGCCCACAGGCCTTGTGCCGAGGGCTGGAAAATGCCTTGAACTATCATGCGTAAGCCTATGAACTCCCACTTCTGAACCTCTGGCTTTAGGTTGTCCGGGTCTTAGTGGTTCCTTGGCTACCAGACGTGAGACTTTGGCCGGGTTTAAGAAGCAAGTCTCACTCTGAAGACTACTAATAGATGGAATTCTGGCTCGACTAAATCCTATCAATTTCTAGGCACCCCAGACGTTTCACATTATCCGCCAAAATGAAACGGGATATTCATGTAACCCGCAGAAAGCCATACATTAATCAAGAACAGCACTAGACCCAGTATATATTCCTGAGGTACTGCACCAGCTGCTGTCATTGTGGAGGACTTGGTGTCCTAAAAATTGACGTAAGACCTGCGGTCAGCTAGGTAACCCTTTAGCTAACCCATTATCCCGTATCTACTCTCATCCTAATTAGCCTATATAGAAGCAGCTTGCGGTTTCTACTGTCAAACGCCTTTTGGGGGTTCCAGGGGTTACACTTCCAGCTTCCCGTCTCCTCCAGCCTCAGAAACAACCCTCCGCGAAAGCTTAGTAGATCGCTGAGAAGCACCTGCTCCCTTAAGGCCGTGCTCCCTATCTACCATTAGGTTGTTCCCCCCTCCCCATGTGTCCCACCGAAGCATCTGAATAGACATTTCCCGTCACCTTTGGAACAACTAATGGTAGACTAACAGGCAGGTAGTTGACCACCTGGTCCCGTAGGCTTCTCTAGTTGGGACTGGCACTATCTACGCTGTTTGCCGTTCAATCGGTGTTACGGCTGCCTGAGATATTTATAGAACGTTAAGTCCCAGGGCCCCTCCAGAGTCGGAGACGGCTGTCTGAAAACGGC
This sequence comes from Fasciola hepatica, assembly GCA_948099385.1. Classification (NCBI taxonomy): domain Eukaryota; kingdom Metazoa; phylum Platyhelminthes; class Trematoda; order Plagiorchiida; family Fasciolidae; genus Fasciola; species Fasciola hepatica. The sequence goes on from CANUEZ040000043.1 coordinate 659,664, forward strand.
CAGATGGACTCCATTGGGTCCCTGGGCTTTGATGCTGTAAGATGCTTCTGATACCCACCGCCATCGCCCGCTGATATTTCCGTTTTGTCCGTACGAGAAGTCTTGAGCCATTATGGGGTCGATAGCTGTCTTTACTTATCTACGATGTGAACCTCCTCGGAGTTTTCTCAAAGGACTTCCACCCTCTGTCCATTGTTTTCGGCTAGATTACAACCCTCCGATTTCACCCCTTTCAACGCTACTCGCTTAGCTTCTTTAGCCTGGTCGTATTTGAGGAACACATTTGGGCGCTTCTCTGGTGCCCTAGCAAAGCTTTTACAGCATTTCAGCTTGTTCTTCTTTACGGTTCACATGATATCTTGATTGTGCTAGAGTAATCCTCCATGCCACTCGGTTTTCCAATATATTTTCAGTGCTTGGAGTTTGCACTTTAGCGCCCGGGTTGTATTGCCCTTCAGACAGGATAGAAATCCTTGTCCTCGGACTCCGCCCATGGTGGATACTCATTCAGTCGGTCAAAATTTGTTGTATTTACGCCTAAACACATCTAGTTTTTCGAACCTTCCTGATTCTAGGTCAACGGTGATGCGATTTACAACATCCTTCCCTCGTCAAGCCCCCGAAGGCTCCTAATCATTTATCTGTCGGCTTATTCCCCAAGGCCGAAAAACTGGAACCTGGTGGTCTTGTGGTTTCTTTTTTCCCTGTCGAGCATCTTTTCTTACTCTCCTAGTTCTAAGGTAAATTTGAAGGTAGCCAGATCCAGCAGCATCGGTTTCTGTCCCCCTTCATCTGGTAGCCTGGTAAGGGTGCTGTAACAAAGCCACATCCTCATCTTGGTCTAGCAATCATTGCCCAAAAGTGCCGAGGACCAAAGCCAGGCAGTCTGAAAGCGTTGAAGCTTCTGGGCATCAAGCTTTTCTCCGCTTTCCTGGTCGACTTCACTAAGCAACCTAATAGACCACTCTTCCCGGAGTTCAATGAAAGCTTCGGTAGATGCAACATCTTCACACCCACCCTGGCCGAACTCCCATTTGCGCAGTGATGGCTTGCGTACTGGAACAAATTCCTTTTAAGTGACGTGATCCACTGCTAGCATTAGCAAACTCTTTTATTCTTCCCTCTCTCCTGTATTCTTTCTGCACATAAAAACCTCCTGGATAGGACGGACCCACATCCGACGTAACATTCAGCCACAACTGAGTGATAACTACGCTGTTCATGTTCAAATGTTCCAACCCTCAGCTCACCCCGTTTAGTCCCAGTGACGCTGGCGTCACACCACATCACTGATATTTTTCTGTTGGCCGGCGGCTTTCTAGATTCTGATGCCCCCTTGTCACATTCAATCTTCACGCCTGTGTGGTTCTTGTGCTTTTGTTCTATCCTGGTTTCCTAGATGTGCTGCTGTGATGGTCTCGGTCGTGTCCATATTCCACAGGGATCTTAGCAACAGCAGAGCAGTATGGTTCCGCGGGTCCTTGTGTTCAGCTGATGGAGATTATAGGAATCCAGCCGAATGAAGAGTATCGTAAAATGCGTGGTTCTAAACGGCAGGTTCACTTTATTAGGGAATGGACACTCATGATAAATATTTGGTTAGTATATTTTCCACGTGAGTGACTTTACGTAGTGCAAGCTTAGTTTCTTCGCTAACGGCAAGGGCGTGGACATTATAGAATCTAGTCACTAGGTTTGGGTTCTCCCGATGCTCAGGTGTCCTTTTTTCCCTATGCCTCCTCCCGAGTTCCCATCCATTTAGCCCGCTGCTGCGTGAAGTGCGTCCTCATGCCTAGGGTATACACACCTCAGCCAGGGTCGGCCGCTCTGGAGCCAGCCCTCTAGTAAGGGCTTCTCATATATCCAGTTGTAGTACACTCTCAACAGGTGCATGTGCTGATGCATCAACTTGCATTAGTGTATCCGTTGTCCTTCGTAACAACTTTGGATTACTCTGTTCAGTCTTTAGGTAACGGCTCTAGCAGACCACCTATAGTTTCGCTACTGTTTTGCCCCAGTTCTATTTTAGCATAGGTCTTTGACGGCGCTCAGTAGGAATGCAATTTTCCCACTTCTATGAAAGATGCTAAACTCGCCTGATCTGAAGCTAGGGCTTCTTTAGTTCAGTCGCTTATTTTCTAGGGATCCAAATGTACTCGCTGGCCCTCGCATCGGCTGGAGTTTAGTGTGGCTTCCTCATTTATATTTTCTCCCCCTGGCTCGAAGCAAACACTTGGGGCTTTGAGGTAGTTCACTGATGTGAGCTCTGAGCAAACACATGCCCGGCATTCCCGTGATGTATTTTTCATCTACTTGCTGTGCTTCCTAAGCATGCTTCTATTAGGTTGCCCCGGTTTTGATGGGTAAATATTGTCTTCTTGGCTAAATCACTGCATTTCTAGGGGAAGTGAAGAGGGAAAATATCGCAACTCTTAACCTCCTGGAAGAACAGGGAGCAATGCTTGTCGTCGTGTGAAATTCCGCAACTAACTGAGAATTCGACATTGTCTGTAGTGTAGGTACCTGTACATTTCCGACTTTTCCACGATTTTCAACGTCCCTTGGTGCGACACTCCTTTGTTGTACCGACGTTTTAATGTAAAGCACACACACCTTTTGGTCGTCATCACCGCGCAATACAAAAAGGCTGTAAATAAGTCTTTCATTCTGGCCCGGTCTCATCTTCTGGTTTGGAGTGTCTTGTAATTATATCGGTCGGAACTAACTGTGAGAAAGAAAACATCTTAGAAGCTTCCACGACGCCTCTTGGCACTTCGCTCAATGCCATCCTGTTCTGTTCCACGGATGGCCGTCAGAGCGAACTGAACTGAAGACATTGGCGGATATTGGCTCTTCGGCGCTCATTTCCTGATCACAAGAACTCTGAACAATTGTGAGTTTGTGTCACATCTTTCGTTTCATTTTAATTCTTAATGTACATACCCTGTCGGCCTTTTTATCACCGCACGCTCCTCCGCCCATCTTAGTTTGCTAGTGTCGTCTAAGATGTTGTTGACATCCATTTAGTGTACCATACAGACAGAGCAGTACACTACAAAACTGGTGAGCCCAGGTTGTTTTTTCCATCCTTTGACACTAGCTTGATTCTTTTGGTCCAAGTTCCACACCATTCACCATGTCTGGCAGCGAATCTATTGATATCCAAGCGGTTGCTCTCAAACTGCCCGTTTTTGCCCCGACCAACCCTTGAAAGTGGTTTCGATAAATAGACTCCGTACTTGTCACTCGAACTATAACCAGCGAGCGCGTGAAATACTCTCTCGTTGTTCAGGCGCTTCCCTTTGTCATCGCCGTTGACGTGGAAGATCTCCTCGATCCAATTCCACCAGAAGCTCCTTACACGAAGCTTAAGGGAGCAGTCATTCAGAGTAAGGGACAATCAGCCGGAAAAATGCTCCGGGAGCTGTTCACTTCGGTGGAGCTCGGAGACTAAACTCCATCCCAGCTTATGCGCCACATGCGGTCGCTACTGGCTGGACGTCAAATTGATGACGCCACTTTCAGGGAGATATGGGTTGATAAACTACCTCTCTTGATGCAGCAGGTCCTGTCAGTGCCGGGGTCCACCACTCCTCTTGACAAAGTTACACAACAAGCCGACAGAATGATGGAATGCTACCCGGCTGGTAGACCCTGTGTTCACATGACATCACCCGGCGGATGTTCAGACTCCCATTATCGGCGCGGATTTCCTCTCACACTTTGGCCTGACTGTGGACCTCAAAAACCGCAAGCTGGTAGACACCACAACCAAGCTTTATACAGTCAGCATTGGTAAATGCACCAACTCTCTGGATATTCGGCTGGCCATCCCGCAATCGCCGTTTGCTGAAATTTTGAAGGAGTTTCCATCCCTCACTAAACCGTGTCAGTTCACCGACCCAGTCTCTCATGCTGTGCGTCACCACATCACCACAAAAGGCCAACCGGTCCACTTACAACCACGCCGACTCGACGCCGACAAACTCCGTATTGCACGCCTTGAATTGGAACATATGATGAATCTTGGCATCATTCGACCGCCCGCAAGCCCATGGGCCTTGCCTTTGCACATAGTTCCAAAGTCATCTGGTGATTGGAGACCCTGTGGAGACTACCGTGCTCTCAACAACGTCACCGTCCTTGACAGGTAACCGATCCCACATATTCATGATTTTGCACAGAATGTCTCTGGAAAGACAATCATTTCCAAGGTTCACCTCGTGAAGTCATATCACCAAATCCCCGTGGCCGAAGAAGACATTCCCAAGACAGCCATCACCACGCCTTCCGGCCTGTTTGAGTTCATACGAATGCCATTTGGATTGAGAAACGCTGCTCAGACGTTCCAACGATTCGTCGATGAAGTGCTTCGAGGTCTACCCTTTGCGTTTGGCTACACTGACGACATCTTAATTGCCAGCGCCTCTACATCAGAGCATGCCATTCACCTGCGTCAACTCTTTCAGCGTTTCCAACAATAGGGACATCAGCTGAACTCTAGTAAATGCGTGTTCGGCCTTCCATCCCTCGACTTTCTCAGGCACCATATTGATTAAAACGGTTTGACACCCATCCCAGATAAGGTGCGCAGCATCCTCTCATTTCCTGCACCTCAAACCATCACACAGTTACGATGTTTCTTGGGAAGTTTGAACTACTACCGTGGCTTCACTCCCCATTGTGTGACTGTCGTTTCACCTTTGACCGATCTTCTCAAGTCAAACGTCAAGACGATCGATTTCACTCCCAAGGCCAAAACAGCTTTCGCAGAAGCCAAAAAGCTCTCGCGGATGCCACCATGCTGCATCATCCACATTCGGATCCAAATACTGAGTCAATCCTAACGACTGATGCATCAAATACTGCGGTCGGTGCAGTGCTTCATCAAATTGTGAACAATCAATTACAGCCATTAGCTTTCTTCTAGCAAAAACTCCAGGCTGCAAAGACAAGATACAGCACGTTTTCTCGTGAACCCCTGGCTATTTACTTGTCCATCCGTCATTTTTTGTCATCTTTTGGAAGGACGACAATTTCGTGTGCACGCTGACCACAAGCCCCTGACTCGCGCACTTCATGCCAAGCCTGACAGACATTCACCCAGAAACATCCGCTATTTGGATTATATTTCTCAGCTCACAACAGACATCTGCTACGTGCGTGGAGTTGATAACTTTGTGGCTGATGCTTTATCCAGACCTTACATCAACACGGTGCAGACAAAATTCGATCTTACGGAACTGGCAAACCTCCAGCGTGATGATCCATCCTTTCTCGAGTTGCGCACATCCTCCACACTCCAGCTCAAGCATCCTCCCTTACCTTCAGCCGATGGCACCGTCCTAGGTGACTGGTCTACAGGTCACCCTCTTCCCGTCGTTCCAACTACCTACAGGAAGATCGTTTTCGATCATTTTCATTCTCGTTCCCATCCTGGTATCCGTGCGTCTCGCAAACTCATTTCTGCCAGATTTGTTTGGCCTAATATGAATTCTGACATTGCAATTTGGACTAAACAGTGTTTACAATGTCAAAGAAACAAAGTCCATCTCCACATTTTTTCTCCTCCCAGTACATTCATCGTTCCCGATGTCCGTTTCACGCATATTCACGTCGATCTTGTTGGCCCACCACCACCATCAAATGGACATATCCACTTATTGACCGCTGTTGATCGTTCCACACGCTGGCCGTTGGCAGTACCCATTTCCGACACCACCTAGCAAGTTGAGGGTGGTGTTTGACTGTGCGGCTGCATTCCAGAGACGTTCGTTGAATGATTACTTGCTACAGGGCCCGGATACGACAGCAAGCTTAGTTGGAGTGTTGCTTCGTTTTCGAAAGGAATCTGTCGCATTGGCTGCGGATATTGAAGAAATGTTCATGCAGGTTCGAGTGCCGACGAGAGACAAAGGAGCAGTGAGGTTCCTCTGGTGGAAAAATGGTCGACTAGGTGGTAATCTTGTTGAATATCAGATGAATGCCCACCCATCTGGTGCCACTTCCTCCCCATTTTGTGCAAATTTCGCGTTACGTCGCACGGCAGACGATTGGGGAGGACAGTATGAGGATTACGTCTCCAGGGCCGTGTATAACAATTTCTATGTAGATGACTGTCTTGTTTCTTTGCCCACACCGGAGAATGCAAGAGTTTTTGCTATCCAGATGAGTGAGTTACTATCACGAGGTGGATTCCGGCTTCATAAGTGGGTGTGTAATCGTAAGGAGGTGCTGGATATTTTACCAAAATCTGAGCTGGCCCATCCCGCTTTAGAAATAGATGATTGCGCGCCTGTGCCGGAGAGGACGTTGGGGTTAGAATGGAATGCAATAGAAGACACGTTCCAGTTTTCATTCGCAACACGCGAAAAACCTCAAACAAGGCGTGGCTTGTTGTCTATAGTATCATCCGTGTTCGACCCACTAGGGTTGGTTTCACCTTTCATTCTGCCAGGCAAGGTGTTATTGCAATCACTGTGCCGCTTGAAGCTTGCTTGGGACGACCCAATTGGAGAAGAACCCCTACGATGCTGGAATGAGTGGTTAAGAAGTATGGAACAACTATGCGCATTCAAAATTCAGCGTTCTATTATTAGAGGTGACTCACTGAACGAAGGTGTACAGCTTCATGTATTTTGTGACGCTTCTGAAGTTGGCTATGGGGTGGTGGCGTATTCCAGTATAGTTTCAAGGGACGTAGCCCCCTACTGTGCCCTACTGTTCTCTAAGTCAAGGGTAGCTCCTCTGAAGACCGTAACGATCCCTCGATTGGAGTTAGCCGCAGCAAGACTGGCCATTAGAGTTTCTCGCATTCTTATGGAAGAAACTGGAATCAAGTTTGGTAAGATCTACCACTGGACGAACTCTGCTATATATTTTTGCACTACATAAACAACACTAAAACGAGATTCAGTACGTACGTTGCCAACCGTTTGGCTGAAATCCATCAGTGGTCGGAACCCTGGCAGTGGCGTCATGTCAGATCGGAGGCTAACCCTGCAGACTTGGCATCAAGGGGCACAACATCACCTAGTGATATCAGCTGCTGGTTCGAAGGTCCTAAATTCTTGAGGAACGATGAAACTTCATGGCCGACCAGTCCTACGGTGTCTGCAGCACCACCAAACGTTGAGTTGAAGCAGCCTTCGAGTACAGTTCTCACAGTGTTGCAGGATGCATGGACGGACGCACTTCTAGCTAGGCACTCCAGTTGGTTTCACTTGCTGAAGTCGGTAGCGTGGTTAACCCGTTTTAAAATGTACGTTGCAGTCATGAGAGGCGGGCGCACGGATTTAGGATTGAGAACTGGGCCCTTGAAGTTAAACGACATTGCCAAAGCGGAGGAAAGTGTTATTTTGATTGTACAAGCTAAGGTCTATGGCGAAGAGCTAAAATGGCTACGAGACAGGAGCAATAACCTATGCACTAACAAATCTCCGATGAACAGAACCCTATTAAAACTCGATCCAATTTTAATAAATGGGATTATTTGTGTTGGAGAACGACTAAACTACTCCAGTCAGCTTCAGGGTGTGAAACATCCGGTGATACTACCCAAGACTCACCCGATAACAGACTCGATAATCCGATGGTATCACGCGATGGAAGGACACGCAGGACCTTCTCAGTTACTCGCGGAACTTCGCAAAAAATTTTGGATTGTACAGGGGGGAGCTGCCGTCAAGCGAGTACTTGGAGGATGTTGGAAATGCCGGAAGCATTTGGCGGTCGTAGGCAAGCAGATGATGGCTCCTCTACCAGCCATTAGAGTCCAACAAGGTTGGTTTCCGTTCAAATACGTCGGAATAGATTATTTCGGCCCATTTGCAGTTAAACGTGGAGGCAGCATGAAGAAACGATATGGATGCATCTTCACCTGCCTACAGATGCGTGCAGTGCATATTGAAGTTTCTTATTCTCTAAGCACGGATTCATTCATTATGACATTGCTGCGTTTCATGTCGAGGAGAGGGGCACCGTCCGAGATTTTTAGTGATAACGGTACAAACTTTGTTGGGGCTCAAAGGGAATTGAAGAACCTAATGGGGAACTGGTCTAGTGATAAGATTGCTGATAGATTGTTGCAACGAGGCGTGCAGTGGCATTTCAATCCCCCACATGCTAGTCACCGTGGTGGTATATGGGAGATCATGGTGCGCTCGGTTAGAAGAGTACTTCTTTCAATTTGTGACGAGCAGCCGATGACTGACGAAATATTGTTGACATTCCTTACGGAAAGTGAGCGGATAGTAAACGGACGACCGCTAGTGCCTTTGACCTCGGACTGTCGTGATCTGCCAGTACTCACGCCCAATGACCTACTTATCCTGAGGGCGGACCCACGAGATATTCCAACGGATTCGTTGCGCGATGGACTGGTTCGTCAGTGGAGGCAGGCAAACTACCTAACATCTGTGTTTTGGAAGAGATGGATCGGGGAATATCTTCCACTATTACAACAGCGGCAGAAGTGGATAACTCGAGAACGCAAATTCAGATCGGGTGATGTAGTGCTACTAGTTTCGGAGGCCTTGCCGCATGGCCGGTGGCCGATAGGAGTCATCGAAAGCATCTCAGTTTCGGACGATGGTTTGGTGCGAACGGCAACAGTGCGAACTATTGAAGGATTAGTGCTCCGGGACATTAGAAAGATTTGTCTTATTGAGGGCGAAATGGACACTGGTGGTGTAAGTTCAGAGGCCGACTCTTCTCAGGTGGGAGACGGGTCTTCGGATCTGCCGAATCGGGAGGGACCACTGAGAGTTGATCCACTTGTCCGACTGGGAGCTGCTCTTGACGGTGATAAGTTTTAGGTATTGGGGAACCGTAGGGCGAGCCGATGCATGAGGCCGACCACACCTAGCGGTGCACGGGAAAAATCCGGGTCGGATTTTGGGGGCCGGTGTAAAGGAGTTCAGGAAACCCCGTTCCATGCATTAGCATCCATATTACAAACGACATTTATCATTCGTATGAACTATCTTTGCTGAAATTCCGATTGTTTGTTTTATTTCTTTAAATCTTTGTCACAAACCGAACTCCTACCGTTGCCTCGAGCGAGAGTCGCTCAGCTTGAATTTCGTCGTGACTGTATTTGGTAATCTCATCTTCTGTAGCTAACCTTTGCTGTAACCCAGCTGCAGTTGTTGATTTGTTGTCCAGTTTGGAGCGGAAGAGCCCAGAAGGAACACTACTGAGGTTTGATTATTGTAAAATTAATTAATTTGTTGTACATAGTACCGTAGCTATTTGGAATCGACTTTGTTTTGAATTGTGTCGAAATTGGTTGCTACGCGTCGCTCGAGCGTTCCGGTGGCTGGACTTTACAGTACTACTCCAACACTGGATTGCTACATTTGGTGTACTGTCTACCGTCACCACAGACCAAGGCAGCCAATTCCAGTCGACTTTGTTTCGTGAGTTCACTAAACTGCTTGGCTGTAAACACATCAAAACAATCGCATACCTTCCTTCGTCTAATGGCATGGAAGAGGGCCTGCACCGTCAACTCGAAGCCGCACTGATATCACATCCAAACCTTGATAGCTGGGGCGACAGTCTGCCACTAGTTCTCTTGGGCCTGCGGTCATCAGTCAAAGACGACCTCCACAGCACGTCGGCTGAACTCGTTTTCGGTACCACCATACGCCTTCCAGATGAGTATGTTCAACCCAGCACTGCTGACAGTCCTAACCCATCCCAGTTTGTCCAACGACTCAAAGACCGTATGTCACATCACGTCCAATACCCACCCGCTCGTCATCCACACGCGTTTTTGTACTTAATGATCTGTGTACGCCACCTTCCGGTTTAACTCGTAACGATGCTGTTTGTGAACCACTCACACCACTGTAGGACGGCCCGTTTTAGGTATCAGTTGCACATACAAACATTTAGTGGTTCAGAAAGCCGCTAAGCCGGACACTGTTTCCGTTGACAGATTGAAACCCGCGTATTTTAATACACCTCCATCACCAGCAACACCGACACCATCACCATTCACAGACACACCACCAACAACTCCTGTTGATGATCCACACTCTATCATCAAACCAGACACTACATCACACCCGCCAGCACCACCACAGCAACAACCTTCCCTGGTAACCCACCGTTCTTGCAGAAACGTTCGACATTCAGTCAGATTTCAAGACTTTGTTAGTTAACGTTTTCTTTCGCTAACCATTTCTTCTTTCTATTTTCTGTCGAGCGTTTATTTTGTAAAACGAACGCACCGGTGGGGGAAGTGTGTGGGTACCTGTACATTTCCGACTTTTCCACGATTTTCAGCGTCCCTTGGTGCGACAATCCTTTGTTGTACCGACGTTTTAATGTAAAGCACACACACCTTTTGGTCGTCATCACCGCGCAATACAAAAAGGCTGTAAATAAGTCTTTCATTCTGGCCCGGTCTCATCTTCTGGTTTGGAGTGTCTTGTAATTATATCGGTCGGAACTAACTGTGAGAAAGAAAACATCTTAGAAGCTTCCACGACGCCTCTTGGCACTTCGCTCAATGCCATCCTGTTCTGTTCCACGGATGGCCGTCAGAGCGAACTGAACTGAAGACATTGGCGGATATTGGCTCTTCGGCGCTCATTTCCTGATCACAAGAACTCTGAACAATTGTGAGTTTGTGTCACATCTTTCGTTTCATTTTAATTCTTAATGTACATACCCTGTCGGCCTTTTTATCACCGCACGCTCCTCCGCCCATCTTAGTTTGCTAGTGTCGTCTAAGATGTTGTTGACATCCATTTAGTGTACCATACAGACAGAGCAGCACGCTACAGTGGTTTCTGAGCCTTGGGCGAGCGTTTATTCATTCTTTTACCCGTCGTCCTTGTTCTGGAGCCAGTACAACTGTTTTACTCGAGAATCAAGCTCAGTGGGAACTGGGGGGAAGAGCATCCACGATTCTTAGGACTAAGCTACCGGGAATTATAAAGGAGCTCAACAGCTGGGATGCAGTGGGCAGTGCCTAACAGTAGGCTCAGCGGCCGCACAGATGAAGGTGAGCCGGCATTTTGGCTCACTTTTCCAGTTTATCACATTTAAATTGCCGACTGACTCGGCACATCGTCAATATACCGCGGATTCCCCAGTCGAAGTGGAGCCGACCGAATCGGCTTTGGTTCTCCTGGTATTATTCAGAGAACCGCCAGGTAAACCCTCTGATTCCTGCCAGTCGCTGACCCTACCGTGCCTACGTGTTGCAAGTACCATTTCGTCTACCTTTATTCTGGTCCTCGGTTCGTGCGGTGAAGCTTGCTCCAAGTGTGCTTATACTGATTGGCTTATAAACTATAGAATCTTCTAGCCTTTAGCCGGTATCTGCCGTCACTTTTTTAACCCCTCTCAAGAGTAGTTCTGCGGGCATCCCAGAATCGATCGTTGGCGTGCCTAAGTTTTAGGTGATTCAGCCCTGAAAAGTAGTTTAAAACCCTCTGCATGAGGTTGATGAGTTCTCGGTAACTGTGACAACAGGAAAATCAAATTCAGTGACTTTGAATAAGCACTAGTGGTCTTTATCTATACTTTTCCTTCCAACAAGCTCTTCAGAAGCTGCTGCGACCGGTTGCCATGATATTCCGTAACGCATACAAATATAAGCACACCTGTCTGACATGATATCTCCTGGTCGATGCCATGCGCCGCCAGGCCCATTGCAGCCTGGACTGCCCCGGAAGACCCAGTTTGAAGGAAAGGCAAGTAGTTGTACCGGAACGCGCCCAATGGAGTGTTGTTGTTTGTCAGTGGCTAAGACCACGTGCGCTTAGAAATTTGCGTCTAAGCGCACTTCAGATCGATTTATGTTAAGCACTTGCCGCTGATCCTGGCTTTTATGGAGTCCTCCTGCCCCTCAGTAGCCTCCGTGCGCTTCCGCCAGCTTGGGTTAGAAGTCTCCCGGTGATCGCCGGAAATTCAGGGCGCCCTTCCGTCTTCTTTCCTTGCCAGAGCAACTGCCGTCTCCTTTGCAGAAGTCATAAACTTAACGAAGCAATATTGTTCCATCTTGATAAAAACCTCCGGGGCACCCTATCTTTGGCCATTCGGCAGTAATATTTGCTTCGGGGATACTGGATCTCCACCAGCTTTCAACTTTGCCAGTTTGACCGCTATGCCGCACTTTTGATGGTGCACTGAAAAATCAATCTGAGCAGAATAAGTGGATTTACCTGATCCTCAGAGGCTGCCCAGTGGGTTACCTTTTGATTTAACTTGCGCGAGGTCTCCGTGTCTAGGGACCGCAGAATCCTCAGTGAAATATGGAGCTGTACTAGGAAAAACAAGCTTTATATTCGAACAACCAGTGTAGACAGGGTTCGGGAAGTCCTGTTCCTCTCATGAACATTCATATCACACACAAAATTATCTGGCCCGTATGATCTATTTTCACCGGAATTCGGACTGTTTGTCTTATTGCTCTCAGTCTTTGTCACAAAACGGGCCCTCATTTTTGCCTCCAGCGTAGGTCCTGAGAGTCAGCCTGAACTTCTCCGTGACCGTATTTGTTAATCCCATCTTTTCTATCTAACCTTCTGAAATAAACCAGCTGCATTTGTTGACATGCTGTACCGTCTGAGGTTTAAGAACTCCGTGGGAACACTACTGAGGCTTGGTTGTCGTGAAGTTGCTTTATTTATTGTATATAGTACTGCAGCTATTTGGAAGCGGCTATGCATCGAATTGTGTTGAAATTGGTTGCTACTCGTCTCATTGGCAGCTCTGTACAGTCAGTGTAACTTCGGCTACCAGCGGGAAGAAATAACTAATGACACCGTGAACATGCGCGTCATTCGGTTGTACGGGGCCACAGAACATCGTTTTCCAGCCTGTATTGCTGCGGCTAACGTGTCCTTCTCTCTGACTTCTCCAAAGACAGGTTCTTTCGTCGAGCTCGAACTCATTTTTGACACTTTAGCTTACACTTTCGTGTCCCGCGAGGTTCACCATTCCATTTGCGTGCTAACTAGCATATAGCTCCCATCGACATCCGCCAACCTCTCTTCTCTGTTGGCATACTGTTTTGTCCACGCAAATGCTCATCCATCTTAACAAGGACCTAAATGCGTACGTAACCCGCTTTTCAAATCTGACTGCCCTCCTCTTCCTTCCGTGGGCTGGTTCTTTACCCATGTGAGAACCGGCTGCTAATGTTCACTCACCGGCACATTTACTGCAGCTCTTCGTTTTCCCGCCGCGGTCACCAAACGACGTTCTTCGTCGAAATGTATTCCGCATTCTTCCAGCGGTCATCGGTGTGATTAGCGATTGTTCGCTCTCTTCATCGGCTCAACTGTCCGCCAAAGCTGGGCCCTTCCTTTTCCTTTCCCTGTCTTTGCCGTGCACTACGACTCCCCCACACCTGTACGACTCAGACATACTTATCATGTGGCTAAGACGCCGTAATTATCCCGAAAATTCTGCCCAAATTGTCGTAATTAATTGTTTAACTACAGTCCACCCGCTGTAACATCACCCTTGCGTAATATTCGGCCGTGTGAACACTATTTAGCGCATTCCAGAACGATTTGTTGTCCAACTATCACCTCCAAGTTAAAGTATCATTATGCATCTATAGTACGTAAAAAAGAACTGCAGAGTGCAAACCTGCCCTCCGCCGACTTTCCTTTCATTACTTCGGCAGTTTCTGTTTCCCTCAAGTTGTGCCATCCACTTTACTATTTTAGTGTTTAAATAATTCGGTAAACAACCAGCATCCATATTCTACCAACATTTCCTTTTCTTGAATTGTTTTGTGCTATGGCTGTCGGTACACCACAGCCTTCTCAGTTACATGTCGCGCAGCTTCATTAGCTTGTAATTATCGCACGACACTCCTGAGGCTACGCTCAATAACGGGTGCGCACTTATCTGTCATCATCTCCAACATCTCCTCTGCGGGCTGTGCACCTTTGTATTAGTTGCACCTTTGCGCACTCCCTATTTCTCCATCTTTCATTTTCACACTGATATTTCTCGCCCAACCCTATATAGGCGGACGATTTGCTTCACTCTACCTGTTCTCCTCCGGCCTTCCCTTCATGATCACTTTGGTTGCCTCCCTATCCCTCCAGAGGTGTCAGTCGTTCGCTATACACTTGACTCCTTCAGTATCCTGCCAAAACATTTCTACTGCCATCTCCGCAGACTGTTTTGTTTTATCCTGAATCAAGAGTCCCTTTCTCGTTTTTCTTGTCTGACTCCCTGGTCTTTTAGGTTGCTTTTTACCTTTATAATGTGATCCGTCTATCAAAAACGTCATTGAGTCGCTAGTGTACTCCGTACTCCCTTGTAGCTTCTGCACGCCATTCGTCTCTCCTTTCGCCATATAACGCCCTGAATATTGATTTATCGCCATAATTCCATATCCTTGCTGATACTTTGCGAGATACTTTTATTATTGTAAATAATTCGCTGGAAGCTTACTGGCTTTCTTCTAGCCACTAATTCCATCTCTTCTCTTGAAATCTCTCCCTCCGTCCATTGGATGTGTTGTTCCTGCCCAGGTAAAGCACTCCTTCGGTACCTCGCCTTTGAATTTTTTGGCCATATTAGCCGTTGATTTGCTGCATCTTATCCCTAACGATCCGTTGTTTTATGTTGCCTAGTTTTCTATCCGTACTCTTTTCACACTCCGCAGCCTGCAAAAAGGCTCTTTGAATTCCCCTTATTGAAGCCTTTATTTTAAAGAAGCATCAAAAATATCCATCAATTTTGCTTGAAGTTCCAACGGTTGTGATCCTTTCCAGCTTTATCTACGTATACACTTCCCATTCCAATCGACTCCAATCACTGTTAGCCGAATCGATCATTTGACCCTGGAATTTGCCGGACATTATTATCGGTTTAGTCCTTTTTACCATTTCTTTGAACTTTGTGCTCACTTGTTTTACCCTTTTAAAAACTATGATTCTAGAATCACATAAGTCATCAGACCATGCCCTCCAGCAAGCTCCGAGTTCACCTGAAATAAACCCTCGTTGGTAAACTGGTCTTGACCAAGTCAATCGCCGGTCTCATAATAACGGACCCACAGCTCTCAGTATTCATAATGAATTGGTTCATGAGATCGGTAAGCAGCTGGACTGTTTTGTTCCGAAAGTAGTTGGAATCACCGAAACTTTTCGATGCGCGCACCGGATTATTGTCTGGACTGACTGGTATCGGCGAACCCCGGGGATCATCGTGATAATCCCGACTTGTGAGGTCACTGGACTATGTGCATTTTTGCATGTTTCATCCCACCCACTTCCTTGCGCTGGCGCTGGTTTTGCATAAATGGTTTCAAACTTATGTGACTCACATGCTCTTTTTCTTAGCAAATGCCATTTGCCCTCAATTTTGAGTCACTGGAATCGTATATATATGTTTCCATTCGTTCTTTAGGCCGGATTGCATCAGGAGTTCCAGGATCGGCGCGTGCAGTGAACGGCTGCCGGTCTTTGGGAAGAATGTGGTCTGACTCTAAGTCTTCATATCTTCGCCTATGCTGCACCACGGTTCACAACTTCAAATCCAGTCCCACCGGAAATTCTCAGTGAATTTAAGGCAGCTTGTGCAACACTGCATCTCACCAACGCAATGGTGTGAATGAACATATCTGAAGCAGTTGACTGGATAAGTGATCGAAACCTACTACGCTCACGAGGGGAAAGTTATGGTCAGTTGGGGAAGCTACCGAGTATCGTAATCTGTGATAATACTTGCGTTTTTGAAATCAGTCATCCAGGTCACTTATGCCTTTGAAACCAGGTATGGTCAGGAGATGGAGGACCGATCTCGACGTGGAGGCACATTATATTGAACCACAGGAAAAATCAAGAATGCCATCGACTATCGGAGCCATAGTTCGTCCGGACCGAAGATGATAGTCAGACGTCTAGGCCAAGTAGCAGCTAGTATATCACAGCTAATGACCGAAAGTTTCTCATTTGTTGCATCCATGTATTTTTTCCACTGGTTTCAAGTCACTTCTTCTCACCTTGCTCTTGCCGATAGTGTTTCTTGGTTTCCATCCTTTCTAGCTGAGGAATTTGTTTTTCATTCTTGGACGGGCTTTTTCCTAGGATAACTCTGTGGACATTCGGTATGGTAATGAGCAGCAGTGACGTCAAGCAGTTTGTTATATTTTGGTCCGGCTTCACTATTTTGCTCACGTTGACGGACCGTAGACGTTGAGCCTGCTTGCGTTGAATATTTTAGCTCCACGCTCAGGAAATCGTTCTTTGAGCCTGATTAGGCGTGGAGAATTCACCCTACTTGTTTTGACTACTGGACAGGTGTTTCCTATTTATTCTTTTTGGTCACTCACTCTCTTTGTACGGAATTTTGTTCTGAATTTTGCTACTTTAGGGCTGTATAGTAACTAAGGCTCACCGCCATATGTAAGACTGTTATTTACTTATATTTTAACTCAAAAACTTGCGAAGTAATCGTATTCTTGACTAAGGTTCTGCTTTGATTCGGGCTACGCATTGCTTTGAGGATCCGGGGTGCTATCCAGAACAAGTGAAGCTTATTAGTCGGTGAATCGAGTGTTGAATCTTTGGGCAGGCTTCACCCGGACCAGAACTTGAGAGTTTTAATTGTTACAACTAAAACCACACCGAATGATGGATTCATTTTCAAGTTGCAAGTGGAAGTAATCTGAAAATAAAATCCTATAGAAAGCATTGGTCCTCGAGAGGAATCCCACCGTGCACCAACATGCAGAGCGGAGAGGGCATTGGAATATCACTAAACCAGAACTTGTCAAAGCAAAGGTAGCAAAAAGGACTGGAAGTTCAGGCTGCTTTTCGTAAATATGTCAAACCAAGGAAATAAGCCGACAAATTACAAGCTGACCAGCCAACAAGAGCTTTTGCTATACCCGTCCTTCGCGATTCTGATTGAAAGAAGCTCCTTGGAGAGCACAGCCATGAAGCATTACCTAGCTGCGTCACAAAAAACGCCCACGATGTCGTTGCAAGTGGAGTTAAAGCCCTATCTCATCACCCATTTCAGCCTTCCTATGGAAGGCCCCTGGAATTGGCACAATCAACTCAGACCGCTTTGAGTGGTTACGCATATGCTGGTGTGATAAAAATTGCTCTCAGCGAAGCTGGGACCTTGGCGCACGCTTTTATTGTTTCCGTGTGTGGGTTGCCGTGGTGGTGCTTGCTTGGATGATACAGGAGGTCTCCGGATCTTCCAGAGACCATGCCGAAAATACCGGGTGTTGCGGAGAGAATCTGAAAGAAAGAAGGTAAAGAGAAAAAGGAAGAAAGGGGAGGGTAAAAAGTTATAACTTTGGTATTTAGGTAGAAGTGATAAGGGCCATGGCGTCAATGGGAGAGAAATTCAGCTACATCAATAATTTATTCAAAATGGCTGTTGGCCGTTCTAGGATTTGACCGGAAAAGCCTGCCGAAGACCAACTGTTGTTTTACTTTCAGCAAGGGCCCAAAGCGGAACGATGATCAGTTTTGTTTCGTATTCTTCTAGGCAGATTGCCATGAGCTGCTTTCACGATGACGGGGAAATAGGCCTCTGCACCTTTTTTCCTGAGGAGTGTACCTCAACGGCTTAACTTTGCGTTTGCTTGCGTTATGCTTCCTGGAAGTCCGCTGGCAAGCACCTGATTGATTTGTTTTGTTTTTCCATTCAATAAGAGCAACTGACCTTTTATCGGCTCCGCGGTTCACTACTCTTCGTGCTGAATATTTTATCTAACGAACGGACTGGAAAGCTCCATTCAGCTTGCGAGTTTTTGTTATTTCCCAGTGACAATTTAGCTTCCAGGTCCCCTCCAGAGCTATGCCACGGAGCCATCAGATACCGGCCCAAGAATTTCATATTCCTGCCGCAAGTAATAGAATACTTCAGCTTTATGAAAACAGTGGTAAGTTGTTCATACACCTCAGACAAAAGACAACCGCTACTTGAGCCTTTCGTCAATAAACATTCAACCCATTCACATCGATTTCCGATTGTTTAGTTCAGTTTGCCCAGAAGTTTGTGTATCTCGGGACTATCATGTGCCCATATACCCGTGTGACCAACGCCTTTTTTACAGATCCTCACATTGTGATGTTTTTTTGAGGCAGAGAAAGTGAATGCTATCCGCAGTAGAAGAAAAAAGGTAGTGCGAATAAAGGATTATCTGCAGCCTCAAGACTACTCGACCTCGGGAAGTACTGCGCTATGTGGTCTGCAGGAAATCTGGTAAACTTTAAATTCAAGGTCACTCCTTGACTCTGACGTCTTGTTTCCGGGAAAGCTCATTTTATTCATTTTATGTCTTTAGTTTTCGAGGGAATTTACTTCTTTAAGGTTTGCCAGCTGTTCATCAATTCGGTTGCAGGTCCCGACTACTCCATTGTAAAGAACGTTGGCCTGTAAATCGAGCCAACAGTCTGCTGGGAGCCCTTTATCGTTGCATGCCTCCCTGTTGCCCACATGAAGAGAGCTATTTGAAACAGAATGGAGCCTTCAGTTCCGTAAAACCCACCGGAAAAGCAATGGTTTTCCCGATGGCCCCCTTTCCAACTTTTAGCAGAGATAGTCCCATATCTAATGACTTCTTCTGGTGACCGATCCTTACCGATCCTCACTCATCCAAGTGGCTAGCCTTTTAATGTTCACAAGACACGCCGCATCTTTTTTGAGGAGCGTTGTTCTATCCTGAACACATCCTATCCAAGGAGAGGTCCCACGTTGCCTTCCATAGGGTCAAATCATATCTGTTTTTGGCCAACAATTGTTGAATCAATTCCAAGTAGTTGCTTTCTAGCTTTTTGGAAAGCTAGCTTGTTTTTCTGCAGCCATTTGAGGTCTGGAGTCATAAACGTAACCAAGCCTTTTTGTCGCTGCTCAGCGTCAACCGTGGGCAGTTCATTTCTCCGGCTGTTGTCAAACCCACTAAAGTTTTTATTGGTGGATGAATTTGGCCCCCACTTCCGTGAATATCCTATGGAAGAGTCAAAGTTGATCTGAGTTATTTCTATGCAGGAGGAAAAGGAGTGACACAAGAACTGAGCCTCCAGGCAAACCTCATGGTGCACTCTCTGGTTCGAGCTTCCTTTACTCTACCCTGACATAAAATCTCTTGCCGGCGGGGAGGTTGATTATCCATCCACTTATTTGTCTCTTCATTTACAGACCATTTTTTTGGTCAGCCGAAGGCCATACTGAATTGTAGGAAGGACGTTTCCGCCATCTTCTCTTCACTGAGTATAGTTATGAGTTTGACCAAGAACCACGGTGTTATGACTCAACTGTTCGGAGGCACAGAACACCCGATCACTGAGTAGATCTTTTTATGAACGAGTATGAACGTGACTTACAGGCACATCTAACAGGATAGATCGGTAAAGGGAAATCGATACAAAACGAGCGATTGCGGCTTCGCGGATAACCGGACAGCACGGTTACTGTTTCATGTCGGTGTAGGAGGGCTTGTGTTTAGGTGTGTACGCATGCTCATAGCGTCAGTTGATGGTTCCTTCACAGGGAAGGTTCGGGGGGCACGATTGACCTTTTATAAGGCCACAATATGCTTGTGCACCACCTAATATTCACAAGCTGGTTCTCTCAGTGGTTCTTCGAAGCTTCCGTGAATGACTCGATCGAGACGGGCTGGTCTGTAGTTTCTCGCCTGTGAGAGCGGCCCGCCCTCACGGACAGCCACCACCGCCTCTACATTGTTTTCCCTTGGCGCAAAACAAACAACCGATATGCCTACTTACTTGAGGGGCTGGTGACGCTGTAAAGGCTGAGTTCATGGTATTTGGGCGACGGTAGCCTGCTTCTAATCTTTTCGAGTGGCACAAAATCAACCACTACTTCCTTCAGTGCAAATTCTGATGAAAATCGACCCAAGAATCAGAACACCGATTGGGCGACGTTCAAAAAATCGTTTGTGTCACCAGCGCGGCATTCAAACAATCAACTCGTAAGTATGAAAGACTGTACAAGTGCCCGTTTGACTGCAGTTCGTCTCGGGCTGACATAGGAACAAAGTCCAACGGGTAACCAAGGTACAGGCTGAAGGGTGCCGTAGGCGCTCTGCAACAATTATAGAGCACGTGCCTAATCCGAGAAAACTCGGAGGCGAAACCGAGCGACCTCGATGAGGTAAGAACAACTGGTGGACAGGCTAAAGAAAAGAAGAGCGTTGAAGGGTAAAACCCAAAGTCTCTGAGGTCCTTATAACGGATTATAATTCCGACCGTGTAGCTGTCTCTACGGTGATTAGGCCCCCGAAATTACGTACTTACTTACGTAAGTGCTCACGTGCTTACTTTTGGTTACCATTAGTTTTGCATTGCCCTCTCTATTATAAGCATGTAGCGTGTCGGATGACCTAGTTCGAGTCTTCTGTTGGCTTAAGGTGCTCCATCTCTTTTTTTAGCACTTCCGCCTCACATTCTGAGTGTACTAATCTTGCTCTGATCCCTGCGGACCTTTCACACCATTCTCCCTTGGCTAATGCTAGCTCAAAGATTCTATTCGCGATTGTTTTTAACAAAAGGCTTTGCTGCGCCCCGCACATGGCTGCCTTCCTCCCCCACTTCCGATTGCCTGAAACATTTTCCGGCTACTATTTTTTGCCCGATAGGTACTATGACGGCATCTTATAAGGTGAACAAAGTTGCTCATGTTCCAGCAGCACGGCCAACGTGTCCTGCAGTTTCAGTAAGTTTCGCCAAGTTATCAGCAGCTGATTTTTAACTCAGCTTTTTCATCGTCCTCCGATCAGCCCAGTTCAGATGCTTTTCTATTGTTTTTGTGGTGTCAACCTTGAAAAAATTCCTGCTTATTCTCCTATGGCTTTTGGTTACCTGAAATGGGGCATAGAACGTACTGCTACGTGGTCATCCTTGTCTACATGTGTAAGAAAAATCAGTTTATGTCACTTTCGTATTTCGTAATCATGTCTTCCAGAACCGGAAAATGTAGTGTATTTCTCATATTTCGCTAAAACGCATGCAATGGTGCGTGATCAGCACGCACAGCAGTCCCCGAAACAAAATTTAAGACACTTCACGGAAGAAGAGCACGAAGTATTGGAATACGGGTATTAATATTCATACACAGTAGTTAGAGCAGAACAGACTATTTTTTCGTTGTGGTCCAGATATATGCCTAGATCCATAACGAAGTTGGACAAAACAACTAGGCATTACAAAACAACAAGAAGTCTGGATAGAGTGAAAGAACAGCTTCGAACTTACGCAGCAGCATAAACCCGTCCGGATCAGTTTAAATTAGGTTAAATGATACCGGTTTCTGAGGCGAAGGTGAATTGGCTCGGAACCAACGGCCGGAAAATAATAGGTATAGGGCAAACCATAAATGTGGTGGGAGGAAGGTTAATAATAAGTTCCGGCAATGTCATACATGGAAGCAAGATTCGTACAAAAACGCCTAGAAGATCGCTTGGGTTCACTGAAAGGGGCAGCCAACAAATGTTGTGGCTATGAACGACCCGACACAAAGCGAAAATGACTAATACGACGAGGAAATTCGAGGCAGACAATAACTAAGCCCTGAGGAAATGAAGATAAGTTACGCTGAAAATATTGGAGGTCACAATTGATTGGCTCTATACGGAGGAAGGTGGGATAATAGGCAATTGTGGGGCTCGGGTTATCGGCTGCTATATGAACAGGCAAAAGTGAACTCAAAAAAACGTTGTTCACAGGGCTCAGCGTCATCACTTTTGCTGATGATGACGTCACTCGTAATGAGGTAGAATCCACGTACACAGTTATCATCTGAGGTGGGGAGTGGTGGTAATTCTCGTTTTACACGGGTCCTCAGGGTGCAGCTTTCAGTTGATGGTGACGCGACGGTATTCTTGAACCACAAAATGACGGTATGGGCGGGATCTAACTTTGTATTTGCTAGGGGATGCAAATGTTTCGAGTTCTTCTTGAGAGCTGTCACTATTCCCGGCGACTGATATGAGATTGGGTTGTTGTACACCATTAGGAGTGAAGCTTAAGTAGGTTTTTGTCATATTTGTTTTGCATTGTGAGAGTCAACACGCCGAGGTGAACGCTGGTATCCTGTGTGGTTCAGTCTACCCCGAGGCCTCCATTGAACTATCATGCCAAGCCGTTTGATGGGTTGCTCGACAGTACTATGGACCTGCAATAAGAGTAGATAGTTGCGGTGTGGTTTCAGCTAGAGGTAGCAATAAAACAGGACGATGTTATGTTGCCAGCTTGGCGATTTTACATGAGTGCAGTTAAAACGTAGCTACACACTGAAGGTTATGTTAAATTGGTCTTGGAATGACCTATATTTCCAACGAGGTGATGACGCTTCAAGTGCCTGCGCGTGAAGGAGTAGGTGGCGCTTCGTTGGTTGGAGCTATTGCCAGATTAGAACACGATAACATAAGGAGCATTTTGGTGACGCCCCCAGATACTGTAGCTAACCAAGAGCCTAGTTCCTTTTACGAGTAGCCTTTTGGTTCCTCATCGACGGTCGACTACCACAGCCTGAGGTGGAGTGGTTTAAATCCTCTGCTCAAAATGGAGAGACGGTACGCCTCTGGCGCAGGTTGAATTTTTCGGGAGGTAAAGCCTGCAGGTACCGAGTGTGATGTTTGCGTTTACGCTTTGTTTGCTCGGAGTAAACAACTTGGGCGCTTTAGAACCTTGGTAGACCACAACTACTTTCGAACAGCAAGCTAATCATGGACAGGTTTTGGTTTCTTGAAATACTGAAGTCCTGAAGTACTAAGCAGGCCCGAAGCCGAAGATCAGGGGTTTTGTACCCTGTGATGGTTTAGTCACCTGAATTTCACAGGTAGCCAGGAAGATAGTTCGCTGGGTAGTGGAGAAATGAGGTCAAGGGGGAGTCTGATTACGAATCCTGGTGGCATCTTGCCCCCGCACTGCTGGTAGGCTGGAACATAGGCCACTGGACAGTGGGAGGGGGTTGTGTCCTAGGACTTTCCCTTTGTTTTGAGCAGCACGACCGATTCCATCTTGGAACTTTTATCAGACTTAATCCAGCGTGATCTTTGAGCCGCCAGCGCCTTGAGCGGCCATAACCAGTATCCGGGGCTAAATGAAGAGAGATAAAGTTATGGGGACAATGAGATTATCGGCCGTTTCCATTTGCTCACACTGTTCAAATTTGGAAAGCCTTCAAGGACAAATAAATCTGGCATGATCGGGGTGGTCAAAGATGTTGTAGGGGACCCAAGAGTTCGAAGCCGTGGAAGGCTAGGTGGGTTTATATGTGAAGAAATCGGCTAGCAGGCTGTTGCCCCGCAAAGGGTCAGGCAAAATGACCAAGAGCTTGGCTAATGTGCTCTTTGGCCTGGGGCTTCCTATGGTTAGGCCATGGCCGTACCAAGAAATTCAGCCTTCTTTTAGGGTGCGCAGAGCATGGACTCGATACCTGCATATGCAGGAGTGTTCTCCCCGCTTCAGAGCAGGAGAGCACACTTAATTCATGGGGGATGCTTCTAGTTTTCATTCGGTCCACCATTCTACAGGCTTGAACTATGAAGGCCGTCATCGCCGTGGTCAGCTGGTTTTCCCCCTATTTTGAGACAGTCACAGATTCAGTGCCATTTTCCTTTTTACGATGTCGTGGCCTTCAGATGAGGGAAAGGGATAATGTGGAAGGCAAAACCGAGGGTCTTAACACCCGGGGACAGCCGAAGCAGCACTACACCCGAAGCGGTTGGGCGAAAGTTGGGCTAAGATGACTCCCCACATGTAGCCTGGAAGCTTTCACAGAAGTTTATAAAGTTTCACAGGAAGCATAAGATAAAGAGTGCCACGATATCTATTATCAACTATCCGTGTTACAGGGGCAACAACTTTTGTTTTACTGTGGGCCCTTTTGGCGGAGCTGCGCAGTATTAGTTTTCTTTATTCAGCCGTTAGCAAGTGGGCTCAGGCGTAAGTTCCGACCTGGAGATATTTAAGTGGACGTGCATTCTTGGCTTATTAAAAGGCCAGTTTTGGCAAAAGTGAAATTGGTCAATTAAGGCTGTTGTAAAATACGGAGCAATTGCTGAGCTTTAATTGGTTACCTTGCTGTATTGATATTGTGAAAAATTGGACAAATTTCCCGTTAGCGAAAATATTTTGATAAACCATTTGGTTGTAAATCATGTGCGGCAGTATAAAATGACACTGCGGAGGCCATTCTTATCTCATAATGGTTAAAAATGTATTAATTTATTGATAAACATTCGAGTGTCTCTGAAGATGAGTAACAGCTTGTAATAAATCACAACCCAACGTGTTTCTTTGACTTAGTTCATGATTTACTTGATATTTTCTTATTACTGGTTGTGGTAGTTTTGTTACAGGAACTACCAGAAGCTAGTCCCTTTTGATAAAAATATGTTCCAATAAAACAACTTCTGAAACCTACGAGCGAAAAGGTTTGGTTTTCCTACATTCTCTTGAGTGCTGCTGTCTTACAAGGTCAATAAGGCTCATCTCGGGGCTTCTTCAGTAGGTTTGTCCTCCGGTCCTTTGCACTGCTTGGACCACCTGCACTTAACTCTCATGTTCAGCACTGCATTAATATGTTGACGAGAACGGCATTTTCCAAGAGATGTGATTGCGGGAGATAGTGGTTAGCGTTTGATCTTGCGTTACAGCACGCCTCGGGTTATCCGAAATAAACCATTATTATTATTATTATTATTATTATTTGTGAGGCTACATGAGAGCATGCGCAAGAGCAACGGTCAAATGGCAGCCGCGCTTGGCAGTTAGCTACCAGTTGAACAACAAACGCGTTAGAAGCATGAACTAAGAGGACTGTCGCAACTGCCTCATGTTTCTCCATTTTGGTATTTCAGATCTGGGGACCTCGTTACCCAAGAACAATGAGCCTAGTTCTAAAGTTCTTAATAAAACAGTCCTGAAATTGCAGACCTGGGCAAACTTCCAGTATGCTATTTACATACTAAATTTCGCGATTTTCGCAAACTGTTTATCTTATCAGCGGTGAGTTAGTGTTCTTGATCAGAAGGATGAATAATAGGTAACGATACCAGAAAACGGGCCGCTAAGGTGGATTACGAAGAGAAAGGGTGCCCTTTTCCAACAATGTTTTTGGAAGTTGCGCGTGGCTCAAGGCACTCTCAGTTTAAGGCAGGTGGAGCTTCCCAAATTTAGCTCATCGAGGGCCCAAATTTAGCCCAAAATGGTCCAAACAGTCCAGCTGAGAGCTCGTCGGGCGTGCTACGTGGGTCGTATTTGACAGCTTGCTCCTGACTAGGACGAGATCAGCGAGACTTTCACTTTTATATTCGAGCCACCTTTGTCAGCCAAAGCTAGGGCTTTGTCAACTGGTAAGTTCACGCCTAGGCAAGGACTTCGGCGTAAGACTCTTTTGAGCAATGTGTAGCCAAACTGGCGTTAATTCCGAGACCAAAACAAGGTTAGTTTGCAGTTTCTGCGGTACTGAATTATTAAATGAGCAACTTCATAAAATATATATAAACCTTGAATATGCGGTCACAAAGACCTAACACGAGAGCCGCGTTCACTGCATGACAAGGACGGACAAGTGGGTCACACAGGTTCAACCATAATACGGCATAGCAGCTTGTCAAACACAACCGGATAGATGTTAGCTCACAAAGAGGTTAAAGGCACGAAACAAACCAATAAAGTACGTAGTTTATTAATACCCCGAAAACTGGGTACATACAGTGTTCCAGAAGGATTTTTCAAGGCCGATAGTTACAGTTAGTGCAATCAGGCGGTGATTGCTGGGGCGCAATTTACTGATCATCTACTGTTCAGAAAAGTATTCAACACCTTCTTCGTAGGCTGTATCAGCAGGCTAACTAGTGTTAGAAGAAGAGGTTACTTTTGGACATCCGGATTTTCGTGTAGCTTGGGCTTAAACATGGCTAGGGAACCAAGAAAGCAAGAATTGAGGAAAGACCCTCATCCCAAGATTATCTGTGGTTCAGAAGCTGTTATGTGCTGTTTATCACAGAGCTGATATGATGAGTTTTTGCCGAAGTGTGCCTGACAGGAGGGTAAGGCTTGTTTGTGGAGCACGTTGAACGAAAACGCAAGGATGGGATTTGTCATTTAAGCCTCAGGAACTCAAGCCGTAGTACAGCACGCTGTTGTCAGTGATTCTGGTTTAAAGGGAGCCCAGTTTGATCCTCGGTGAGTGGAAAGTTAGCGTTCCCAGTGTCATTTAAGTTATTTTGTTTATGGCCGAGAACATAAGCGTGCAAAACTCCAGAATAGGATGGATAGGAGTCATATATACCTCTTGAGCAGAAATGTTCTCAGCTGCAAGCCTGTAGAATAGCTTACCCCTGAAGTTATTTGGGAAGCGCGCTTAGATAAACTAAACGTGTACGAGTATTTTGGCCCAAGGTCTCGTAATTCTGAGGGGTATGGAGTTGAGGCATCCTCCAGCTCAAGCACACCAAAGGGAACATCGCAGTATAGCAGGAGACGACCGCATTTTTCGATAAAAATCCCATTTTCCAGTGATCATACCAAGATGAAAAGAGCTGTATATCAAACGAGATGTTGTCCAGGTCAGTGCATCAACCACAGCCTTTTGCTTCGTAAACCATCTTCATGTGGTCATCAGGTAAAATTTGCCATGACAGACGAAACTGAAGATGTACTTTCAATAAAATGAGTGCTCGGGTGGTCTTTCTGTACGACGGCTCAGGGTGTTAGCTTTAAAGCACAATTAATGGTGGATTTTTGCCACTACGAAGCTCGGAATTAAGGAAAGTTAACGGGTCAGACCCAACAAAGAACGAAGCTGTCATAATAACTTATTCGGTATCTAAATAATGGACAATAAAAAATCAGGACTTTGCAAATCGAGCGTGGCTGTGCACGTTCCCAGGCTGATAACTACAGTGGAACAGAATCACTGTTGACGAACGACTAAAAAGCAAACGTCCAAATAGTTTGTAAAGAAGCAGGATACACAGTCAACTGAAAGGAGCGAGATGAGGAAGAAATAGCCACTCCCGAAAAATCAAGTGAATTTATTAAACTATCTGCCGTATGTAATCCGCCATGGAGATTACTGTTTCCTGTGACCATTGGTTTTCACTGGGGCAAATAAGCTCTCCGGTTTCAAACCTCCTTCTTCCATCAACAACTTCCTCGCAGCAGGCTTAAATGCCGGGTTACCAAATTTTCAAAAGGCAATTTTCTGAGAGCCGCTTCCTCCTTCAACTCCTGGCTCCGGTACAGGGGAGGTCTTGACAACCAAACAATTTCATTACTGCGAAGTATCAGAAAACTGCTTGGAGTCAGTGCTTCAGGGCCGTAGCGAACACCAGTCAATAACACGGGGGAGCAATCGCTCAGAAAGCGTTCTACTTCCACCAACAAAGTCTTTAGACTTCCATCCGTCACAGGACGACCATATGTGACTGGGTACGGAAAAGGCAAACCCGAATGTGTCACATGTTCCCAAACTCCAACACAGTGATTGTAACTAGAAGCCTGACTCAAATTTGATACCACAGTTCGATAGAAAGCAACCTATTCTAACTCGCGACGACTCAAACAAACCCTTGGACCTTGGATTAAGCTCCTTCAAAATTTCTTCCATCATCACTGAATAAACGTGGTTGAAATCTTTTGGCCACGAAGTGTACTTGTATCTGTAAAAAGAACCCATAGGAAACAAGTGCGCAACTCCGATGTGCGCCGCTCTCATTCACATGTGTGAATACACAGACCTATCGTTTCGCCTCAGTCCTTCCACGCTTCAGAAAGACCAAACGTCGTCTACTCTCGCATACGCAAAGGCATAACCAGCGTTTATCGTACGTTCAAGGTAAACAGACGCCCTTTGTTGTGCGCGAGGACGCGTTTTCATTTGGCGATGGTGCAAGTGCTTACCGGGAACTGGTCGGACGGCCGCTCTCCCCTTTACAACCCAGAATCACCAATGAATATGCGATAGAACTTGAGGGCTGACAGCATGACCTTCCGTTTCATGATAACAATCTACAACCAACTCCATTAATCTGTGCAACTTTGGTGGAATAATGGCCCAAACCAATCGTTCTCTTATGCATAACAGCCCTTTGGTCGGAATGGGACCCACATTCTGTATGTAGCTGTGTGTAAGGCAGTCCCTGCAGTCATCATCTCGTTCCATTGAGCCAATTTCTGTACGACAACATTTTGCTTGTATCAGCCTCACGATCACCTTTCAAATAGTCCCTATCTCCTGAATCTTTGAATGGCCCATTTGCAATAAAAGGACACCTTGCCCTTTGAAGATAATGAGAAGACAGTGCTTGCGCCAAAATATCTACGCAATACTCCCCAGTAACGTAGTCCAGGACAAACACCGCTTGAAGTATGACCGGGGTCATTTATAGTTTATTTCACTGGCCATACGCATGTTTATCTCCGACAGCTGAGGTTGCACTTCGACAAACGATCCATCGTTGGATTCAGTAGCTCCTGGTGGCCACAAATATTTGGGCCAGGACACCACAGTTGACGGTACTTATCCTTCGATCGCACCCGTCGAGGGGCCACGTCTCCCGGGCTTTCCATTTTTGACACGTGTCTCCACGGCGCAGGAAGTAGGCAGGCACGTATCTTGGACACTCCGCGTAGCGTAACGTCCCTTATCGCCCCTTAAGCGATGGAGAAATACGATGGAACCGGTCCAGTGACCAGCGTCATGCAACTTTAGATCAGTTTTCTTCTCATTCCCTTCTGCTTTTCGCACAGCTACGACAGCTGTCCTCCCGGTTGGCAGCCGGTTCGTGTCAATGGGCTTTATGGTGCTGTTTCCTGCATCAACCCAAATGGCACTCGAAACTCTCGCTCGTTACCCTTCCACTTGGTCAACTTGAAAGCATCAAGACCCAAAAAGCCACGTAACCCCTCCACCAACTTTAATGTGTAGAGTGACGGTATGTTGGGCTTGAGCAGGACAGTTAAATATAAGAAGCTCGATAAGGTCGTCTTTCCTTTATGCTGCATCTGATCAAATCACGCGTGCATCAACTGTCTGTCACCAATGCCCAAAGTAAACTCGGACTCACGGGCAGGTGCTCAAACCACGGACTCTGACTTCGGACAACTTCAACTAAACTGTTCTTTGAGCTTGACAACAGTACCTATCCCAACTTCTTAAAACACCTCCCTGTGTGATGTGTAGCAAGGTCACCATAGGCCCGTGGTTCTTGTCGCTGACCACTACCCTACTCTCCTGACTTTCCATACTCTGGTTCATCCAAGTGTAACTGTCTCGTCGAAACTGATAACTGAGCGATTTGTTTCGCACAATGTCAAGCGAAATGTCCTTCAGTGGGCCCGTGCTTGCCTGCAGTGTCACCTTGTTAAGACCAACCGGTACACTAAGACGACACCAGCCAGTTTCCCGGAACCTGAAACACACTTTGGCTACGTTCACTCCGACCTTATGTGATCACCGCCACCTTCACTTAGGTAGGTCTACATACCCACATGTGTGGATCATTTCAATCGCTAGATGCAAACCGTTCCTATCCCTCGTCCTACGTCAAAAGAGGCCGCGGAAGCTTTCCTGGCCGGTTGGGTTAGTCATTCCGGTTGCCCGGCAATAGTAACAACCGACGGTGGTCCACATTTCAACGGCACTTTTGGCAGCTTACTCGCCACGCCCAGTAGCCAACGCATTAGGGCGTCAATCTGCCACCCTCGGGCCAACGGTATGGTTGAGAGTTTCCCCTGGATGGTAAATGCAGCCCGTCGCGAGGACAGCAGCTCACTTTGGAGTAAAACACTCTCATTGGCACTCTTCAGCCTACAAAGTACCGTTAAGGAAGAACTGCACACCACATCGGCCGTGCTGGCATGTGACTGTACACTTCGTCTACCTGGAGAGTTGGTAACTCCCCCACCAGCCCTGATTCTCGATTAAGGCGACCATGCGCAGCTTGTTACGCAGCATATGCTGGTGCTCAACGTGAGTCCGCCGCAAGGAAAACAGTCTAAAATTTATGCTTTAGCTGCTTTATAAATCACCAGCTACTTATTCCCTCTGGTGGACTGTGTTAGATCACCACTACAACCGCCATACAATGGCCGGTTTTGGGTGATAAAAAGCGAGGGCAAAACATTTGTCATAGACATCAGCGGGCGACACGACACCCTATCTGTCGACCATCTGAAACCTGAGAACCCGAAAGTTAGTCCGTCAGAATCCCCAACCCTGCTCTCAAAGCAAAGTAGCCGTCGTGGTTGCCAACTACGAAACCCGGTCCGCTTCGCCGACTTTGTGACGACTTTCACAACTGATTTTTAGCACTAGGGTAGGAAGTTTGCCATGGATTTGCCAACTAACAGGCTCGAAGACTTACGACGGCTAGTTATACTTTCACTCTCTTCTGGCCTCCCAGCGACTACAACAACGCCAAACATCTTCCCTGTGTTGTTGGTACGGTCCAAAGTCCGCCGGCACCGTCAGGCGCTATGTCGTTCCAGTTTGCCTTTCACTCCTTCAGACCGATTCACAGAGCCAAGTTAGTTTTATCCGCAGCCTCGCAGATTCCAGTGTACGTTCAAGGGGCTAACCGTTCGCTGGAAGACGGAAGGATTGGTCAGCTTTGCTCTACAGACGACAACCGTACGCGTATTTGGGTGAACCTGACTCGACACCTCCAGGCTCACATGCGTATGAGGCCCGTGGTCTCTGAAATACCGTTGGACTGACGAACATCGGACATCGAGAGGGCAGGCGACATCGAGCTCATTATTAGTCGTTCGACACCACAAACAATTTAGTGAGCAAAATACCAAGAGTTCCTGGACTATCAACAACTCCGGCCTACCGGCACGATCGAAGTCCAACTTCGCCGGACTTTCGGCAGTAGGCCCTTGTAGAGACAGCTATCTTCGTTCATGCTTCTAACACGTTCGTTGTTCAACTGGAAGCTGACTACCAAGCGCGGCTGCCATTTGACCGTTGCTCTTGCGCATGCTCACATGCAAGCTCACAAATACACGCCAACCACTATCTCCCGCAATCACATCTCGTCTTCATGGGTCGTGGAAAATGCCGTTCTGGTTAACATATTATTGCAGTGCTGAACATGAGAGTTAAGTGCAGGTGGTCCAAGCAGTACAAAGGACCGGAGAACACGTTTGATAACATAACCACGAAGCAAGATATGGCAACCTCATACTACCACCACCATTGAGCTACCAAAGCATGAGGTGCTATAGGATTTACTTCCTCATCAGTTTCTGGTTTCTCTGTATTTAGGGAGGCGCGCTAGAAACCTGCAGCGGAGCATTTAAATGATCCAGAGGAAGTACCGAACTGAGTGCTGAAGAAGAGACTGAATCTGAAATCATCGAAATGCCGATTTTTGCAGAAGGAAGTTACCTACTTAGACTACGTGATTTCGAAGGATGGAGTGAGCATAGAACTCTTAGAGATCAAACAGGCAAAGTCTTGGCCGGAACACCATAGTTTGGGATAAGTTCTTAGTTTACTGGGATTGGCTTCACGTTACAGGAGATAAGTTGCCAAACTTTACCAACTTTGCTGCCCCACTCCACCGACCAATTGAAAAAAGTTGGTTTTTTGAATGATCCTAGCGGTGCGATTAACTCATCCTTTATGTTCTACCCCCACTCATAACACTTCCAAACCGATCACTGAGAGCGGATAAGTTTATCTCAGATTCTGAGGCCGGTGCTGTAGCTATGGAGTCAGCTGATCACAACTGGGAGACGATGGTCGTGAACACGTGGTAGTACGTAGAAGCCGACGTTTAAACAAGTCAGAGAAGAACTACTGCATCACCAGGAAAGAGGTGCTAGATCTGGTATGTTCCTCGAAATATTATCGACGTTGTTTACTCGGGAGGAAGTTTCCGGCACGCACCGATCACCATGTCCCTCACTGGCTCCAAAACCTTAAGGACCCGGAAAATAAATAGCGAGGTGACAGAAGTCGTTACAAGAGTACGAGTTTGTCTACCAGCATCGTCCGGAAAACAGCACCCTTAAGCAGACTCTATGTCAAAGGGACCAGCTCGCACCCACGGAAATTGTTCGACATGCAGGAAGCAACGTGTTATGATAGTGGGCCTGAAAGAATTGGAGCATAATCCTTGGGCACAAGTACTAGCTAAGGCTCGGAAACCGCACTAATCTAAGGAGAAGCTAAAAATAACTCGGGGCGGCCAACCAGCGAGGACACCCGGGGGGTCAGCTACGAAAGTAAATGCCTGTAGGCACTGTTGGACGACCTGGTTTGGAATGAAGTTTTTTGGGCTGTTTTCGAAACTGTACTCGGCAAATGGTTGCTCCTCGATTCCTAGTGAGAGAAGTCACGGCAAAATTACCTCACCAACTTGGTCGAGCCATGGTGAACAAATCAGGGTTTGATATTCAGCAGAGATTTCGATGGTCACATTAACGGAGAGACATTCAAGGCTTTCGCGCCCCTTGTCAACAAAGAGGTAGATTTAAGGTCAACAAGGGGCATTTCGAGCACCGTTGCAACCGATTCCTGCAGACTTTCCCAACGAAACCGTGGGAGTTGACACTATAGGCCTCCTTCGGATGGCTTCGGGGGGCAATAAATGTGTAATTGTGTTTGCTGATTGTTTTTCCAGGTGGAGTGAGGCAAAATCCCTCAAGCAGATCAGCGCGGCCTCGGTTGCTTGTGCAGTGGCCGATCAGTGGATTCGCCCCTGGGGAACCTCTTGTCAAATACTTTCAGACAGAGGCCCCAAATTCGAGGGCGCACCGCACCATCAGCTCCGTAAAATGCTCGCTATTGACAAAACTTCAATATCCGCCCACCATCCTCAGGTAAGTGACCTAGTGAGAAGGACAAACGGGGCATCTAAGATATTACTCAAGGCATTCGCTGACAAAAATAGCGCTGCTGGGGACCTCAGGCTAGCTTATTGTCTGTCAGCACATCAAAGCGCAATACATTTCCCTACTGGGCATTTCCGCAAAGGCGGAGTGGTCAGCTTGGCTTCTGACACATGCCTATCAGTATTACAACAAATTTGTATTCCGGTCACGGACTACGTCTGCCTACCGCTAAACTCGCTTCGACAAACCGATCAACTAGCTCGTGTACAATTAAGAGCTGCCCATGGACACCAAAAAGAATACCAGGAAGAAAAAGCTTCCAACAGTTCGTTGCAGGTGGGAAAATAAGTTTGGTTTCACATGATTGCACTGTGGCCCGGAGTCCCTGCAAAGTTGCACAACGAAAGGCAAGGTCCGTAGGTCGTTGAACGGGGCCAATCAGTAGCCACGTGTCTGGTCAGGAGTACTAACAAACCGAAAACTACACGATAGTGTTGCACCTTATTCGTTTCAAAACATACCTCAAATGTGGTGAATGTACCGGGAGACGACGGGGCTACGCCCCAGGGATAGCGTTCAAACTAGAGGCCCCAGCGAAAGGCGGCACTGAAGGAGCCCCGGGGACGGCGCCAAAGTAAAAAGATGGGTTGTGTGGAGTGACGGTAGGTTGAGCCTGAGCAGGACAGTTAAATATAAGAAGCTCGATAAGGCCGTCTTTCCTTTATGCTGCAGCTGATCAAATCGACCTTTTGAATTCGGACCCGCACGAGACAACAACAGAAGACAAGAGCAATGAACGGTGAATGCTCACGTAAAGTATTGCTATTGGATGTTCTCACTCGGTTGCTTATATATTATCGTTACGTGTTGCAATACTGCATTCTCTGATATCCCCTATCTTCTGCTTGATTACTGCAAGCGCTTGTTTGTCACTATCAACAGAATTTAGGCGACCATCGACGTAAAAATCCTCTCAAACTGCTGGCGATACCGCCGGCGAGAATCGGTGTCCAAATGACGTAGTAGTTTTCTTCAGAACAGTGCTAGCACGAAAAGGCGACGAAATTGCTTCAGAGTGGTGCACTGTTATCTTAAATTCCTCCAGCTTGAAAGTACTTCTCAGGCCACCAAGGAGACCGAAGGGCACCTTATTCTTCCTCGGGTACCTTCACTTGTGGGAACACATTTCATGTTTTGGCACACGAGGCCACAAGCTGCTGACGGAACTTCAGAAACACACCTAATAAACTGGGAATTAAATAAGAACCCCACAATACGCGCACATTCGGTGACTTCCCTAGGAATACGGCGGCACAGTCAGAGACAACACGATTATTTCAGGCTTTTCAGTATTCAACACTGCGTAGCGTGTCAGATATCGCCTCACTTGTCTGTCCGCGAAGGGCTCCTCTGGAGCCTGCATCGCACATACTCCTTCATCGCAACGTTTAAGTACTGCCGCGCTTTAAAATGTTTATCTGTGGATACTTGAGGACCACTCTTCGTAGCAACTTCAAAAGGTGAAGAGCCGACGATCGAATGCAAAGTTTCGCGAGGGTGTCTCCTTCCACGGCAAAGCAACTCTACGATGTCTGTCCTACAGCCATATTGACATCTCCGGAAATTCAATGGCTCTTTTGTACTCCATCGACAGTGGAGTATCGAGCAGGTCACTGACATCAAAATCTTTATGATTGAACATTAGCAGGTTATTCTCAGTATCCCGCAGACCGTGTACGGAACATGTTTTAAATTTACCTGAACGACTAAAGTCCAACGGACTTCGTACGACCCAGCCTAGAGGGATGTGGCCAGCTTGAGGGTCTCCCTTGGAACACCATAGCTAGTCTAAAACCGAGAGCATGGAGGGAAAATCTAAACCAATTGAAATCCCGACTACTGCATCTGAAATAGCTACAACTTCTTACTCTGGTAAATGACTCCACACGCGCAAAGTTCTCTTGCCTAAGTGCGGTGGCCTGTACGTCCAAAAACTGATAGAACAATGTAGGCGCCCTTCACTAGGATCGTCTGAAAGTCATCCAACGACTTCAGATTGAACGACTCTCCCCCAAAGCAGTACAGTATTACCAACGGGAGCTTTTGAATATATTTCGGATGTCCTCCATACTAGATCTAATCGTTTAGCTAAATCACGAAGCTTGAGGAAGGTACCTACACCAGCGTTGAGTAGTGTGCCAATCCGTAGGGACCCGTTTGACCTGTCGGTATTGACAGATAGATCCCCAAGCAAACTCCAAAACCCGTAAGAGATAGATGACGAGATGCTGTGAGGACCGGAACGTTGCTCATCATATGCGACGAACGGCGATGCCAACGACTTCAACGTTCTTCTTTGCAGGGCCTACTAAAATCACATCCATCAGCACGGTTACCCGAAAACAAGCAAAGAAAACAAGCTTTAAATAGAAACAAAAACTTCCAGCTGCCTTCGTGCGACAATGCTTGAAAATCCTGACACTACTGCAGGTTACTTCTGACAGAACACCTAATGCAGCTGGCACCATCTATAGGTACTCAAAAGTTTTATGATTCGAACCGTCCATCTGATAGATATCAAATACAATCTTTCGTTCACGAAAAAGGTGGCTGTAACTTTTGCCCTATGAGTGTGCCTCAGTGCTTACGAAACACCAAAAATCGCAAAACCCCACTTCGCCTCATGTCTGGTACATCTAACGGGCCATTTTGCCCAGACTGCTACCACGTACCTGGACGAGGTACCCAAAACTGCCTCCACGGCTTGTGGCAACTCAAATGTCCGGGTTGCTTCGGTGCATCCTCGCAACTGGTCAACCTGTGAGCAAAGGACCAGATGGCGCCCGGATATTATGTTCAGAGGCATCACGCCGGAAGTTGAATTTAGGATGGAATAACCCAGCCAGGATTGGCTTCTCCGGATCCCGCCTGTTCTTACTACTTGGAGAAGTTACTATCAATAATAAATTTTTCAGGAACGCTTATTGGGCTGCGGCCAAGTTCTGTGACAACCCCCGAGGACATACGTCAACGTTTCCATCACTCAAAGTAACTGCTGGTTCTCCGGGCTAGCCTCTTCTTCAGGCTCGTCTTCGCGTTTTTGACCTTTGGGCATGTTTCATTTTCCGAATCCTGGCAGGGTCGCTAATTGTAGCACGCAAGCAGAAGATAGAGGGTATCAGAGAATGCAGTATTGTAGCATGTAACGATAACATATAAGCAACCGAGGGAGAACACCGAATAGCAATAATTTACGTGAGCATTCACCGTTCATTGCTCTTGTCTTCTGTTGTTGTCTCGTGCGGGTCCGAATTCAAAAGGTCGATTTGATCAGCTGCAGCATAAAGGAAAGACGACCTTATCGAGCTTCTTATATTTAACTGTCCTGCTCAAGCCCAACATACCGTCACTCTACACATTAAAGTTGGTGGAGGGGTTACGTGGCTTTTTGGGTCTTGATGCTTTCAAGTTGACCAAGTGGAAGGGTAACGAGCGAGAGTTTCGAGTGCCATTTGGGTTGATGCAGGAAACAGCACCATAAAGCCCATTGACACGAACCGGCTGCCGACCGGGAGGACAGCTGTCGTAGCTGTGCAAAAAGCAGAAGGGAATGAGAAGAAAACTGATCTAAAGTTGCATGACGCTGGTCACTGGACCGGTTCCATCGTATTTCTCCATCGCTTAAGGGGCGATAAGGGACGTTACGCTACGCGGAGTGTCCAAGATACGTGCCTGCCTACTTCCTGCGCCGTGGAGACACGTGTCAAAAATGGAAAGCCCGGGAGACGTGGCCCCTCGACGGGTGCGATCGAAGGATAAGTACCGTCAACTGTGGTGTCCTGGCCCAAATATTTGTGGCCACCAGGAGCTACTGAATCCAACGATGGATCGTTTGTCGAAGTGCAACCTCAGCTGTCGGAGATAAACATGCGTATGGCCAGTGAAATAAACTATAAATGACCCCGGTCATACTTCAAGCGGTGTTTGTCCTGGACTACGTTACTGGGGAGTATTGCGTAGATATTTTGGCGCAAGCACTGTCTTCTCATTATCTTCAAAGGGCAAGGTGTCCTTTTATTGCAAATGGGCCATTCAAAGATTCAGGAGATAGGGACTATTTGAAAGGTGATCGTGAGGCTGATACAAGCAAAATGTTGTCGTACAGAAATTGGCTCAATGGAACGAGATGATGACTGCAGGGACTGCCTTACACACAGCTACATACAGAATGTGGGTCCCATTCCGACCAAAGGGCTGTTATGCATAAGAGAACGATTGGTTTGGGCCATTATTCCACCAAAGTTGCACAGATTGATGGAGTTGGTTGTAGATTGTTATCATGAAACGGAAGGTCATGCTGTCAGCCCTCAAGTTCTATCGCATATTCATTGGTGATTCTGGGTTGTAAAGGGGAGAGCGGCCGTCCGACCAGTTCCCGGTAAGCACTTGCACCATCGCCAAATGAAAACGCGTCCTCGCGCACAACAAAGGGCGTCTGTTTACCTTGAACGTACGATAAACGCTGGTTATGCCTTTGCGTATGCGAGAGTAGACGACGTTTGGTCTTTCTGAAGCGTGGAAGGACTGAGGCGAAACGATAGGTCTGTGTATTCACACATGTGAATGAGAGCGGCGCACATCGGAGTTGCGCACTTGTTTCCTATGGGTTCTTTTTACAGATACAAGTACACTTCGTGGCCA
This sequence comes from Fasciola hepatica, assembly GCA_948099385.1. Taxonomy (NCBI): domain Eukaryota; kingdom Metazoa; phylum Platyhelminthes; class Trematoda; order Plagiorchiida; family Fasciolidae; genus Fasciola; species Fasciola hepatica. The sequence goes on from CANUEZ040000043.1 coordinate 697,193, forward strand.
AAAGATTTCAACCACGTTTATTCAGTGATGATGGAAGAAATTTTGAAGGAGCTTAATCCAAGGTCCAAGGGTTTGTTTGAGTCGTCGCGAGTTAGAATAGGTTGCTTTCTATCGAACTGTGGTGTCGATTGTAGTGTCCTCCTCCGGAAGTCTTGAATTTATAAACCGCCACAAGGGTTCGATCTTTGAGCCCAAGTGTCCCGGTTCTCGTAGAAACTTTTGTTTGCCAATCGGATTGACTGAGCTGAAACGAGAGTAAATGGAAGCGGGAGAGGGGCGGGTGTGGCAAGAAGAACACCATACGTTTCATCATGTATTGCCTCACTTTGGGCAGTGCCTTAAGTGGAATGGATGTTTGATATTCATAAACATAGCGGAGTGGAAATGCAGGAAAAGACATTTGTTTCGCTTTCTTGGACGAGGACTTTCTAGGAGAGACCCAGGTGGAATTCTACCTTTTGTCTTGATGATATCTTTTCTCTGTGGGTGATCAATATCTCCTGTGAGAGCTTCCCGAGATGTAATAACCCTGTAGGAGTCACTACGCAGGAGTTTTGGAAAGTGTGATAAGTTCTGTGTTGCTTGTTCTATACTCGCCACATATTGTGGTCGTGTGCGGGTGAAAATCCAGGGACATTTTTAGGCGAAGTCTGAATGATCCAGTGGCGGGGGGCTGCAAAGAGCTTGACGTATTGGCTGCAAGGGTTCTCGATGTTTTTCTATACTCCAGCTTCTTACCCATGTTTTGAAGCTTGTACGTGTTGAATCCTCTCGTTTTTCCGCCGCGTACCATTCAAGCTTATTGACTTCTTGCCAAATTTTTAATAAAATTTGGTTTTCGACTTTCGCCAGAAGTGACCTCCCACTGAACTTTTTATTTGCCAACTAATTCACTCAGTTTTTAAATTTTTGAGCTCTTTGCCATCTACCGATAGCAAGTTTCATTTTGGTTTGTAAATTTTGGTCATTTTTGGTGCTCTCTCACACTGGTGGCAAGTGAGAGTCACTATTTTATGCCCGCTCCGTGAACAAAGCCTTGCCTACTGCTCGTGTACCTAAGCGAGCTTCTCGATCCATTTAAGAGGTATACCAATAATATTATTGGTGAAACCCGGATCTGGCCTAGGAAGGACCGGAGATGCAGGGCTCAAGCTAAGACCATCTAGTGGTGAGCTTACTGCAAAAAGACCCAACTTTCTGGGCCATATAACTTCTGGTCAGTGTATAAAACCTGATCCCAGTAAAAGTGTAGGTGGCCAAAAACGTGGCGCCCCCAGCAATGCCGTGGAATGGGGAGGCTTCCCCAGCTTGGTTCATTATTACCGTCGCCACATCAAGGGTCTTGCTAAAATTAAAGCCCCACTGAATGCTCCGTAGTGCAATGACGATGGTGTTTCTTGAGATGAGCTTTGCGAGCAATTATTTGCGCGTCTATGAGCAGCTTTTGGCTCTGCAACTTTTCTGCATTTTTCCAACCTTTCAGCAAGAGCTCGTGCCTTCACTTTGGACACGGAAACCAGTTATACGGCTCCTGAGGTAACATTATCGCAGGTGGGCCGGGACCGGATGGACTATTCCACAGGTTACAGAATACGCTCGGCAAGGGTAAGAGGAACTATTAAGCAACACAAAAAGAGACGTTTGCTCTAGTCACCCTTGCAAAGAGTTAGACGGTGTCTGATCAACGGCCAATTTCGAATTCATGCTGATAATCGAGTTTTATTGTGGCGGCAGAACTTCAAAGTCCAATAGACAGAAGGCTTGGTGGCAAGGACTTTTACTAGAGTTTGTTCACGTGATTGAAAAATGGGCGTGCGGTTCCTATTTAAATGCCGATGCAATTTCGGGGAGGTCGTTTAGAGATCAAGGAGATTGCCGTTCTCGCATTATCAACCGTGCAGCATAGGTCGGCTCACGTGAAGATACCAAGGAACGTTGGAGCTCTGGAGTAGGAGCGAGAAACCTACGCAAAGAGAAATGGCAGGGTGCAGTTGGTGAACGAGGCACCTGTTAAGTCTATGGGAACACCTTGGAATGGTGAATAAGGTTTTGATCTTCCAGCTAACTCCAATTACCCAATGAAAGTTATCTTTCCTCTTTCCATGATTCAAAAATTCCTAAACATTTTGCATGCTGAGCTTGGCTTTGCTAAGGGCTACAAAATAGAGCGTGCCTTATGGGCTTGGTTTTGGCCGTTGTATCAAAGTGGAGGCAAACCGGACTTCTACAGGACCCGTGAACTTTTTTGCAGTGTTCAAAGTCTGACGACCATACAAAGGGCCTTACAGAAGCTTACACTGGTCGGGTTTTCAGTTGAATTGGGGTGGTTGAAAAGCAGTTTGTTGCACACTCCGGCAGCAAATATATGTTGGTTTATGTCGACTATTTCGCAAAGTGTAGAGAGGCTGCACCCCCGAGTTCTGCAGATATCAAATCCGTTGTGTGTGCAACTCCCACGCTTTGGATCTTTCAGTGAGGAGCATCGGCCCTACCGCACTTTGGTAGGTATACAAACTTCAAGAGCTCCCCATACAAAATTGTAATAAGCTCCTGGTGCCCGTAAAGCAAGCACAATCCCCACCGTCAGCTTGGAAATATTTTGGTTGAGAGCACTAAGCAAAACTTTAATGGCCCCCTTAATGTCCCCGTTTAGCATGAAAAGACTAGGACGTGAAAAAAACAGCTCAGCGTTTTGGCTTGCCTTGATGCAGTGCCTACGTTGACTAGCCGGGTATAGAGCAGCCTTGGGATCGGACGGAAGGCTTGGCCTCCGCCAGGTCTGAAGTTAGCAGTCAGATACTAATGTTTTTGAGTAATTCAGCAGGTTTCGAGGTACACTGGGGGCAAAGACAAGGCTGGGATCCATCATTGGGCAAAAAGAGCAGGAAAAGAAGGGCAATGTGAGGGGAAGCGTCTGGCATTCCTTCATACTTAAGTGCCCCTTAAGAGATTCCTGTGGAGTGCCTTCTAATTTGGGAGAGTTTTGGTCGCATGGAAACAGAGTATATTGGAATATCTTAGGGAACAGAAGCTGTAAACCAATTTTCGCAAATCGAGCAACGCATGGCCAATTCAAACGAATCCCGAGATCAGAACAAGATTGATTCGTGATTTCTACTGTACCAAATTAAAATTCACAGTAGGTACAAATATACACAAACCTCAAGTATGCGGCCAGATGGACTGAACAGTAAAACTAAAAGGTTCAAAGCACAGTGGCTCAAACACGGCAGCCATAAGCGGTTCAAGGCCAAATTTAAATGTCTCGCACAAATAAACAAGCGTGCAAAAGTGTAATGTATGGACATGCCTATCAAAGTTATGTCAATTTTAGTCAAATTCACAAAGCACGTGTAACGTTTGGAAGGATTTCCAGTGTTTTTTCTTTACACCGTCGGCCAAAATCATTCCACGGAAATAGTTGCCTGAGGTTCAGGATTGGGGTCATGATTCCTACCCCACCTACCTATTACTTATTGTCAGTGCCTGTGGGTACAAACTTCCCTCGTTGGCTGTGCGTAAAAAAGATTTCCGTCGTAGTCATTGTTTGCACAATGTGTAGGGAATCAATTCCAAATCCCGCCTTACAAACTGAGATGGGCATATTCATCAGAAAACCGTCGCACGCAATTAAACGCAAGATCACAATGAGGACATTCCAGAGTAAGATATTTTTCTGCACGAGCTTGGTCTACGTTTTTTGAGCAGTGAACTACTGCTGTAACTGGGTAAACTAAGTTCACCTACAAACTTGTGCGCAGAATTTGAGAGTAGATACAACGTTCAAGTGGCTATGAGATATCGCGTAAAATCAAAAGGTCAAGAAACAGTGGAATTACATAAGTTAACACACCAGGTTTTCTGGAAAAATGAAAATCGGTTCCTGATTATAAATCAGCTTAGGAAACAAGTGCACGACGGACAGTATTGAAACATACATGGACACGGAAATTGATCGAATACTGACATCTATCAAGGTATTTCCAAGTTTTTCTGTGTATAAAATATGTGACAAACAATACTGTATAAAATGTAAATAAATGCTCTTCTCCAAAGCCAGGAAGAGTTTCACAACGCTATTTCAGCTAACCAGCCTCACTTGGAATGGTTGAGTGAAATCTTGGTGAATTTTCCCTTCTCACTTTTGTGCGCGCTAGATAAAACCTAGAACTCAGTACATTTTGCAAAAGTTAAGGGAAAGATTTGACCGTAAGCCTCTTGCTCAGCTGCCAACCAAAGTTAAATCTTACGGCGTAACAGACCCACTCTCTTCCTTGTTGTCATCCTATTTCAGCATGAGTTTACAGGCAGTAAACAATGAGGGTTACCTCTAATCACCCCAGTCAGTCACAAGTGGTATTATACAGGGCAGTGTGTTAGGCCCACTTTTGTTTCTTCCCTATATTAACGATCTATTCAAAGTGATACACCATGGCACAGCGTTTCAATTCGCCAATGATACCAAAACTGCCTATTCCTTTGAACCCCATCTCTCGACCTATACACTCTCCCAAAAATGTTGACTGCCGAAAAGCTCTTGACATTTGGTGCAACACTTGGAAAATTGGCTTCCTTGCCGCTAAGATTGCCGTTCTCTAGTATAAAAGTAAAACTCTTCCGGAATCCCTCGCCTTAAATGGCTCGTACATTCCTATTACTCCACCAGTACGAGATCTCGGCCTACTGTATTCCTGCTCGTCTACTTTTCAAGAACAGACCGCCCACCAGGTGACTAAGGCTAAGAGAACGATAGCCCTCATCTACAGAACTTTTAGAATGCGCCACAGCCGGCTTCTGACCTCTAAATCCCGCGCCAGGCCGCAGCTCGAGTACTGCTCTCTGGTGCACTCACATGCGCAAATCCGACAGACTTACGATTGAAAGATTTCAGCGACCCTTCACCAAGCACTTACTCGGCTCATCGTCTCCCTTGGATTACATGGAGAAATGTGAGCTACTAAGACTCGAACCCCTGTGGCTACGGCTTCTGAAACCCAATCTTTATCCTCCATTCAACCTCTTACTTTCTGCAGCACAAAGCTCCATCACTGATCTATGCTTCTCTCAAGAAGCACCCTACTCTTTTCGTAACCGAAACCATACTACCAAAGTTCCGTGCTCCAGGACAAAACTGAGAGGAAGACTCTTAATCACCGTCTTTTCCCGTATTTAGAACAAACTCCCTGAAGACATTCAAGACAGCCAGACACTAGACCGATTTAAAATTGTTCTCACAAGATATTTAGACATCGCCTAAGTACTACATCTAACCCATACATGCTCCACGTTGGAACAAGCTTACAGAGGTAACCTAGATTTTTTAACGGATAAAGATAGAATGACCAAGGTAACATCCTTTATAACGCTGGCACCATCTACCCAAAATGCCTCCGCCATTGCCAGCAAATTAGCATCTCTAGGAATGACTTACATCACTGGCACGGCTCTTGTTAGATTCTCTCCAATACACGCGCACTAACCTCCCTTATCCATCTCCATCATGCTCAGTTTACTTCCCTCGGTCCAAATGGACCCCATTTTCCCTCTTTATTTTGCCCTGGCTTTTCAACACTAAACCCTATTCAAGCCACCACCACTCACCTCCAAATCACCATCCTTATTCATAGGTTCGATCATTATTTTTGTATTCTCATTCACTCCAAATGGCTCATAACCCTCATTCTTCCCAAAGTAGTCTGTGACTAAATTACTCGATTTTTCTTTTCCCCGCTGACCGTTGATCCCCATCTGGGAGCATCCCAGGCTGCTTCTCTTCATTCTTATGTTTCCAGGCACCAACCGGCGCGTCCCCTTTTTGATATCTTGGAAAGATCTTGAGATAATACAGGCTGACTGGCTGGCACACACTTCCGGCTGAACATCTGATACCCGCCCATCATTCCGTCGCTCATTCATTGACCCTATTCTCCAGGATCCCCCGCAAGATCCTGAACAAATCCATCTCTGCATCCATGTGATCTCGACCGACATCATCTGTGCAAATTCCGCCGGTGCAGGGCGCGGTCAGATCCCCCGCTTTGGCCGGTGCACACCTGGCGTGCAGGAAGTCTGCAACGGTGTGTGGGCGCATCTAGGTTGGTGGACCGCGCCTCCTGCCTCCAGAAGTGGTTTTCGGGTTGGGTGTCCAGCGAACGAGTAGCTTGACCCACTACCTCCAGTTGCAGAGTAAACAAACAAGCAAACAAACCAAAAACACCATTCATATACTCGAAATGCTGCATATATGCTGCTGTCTCCTCCAGCAAACATGGACTCTCCGTCGTGCTCGCTTCCAAATTTGCCATCACAACTTACGGGATTTTACGCCCGGCAAAATTTGTTTTCTTCGGTGCATAAGTATCACACACTTGAAAATCAATCAACCTTCGTGACTCATAGTTCCAGACCCACCTCCCCGCGGTTTCCTGCTAAACACGTCTCCAGTCTTATTCGTCAACCCAACAACTTCCCAAGATAAAGCCCACCCCCTTTTGCTACTTTTACCGATATACTCGAAAACTAACGCATTTACTGTTGCCAATCACTTCCGTACCACAATCTACAAACAGTATATATCACTGTAAAATAGGGGTTCTCAATACCTGGTGATTAGTTGATTGTTTGCCTTCTCTGTCGGTTCGGCTGTTCGCCTACTTAGGGCTGTTGCATTTCAGTATCCTCATCTTGCAAGGTATCGTGTCCCACATATGCGTTTCTGATAAGCTCTTGTACTGCAGAGCCCTGTTCATTCGGCATCAAGTTGTCCACCTTTTGTAAAAAACATACGTTGGCAGCCTCCTACCCATCACTTCATCAAGTTTGCGGGCAGTGTCTGCCCCAATGTTGCAGTTAAGCACCACGCGTCGATTTATCGCCAGTTCCCATTTTTGCTTTCACGGATTTCATCCCTTTCTGCTGGAAGGACACGATCCGATCAAAGTCTATATGCTTCTGTCCCGCCACTTCTTTCGCCATCACTTTGGCAGCCACAGTCTTTTGTGTTGTCCGTTCGTTATATAGCTAGCCCAACCGATATACGGTCACTGAACTTTACAACTGTTTTCCTCGACGAATTCTTCTTGTTCTTTAAGCGCAATACTACCTCCCTACGTCGTCTAATTTTACATCGTAATCCCTCTCATAAACTGCAAGGCTCTGATGTTTGATTACATCTCCTTTGGGAATGTTTCATTTTCACGGTAACCGTATATCGGGCAATTCAGTGTGGTCCTCCGGCAGGACAATCTCCCTTTAGTAGGAGTTGTGTGAATCTTTACTACTCCTGATCTATAAGCTCGCGCGTAATCAGAAGTGTCCGACCTCTTGTCCAAAAATGCCATGACCCTCCTTGATCCTTTAGGTGTCACGATGCCGACAGGCACGATGCCTAATCTAGCCGGTTTGAAATCATTCTGTCCGTTGAAAGGACAATTCTGGGTTAATCCGGCTGAGTAAACCTATTGCTCCGGGGGCCGTGTAGTAACGGGTGATGATTACCCACTCACCGGTCCTGGACACATTTCACCCTTAAGCGGCATCTAGAGGCTCAATGAGAGTTGTGTAAACACACGAAGCATGACCCGATCCCTTTTACTGCGGACCACCGATCGGGCACACTCATCCAATGAAAGGCCAGACAATCTGGTAACCGATGCAGTGAGATGCATAGCCTGCATTCAGCTGGCCCCTTGGGCTCACGACTTAAAGTGTGCATGTCAGACAAAGACTGGATTCGGCAGCAGTCGTATCCTACAATTTGAGCCGATGTTTGTTCCGTTCAGGTCGGCCTGCAACTCTCGCGTACTATTTGTCCAAATCGTATGTTGGCAATGCGATATTGACGACCTATGAACTCCACCAAATCGTCGAAAGTAGAATCTCGCCCAAGTATATTTATTTTCTCAGATTCTTCTGTCCACCAGTTCCGTAAATCAATGGGTAGACATCGGACAATGTCCTCCTGTGTGTGGAATGCATTCAGATTAGACTGGTATTCTAAATGCGCCCGAGCCGTACTGCAATCCTGTATCATTATCACCAGATCTGACAGTAATTCAGCGTTGCCCTCAGTCCTTTTTGCCTCCAATAAAACACTATCAGTCAAGCTTCTAGCCACCTCGAATGGATGTCCAAACAAATCTTCCAGGGTTCTGCTCTCCCCGAAGCACCCCTCGGTGAATCAAGCATCGTGTAGCCTTCCATAGCACATTTGGCCCTCCCAAGACAGTAATGCGATAAAAACAAAAATCTTTGCCCGGGATCTGCAACTTGGTGCTCAACAAAATTTTCGAATTTTTTCGTAAATATACAGCATTGCTCGGGGTGCCCGTCTAAGGGGGCTAGCTTCACTCTCAGCAGGTCGAATGCCAATCCTCGGTATTTTCAGGCGGTCTCAAGGGTTTACCTTCATCGATTACGTCGCCATTTCGATGTCGATATCGTGAAATACACGGATTCCCTGCTGGCTTGCCGAGACCAGTTCCTTGTTTAAGAGGCTCTTCTTCCTTTCTGGCTAACCACAGCTGGTTCTCTAATTCCATCACTCTCATCCTATAGGTGCTTATATCAACAAACTCATCGCGATTAGAAATATATGACCTAGCAGTGACAGAACTGGTAGAAGTGGCATTGTCCAGAGAATTCATACAATCAATAACACCCAAACCATACCCGGGGACTAGCTGAGTTAATTCGTGTTGTCTCATGAGATCCTGGCATCCTCGTCTGGGCATTTTCAATGAGTTTTCTTGTCCAGGTTCCACATTAGTACTGTAAAGCAGTTCTCGCAAATCGAGCAACGCATGGCCAATTCAAACGAATCCCGAGATCAGAACAAGATTGATTCGTGATTTATACTGTACCAAATTAAAATTCACAGTAGGTACAAATATACACAAACCTCAAGTATGCGGCCAGATGGACTGAACAGTAAAACTAAAAGGTTCAAAGCACAGTGGCTCAAACACGGCAGCCATAAGCGGTTCAAGGCCAAATTTAAATGTCTCGCACAAATAAACAAGCGTGCAAAAGTGTAATGTATGGACATGCCTATCAAAGTTATGTCAATTTTAGTCAAATTCACAAAGCACGTGTAACGTTTGGAAGGATTTCCAGTGTTTTTTCTTTACACCGTCGGCCAAAATCATTCCACGGAAATAGTTGCCTGAGGTTCAGGATTGGGGTCATGATTCCCACCCCACCTACCTATTACTTATTGTCATTGCCTGTGGTTACTACATTTCTAACTTCGTAAAGCACGCAGAACGTTTGCAAGGGTTTTTCAAATTTTTCTTCACAGCATGTGCTCGTCTTTTTCGCTCTTGAGAAAGCTGGATCACATTTGGGTGTGTAATTCAGAACACTGACCGATCCAGCGGACTTGCACCGCCTCAGACCCGAAATTCAGAGCTTCTAATGCAGCTGGAACTGTGAGAGGCCAAAGGTCTTTTGCTGCGCGGACAAATTATTCTGGAAAAATAGGGTTTTCTGTAACGGGAACTTCTCGAAGCCTGTAAAACTTGGCCAATTTATTCTTCTTTCTTTACACCGTTGGTCTCGTGAACCTTGCGTAGGCAGACTATGAGCTGGAGGAAGTTGAAGGAACCATGGATTTAAAAGATAGTGAAATTGTGGTGAAGACTAACCAATATTCCATATTTCCACTATTTTAATTTGCGCAGCAAATTTTCAGATAAACTTTGGCGTCGACAAAATTTACCTCATCTTCTTTTGGCTGACTGTTACGCAAGCAAGCCAGCTCGTCGTCTTCCAGCCTAGTACATTTGAAGCGTGGCATCCACTCGGGAGCTCCCACCGGAAGTTTTATTCCGAAATGGTCGCCACGGTGTTACAGATGAACACCAAAATATTGAAAACAACTGCGCGGAGCCAAGACCTTTAGCCAAAATGCCGTGGCACCCATGTGATTGCGTCACCTGAGACATGGATGTCCGAAGAAGACTGTATCACATTGGAATTTTAAACCTCTGCTCCATCTATCGGTGGGACAGAGACTGTAACAGACAGGCAGTAAAGTAGCTCTCTTATAAGAAACAGGGTGGCTCGCATTTAGTATGAATTCAGGTCACGTACAATAAACAGGCAGCACGTGCTGTTGTCGTCAAGAAGCTCCTGGGAAAACTGTATCGCGTGTGCTTACATATGTCCCAACTTGAAAACGGAATTAGATGAAGGGTTCAAGCAGGCATGAGAACATTTACAAGTAAGTTCCGATGCAATACTGACTGCTGGTGTTTCCAAACGACCAGCGGTGGCAGGGGACCCGGGAGGGTGTACCTGAGGTAAAAGGAGAGAGATATTTTCTAAATCACCCTCCGAAGCACCCTAGTTCGGGTCACAAGGAAAAGAGTCAAATACAAATCGGCAATTCAACAGTCGGATCAAGTTATGGCTGCGATACACCATAGCGCGATTTTAGCGGTTTTTTGTTTATTGTTGACATGGTTACTTGGTGGACCTATAGGTCTTACAGGCGCCTTAATTTCTATCAACACTTATCTCAGTGGTATTCCAATCGACTCGTGTGTTCACCCCACGTGATCTCTGTGGCTTCTAGGCTTTACCCTCCATCGATCGACAAGCCACTTCAGCTGAGGCTGCTAGTTGATAAGACTATGTCAGCGACCTCTTCAAAATTCGGCCTCGAGCCCAGGCAACTTATCCTCGCAATCGAACTCAACCCTCACCATCCGATATTCCTCCAGCCATTCCATCTCCCGTACTGGAAAGCACCCCTAGTAGTAGACCTGGTGCCACAAAATCCGTGACAACCGCTGAAGGTTTTTTAGACTCCACGGTTGGTAATCAGCCCGTATCAACGAATGTGATTCACCCATCCCCGGCCTAAATCCCAAACTCAAACCTCTCCCTGCTGAATGCCATAGCAAGGAAGGTAATGCATCAGAAAAAGCTGTTGATGCTGTCAAGCAAGACGGAACCACGAATAAGAAGACCCGCAGCATTGAATACTGCAGTCCTCACAAGAGCAAACCACGAAGGGTAGCCAATTCTCTTCGGAAACAGGGAGGTCCAGATAGTCCAGTATGCATACTGCCCCCGTGTTGGCAGGCATTGCAACCAGCCAACGTACTCAACTGCTTGCTCTCTCCTTAGTTCCCCATATCCTCAGCTCCTGACTCCTCGATTGCCCCTACTCCACCCCCTACCCTCCTTCCTTCCCTTCCATCAAACACAAAGTCGGTTGTCTCTGGCAGATCTGTAACCACTTCCGGGAATGTGTTTAAGTGCTTCTGTTGCAACTGCCCGAGTTTGGTGAATAAGGTTCCGGAGCCTCGGCAGTTTGCAGCCACTATCTGACGGTGGCTTCCTTCTTGTGCTTCACTCTTTGGCGTACAGTACTTGCCTTCCATAAATTTCGCAGTAATCATCATTGGAGTACCAGCTTGGCCTAAGGGTTACTTTACTTTAAGTTCACCTGCCGAGAAGGACCTTCTGTTCGGTTCCAAGGGATATTGGCTGCCTGGGATGCTGGAGCAGGTTTGGTGACCAAGGTCCTCGGGCGGGTTACCCCATTCTCAACAGTGCAGACGGCGGCACTTCTTGGGGCCTCCCATTTTAATACATCCTTTTGAAAATGCAGTATGAGGAACCGCCTCGTCCGGATTTGGGGGCTAGTCATTGGTCACAGAGGGACAATCGCCTTGACCTGTGGGGAAGGTAGACTCGTCTGATCTCTGCAATGAACTGGTCATATTCATGGCGGGTTAGTTCATGCTATTCATGAGTAGATCAGTGCTGTTGAGAGTTCACACAAAATGAGGAGGTAGGACTGGTTTATTCTGAAAACTCTAGAATTTTTGAAAAGACTGGGTTACTAAGGGAAGCTCAACCGAATCACTGGTGGGGCGCAAGTCGTGTAATTTGTTTCAGTGTGTTCTTGAAGTCTTGAAGTGACTCACAGGTGCAAGGCTTGAGCCCAAGTACTCCCTGATCTTGTATTTATCTTCTTTTCCTTGGGGTATGCAGCCGGAAGTAGTCGGATAACATTGGTTAGCAAAAGACGGGAAGAAAAAAAGAGGCCAATTATTGGAAAATGGTTAAGTATGGATACACATTCAATTATGTCTGATTTGTACACATTTATATATTCGTTCTCTTTCAATTACATTTTGTGGAGGGTGAACTTGGTATATGGGTGCGGACATAACCATTCACAAGGAGGCACCGGAGGTTTTGAATCCACTCAGGTCTCGTCTTTTATTGCTCAGACCTGATCCTGCGAAAGGGGAAACCCCACATCGCCCTTGTTCGCTCGACAAGCTTTGGTCTTCACGCTCGAGACTGACTGGGGTGACAGCGCACTGGACTCTCCACGTACGCTTTCCCACCACCCGCTCTAAGTTTCAACCACCCCATACCCACCATAATCGCACCTAGTATGCACGTCGACGTCAAATACAATCGCTACCACAGCCCTGACCTTCAACCCATTGTCCTGGACAGAGTATCGACGTACCTGACGAATAACGGCAACCTCGATGAAGCCCGGAAAAGGAAAAAAAGAGATAAGAACATAGTGGAAACCGGTCACCTTTTCCATCTATACCCCTCTATCTTCCGTCATCTTTTTTAGAAAGCGGTCTTCTCGATGTCCTAGCATCCAAGCCACGCTTAGGTTTACAACCCTACTTAACAGTAACCACTGCCTCCTGCCAACTACAATCACTACCGCAGCCTGCTCACAATTAAGTTAAATCTCTGAAATGCAGACGCAGCAGCCCACCCGGTTTACGCTATCTTGCTAGCCTGTAGTAGTACTTATCAACCCCCTGCAACCCTACGTTACTTAAGCTCTCTAATTAAAGCCCAGATCAAAGTACGAAATGTAACACTGACAGTCCACATAAACCCAGCCAGTTCTTTATTAATTGTCGCTATTTATTATCATAACTAACAGCTGGAACCACGTCCAGACTGCTAACACCATTTATTTCAGGTTTGTCGTCGCCCACTCTCTCGGGCACCACTTTCGGTGACCAATGTCCACACTTTGACCTGTACCGACAGAGACCTTAATGGCATCTTTTATACCAAACGGGATTGCAATCGGGCCACACGACCTAAAACACCCCCAAATGCTTACAAGCAGATTGATAGACGTCTCCTAACGCAACACCTCTACTACTGATGTCACTGTTGGAGGCTTCAGAAATAACAGTTCGCAAGCAAACTTCTATTGATTGATTGACACGTCCCTTACCCCGTCTGATGAACCATACCCACGGGATGCTGCACATCACCTTGGTCTCATGTGAAACAATCCAATAACAGAGCCAGAATACGCAACACAGGAATTTTCTCTCATTAAAATTCGATACGTTATCCGAACGCGAATCCACTTGTCCCTCACATCCTTGGTTCCCAACAATGATGCCGAAGATCACTGAGAATCAATAAGTCAATATATTTGTCAGCATAACAGAACAATAAGGCGCGAGCCTACAAGGAGATTTCTCGCTCCGTTTTCTCTTCCAATATTTCATTTTTCTTTCGATCGGTATCCAGCCTGAAATTGACTCTTCACCAGTTAAAGGCCTTCAAGTTGCGCTGCCTTTTTTTTCTGAATGATAAGGGTTATTGATCCCGAACCTAAACTCACCTTATATATGGATTGCTGTTTCCTCCACATTCATCAACGTTGCCTGTCCATTTTCACAAAGTTTCCTCATGTCCCCTCGTTTCATGATGAACTCCCTCTATTAGAATCGGGAATATCCATCATTCCGGGCCAACTTCATCTCCATAGAGAGCCGCTCTCTTCATATTCACCAAAGTTCACGGTTGTACTCCCATTCACTTCTTTAACCTCTCCATGTCCATAACTTACTCCGTGCATAGAACCAGCAATAGGCCTCAGTTACCCACATCTTGCATTATTATGACTTATAACGCATCCCAAGCGCTATATTTTCACGATATATTTTGTATTTTCACGGACCACCACCAACCAGTCGAATCCGAAACCAAACCGTATTTGCCGCGCAAACCTTATAATTTCAGTCGACTCAAACTATCTCTAGCTATATTGTTTTTCTTCTGACGACTCTACTCGCTTTCTTGAAATTCGTGTATAGTTCATTGTTTTGAGTAACGTTGTACACCATGATCATGCGCTTGCGCATGCGTCTCGACCATGGTCGAGAAATATACCATTATTATTATTATGATTTATCCACTCGTTTTGTTTCGGGCTATTGAAAGCGACAGAAAAGGGCAACCCGGAAGCATGGCTAATAACGGGGTTGGATGAGTTTGGAAGCAGGCCAGAACCCAACCCCAGGTGACGATCCAAAACAGCCCTAAATTCTCCTTTGGATGATGAGCCTATTACTTCTTGTGGGAGATTATTCCACAAGGAAATAATCCTGGAAGTGAAGGAATTTTGGCGCGTAAATGTACAGGGACGGGGTCTGGACAGCTTTTACTTATGCTCACGCACAGTTTCTGGGCCTGAAAATGTAAAAACTGATCCGCCAAATCTGCAAAGAATTAGCAGTAAATTGGAAAATGATCTCTTTGTATACGTTCTACTTCCATAGGATACAGGTTCAGTTAGGTCAAACGAGCTGGGTAGGGAGTACTTTGTAAGCCATGGGTAATTTGTGGTTCCATCCTCTGGACTCGTTGCGGTAGATCTGTATACCTGATACGAATGGAGTGTATCATTTGGGTGCCGTATTCTAGCATTGGATGGACCTGCCTTCTGTAGATGAGATGGAAGTCCTGTTTTGATGTACCAGCTTTCATGAACACTTTGGGTTCACGCTGGAAAGTAGAGCACCTAAAGCTGGCTCTAACAACGGCGGGATGAGGGCACTGAACCCCTTGTAGGTGTTATTGAAAGTGTGTTGGCTGAGGATCATACTGCTTCGCAAAGTCTGCCTTTCGAAAAAAGCATTCAGAAAGCAGGGCTGGGAGCTAAGGAAACTTGCAAAAAACGCGATCTGGACACATAACTGGTCTCGACTACCCGCCTCCTGTGAAAACTGTGCTGCAGGGTCGTGATTTTGGGTACGCCGGGATGTGCTTCTGCTCAGAAAGCCACTAGGGGTGTTTTCGACCAAATCTCAGGAATCGTACGGAGTCGCCTCGAAGCTTACCACAAAAATCCATTCACCGAAGATTCCACTAGGGTGGTTCAACCACCATCGGGAGATCTCAGTGCAAGCTGTCGCTGTTTGTGAATGTAACGTTTTTTAAAGGGGCTTGCGGCAATGACCCACAAATAAACGGCTGGCGAGTCCCTTACGGCCCTTGATTTTATTCCTCCTGTTTGGGTTGCCATATTAGCAGTGCCTTTTCTCGGTCACTCTTGGGCCTCATTCTCTGAAGTTATCACTTTTTGGCCTAGCCCAACCAGTCGCTCTTCAAATGAGCCAACGAGTAAAAGGCTCGAACAAGAGTGCCAACAAGAAAGTAGTTGGCACTTCTCAGAGCAGGAGCCCGAAATGCTACCAGGTAGGGGAAGGTATTCAGTGTTATACCTGCCCCGACTGATAAAACTGACAATGCAGCCTGCTACCCCTGAGGACTTTTGTTGTGCACGAAAAACACATGCGTCCAAAATGGGGCCCATTGGAATTGCATTACCCTACGCAAATCTAAGCGATAAACATATGAGAGTTCTGATAAAGTGGGTGTGAGTAACGGCATGGGCTCCCCAGAGATGGATATGTTAGTTAAGAGAAGCTCCAAAAAGGGCCCAACTTTTGAAAACCGTGACGGTGGTGTTAGCAAGAAATTGGAACAGTTGATGGGGTGGATGCGCCCAAAGGTAGTAAAGCAGGGGTGGACTTGGAGGCCATTAGAAATAGGCCTCCAATCAGCCAGCCTAGGGCGCATCAAGGGAAAATGCACAGTTAGCCCTGGGCTAAAACAGCGAAGTTTTGGCGAAAGGGATGCATGGACCCGTCAGCCAAGCCACCAAACATCATAAAAAAGAAACCAGGCATCACAAAATCTCTCACATGGACGGCAAAGCTTCAGGAGGAAACCGTTGGCAAGAGGGTATCCAGACTAGGCCGGAAAAAGCTTATACACAGTGAGCAGCGACCTCTCAGGCCACTACTCGTTGAGTTCTCTGACGCTAGCAAGCGGGACACCTTCTTAGCCTTCGGGTAGTTAATGAAGATCAAAACCCTGGGGGGTCACAGTAGAGCCCGATAAAACTGTCAGTCAGCGCAAGCGAGATAGTAAGAGGAATGTCGATTCTATGAAGCGTCGCTATCCGCCTGTCCGCGTCAAAAAATCGTCACACTCCACGTAAAGCGTATAGCATTCTTTTTCCCATAAATCCTTGCACAAAACCGGCAGGAAGTAGCTGGATGGAGGACAAAATGCAGTCTCTCAACTCGCCACAAAAAGTGGAATGTACTCGAAACTAGCTTCCGAGAGCCATACCTACCAGCTGAAAAGTAGTGCACATGGAGGGGCAGGTAGCCTTTCAGCGGACTATACTGACTCATGGAGAATTGGAAACAAAAGGCCTGAACCTACTGCAGTGATTGCCAGATAGGGCTGCATCGCTGCTACCAAAACTTGGCTAAAGGAGGATCACGAAGTGTACTTTTTGCTGCCGGTTACTGCGTACATCGGGCTGACAGAGTGGATTGCAGGGATGGTGGTGGTGCAGTGCTTGTAATCTCAGAAGAAATCAAACAGTTGGTTGAGTGGAGCTTGTCAGCGCCAAACGTACGAGCGTTCTGTTGTGATTTAAAATAGCGGCAGTCTGAAATACAAGTGGTATGGGTCTGCCTATATTCCTCATTTATGCCTCCGAAAGGCCAGGTGCTGCTGACCTATCTTCGCGGTTTAGTGGCCGGAGATGGAGTCCCTATACAGTCGCTCGATTTCATACTGGACGGGAACTTCGTCTATCATGTACTTAATCGACTAGGTGGACGGAAGGGCATACCCGGAGCTACTAGAACTGGTCGCAAAGAAGCATTTCAGTGACATCGAAGAGCTGCAGGTCTCGGCGCCCCCAGTTAGAAGTGACTATAAGGTGACCATTTGTGAATACTTGGCTGTTGGCGATATAGTGCCCCACACAATGCTAAGGTGCTTTAAGAACCCTGAAGTACAAGCCCTCGTTCTCGCAGCTCAAACTACTACACGAGATGCCCAGCTTGAGGATATAGAGGGAAAAAGAAAGAACTCGGAAAGAACGCTGCTCACTGAGCACTTTGCTCATGTATATGGAATAAACAGGAAGGGAAGGTAACGTGGTCAACCCGCAGAGCCACAAGGGGCACTGACCCATTACCTGCAAGCAGGAGGCTACAGGCTGCGCCTTCGGCACAAAAGGGCGTGGGAATCATCCACTAGGGTCCAAAAGGGGTGTAGACTGTTGTATGAGGTCCCTCTGGCTAGAAAGGTCCGAAGATGCCCAAAGGCCTGCAGCAACTACTTTTTGCCAAAAACAACCCTGCATGTGGCTGTGGGTTGTGCCAAGGCTGCAAACAGCAGTCATGCCTTGGGTAATAGGACTGAAGCTGAAAAGCTGAGGGAGGACTTCGAGATGGAGCATCAAACTGACAGTGGGCTGAACTCCGCTTTCAAACCTCACGCTACACCTAGTAAGATGCAGTCAGTTTCAATCTATCCTGATGACGTCGAAAAAGCCCTTAGAGGACTGAACCTGCACAGGACCGTCTGACCGGATGACATCTAAGCAGCGGTCCTACGCCCCCTGGCTCACATCTTGGTAGCACCCCTGGCCTACTTGTGCACTACATGGCTGTCCGATGCACAACTATCAGGAGAACCGCTGATAGCCAAAGTCGTCCCTATACACAAAGGTGGTAAGAATGAAAAGGTGCAAAATTACAAGCCGGTCAGCTTATTAACTGTGACCCTAAAAGTGACGGAAGGGCTGGCCAAGGACCCAGTGACCAGCCACTTTGCTGAAAATGAGATCATATCCAATGGGCAACAAGGGGTTGTCAAAGAAACACCCCTTTTATCCAAACTGCCTTCGTTTCTAGACGAAGTAACGGCCAGAATGGATGGAAGAGGAGGAATCGGGGTCCTCTGCTTAGACCGGTCCCTGGCAAGACCCGCCGATAAGGAGACGGAGATAGTTGAGGAATTGTGGTTGGACCCATTGCCCTTTCATGTTCAGACACCATAGCTGCTCTCCTCGAGGACTCGGCCTTAGAACGAGCAGCCGCCGTGGATGATAAGATTGTCGCTCATGTCGGCAGTGGGGCTGATCCCCTCGTCACCACGACATCGCACAATCATTGGGGTGTTGATCTGGATGAATTGCCGGAGAGGCCTCGGTGTTACGAACGTTTGAGCAATGCGTAGCCAAATTCGCAACGGATCCCGAAATCAAAAGACGATTATCCGTGATATTCTACGATACTAGATTATTAAAACAAACAATGACATAAACAAAATACAAACCTCAATAATACGATCACAAGGACTCAACAACGAGAAACCGAATAGCAGCGTGTGAGCAGACAGCACGTGCGTCACGCAGGTCCTGAACAAGGATGTGCCAAAGTAGCGCTCTGGGCGCGAACAAACAACAATTGGTCCAGAAAAACAACCAGTTCGTAAAGACAAGTCAATAGTGTATGGAAATGAGTGATGTTGGGAAAAACACTGAATCGCGAGGGAAAAAGGGGGATTTTTCACGACCGGCTGTTACACAGCCCACTAAAATCCTCCTGGATCCTTAGCAGAGTCAAAGGTTCGGTATAAAGGTACTGATTCTTCCTACCTGCCTAGGCCCTGCTGTCAGTGCGCGCGTCTAAAGCTCGTCGTCGACGTTCTACTACTGGTCGCACCTAATCCATTGGATACATAGACGTGAGGCTAATCTACATCTTCCACAAGACCAAATGACCGATGGCGGGCGTGAATGGTCACATAGACGTTGTCCTCGTAAGGGGCCGTCCGGTCCTGGATGTACGTGCTTGAGTGTGTGTGTGAGTGCGTGTGTGTGTGTGCCGGGGTTACAATGAAATCACAGATATGACTACACGTCAAAGGAGGACTTTCTGCAATGTCAACAAAAGACCGCGTGGCAAAAAAACGAGTAAATGTAGCATGTGTGTGTGACCTGAGCTCCGCTACTTCCACATATGCAAGGGGCATTCGGTAGCGTCAACAAAAGGCAAACAAAGAACACTCACATGTATGATGGGTTTACGGGATGTAGAGTGCGTCGTGCATGCGTGTATGTATCGGGATGTATAATGGAATCGCACTCATCACCACATATCGGGAAGAACCTTCTGTAATGTCAACGAAAGGACCGCGAGCACCTTAACGTGTTTGACGGAGATTGTGTGGTATATATGGTGTTTCTTTATCCACCTCGATTACCGGTGTGAAAAAGGTTTACTAGGCCTCAGGGTTATCAGCTCCTCCGTCTTCGCTCTCGAGTAGGTTAACACTGCGTATGTCACGAATGAGCACTCCGTTAGCTGTCTTCACCTTCACCGTTCTTATCATTTCGTCAATGCTTTTGATGGTTACCGTAACTACTCCCAAAGACCAAGCGCTAAAATGTGCGCGTTTGTCGGCGATCATAACCACGTCCCCAACTTTGAATGGTCTTGTTTTGGCCAGCCACTTCTGTCGAGTCTGCAAAGCCGGTAGGTACTCCCGTAGCCATCGCCTCCAGAAGGCCTTGGCCAGATAGTTCGCTTGCTTCCACTCGTGGAGGTAGCTCCCACGAAGGTTTACCGGCCCTTGGAAACCCTCGTTCGACCTTAGCGTCAATAAGTCGTTCGGGGTGAGCGCCAGGTGGGTGGGGTCGCCGTTCAGTACTGGAACCAGGGGGCGGTTGTTCAGGATTCGCTCCACCTCAGTCATGACGACGTTCAGCGTCTCGTCGTCGGGCGGCTGCTGCTCCATGATTGACAGCAATATCCGTCTGGCGGACCGGATCATGCGTTCCCATATGCCGCCTCGGTGACTGGCCTGTGGGGGGTTGAAATGCCATCGTATGCCGTAGGCCACGGTTCGATTCTGCAGTTCGTCCCTGTTTATGTTCTTGTGCCAACGCTGCAATTCCCGTTGAGCGCCCACAAAGTTCAATCCATTATCTGAGTATATATCGGCCGGTACGCCTACTCGGTTGATAAATCTTTGCAAGGCCCGTAGAAACGAATCGGTCGTCATCGAATGTGCGACTTCTAGGTGTACCGCGCGTGATTTCATGCACGTCATGATACATCCGTATCGCTTTTCTAATCTTTTCCCGCACTTGATCCACAAGGGCCCGATATAGTCCAACCCGGTGTCACTGAACGGCCACCAGCCCGTAGTCACCCTGCATTCTGGTAGTGGGGCCATAAGTTGTTTGCCTGCTGTGGCATTGCGTCTCCTGCATTGCACACACCGTCGGATTACGCGTTTTACAGTCTCTCGTCCTCTCAACAACCAAAGACGCTTTCGGATGACGCTCGTCACGTGACTTTCCCCGGCATGTCCCTCCACGGCGTGGACGTGTTGAATCATTAGCTCCACTACAGGTTGTCTCGCAGGCAGCAGTATAGGATACTTAGTGTCGAAGTTCAGTTGGGCGTTGGTCAGCCTACCATCCACCCGCAGCAGTCCGTTGATGAGTTTGGGGTTTAAACGCTTCAGCTCGCCTCTTGGAGATGGCATGTCTTCATTGGTCGGCCCCACTTCTTCCGCCCTCTTGAGTTCTCGGGCGAAAGCCTCGCGTTGTATCATTCTGAAAATGTCGTACTCTGCCGCTTGTAGCTCATCGGGACCTATCGGGCCGACCGGTATCCGACCTGAGGGCCGTAGCCCTTTCATGACTAGTAAACTTATCTTGAACGTGGTTAACCAAACTAGCGAACGAAGCGTCTTCATCCAGGAAGAAAACCTGACCAGTCGCGATAAAACGGACGACGCTTCGACGACGTTGGTTGCTATCACTACGCCTTTGATCTCCAGTTCCAATTCCGTAGGGGGTTTTAATTCGAACACGGGCCAGTCCTGTTTGGGCAATTGCAGGAAGTTCGGCCCTCTCGTCCACGTGTCCAGTTGCCTGAAGTTGTTCGCACCTCGGGAGCACAGGTTGGCCGGATTATCGCCAGACCTGACATGACTCCACTGGTGCGTGGCCGATTCATCGTGGATAATCGTGAGCCGGTTAGCAACGAAAGTACTAAACCGGCTCCGTACGTTGTTAATGTAGTAAAGTACTATCGTTGAATCCGTCCAGAAGCTCACCGACCAAATGTAGAGATCGAAACATCTCTTCACAGCTTGCACCACCCTGACTGCTAACACGGCTGCGCTGAGTTCAAGGCGTGGGATTGAGACCGACTTCAGTGGAGCAACGCGGGCTTTGGCGAACAGGATCCTCGTGGTATATTGTCCATCTCCTGCGCACCATCGTCCGTACACCACAGCTCCATAACCGACTTCGGATGCATCGGGAAAAGCATGTAGTTCTCCAGTCCGTGTCGTATGGCCAGGAGTCAAACATCGTGGGATTCTTATGTCCCCTAATTTCTTCAAGGTGTTCAGAAATTCTTCCCAGTCCAGCCGGTCCCCTCGGTCCAGTGACTGGTCCCAATCAACTTTCTTACGGCACAGCCGCTGCAGCAAGATCTTTCCGGGTAGCAGCCATGGTGAGACGAAACCGAGCGGGTCGAACAAACTTGAGACGGCAGATAGATGCCACGACGGGTTATTGGCAGCTCGGGAACGTTCAGTTCGAAAACAAAATCGTCCGTTTCCGCGTCCCATTGTATCCCTAAAGTGCGCTCGGTAGGAAGTGGAGAGCCGTCCAAATCTCTTACCCTTTCGGCCTTTTCGTGATACGGGATGACCTTCAGCACTTCTGAAGCGTTCGACATCCATTTAGTTAGATGGAAGCCGCCCTCTTCCAGCAATCTCGTCAGACCCCTGAACTGCTCTAGAGCTGATTCCACATCATCGAATGACCCAAGGTAGTCGTCGACGTAGAAGTTCCTGCTGACGCTTTCTACCACCGTCCGATGTACCAGATCGCCATGTTTGTTCGCTGATTCTCGGAGGGCGT
Source organism: Fasciola hepatica (assembly GCA_948099385.1). Lineage (NCBI taxonomy): Eukaryota > Metazoa > Platyhelminthes > Trematoda > Plagiorchiida > Fasciolidae > Fasciola > Fasciola hepatica. Next base: position 719,256 of record CANUEZ040000043.1, read on the forward strand.
AGTTGGCATAAAATGGTGACGATATGGCTCCGAAGGGGTGGACGGTCATCCTATAATTCACCACTGCGTTGTCACGGTCGCTCCCTTCCCACCACAGGAAACGCAAAGCATCTCGTTCTCCTACCAGAATCTTCACCTGATGGAACATTTCCCTAATGTCAGCAGACAAAGCCACTTTACCCACTCTGAAACGGCACAAAACATCGATCAGTGGTGTGGTCCAGTCAGGCCCCTGTAGTAGGCGATCGTTTAACGACTTGCCCTGAAACTTGGCCGCACAGTCGAAAACCACGCGCAGTTTATTGGGTTTCTTGGGGTTGATAACCGGATGGTGAGACAGATACCAGATACCCCTTTTGCTGTCGGTGTTAACAGGCACCTTTTCAACGTAACCGAGGGCCTCGTTTCGCTTCATCAAATCCGCGTATCGTTCCCACAGATTCTGGTCTCGATTGAAGCGTTCTTTTAGTCGTAGTAATCGTTGGAGAACATAACTTCTGTTGTCAGTCCACGGGTCGACCGGTGTGCGCCATGGGAGGGGAACCTCGAACTGTTTTTTGAGGCCTCTAGAGCCTTGCCGCACCGTTTGTAGAGCAAAGTGATCCTCTTGAGACAACATCGGTCTTTCGTCTCCAATGTCATGAAACTCCTTTTCATACAGCCGTTGCAGATGATACTCTATGCGGTCCGTTTCGGCGGATAAGTAATTCACGGAACCGCGTACCCCTACTGGACCGTATAACATCCATCCCAGAGCCGTGCGTACGGCATAAGGTGCCTGGCGGTCGCCCACTCTTTGATCAAGCACCCAATGCGCCTCTGGCACGTCGCATCCGATAAGGAGATCCACCTCATCATCTTCCCAGTCTACAACGGTTACATCCTGCAGGCGGGGCCATCGAGTCAAGATTGCGTTCACCGACCTTGGTGCTCGCATGGGGAGATCCGCTAACGTGAATGCCTCCGTTGGTTCAATTTCCTCATTAGTGTCTAGAGAGATGAGTTGCAGCCTTAATCTACCGGCAGTCATTACCTGTGTTCCGCCCACCGTGCTCACTGCTAACGACGTCGCACCTTTAGCCAGTTGGTGTTTGTCGGCAAACCGCTCTTTCACTAAAGTGGTGTCGGATCCACTATCAACGAAAGCCAACGCCCTGACTATCCCAGTCGGAGTCACTACTCCCACGGCCACTACGCCTGAACGTACCGGTTTACTGGCAGATTGTGAAGTTGAACAAATAACGCTGGGCTTGGCACTCGCCTCGGATATGGTTACTCTCGCCTGATGCAGCAGCCGATGGTGTCTGCCCGTGCAGCCCTCGTAATCCCATCGATTCCTTGTTCTACAGGCTGCTGCCCGGTGCGTGGTGTTCAGACAGATGAAACATGCTCCTGCCATCCTCGCCATTCCCCATCGTTCGTCTATTGTGGCGTTGCGGAACTTGGGGCATTCTGGTAGGCCATGGCTAGTACCACAGGACCTGCAATTTGGTTTCTCCGTAGCATCTCGTGAAATGACGTGTGTGTTGGTCCAAGGCTGGTACTTTGGATGTTCCCGTACAGGGGTTTGGACTTGGCTAGTACCGGGCTTGTTTGCTCGGTTGCTGTCCCGGACGAGTCGGCCGAATCTGCTGTCAGCTATCTTCGTTTGCCTGTCTAAGTATTCAGTCAGGTCTTCGAAGTTGGCTTCTCTGTCGCCTCGGCTTATCCGTTCAGCTTCTTCCGCCCACCGACCCTGTAGTTCGGGAGAGAGGTGACGGACTATGCCTTCCAAAGTGTGCATGGCGTCTAGGTCAGCCCTGTAACCTAAATGGTCGAGGGCTATTGAGCAGTTCTGCATCTTGATCACCAGGTCGGCCATGGTGTAGACGTCGCCCTTGGTTCTCTTTGCCTCTGCCATCACGCCCTCTATTAGGTTACGGGCTACTTTGAAAGGTTGGCCAAACAAGTCCCTCAGAATCTTTCTTGCCCTTGTGTAGCCTTGTTCTGGATCGAGCATGGTGCACCCGTCGATAGCTTCTCGCGCTCGGCCTCGGCAGTAGTGAGTAAGGTAAAGAAGCCTTTGCCCAGGGTCGTTTACCTTGTTTTCAACGAACGTCTCGAACTGTTTGACAAACTTGCAGTATTGCTCAGCTCGCCCGTCGAAAACCGTTAACTCCACTCTAGGCAGATCGATCGATGGTGGTTTGTAGTCGGCGACCGGCGTGGGGTTCCCTACCTTATTGCACTCTAACCTATCGGAAGTGTCGAAGTCACTGGTCTCATGCTCTCGCTGTTTCTGTTTACACTTCTCTGCTTCATGCGCCTGTAGTCTAGCCGAAAGTAACTGTTGCTCTAGTTCTAGTATTCTCAGCTTATATAAATCGACATCCTTACGATCAATATTGCTTTCAATAACACATGAGCTAGCACTGACAGGACTAGGCGATCTAGCGTTAACTAAAGAATCATATGTACCCAAAACCTCCTCAGAGACTTGCCGTATTACTTCCTGTCCGGATTCGACTGCTTTTGATCCTTTTCTTGGCATTTTGCGTGATTTTTCCTCGTTCCAAATAGATCTATTGAGTATTGTTACGAACGTTTGAGCAATGCGTAGCCAAATTCGCAACGGATCCCGAAATCAAAAGACGATTATCCGTGATATTCTACGATACTAGATTATTAAAACAAACAATGACATAAACAAAATACAAACCTCAATAATACGATCACAAGGACTCAACAACGAGAAACCGAATAGCAGCGTGTGAGCAGACAGCACGTGCGTCACGCAGGTCCTGAACAAGGATGTGCCAAAGTAGCGCTCTGGGCGCGAACAAACAACAATTGGTCCAGAAAAACAACCAGTTCGTAAAGACAAGTCAATAGTGTATGGAAATGAGTGATGTTGGGAAAAACACTGAATCGCGAGGGAAAAAAGGGGATTTTTCACGACCGGCTGTTACACTCGGCACTCACGATCCATCCAGAGCCGACCGTTCTTCAAAGGCAGAGTTTAAATCCCTACCGCGCACAGTAGACCACGTAAGCTACGACACGGATGGGCGCCCTTTACTGCCCACTTCCGCCGTGAATCCGCCTCAGGTGCTTCTTCCAGAGCAGACCACCCTACCAGCAGTTTTTATTATTCCCACCAAGTTTTCGGACCAGCCGCCCGTAGGTGCAGACAGCCTTGTTCATACAGCGCGGGGAACGCCACTGCCGGCAAGTAGAAGCGGCCGTACTCGCAGGCAGTCAGTCTCAGGTTAGCCGTTTATTTTACGTGCATGATTCGTGCGCTAACGTCAGGTTCCTAGTCGATACTGGGGCCCAAGTTTCTGTCTTGCTGGTTGATAAAGAAGAGCTGTGAGCTTCTTTGCGCCGGCCGTCCTCAGCAAATGGTTTCTCCATTTCTACCTACGGCAAGAGAGCTTGCCGTCAACCTGGGATCTCGACGACGACATCTGTGGACGTTCATCCTTGCGGACATTCCTACGGGCAAACTGAGAGTCGATTTTCTGCAGCACTACGAAATACTTATTGATTCACGTGGGCTATAACGGCTATTCCGACTGTGAGCAACGCGTGGCCAATTCAAAACGAATCCCAAAACCAAAACAAGATTGATTAGTAGTTTTTACGGTACTGGATTATCAAGTTATACGCATATAAATATATACAAACCTCAACTGTACTGCCACAACGTCTAACAACGAGGACCAGATTTCAACAAATGCCAACGTCAGGTACCACCGTCACGGCAGTCCAAGTTAGAGACAAAATTATGCCACTTCACGTGAGAAAAATATAAACAAATGTTGAAGTGTAGTGATTGATGCATGTTGTATTTGTTCCAGGATCAATGGAATAAAGAGGATAGTCTCTGTAATACAAGTATATGACAATGGCTAAGGAGGATTTCCACGCATTTACGTTACATGGGCTGCAGCTTGTCGATCCCTCATCGGACACTAAATTTGCTGGTCTCGCAGCTTGAAAAGATGCACACCGAATCACAGGCTTGTCTTCCAACATTCCTCACGATTTTTAGTCTTTATTTATTAAATTCCCCATTTTGACCAAACCATCTAAAAAGATAGATACAGTTACCGTTCGCGTGGCACATCACATTGTCATTGACGGACCACCACTGGCACCGGACAAATTGGCTTTCGCCAAATGTGAGTTTGACACTGATTTCTAAAGGTATTGTTCGTCCTTCCCACAGTCCGCGGGCCTCAACTCTGCACACGGTTTTTAAGAATGATGGCGTTAACTGACGACCATGTGGCAACTATCGCATGCTAAACTTGGGAACCCGTTACGATATCTATCCGACAAGACTGCATTTTCCAAGATCGGTTTGGTGCGAGCCTATCATCAGATCTCAGTCGCCGCTGAAGATGTTGAGAAAAACCGCTGTCACGACTCCTTTCGGTCTATTCGAGTTCCTATGCATGCCTTTTGGTTTGCAAAATGCCGCTCAGACATTCTAGAGGTTTATCGATAACATTACGCGGGACTTGGAATTTGTTCACGTCTATATCCATGACTTGCTAATTGCATCGTCGAGCGTGGACGAATATTTCCAACATTTGACGCTACTATTTCAACGTTTGTCCGAACATCAAATAGTAGTCAGTACCGATAAATATGAACTTGGCAAACCGGAACTTGTGTTCCTCGGCCACAAGATCACTCGAGAGGGTATTAATCTTTGCAAGGATAAAGTGCGCTGTATGCGAGATTACGCTGTACTGTCCTTAATCAAGAAGCTTAAGGCAATTTGGGGGTTAGTCAAATTTTATCACCGTTTTATACCCCATGCTATTAAACGTTTGCTGCCATTAGCTGATCTACTTCGTGACAATCCACGTGAGTTTTCGCTTACAGATGCTGCGCGAGTAGCGTTCTCGGAGACTGAAGAAACATGAGCTGAGTCCACGCTCCTAATGCACCCAGTTCCGTCCACCACGCTAAGAATAGCCGTGGATGCATCCGACTTTGTCATCGAAGTGGTCTTGTAACAGTCTGTTTCTGGGATTTGGCAGTCATCACAGTGTTTCTCTCGACGCCTCAGTCCTACGAAAAGAAAAATAGCGAATCGCGAATCGCTGGCTGCATATAACGCCGTTGAACAATTCCGCTATGCAGTCGAGGGTCAATATTTCATCTTCTTTGCCGACCATAAGCCTACGACCTATGCATTGCATACTAAGTCTGACCGTTACTTCCCACGAGAAGTCAGATATTTATACCATATTTCTCAGTTTACGAATGACCTGCGACACGTTAAAGGTGAGCCGACCCGCGTTTCAGATGCTTTGTCGCGTGTTCCACCTAATGTTAATAAATCCCCTGTTTTAGACATCCCTGCCAGGGCTGCAGCACAGGCACACGATACGTCATGTATGGAAGTCACCCAGTCATCGTCGCTGTAGAGCTAGTCTATCCCTCTGGCCACCAGTGCTTGGACTATACTCTGCGACATGTCTACTGGCCTACCTCGACCAGTCTTACCCTCTATATATCAGTGTCTTGTGTCCGACACTCTACATGGTCTCTCACGTCCGACTGGTAGCTGCACGACACGTCTGGCCGTCCATGAATAAAAATGTTCGTAGGTGGGCAAAACAGTGTCTACGATGTGAACGACCTAAAGTGCATAGGCACGTAGCTTCGCCTATTGGCACTCTTGCTACGCTCGATGCTCGCTTTGATCATATCCACTTAGACTGTGGGTCCATTGACTCCATCACAAGGGTATACCTATTTAATAACGTGCATCGAGAGATTTGCGAGGTGGTCCGAGACTATTCCCATCTCTATCGTCACGGCCGAACCAGTGGCTTGACATCTGACAGAACGATGGATAGCTTTATATGACTGTCCTTCCACAATCACTACCAATCGAGGGCAACAATTTGAGTCCGATCCATTCTCTTCATTAACCCACATGCTGAGCACTGAACGCAATCGAACGACAATTTACCATCCGGCACCGGGTAGCTTAGTCGAACGTTTTCACTACCAACTCAAAGCGACTCTTAAGGCCCACGGGAGCCCCGACTGGTACGACACGTTACCGCTAGTTCTGCTTGGTATCAGGACTTGTATAAAGGAAGATATCCAATGTTCCTCCGCATAACTTGTCTACGGCACGACATTACGACTGCCCGGGGAATTCTTCACGCCACGGAGTACAGATCCACTTGCCGTACAGACTTACCTTCACCGTTTGTCTACGTACATGCAAAATCTCGCTCCGGCGCAGACCAGAATGCAGCGATGACAGATTGTCCTTCCGACCGAACTCGAAACTTGTTCGCATGTATTCATTCGTGCTGATTCGGTACGAAAGCCGATACAACAGCCTTACGAAGATCCATTTCGCGTGATTTCTCGTCACTATAAGACCTTTAAGGTTGGTTGACATGATCACGTCGATACAGTTAGCATCGATCTTTTCAAAGCCGTGCAAGTTGATGATAGCGTTTCGCCCGCTAACATGAGATTTGATGGTAGCCGTGCACTACCTGTTGACGACAGTTCCGTGTCACGTCAAGGTCTGCAGTTAGAGTTGCCTGCTACGACTTCGAATGAGGCTATCATCTCACGTTCAAGTCAGCAGTCCGTTGACCCTACCACGTCCTCGAATGAGAATACTGTCTCACGTTCAAGTCAGCAACGCACGCCTATGAACCCGTTCGCGGATGAGGCTCCCGTCTCACATTCCGGTCGGAAGAACGTTTACCTAGCACGTTTTCGTGACTAGGTCAAACACGACCTCAGTCGTTGAACTTCGCAGTAATAACTCTCGTGTTTATCGTTTCGACACGATTTAACATACCCCATTAGTTACTTCTGTTTTCTAGTCAAGTCCATTGCGCCTGCCACACCAGTTTTCCGTTTCTTTTCGTTTCATGGAACCTCGCCATATGTTACACTTCGCTGTTCCCACTAAATCTGGAGAATTTTGGCACCAAAGTCTACTTTCTGGATCGACTCTATCGTTGCCTTTCCTTGCCAATGAGGAACCTACCGATTTGGCTTTCGGATATCATATTGGTTACCCGAGGCTGGATGTTATCGGTGTGCAATACCCGGATGACTATTTACGCAACCGATGTCATTGGCAACGAATCTGCTTTACGCTCGACCATCATTCTATGGTCCCTGCATACCACGGATTCTGCCCGTCAGTATCCTACAGCGCAGCCTCATTCACGTATTTTGCACGCATTCATGCGCACGAATATCGTTTGTATGCCCTCACCTCCTTGACATTTTTAAAGCTCTCCACGCTTTCTAGCGAAGGGCATCTGTAGTGGTCCCGATCATTCTGAGAAAATGACCGTTTTCTGGACAGCATTTTGGATCTGTTTTCTCTACGATCTTTTCAGACGTCTATCATCGACCTCATTGTGTTGTTCGGTTGCGTACGTTTTACTGGACTGACTTTTCCGAGGTTTCCGTCGACCTCGTTTTGAACCACTCTCCCCTTCTGTCGTTAGCCGATTGTACACGCTTGTGGTTCGCTTTCTTCACAGCCGTTGAGTTTGTTTCCTTTCGGTGTATTTCTCGTATCGGTACTGTTTTGGTACCACGATATATAGAATGCATCTTGCATCTGTGAACCGACTTGCATCTTCCTTTTTCGTCCGATAGAGGAGATAACTTTGGTATTTTACTGCCAGACAGCGTGGAAGACACGTGCACTAGCCGCCAGTGAACTTCTTCTATAGACCGTACACCTGCCACTCCACTCCCACTCGGAGGGCCTCACTACCGACCCTTCCCTTATACCAAATGCTGCCGTGTGAGTTGCATCCTTGGTTAGGGGTTAGACCTGGGCGAGGGCAAGTTTCCTACTAGTAGGGTTGCTGGGCTCCCTAAGCGAGCTAAGTCCTAACATTGTCCCCCCCAGATTAGAGATAAAGAAGAAACATTGATGGGGCTAAAACAGGACACAGAGGTGGTAGCCCTGTAAGAATCAACTGTTGCTTACTCGTGCGAGAATTTGAACGGGTACATTGGCCCCAGCCTTTAGTCTTGTGACTAGACCTGACCTGACTGAAACGAATGCGGAACCGGTGCATGTCATTGTTCTCTAGGAATACGCGCTGTGTTCAATTGAAGGTCATTTTCTGGTTATCTGCCCTTGACTTGTTCACTCGAAGGTAATTTTGTCTATTCATGCCCATCGTTAAGTGCGAATCGGTTTTCTTCGCCCCAATTAAGTTTCACAATTTTTATGTTGTTTTATATGGTAACGTGTCAATTCCTGAAGAGCAGAGCATTTTCGCCAAAAATATGTGCGTTTTTTACCAGCAGTAGGCGTTATCGCAGTCATTCGCGACCACTTCATCCCCACTTTCGTGAATGTTTCATCTCTGATTTTTTACCTCAGAAGCTCGTGATAATTCGACGAGTCTAACCTAACGCTCGCAACGCAATAGAGTTCAGTAAATCAATATTCGATCAGTTTAGGTGGCTCTCATATAAATTAGCGGATACTACTGTGTTTTCTATTGGAGTCGAGGGATTCGATGTGATTGTATTTTTACTCTATGAGTAACTTGATTTCTCCATAAATTTTGCGCTTAAAGTAAAATTGGCAACAAATAATTATATATTGCAGCACCTAGCGTTTCTGGTCGTAGGCGCGACCTGACAGTTGTAGGTCTGCAGTTTACCAACCGAAAAAGAAGTTCATATTTTGAACTAGTGCGACAATAGTATTGACGACAATAAATTCTCTTTTCCTTATCACTAATTGGTGGACCATTTCAGGGAGGAAAGATGCAGCCAATCGGCTTCTTTCAATTGGATAGGAAACATACGAAATTGGGGAAAAAAATCCAAACATGACACAGAGTTGATGCTTCCTCTGAGGTACGCATTTTCAGGACGAGTGGTGGAATACCGTCCGGACCAGGTGATTTACTTTGGGCGAGCGATCGTAAGGTCTAGCGAGCCTTTTTGGTTGTGATAAGCTAAATAAAAAGACGGTTAGTAAGATTGGTTGAAGGCGGAAGAATATGAGTTGAGCGGAATGAAATCGGAAGCAAACCGGGAGGCAAAAGGTTCGCATTTCTCATAGAGCCAGAGAAGTTAGAGATAGGGGAAAAATGGTGGGGAAAGATTACAGGAAACGGCTTTGGCGAGAGACCGAAATAATCAGTGGCCGGTAACAGAAAAAGCTAAATGTTTGGTCTTGTAGCTATTTAAATGATCATTAGCTTTCGGAATGGAAGGCGAGCATTTATTCCGGGTCTGCATGAAGAGGCGACGAGATTAGGGAGTTGTGAAGTAGCGCCACCGTATGAATGCTCAGTTTTCCAAGCACACAGCGGTACTGCGGACTTGAGTAAAATGAACGGTATGATTTGTATTTTTGCGTAGAATTGAGTCATTTTTGACGGATAGCTCTCAGACTACGGCACAAGGCTCCTAAACTACGAAAACTGCTGCGTTGGACGTATTCGACTTGCAGACCGACATTCAAAAGGCATATAAATCGCTCGATAGATTACCGGCCCCCAAAATGTGAACTTCCTGTTCTCTGACTGGTAGCACTTTTTTGTGCGTAGGATAGAAGTGTCAACCCGAACAAAAGCCGAATGACTTCGGGAACGCCGCCTCGTATCTCATTCCAAAGATTCTCCACGAATGGTTTTTCTACAGGTGCAACTCATACCACGGCGTCCCCGGGAAGCATCATACTTTGCTATCACAACGGAAAACACGAAAACACCTAGTCCACCTGCTGGAATACGAGTATATTCCTGGACATCAGCAACTCAGAGGTAGCGCTACAACACAAGTAGCCACCCACCAAGCTGATAAAGCATCACTTAATTAATACACAACCTGAAGGACTACAGTATAACATCACATCAGAGCTATATAGATTGTTTCTCCCGAAACTGTCTGAGTCCCATCCACACCCTATCGTACCCAGTCCAAGAAGAAGCGCAATTCCTAACGGACTGCAAAACTTCAGTCTTACTCTCTCTTCCAACGGGAAGTCATGAAACTGTGAACAAAACCCACCACGGGATTAGTCTACTCGACGTGGCTGCGAAGATATCGTCCGCGCACACTTTCGTTGTGGTACAGGATGCGTGGACCAAATATGTACTTTTTATAAAATATTAAAACGTTGCCACAGGTTTCAAAAACCGACCGCAGCTTGATTAACTGGTTTTCATATCGCCTTGTACTCAGTCGACAGAGACCCATTATGGACCATACTACAAGCGAAGGGAATGCCCGTGAAGTCTGCCAGTCTCATCAGATAATACCATGCTAATACGCTTGCGCGAATACGCATCTACGGAGAAGAATCCAGTAATGTAGATGAGCATTGGGCTCATATCAAACAGGCGATGCACATGGCAGCAGGTTTCACCCGTGGTCCTAGATCCGATGTCCATCAAAGATACTGGACCTCGCAAGAGTCGCCGAGTATAAGGAAGCAAAAACGTCATCTCTCGAACCGTAAGGAGATGAATAAGATGCAGATAAAGGTGCAAAGGCAATTTACGAAAAGCCTTACGAAGGATCGCGAAAATCGGTGGGTCAAGGTAGCCGAAGAAATGGAAATAGCAGCTGCTTCAGGTAACAGTCAGAGACTGCTCACACTTATTCGTGACACCGGTGGACGGCGCATCCAGGTCAGTGAAACGATATGCGATAGAAATGAAGAGCCTATCCATGCCAAACAGCAAAGGCTGGACCGTTGGGCCGAATACTTCAAGGAGCAGTTTAGCTGGCCGCGTGCTAATGTAGTTACTACGGCGTCAACAACTGTGATTCCTTGGGTTGTATCACTTGAGCCCCCATCGGAAGTAGAAGCACAGTCATGTATTCGATCACCAAAGCGAGGTAAAGTGGCAGGTCCCGACGAACTTCCCACAGTTCTTTTCAAAATGGGTGGGAATGTTTTGATAAAATCACTTACCGATTTGCTCCGTGACATTTGGAACGCGAGGCGTATTCCCTTAATATGGAGTGAGTCGTTGATTGTTCCCATCTTCAAGAAGGGAATACGCAATGACTGTGGTAATCATCGTGGGATTAGCTTAATTCCGATAGTTGTCAAAGTATTAGCCTCAATTCTACAGCACCATCTCACACCGGCTCGCGAGAGGAATGCCCGCGAAGAACAGGCTGGATTCCGCCCAAGTCGAGGATACATTGACCAGATTTTTACTTTTCGCCGACTACTTGAAACGCGTCACACGCACCGCCGACCGACAATAATGCTTTTCTTGGACTTGAAAGGCACCCTCGATTCAGCTGATCGAACAGCGCTTTTCAGTGTTCTTCATCGAAAATGTATGCCTCAGAAGTTCGTAAACCTACTGAGGTCACTACACTCTCATACTTTTGGCCGCGTAAGGGTTTACGGTGAACTATCCAGTCCATTTGAAACGACCAGTGGTGGTCGACAGGGATGTCCCATGTCTCCATTCCTGTTCAACTTCGTCATGGACGAAATAATGGAGAATGGACTACAAAATCTTCAGGATATAGGCGTCGAACTAGGAAATAGTGGAAAGCTGTGTGACCTAGATTACACAGACGACGTTGTCTGCTTGTTCAAACCTACGGAACATGTTCAACGTGCACTAGATAGACTTGGGAGAGTTGTAGCTCCATTCGGCATGCGCTTTGCACCTTCAAAGTGCAAGGTGATGTTACAAGACTGGACATCAACGATTCCGAGCTTGATGCTCGATGGGGAGGTGCTGTCAGTTGTCGACCACTTCACCTACCTCGGCAGCAGTGTGATGACGGGTGGGAGTACTGTAGTAGAGGTGAACACGCGGATATCCAAGGCTCGAGCGGCGTTCGCTGGACTGAAGCACTTGTGGCGTCGATCTGATATTTCACTGAAGTTGGAAGCTCGTGTATACTGTGCCGCAGTGCGTTCAGTTTTGTTGGAGTCTGCGTGCTGAAGATATTCGTCGTCTTGGGGTTTTCGACCACCGATGTTTATGTAGTATCGCTAAGATCGGGTGGATTAGCCGAGTAAGCAATGCTGAGGTCAGAAATCGAGTATCGGGTACAAATTCGGAGAATGTTTTGTCACAGCGTATCCAACTTAGTGGACTTCGTTGGTTGGGGCACGTGTTACGTATGTCAAACACACGTCTACCGTACCGTATCCTATTCTCCGTTCCTCCTAGGGAGTGGAAGATACCATATGGAGGTCAACAGATGATGTGGCAGCGAGGAATGAGGAAATGTACAGCAGACTTAGGAAAAGTAGGTGCTTCACGTCTTCGTGGTTGGGGTCCAAAAGATCCATCTACCAGTTGGCTGGAGACACTGAAGGATATGGCTGCGAATCGCGAACAGTGGCGATCGTGTCACTTTCTATCGAATCAGAATGACTGATCAGTGTGCGTTTGTACAGCTAGACTGTGTATTCCGTGTGTTGGCTACTAGGGCATTCTTTCCTTTTCCCACCCATGTTGGTCCACTCCTTATCCATCTTGTATATTCATACTTTCTAATTCAGCGTGCAACATGGTGAGAAAGGCAGTGGTCAGTGGGGCTTGCCCTACTGTTTAACGCTGTACGATGATGATGATGATGATGATGAATCCAGTAAATTCTCTGTCAGTCCCGGTTTTTAACAAGGCTGTTCATTGTTACCAATATGGCTCAATCACACCGACTGGATAATGCGTCAGGTGCTTTTCTTTCCAATTTGGATTTGGCGGCAACGTTTTCTCAGAACTTCATCCGTTACTTTTGTTTTGTTGTTAACCTTTGTGAATCACTTGGCAGCATCATATGCTACTGAGCGACCATTCCACTCTTAATTTCTGCCTTTGATGTGTTCTATATTCCCTCAGTAGGGTAAAGAGCCGCTTAATAAGAAGCCAGTCGTAGAATTTTCACTAATATGTAGTCTCATTTGATCACTGACATCATTTGTGGTGCATTGTCCATGATCAAAGCGTAGCGCTTTAGACTGTCAAGACCGATTCGATTCAGAAACTCTTTAAACCACTGTATGCAAAATTCACTAGTGTAGCTGCCTCTTAACGGTATACTGTAACAGCCCCCCCCCAAAGTCTATTGCTCCAGGGGTTTGCAAGTACAGTTTCCTACTGTTAGAAATCCGAGACTCACGGGTTCCGTGGATGGCTCGACCTCGACTTGTACACTCCGATGTTATATGTTCACTAGAATCTAATTTGAATCGTCTGGAGTGTGAATGGATACTCTTCATTGAAGAGCCCACAAATGAATCACAACTGTGATTTCTCATAGTTATTCGTGTCTGGGTCACTGCTAACAAGTATGAAGACGAGTGGGCAGAGGAGTACCGGGTACGCATACCTGATGAGCGGCAACAACCGCGAAACCGGTCGTGTGCTTCTAGGGAAATTTTGTCCACACGTTAACATACTACTTACTATCAATATGAGCGCTTGCACATGCAGCCTCGTTGTTCGTTAGGTTAGCAGTGACCCAGACACGAATAACTATGAGAAATCACAGTTGTGATTCATTTGTGGGCTCTTCAATGAAGAGTATCCATTCACACTCCAGACGATTCAAATTATATATATATATATATATATATATATATATATATATATATATATATATATATATATATATATATATATATGTATATATATATATATTCACCGTTAACACGGTACAAAGTACAAAGGCGTCGTGCCATGCAAAACATGAAACAGAAAAATAAACGTGGATTCACAGGGGAAATCTGTTCGAAGTTAGAACATAATTTGCCACAACATAACCACCACGAGGCATGACTTCGAGCTAGCACTTTGGTACACACGGTGCCGTGTCATGGCTTGGCCTCCACTTTGCCATTTCCACTCCAAGCAAGCATGTGGGCTGAATACTACCCGGTTGCCAGGACCGAAGTAGAGGGTTGACTTAAGGGGTCCAACCCCGAGCCTTTGACCAGAACGTCTTACCTACAAGGCTGCAGGACGATATGAGAGTGTCGTAGCCCCCTGGGAGCCGGTGACTGATTGCTCAGTTCATACGCTCTTTGGATGGGGCCGGGTATCCTGGGTGCCCAGTACGCTCCTCCGCCACAGATGCCGATGAGCAATGTTGTGTGCTTCATACGCCATTCGTGGTTGGTTTCGAATCAGGGTTAAGTAGTCAACCCGATGAAGAACGCTGGGCATTCGTTTCCGTCCTTTCGTTTTAGTGGGAATTGCTCCGCCACGAGAAGGTAGGGAGTAGGACTTCCTCGACAAAGGTTGTTTGGCGAGCACGATCACTAGGGAGCGTTTCGCGGGACATTCAGGACGAGTAGCCATCTCGGAGCCTGGGACACTCACCCCCGACCAGACTGAAGCATCTGGAAGCGTGCGTGCAATAGGAGTGCACTCCATGGCCTTAAAGGCCCGCGGCACTGCCAAGGTTACCTGGTCGTGTGACTTAGAAAGGAGTACCACTAGACCAGGTTTGATAATCAGCCGGGTGACATCTGATTATTGCCAACTACAGAAATAACCGCCAGTGGCGGTATTCGAATCTCTGACCATCGAGGTAGTTGTGAATGCACTAAAGCACTCGACCAATTCCGGTAAACTGACTCATGTTACGCAGACGATTATATGCTTCTGAGCAAAGATCCAAGTAAGTTTCAGTTTTCTAGACGATAGTGTCAATGTCTGGGATGGTTTTCACCATCAATCTGCAAAATTCCGATTAAGGACTGGATGGCCCAAACCAGACCTTGTCACAGCGGGGGAAGCAATAGCTGACATAAATAGGTTTAGTCACCTGCTCAGTTACATCTCGCCAGGCTGTTTACTATATGCTTGTGCACGAGTGCAGTAGAAGAGGTACACTTATAGTCATAAAGGCCCACTGCACTATGAAGGATAACCGGCAACCAAACTCTGAGGCTTGGAGTGGTGAACAACAAGAGGTCCCAATAGATCAGATGTGGTAACAAGCCGGACGACAGTTGGGATTACGGTCTTCCACAAAAGCGACCGGTGGTGGCGGGGATTCGAACCTCCGACCTTCAACGTGGTAATCAGACGATCTAGGTCACTCGACCACCACCTGTGGTCATATATAGGAAGAATTGTCGTTGCGTAACCAGGGCGCCCGTTTGGCTTTCGTCATCATCATCGCACGGCGTTAAACAGTAGGGCAACCCCCAATGACTACTGTCTTTCACACCATCTTTCACGTTGAATTAGAAAGTATGAGTAACAAGCTAGACAAGGAGTGGACCTACACAGGTGGGGAAAGGAAAGAGCACCCTAGTAGCCAACACACGGAATACACAATGTAACTGTACAAACGCACATTGATCAATAATTCGGATTTGATAGGAAGTGACAACATAATCACCACTGCTCACAGTTCGCCGTAACATCCTTCAGTGTCTCCAGCCAACTGGTTGAGAGATCTTTTGGACCCCAACAACGAAGGCGTGAGACACCCAATTTTCCAAAGTTGGCCGTACATTTCCTCATTCCTCGCTGCCAAGTCATCTGTTGATCTCCACATGGACTCTTCCACTCCCTAGGAGGGACGGAAAACAAGACGCGGGTTGGTAGACGTGTGTTTGCTGTACGTAACACGTGCCCCCATCAACAAACTCTACTAATCTGTATATACTGTAATAGAACATTGTCTGAACTAGTACTCAATACTCTATTCCTGACCTTAACATTGCTTAGTCGATCATTCCATCCAATCCATCAATCCATCGATGGTCAGAAATCTCAAGACGACGATAATCTTCAGCACGCAGACTCCAACAAAACTGAACGCACTGCGGCACAGTATACACGAGCTTCCAACTTCAATGAAATATCAGATCGACGCCACAAGTGCTTCAGTCCAGCGAACGCCGCTCGAGCCTTGGATATCCGCGTGTTCACCTCTACTACAGTACTCCCACCCGTCATCACACTGCTGCCGAGGTAGGTGAAGTGGTCGACAACTGACAGCACCTCCCCATCGAGCATCAAGCTCGGAATCGTTGATGTCCAGTCTTGTAACATCACCTTGCACTTTGAAGGTGCAAAGCGCATGCCGAATGGAGCTACAACTCTCCCAAGTCTATCTAGTGCACGTTGAACATGTTCCGTAGGTTTGAACAAGCAGACAACGTCGTCTGTGTAATCTAGGTCACACAGCTTTCCACTATTTCCTAGTTCGACGCCTATATCCTGAAGATTTTGTAGTCCATTCTCCATTATTTCGTCCATGACGAAGTTGAACAGGAATGGAGACATGGGACATCCCTGTCGACCACCACTGGTCGTTTCAAATGGACTGGATAGTTCACCGTAAACCCTTACGCGGCCAAAAGTATGAGAGTGTAGTGACCTCAGTAGATTCATGAACTTCTGAGGCATGCCTTTTCGGTGAATAGGACTGAATGGCGCTGTTCGGTCAACTGAATCGACGGCGCCTTTCAAATCGAGGAAAACCATTATTGTCGGTCGACGGTTTGCGTGATGCGTTTCAATTATTTGAAGAAAATTAAAACTCTGGTCGATGCAACGTCGACCTGGGCGGAATCCGGTCTGTTGTTCGCAGGTGCTCCTCTCGCGAGCCGGTGTAAGACGACGCAGGAAAATGGAGGCTAATACCTTGGTGACTGTCGGAACTAAGCTAATCCCACGATTATTGCTACAGTCATTTCGTATTCCCTTCTTGAAGATGGGTATAACCAATGACTCACCCCATAATAGTGGGACACGTTCCTCCTTCCAAACGTCACGGACCAAGATGGTAAGTGGTTTTATCGACACACCACCACCCACTTTGAAAAGAGCTGTAGGGAGTTCGTCAGGACCGGGCGCTTTACTCATCAAATGCATGACTTCACTTCCACTTTCGATGGGGCCCAAGTGGTGCTCCCCAAGGAATCACAGTTGTTGACGCCGTAGTAACTACATTAGCACGCGGCCAGCTAAACTGCTCCTTGAAGTATTCGGCCCAACGGTCCAGCCTTTGCTGTTTGGCATGGATAGACTCCTCATTTCTATCGCATATCGTTTCACTGACCGGGATTCGCCGTCCATCGGTGTCGCGAATAAGTTTGAGCAGTCTTTGACTATTACCTGAAGCAGCTGCTATTTCCATTTCATCGGCTATCTTGACCCACCAATTTTCGCTATCATTCTTAAGGCTTTTCGTAACTTGCTTTTGTAGATGTCTTCGTATCTTGTTCATCTCGTTACAGTTTGAGAGCTGACGTTTTTGCCCCATAAGTTCGACCGACTCTTAGGAAATGCAGTGTCTTTGGTGGACATCGGATCTAGGACCACGGGTGAAACCTGCTGTCATGTGCATCGCCTGTTGGATATGAGCCCAATGCTCATTTACACTACTATTCGTCGTAGGTCTTAGTTCATGTACTAATTTCTGTTCACAACTGGTGCAAACTTCTGGATCAGACAAATGTTTTACGGCCAACCGTGTTTGCGGTTTGCGTCGATGACCATGGAACTGGAGCGATAATCGCAATAAAACGAATGCATGGTCCGACTCTACGTACGTGGACCAGTAGGATCAACAATTCTGAACAGAACTGCGCCATCGTTAGCTTATTGCGATATGATCAATCTGACTGAAATTACCTGTAGCATTAGAGGGCTATGTGGCCGTGCGACGCGAGGTGTGTCGGAAATTCGTACTAGACAGTAATAACCGATTGTCTGCACAAAACTGGAGAAGCCTATCCCCGTTATCTGTGCGCTGAGCGGGTAAGGCAAAACGCCCACCTAAACAAGCTTCTGACGCACTAAGTTTGCCAACTTGTGTAATAAAATCACCAGCTAGCACTACAATGTCAGAACCTTTGCTCCTGCGAACGAGAGTGATGAGTTCATCGTAGAACTCATCGTTCTGCGTGCCAGAGCTGCAGTCTGTTGGGGCGTATACCGAGATCACAAAGGAACTGCGTTTAACATAGCTATCCTTTCGAGCGCCAACCGACCCCTGGAATCTTCCAGCTCATAAACGACTATTAACCGGGATCCAGTCTAAAAGGACAGACTCAGCCTTGTCATTTAAGACTATTCCTACACCACGTTGACCCGCAGCTCGAGCTACTTCGTCCCCTGAAGTGCGCAGGAAATACCTCAGTGAGATACCAGGTGCAGTTAGTTGAATCACACTGCTCGAATTCTGGATACGCGTTTCACTTACGCAGCAGACATGACTCTTCAGAGAATCTATTGTGAGGGTTAGGCACGCCTGTTGACCGGCCTGCATGAGAGTACACACGTTAAAGGAGGCTGACGAGGCTTGAGAAAATGTGAGTTGCCAGACAGAGGATTATTCATGACACTATTTGACAATGGACCGTTGCGAGTGTCAAGTGTGTCATCAATGGGAACATAATGGGTGGATAGAGGGGGCGAAGAGAGGTGGCTGGGGACAGAGGACAAAGGTTAAGTAAAAGATGGAACTCTGGGCAGTAGCACACTTATCACAACCCACCCCACTCGATGTCATGGACGGCGCGGTCCTGATCGTCCTGCACGACGACCGATGCGGTATTTGATTTTGTGTGGTCGTAAAGTTTATGTTAGTTGCCGTACGGGTACTGCTAGGGTGTTGAGCTGCAAAGCAGGAGAACGATTAGGGTTCTCAACCAGAGCCTTTAGTTCTGACGAGAATCTGTCTTCAAGGCTGCGGGGTGGCTTAGTGGAAGCCCATTTGCTTGGATCAGTTATCCTTCCAATGATTTTACTGACTGTGTCTCCAGCTCAGATCGACCCCCAATCCGGAGGACCAGGAGATTGGACTTCGTCTGGCCTCTATTTATTGACCTGTCAGTGATGATTGCATCTCCGGCTTAAGGAAGCCATCCTGTATTGCTCTTGGGGTCATAGAAAAACGCAAGTCATCACACCACGTCAAGATGCAGTCTTGTCGTGAATCTGAGTCACATTTGGCATTGATGTGTCATTCCGGGGTCGAATATATTCTGCGGTAGTTAGTTCCATCCTTTTATATGACTTAGAAATATGGCCGATACGGCTGAAATGTACGGCTAGCCGTCGGTGTTTGAACATCTGTCTTCGCAGTATAACTGGAACATGTTGAGAATCACAAGTCAGTTCCTGGTTCGGGCACTTGACCTTAAAAACTGATGGGGTTGGTTCGTGTTTCACGGATGCCCACACAGGCATTGCAGGGCAGGTCGTGTTTGGAGGGTGGTTCGATTTGATCAGTCTAGGACAACAAAAGGTACGTTGTACGTTTTGGTCTTCTCGGTTGTTGTCCGCAAAATCTAACTAACAGGTGGTTGGAGACATTAGGCCACATAGCTGTTCTGATCCGTCGCGGTAGTACTGGGACTAAGACTACTCTACCTTCGAACCACCTCGTTTTATTATACAAAAACAAGCTGTTTATATGGGGGTATATGGGGTGACTGAGAGTGGTAGCACCTCTGAGTTGGTAGTTTGTCATATTCCTTCAGATATCTTCCACCCCCTTGGTCTCTATCGGTTACTAAACTCTTTCACTTGACTCCACGAACCTGAGGCATGCATCGGCGGCCAAACCCCGGCAAACCGTTGGACGAACTTCTCAAACCAGGTTAGTGGGTAGTCGAGTCCTAAAAACCTCAGTGAGGTGGCGCTCTGCATGCGAAGACAGTTGTTCCTGAATGGGCGGGCGAGGTCTACTGCTGGATCCGACGGCCAAACGAGAAAACTGTCCCACCAACAGAGTTGTATGGACCCCTGGGTCATAGTTACTTCTACTGAATGGCGAACGAGCTCCTAGAGAGCTACCGGCAACCATTCACAGTGGATATGTTGGGCGTCCCGTATTGGTAGACCACCATCAAAAACTCATATGAACCACTTGGTCAGTCACTGGCTCCCAGTGCATTGGTCCAGAGCTCTTCCCATAACCGGGTCTTCTTACTGGCTTCCTTGGTTACGTCCCCGATAGGCTGATTTCGTCCTGGTCGGGTAAAATAATTGCTGGCAGTTCGTCGGTTGACTCCATTGATTTCAGTTAAAACAGTGGTTAGGCGTTAATTGGTTGGTTCCGCACAGTTCGGTGAGAGCGACTGTTGGTGGCTGATTGGATGATTTCGTTCCGTTTCGTCACACATTGACTGGACTATCGACCCACTTCACTGGCCTGAGACGTGCCACCGATTTTGGGCGAATAGTGACGTACTATCTGCTTACGGAGCTAGGCTGTCTATCGATGCGTCAGCCAATACCCTCACAATGGCTACTCGTCCCAAGTCACATATTTGGACCTTCTTGGATATAAGAATTTTTACATAGGTCCTAAATACTGTGCTTCCTGCACCTCGTCCTCCAACCACGTTCAATGAAAGTATCGTTTAATTTTCTTTTTTACTTTACTATATTCGAACCGGCTATGGTGAACCAGCCCAAAATGTTTTGCCTGCAGTGCTCTCTGAATAATTAGTTTAAGGTGTTCGTTATTGCTTAGTTATTCACTTCTACAACTTTTTGTCGCGAAGAATACACCCGGGATGTCTTCTGTAGCAGAGGGCGTACAGAAAAATAATAGCACTCTGTTATTTCTCGCCGTACTTTTTTCGGGTTAATTTTGACTCTACCCGCTCTTGATCTTTTTCAGATGCGTTTCGTACTCGGACTTCTGTTGTCACTTTTGTGTGTTCATGGTAAGTCCTTAGTGCCACCAAATACTAGATGAAATTCGAGTAGATCAAACGAAAACGCTGGAATGAGTTTTCCGTTACTCTCATGAACCAACTGTTATTTATGATAGACACTAGGATGGAAGGAGATCCGTGGATACCTTGATCTCTCAATTGACTTAGCTAGGACAGAAACTTCTAGTTTACCACATCCGGTTCATATGCCGCGGTCATGAAAACGAGTGGAGTTATTGAGGCAAGTTTTGTTAATGAAACAACAGTTGGGCAAACCTCTTACGGGCCAGCGTTAGTTGGCACGAAGGTAATAACTAAAAACTGGGTTGATAGTGCTCCGGGTTTCCTAAAAGTCAGGAGGATCTCCGTCTATTGCCCAGACGTTTCCCATTATTTTCAGCAAATCCGCAGAATCAGACACCTCGCAAAAAGAAAATATCTCGATTTGTCGGAAACTTTCATTTTGTGAAAGCTTCTCAACAGTTCGATATTACTTAGTCGGCACAGGGATCAGCTACTGTTGTGGGATAGAACTATGCGATTGTTGAGGAAGTACAAGAGATTAAGTTCAAACAGAGAAGGAACGAAAGGCTTAGTATGTTAGACTTTAGTCATCTGAAGCTTGAAGTATGCTACAGTGAAAACGAGAGCAGCGTGTCAAACTTATAAATACACAATGAATGAAAACAACAAAACAACATTCGCCTTCAGTTAAATGGTTCTCGTGATATCCACAGCGGAGGAAAAAATAGACCGATCGCTGATATGTTCAGTGTATTACACCTCTCTCTCTCTCGTGAATGCGTTACATGTTACTGTGTTACTGTCTTCGGTGCTTTCACTCGTATGCGTCTTTGTGTCAGTTTGTGGGCTCTTATGAGGAGAGGTAGGAGGTGTCTCAATGAGTTTTGCTGTCTTTGGAACTGTTGGACTAACTGCTCACCTGCTTCTACACTCGCTGGTACCAAATGCCGAAGCGATGCAGTTTCTTCGCGTCCCTCTGGGAGACGCGCATGCAGTCAATAAGTTCGACTTCCCCTGCCAATAGATCGTACTTGAACTGGCATATGTTTTTTCGTAGTAAAACGGGTTAAGTTGAAAGTAGCCAACTTAGCAGTGAAATACCAGTAGATGATCTTCTGTTATGGTTCAAAAGTTATTCGTGCATTGTGGCGTTGGTTGCTATGCCCAGCAGAGATCTGGTTGAGCGCAAAAGATTCTGTAGTACAGTCTTCCAGTTGTTGAGGTCCAGTCCTCTGGACCGTAGAGTTAACTGGACAACCTTCCATAGTTTTCCTTTCATACGTTTCACTTAGCCATTGCACTGTGGGCTATACGCTGTTGTTCTTCTGGTTGAAATGCCTTTGTTATGGTGAAGCCACTTCAATTTGTTTGACGTGAAGACTGTGCCTCTATCTAAGTGAATAAAAGCTGGCATTCCGAAGATGAAAACGAGGTTCACGAGACATTTTCTCACAGTTTCTGTATTCATATTAGAGCGTGGATAAGCAAATGATAGACGAGAACATTGGTCAATAATAGTTAGAATGTATTTGTTGTGAGTGTGTGAAGTAAGTGGGGCCTTGACAACAACACTTAGTCTTTCAAATGGCTGACTGGCCTGTAATAATCGGAAATTCGCCCAAGAACTAGTGCTGTCGCAACGAACTTTGTAGTCGTCCCGTCCCGAACTAAACGCACTAAAGGAGTGAGAAGATCGGTTGAATTGGAATGCAATTTGAAATTGTACTCCGCGCAATTGTTATATACAATCATTCAAAGATGTAATAAAAAAGCACAAAGTAATGCTATAAACAGTTATCACATCCGCTACAGCCTGAATAAAGTCCAGATCTTCTCTGATTTATCTGTATTTTATGGAACAATCCTTAAGATCTTCGAACTTGTACTATTGGATTGGTAAAAGATGCATCGGAATTGCTGTCTTCTGGAATAGACTGAGAAACATAAGAATTAGGACATACTGATATGGTATCAAAAGTAGGCATGTTAAAAGCAGTTTGGTCTGAGTGCCAACGATGTACAGAACCATCATTCAAATCAAGAATCTTACACAATTTTTTGCCCATTTGATTGAGAACAATACTACGGGAAGATCGCAGTCCATTTCTCCGATAATAAACAACCCAAGCTGTTTCCAAACTGAGCTAAGTCGTTCGCAGTACTGTTCTTAAACAGCTTGGTTGGAATCTCTCCAGTCGTCAAGTGGGCGGGAATGATGAACACTCCTGTCGAGTTCGTCAAACGTATTGACATGCACAGATGCAATTGTACTCTTCAAAGTACGAACAAGATTTTCAGCTATCCTATTGGATTTGGAATGCTGAGGTGGAGTTAGCATACGGTGACAATCCAACAATTTTAGCCAGTCAGTCACTTTCTTCGCCACGGAATGGCTTCCATTGCCAGCGAAAATTGCACACAGAGCATTTCGACAGAACGTTTCACATAGGGCTGTAATTGTGAAATAAGCATTAGGATTAGTGGAATATACTTACGGCCAACGGGAAGAATCAGCAGTAACCAGAGCATAGTACCTGCCTAGAAATGGACCACAATAGTCAGCGTGAACACATCACGAGGGCTCTGAAGACATAACCATGGCGTCCATTTCGATGGTTGTTTGTGACGTTTATGCAAACAGTCATCGTAGGTTTTGGCAGTATGGCATAAATCGTCATTCATTTCTGGCCACCAACAAGCTAAACGGGCAAGAGATTTCATTTTTGCAATATCCAGATTTCCGGAATGCAAATCTCGCAAACCGCAGCTCGTAATATAGGAAGCACAATGATGCTCTAGTTGTAGCACAAGATACTGTCACACATTACTGAAATTTCTTCGCGTGGTTTATGGAACTTGAGAAATCCACACCGAACATCTTCTCGCCATCCATGTCGAACACCAGATATGATAGCATGGTAGTACTTCTTGGTTTCACGAACACGATCTGGCCGACTAATAGGTAGCGGCTGTATGAACAAGCAGTCAGTAGTGGAGGTTTTTTCAGAAATGGCGTAGCGAGAAAAGTAGTTCGCATGTGAGGTAGATTGTGATTAGCGATGCTGGATGTTATGAGAATACGCTGATAAAACAGCACTTCAGCGTTGAACCATGGCTGCCGACAATTTAGCTAAGGACCATTGTGAATTATAGATGAATTTCAGTGCTTTCCGGTCAGTAGCAATGGTAAAGTAAGAACCAAACCAATGCTTGTGCAAACAAGTAACGGCCCAATAAACAGACAATGCTTCACGTTGATTTTGTGAATATCCGCCTTCAGTGGCACTGAGTCGGCGAGAAATGTATAAAACTGCGTTACCCTCTCGTTCTAACACGGCCTCGATACCGGTAGGAGATGCATCTATAAAAACAGCCAAAGATACACGTGGGGATGAGGTGTGAATTGCGGTGTAAGTAGACAAAAACGTTAATAATCCACTTGTCCAGGCACTAAAGATCATTGGAACGTCTGTTTGGAGAAAAGATTGCATAAAGATTCAATTCTAATAGAGAAATTGGGGATTAATCTAGAGTTATGCTGAAGAGAACTCAGTAGAGAACATAACTTGAAAAATGATTTGGGAGAAAGTGCATTGGATAACGGAGCAAAACGATTTGGGGTCAGGACAAAAGCCGTGAGCATCGACCAAATAATACAAACAAGAGAATTCAGAAGTAGAGAAAACATTTATCGAGGTTGATTGCTACATTGCGTAAGAGAAGTTTGCCAAACATCGTCATCATCATCGTACAGCGTGAAACAGCAGCGCAAGCCCCGCTGACTGCTTCTTTTCTCACCACGTTTCACGTGGAAAAAAGAGTGAATATACAAGATGGATAAGGAGCGTACCTACAGAAGTTGGAAAAAGTAAGAATGCCCTAGTAGCCAACACACGGAATACACAATGTAACTGTACAATCGCACATTGATCAATCTTTCATCTGTTGACCTCCACATAGTTTATTCCACTCCCTAGGAGGGACGGAAAACAAGACGCGGGTTGGTAGACGTGTGTTTGCTGTACGTAACACGTGCCCCCATCAACAAACTCTACTGATCTGTATATACTGTAATAGAACATTGTCTGAACTAGTACTCAATACTCTATTCCTGACCTTAACATTGCTTAGTCGATCATTCCATCCAATCCATCAATCCATCGATGGTCAGAAATCTCAAGACGACGATAATCTTCAGCACGCAGACTCCAACAAAACTGAACGCACTGCGGCACAGTATACACGAGCTTCCAACTTCAATGAAATATCAGATCGACGCCACAAGTGCTTCAGTCCAGCGAACGCCGCTCGAGCCTTGGATATCCGCGTGTTCACCTCTACTACAGTACTCCCACCCGTCATCACACTGCTGCCGAGGTAGGTGAAGTGGTCGACAACTGACAGCACCTCCCCATCGAGCATCAAGCTCGGAATCGTTGATGTCCAGTCTTGTAACATCACCTTGCACTTTGAAGGTGCAAAGCGCATGCCGAATGGAGCTACAACTCTCCCAAGTCTATCTAGTGCACGTTGAACATGTTCCGTAGGTTTGAACAAGCAGACAACGTCGTCTGTGTAATCTAGGTCACACAGCTTTCCACTATTTCCTAGTTCGACGCCTATATCCTGAAGATTTTGTAGTCCAT
Organism: Fasciola hepatica; assembly: GCA_948099385.1. Taxonomy (NCBI): domain Eukaryota; kingdom Metazoa; phylum Platyhelminthes; class Trematoda; order Plagiorchiida; family Fasciolidae; genus Fasciola; species Fasciola hepatica. The sequence continues at coordinate 744,576 of CANUEZ040000043.1, forward strand.
TCTCCATTATTTCGTCCATGACGAAGTTGAACAGGAATGGAGACATGGGACATCCCTGTCGAACACCACTGGTCGTTTCGAATGGACTGGATAGTTCACCGTAAACCCTTACGCGGCCAAAAGTATGAGAGTGTAGTGACCTCAGTAGATTCATGAACTTCTGAGGCATGCCTTTTCGGTGAATAGGACTGAATGGCGCTGTTCGGTCAACTGAATCGACGGCGCCTTTCAAATCGAGGAAAACCATTATTGTCGGTCGACGGTTTGCGTGATGCGTTTCAATTATTTGAAGAAAATTAAAACTCTGGTCGATGCAACGTCGACCTGGGCGGAATCCGGTCTGTTGTTCGCAGGTGCTCCTCTCGCGAGCCGGTGTAAGACGACGCAGGAAAATGGAGGCTAATACCTTGGTGACTGTCGGAACTAAGCTAATCCCACGATTATTGCTACAGTCATTTCGTATTCCCTTCTTGAAGATGGGTATAACCAATGACTCACCCCATAATAGTGGGACACGTTCCTCCTTCCAAACGTCACGGACCAAGATGGTAAGTGGTTTTATCGACACACCACCACCCACTTTGAAAAGAGCTGTAGGGAGTTCGTCAGGACCGGGCGCTTTACTCATCAAATGCATGACTTCACTTCCACTTTCGATGGGGCCCAAGTGGTGCTCCCCAAGGAATCACAGTTGTTGACGCCGTAGTAACTACATTAGCACGCGGCCAGCTAAACTGCTCCTTGAAGTATTCGGCCCAACGGTCCAGCCTTTGCTGTTTGGCATGGATAGACTCCTCATTTCTATCGCATATCGTTTCACTGACCGGGATTCGCCGTCCATCGGTGTCGCGAATAAGTTTGAGCAGTCTTTGACTATTACCTGAAGCAGCTGCTATTTCCATTTCATCGGCTATCTTGACCCACCAATTTTCGCTATCATTCTTAAGGCTTTTCGTAACTTGCTTTTGTAGATGTCTTCGTATCTTGTTCATCTCGTTACAGTTTGAGAGCTGACGTTTTTGCCCCATAAGTTCGACCGACTCTTAGGAAATGCAGTGTCTTTGGTGGACATCGGATCTAGGACCACGGGTGAAACCTGCTGTCATGTGCATCGCCTGTTGGATATGAGCCCAATGCTCATTTACACTACTATTCGTCGTAGGTCTTAGTTCATGTACTAATTTCTGTTCACAACTGGTGCAAACTTCTGGATCAGACAAATGTTTTACGGCCAACCGTGTTTGCGGTTTGCGTCGATGACCATGGATCTGGAGCGATAATCGCAATAAAACGAATGCATGGTCCGACTCTACGTACGTGGACCAGTAGGATCAACAATTCTGAACAGAACTGCGCCATCGTTAGCTTATTGCGATATGATCAATCTGACTGAAATTACCTGTAGCATTAGAGGGCTATGTGGCCGTGCGACGCGAGGTGTGTCGGAAATTCGTACTAGACAGTAATAACCGATTGTCTGCACAAAACTGGAGAAGCCTATCCCCGTTATCTGTGCGCTGAGCGGGTAAGGCAAAACGCCCACCTAAACAAGCTTCTGACGCACTAAGTTTGCCAACTTGTGTAATAAAATCACCAGCTAGCACTACAATGTCAGAACCTTTGCTCCTGCGAACGAGAGTGATGAGTTCATCGTAGAACTCATCGTTCTGCGTGCCAGAGCTGCAGTCTGTTGGGGCGTATACCGAGATTACAAAGGAACTGCGTTTAACATAGCTATCCTTTCGAGCGCCAACCGACCCCTGGAATCTTCCAGCTCATAAACGACTATTAACCGGGATCCAGTCTAAAAGGACAGACTCAGCCTTGTCATTTAAGACTATTCCTACACCACGTTGACCCGCAGCTCGAGCTACTTCGTCCCCTGAAGTGCGCAGGAAATACCTCAGTGAGATACCAGGTGCAGTTAGTTGAATCACACTGCTCGAATTCTGGATACGCGTTTCACTTACGCAGCAGACATGAATCTTCAGAGAATCTATTGTGAGGGTTAGGCACGCCTGTTGACCGGCCTGCATGAGAGTACACACGTTAAAGGAGGCTGACGAGGCTTGAGAAAATGTGAGTTGCCAGACAGAGGATTATTCATGACACTATTTGACAATGGACCGTTGCGAGCGTCGAGTGTGTCATCAATGGGAACATAATGGGTGGATAGAGGGGGCGAAGAGAGGTGGCTGGGGACAGAGGACAAAGGTTAAGTAAAAGATGGAACTCTGGGCATTAGCCCACTTATCACTACCCACCCCACTCGATGTCATGGACGGCGCGGTCCTGATCGTCCTGCACGACGACCGATGCAGTGAGAAATCCTCTGTAGTCACGTAAATTGTTATCATGCAAATGTTTGGTGAGATCATAGACAGCAATATCATCTTGGTAAGCGCAAGCACGTTTTGGGTCTCAAATGAGAAATAATAGTGTTAAAATATAGCACGGGAAACGGTAAGACCGAAAGGGGAATTATTTCACTGATACAAATCAAGCGGTCTAATAATGGTGATCAGTTCGTGGTACTGCTCGTCATATGGTATCTGTATAAATGCGCCTTTACTGTCGTTTCGAAAAGTACGTTGAACCGTGGAATTGATGTAGGTCATCCTCAGGTTCGAGAGTTGGACATTTAGAGTTCTCCAGCAATTTGTTCAACGCAATGCGATAATCATCACAGAATATGAGAGTTTTCTCTGGTGTTTTAACTGAGTCACAATCGGTGTTGCCCAGGCTGAAGAACTCATCAATGTCAATACTTCTTTACGGACCAAATCTTGTTACTACTAGAAACCTTAGGACAATCAAAAATTAAACGCCGAACACAGGATTGTTGAGAGTCAGCACAAAATTAACTGAAGCACGCATATAATTCATGCAGTTGAAACTAATGGTTAAAACATCCAGGTAAATTAAAGTTAAAGGATACTTGTACCTATTAGATTTTTCGTCGGTAAGAAATAATTCACGCGAACCAAGTACCTGTAGATGGTGACCGGTATTGCCTTCAACTGAAATGGAAGTGGGTTAGTGCTATACAGGAGGAATAATGTTCTGAAAAACCTTTTGAGGAATGATTGAGTCAACACTGCCGGTGTCCCTATTGAATGGATGTCGAAAAGAAAGATTGACAATAAACGAACAGATAATGTGGCGAGTGGAATCGGAACCGACAACAGATAAAACAGGAAATTGAAAATCTTAAGGTGAATTGGAATCTTGGGACTGCTTCATGCGTGTCTTTTCACTTCTACATACGGAGTGAATATGACCTACCTTACCACATTTGTGACACTTGGTATTACGAAATCTGCTGGTCAATCAAGAATGTATATAATCACGCAATTACTTGCGAGTAGTGTGTGGGAGTTAACGGAGCTGGTACCGTGTCTCCATTCGAAGCTGTCGGGCATCTCTGGCTGTCCTAGAGGTCGACATCTGAACAAGCTTACGTTGGCGATTCGGATCAGTACGAACGGGAGCGGGGTGGCGCAGTGGTAGCACACACGCCTTCGAGGTGGAAGGGCCCGGGTTCAAACCCTGGCTGTGGCAAAGGATATGCACCACTGATGAGCTCTAACAAGAGCGAAACTCGAGTCTGGTGCTTCCGAATGCATGTTGGTCGGATGACCTGAGGTTTGTGCGTGAGAGGTGAAATGCGAAGGACAGTCAGCTAAACAAATCAAGAATGCTTCTGACCATAGGCGCTGCATTGATTCCGTTGCTTTCTTGCTTGAACTGACCGGGAGTGGGAATTATTGTCAAATTGATTGTTTCCAGGAACGTAATTCACTTACCTCGCTCGCAGATCAGACGAGGACTTCTGGTTTTTCGCACTGTGAAAAACTGGGAGCTCGTTATTAACAGCACCACGCACATCTTGATATTACTCACAAAATTTCTTTGCGGATTGAAAAGTACGTTTGTGGAGCATTCGTGCAACTCAGGACAGTTGATACCAGTACTTAATCTGTCTCGTAACTGCATCTCGAGCTGATCACCGAAATTGCATTTCGTGACCTGCGTCTGCACTCGCAACGTAAAATCCCGAATTGGTTGGTTGGTACCTTGCACCAATAAATGGAATTTTGCCTATTAGGCGGCTTTGAGATTCATCGGTTGAAATTTGTTCAGGAGCAATTCCCTTAAGGATTTGTACGGTGAAGATGCTGGGGAACTGGGGAAAGCCAGATTTTTTTTTTACAAGAGAATACCCACCCTTTCCAAGGACTGCCGAAAAATGTGCAGTCTTTCTCTCAGAATCCAAGGATTTACGTGTTAAATAACAAACTATAAAGCGCTCAATGTAGTGCTCAACCTCTCATGCACTACTGTGAACAATCAAAATCCCCAACTTACAGATATCCATAATGGGAACTGACTGTGACGCCAGATGTAATCGGAAATTCATCAAAAAACTGGTGCTATCGCGACGACCATTGTTAACGTTCCGTCTCAAACTTAGCGCACTGAAGGAGTGAGAAGACCGGTCAAATCGGAACGCAATTTGGAACTGTACTCGGCGCAATTGTTATGTGCAGTCATTCAAAGATGCAATACAATAAACATGAACTAATGTCACGAACAGTCATCACATGGCCTTAATTAACTTTGTAGCAGGACTGAAGAATCAAGGTTTAAGTTCGGCACACGGACCTTACATCCTGGAGGGCGAACGGGAGGCTCTTCGATCGCACAAAATGTGCCATTCACGTCACTCCAGTATGATAGGGAGCGTTTTGAAGTTGTTCTAGGTCGGGAATTGAGGATGGTATGGTACAACATCCTCGAGAAAAAGTATTCACAGTTTCATTTTCGACCTCTAGTCTGTAAACCACATCATAGGAAAACGAAGCGAGCTCAGTTCGTCAACGCTGTTTTGTCGCTCTTTATTTTGGTTTTGTCCTTCGGGTCGTACATGAAATCAACTAAACGCTGGTTAGCCACGAGTCTGAAATGAGTTCCTATGGGACAATGTTTTCATTTTCTAGTTGCCTTTACTCTGGCGCAAGCTTCTTGTTCGATCGCTGACTAGTGACGTTCGCTTGATGCGAGGGTCCTCGAAAAGAGTGCAATAGATCGACCATTTTGATTCAGGGTGACTGCAATGGCGAGATCAAAAGCATCTGTTTCCAGAACCAGAAGGTTGTTCCGGTCTACAGTCATGACTGCAGCTTGTGTCAGTTCCGTTTTTAGTCGTTCAAAAGCGTTACGAACGTTAATTGCACCGGAAAAAATTGTTTTGAATGAGAAGATGAATGTTATCCAAGGAGAATAGTGCGTGAAATAGTAGGTGCACATGCCCACGACCCTCTGTTGGGCTTTAATATTGCACGGCAAAGGCATTCCCAGTAGTAAGTCGTACCTACCAGGGTCCGGTTTTATGGTGTCCTTTGAGACTTTGAACCCGAGAAGCCTGACTCGATCCGTACCGAAGGTACACTTTGTTGCATTCAGAGATAAGCCATATTTGTCGACGATTACCAAGAGATGTTTGAGGTTTCGGTCGTGATCCTCACTGCTGTAACCACATTGGCGTTATCAGCACACGCGAATGTCCCTGGCAAGTTTTCGTCACGAATGAGGTTACCGGTGACGTTGACAACAGGCTTTACCGTCGGTAACTCCGAACGGAATATGACAATTGATGGAGGTCATTGCCAGCTTCAAACGCCGTATACATCTTTTCGTCACCTCGTATGTGGTTGTGGGCCAAATGCCTAATAATGTGATATTTTTCCAATCAAATCAATTCTAGGGAATGGGTTTGCATCCATTTGAGTGAATCTATTTACGGCTTAACTGTAGTCCATGCCTAGTCTTTTTGTCGTTTGTTGGTTGTCACTAGCAACTGTGCTCACCGCAGTGACATCGAAGGCTCGATCACTTGTTCATTCAGTAATCGTTGAATTTCTGTAAATGAAAACCCCGTCGTCATAACGATGTAGCCTAGATTTCGTGGCTATAGGGTGACAACCTGCAGTGTGGTACAAGAATAGCATTAGAGGTTTAGTACGGGCTGTTGTCATCCCACAGAGATTCAAGGGCGGTCGCTTGCCGTCCAAATGAATTTGAAGGCCGCTGTGTAAGTTCACGTAGTAGTGACTCAATAGTACGTCCGCGTAAAGATCCTGTAGAATAGACAGCCGTACTGAGGGATAGAATGAGTTTGCGCTTCAGTGATACTGAACAATCTCCATAAGTATGACTTTTCATCCGCATAAGCGCTAAAGTAATCTCGCTTCTTGAGGACTCTACGGCCACTTGTAATACTGTTCTACGTTGGAAGATACACAGCTCCACGAGTCTCCGGTATCGATGAGAACTTTAAGCGTAACACCGTTCACTTCTACAGTCGTGACAGTCTTGGTTAAGCCGAAGGGATGGAGGACGGTATAATCAGCGATGGCGGCTGGGTGTTTTGGGCTTTCCGTTGCACGACAAACCTCTTGAAAGTGCCCTTTATTCCACACGACTTGCATGTAACATCTCTAACCGGACATTTGTAACGAGTACGCCATGACTATCCACAAAATAAGCTACGGGTTCCACTACACTCACGTGCAACCATGTAATAAAAAAGACCTCATGAACGCTAGGGTAGGCTCGTCATTGGTAAGTTGAATTGTGTCCCTGTGGTTTTGTGCACCGCTGGTAGTCGCAGCACACTGGGGGCGGGGCTATGCACATAAGTTGGTGCACACGCCTGTTTTATGCCATTTCGAGGGTCTTCGATTGTTCGAATGCTGTCTTGTATTTCAGAGTTTGGTGCTCGAGATGCCTCTGACTTATCGTGTTGGATGACGTTCCCGTTAGGAAGGCGTCCTGTATTGGCATCGTCAAGATTCTGTACCGCCGTCACCGCTTTAAAATTGAAATCTTTTGCAAAGCTCGAAGCTTTTGAGCAAAATAGTGAACAGCCTCCCCAGATTCTTGTGTGCAAGCTGCTAAAATATACCGTGCGAAAACTTCGTTTTCCGGTTGTATTCAAGTCTAGGTATCGCTGTGTCATAATCGTGAAAATCTGATGTATGCTTGTAGATGGATGGTGCAACGTAGTTGGAGACTGTTTTCAATTTGTCCGCGTTGTGTTCACATATAGAATCTAGAAAATTTATAAATTCGAATTACCAGTGTTTATACTCGTGAGCGGCGTCAGGAGAATTCGGGTCACTTCCAAGACGATCCGGTCGGAGATAACGGTCCATAGTTGCAGATGATTAAATTATTGTAGAACAGAACTATGCAATTGATGGAGAATTACGAGAGATTGCGTCCAAACAGAGAGAGAACGACAGGCCTAGTATGTTAGGCGTTAACCATCTAAAACTTGACTTGTGTTACAGTGAAAACGAGAACAGCGTGTCATAAACCCACAAATACACAATGAACGATAGCAGCAAAACACAACAGCTACTACGCATTGGTAGTTCCTACACAACATTATTTTGTGCATACTACAGCAGATGGAGGGAGGGGAAATAAAAAAAATCGATCGGTGAATGGAAATGCTTTTGTGATAAGTAAAATAAATGACCTCACAACGAACGGTGTGATTTAGCTAATGAGATTAGCACAAGATTGTAAAGTGAAATAATACACATTTAGCGGTGAGAAACTCGCAGCTGGATGAACTGACATTGCTTGGATTGCGTAGGTATAACCAGAAGACGATATTTCCCGAGAAAATGTGTACGTATTTGGTTTACGGTTGCATAAAAGCTTATTAAGTTTGAAATAGGTGGGCAATAGGCGACGAAATCGTTTCATTCGTTTTACAATGTAACCGGTTCATTGATGTAAGCTAGCATTACCTGCCAATGCCCGTCGCGATAGATCAGTTCACGTCTTCCAGCCATTAATCGCGCAGTTCTGTGCTTTGGTTTTGATTGCTGCCTCACAGCATCACCAAGTCGGAAATGAACCGTAAAATAAACGGTAGAATAAAGAGCCAGTAAACAGGAAGACAAGAACTGATTCAGTCTCATACTTAGTTTGATCTGTTTCAACTAATCAAGTCAATGATTTCTTACATCTATGCGCCATGTTGCAGTATTATTTTTAGATTTATTTAAAGTTTGCTCTCTTGCTTTTGGTAATCACTTTTATCAATGAAATCAACGATTTAATTTGAAATTATGTGGTTACAGCGTGAATAGTTAGATTAATCTACTTGACTGATCAATAAGTTTAGTCTATCATGATGCTTCCCCCGTTTGTTGGTTATCGAGGTGAATGCTCAGAACAGAAAAGTGGGAATTCATTGTGGGTTCCCTTTAGAGTCTTTGGTTATCTAGCGACGGAATCTAAATTAAGGTCACAGCTTCATCGTTACCAGTAATCAATGCCAATCCTGCGTCATTGGGTCCTCGACCTGTCCGGAGATCCATGAGTCCCTGGAAAGGGACTACTTTAAACAATAGCTTTCTATGTACTTGGTTCGCTAATTGACCGGAACGTCAGTGCACACCGCAAAGATCGGCTAGATGGCAGTAGCCCGTTCACGCGAAGCGTACTTTAGCAACTGCACGTTTGACAGGTCTGAGTCCTTCTACTCCCTGATAGTGTCACTGTTTACCGAGGCAAATCGCCATGATCTTCAAGAAACTACTGTACGTGTTATTCCCAACTCGGGGTCGCGTTTGGTAGCATTTAGCTGTCCATATTTTCCTTAGTTATCGATGTACTCAGGAACTCCGGTTTCAAATTTTCTCCTCAAGCGCGTAGGATCCTCAAGGTTGTCATCAGTCCTACGAGTACTGAAACTTCAAACTACCGTCAATAAAGCGTATAATCACCTCGGACATTCATCCACATGAATGGCTTTCTCTGAAGCAATCAAAGATTTCTAGTACGCGAAACTCCTGTCCGTAGCAAAATTCATCTTGTTTGCTTCTCATTTTAGACAGACGAATAATCTGTATCGAATTTAGTTTCATTTGTGCTACCTAAATTGGTCTCGTTTCATTTCACCCTGGGTAATCGTGATATCACATGTGTTTGCTTGTGTAGGTTCCGTTTTTTTACTCAGTTTTTCCCCTTAGGGACACTACCGTTTCTCAGTGTGTTTCTCCGAATGAATGCTTCACGTTCATTTGTTTTGTTTTACTCTCAGTTGATTAGGTAGCATTGTGAATATTAGATCGTTATCAATAACATTAGTAAGTATACTCGTTCAATGAGTCACACTTTGAAGCGGAGCTATCTGGTTTGAGACAAAATGCCTCTGTGAGGCGCCTCCTTCTCCTGCACAGTGTTTCATATGGTTTTCTACAAATAGTTTCCTGTTCTACTTCTTAGACCTAGTTCTCTGGTATAAATTCATGTTGACTGATTAATAGTGACATTCGCATTTAGTGGCTAGTTCTTCATTGAGATTACGTGTGGCGACAATTCCTACATCCCATTTAGCTAGACGTTCTGAGAACAACTGACATTGGAGGGAATTTTCCCAGCCTTGTTCCAAAACATAAATACAGCTGAGTTGAGTTGCGCTTCGTAATTACGCGGACTTACTTTACCATTAAGAAAGACTAGTAATTCGGACTTTTTAAATTAAAATGACAAGCCAACGTATACACTAACAGTTTGATTTAGGCGCGATAATTCATGCATTTTGGCGGATTGTTAAACCAGGGATTCCTTGTTCGCCGTGGGAAATAGCTAACTTCTACGCGGTACTTTCCCCACGACAAGTTACTCGTTCAGCGTCAACCTCGGATCTACCGCGTCCCTCAGTCCTGTTCAACATGTATTTAGTCTTCCGGTTTTTGTGATCGTGCCAGGTACTCGTTACAGTTTCGGCGTCTTTCTGAGGAATACGGGCAAGACTTATCAAGTCCACGCGAAATGCGGCTGTAGTGTCTATTTACTTTGCAAGGTATCGGTGTTCAGATACCGATCTGGCACATCAAGTGAACCTATGAAATAAATCGTTACCGACATCGTGAAGAAAGACATTTCGGGACTGCGCTCGTGTTCCTTTATAGTGCTCATGCTAATTTGTGCCATTCACTGGGCCAGAAAAAGTCATGAAATTGTCACATACCTTGATTTTCTAAACTCGAAATTCCCTACACACCAAAGCAGTTCGATTCCCGTTATGTACAGCAAATCGGCTGCAACAAGTGTTGTCCTGTGTGAACCATCAGTTCGTTGTTCATTCTTGATCTACATCCTCTGCCGATGAGGAAGGGATATGAAAACCGAGAGTAAAACCAATCAATGATTGCCACTTTACCGATGCATTTGCTCTTGCAATTTCATCCGAATTCACTTTGTTCTCCTCCAGCCGAACAGGATCCAAAACCAATATATTTCTGTCCATTCAACAGCGGACTGTGCGGTTGGACTCATGATCCGAATAGCTGGCACCATCGTTGGTCTGTGGACCAGGAATTAAATTCAAATGGTCTGGCTAATTCCATGTGTTGCTTCTCTGTGAAAACTGGTCGGCCAGTTACAGAATCATCAACTCAAGATGCCGATTCTCCTTGGCTAATCCCTAATTTACCAATACAAGCGGTGGAATCTGGCCCAATTAACAACGAAGGTCCGATCCAGTCCCGATTGTGGAGTCCGGCCTTCCCGGTTGCGTTGAAATTGCGATGTATTCAGTTTAGCTATCGACTAGAATTGGGTCATCCCAGTGAGCCGTACTACGGTAGTACGTTACGTGAGACCACGCAGGAACACGCCAGCTTATCATTACTCCAACGTCGAGAAGGGTGATTATTTCATTCCCAGCGTTTGTTAGTTTTCGGTAGTCTGCTAATTCTGTTCTATCTTTATTTGTAATTTTCTGTCAATCGATACTCCTTTGCTTCGGGCTAGTTGTTTCCCTTCTCACGAGACAACCATATAACCACTACGAACGTCTTTTTGTTGGAAGCCTTAAAAACACCATCTTATATGATCCTTTACGCGTGCATCCTTGACACAGTTGACTGATAGGCCCGAGCCTGTTGGGATCTTGTATGGTTCTACATCACTCTAAATCTCAGGATCTGGTTGCCGGTTATGCCGAATGGTGCAGTGGGCCTTCGCGGCTATGGAGTGTACCCCACTCACGCGCAAGCATATAGTAAGTAAAACCGATTACACGCCAGGGAGGATTCACATGTGTTCACTGAGTGGATGTGATCATCGATCTGTCCTTGGTAAGATCAGTGCGCCATTTTACTCTGTGGATTGCAGCGTATCCATGTACCGTGCGTGTGTGCGCGCACCCACAGCCAGTCAACGTGGATTGTTCTATCCATTCTTCTTTGAATGATTCTTGTACTCGAACTGACGCTGTTTTGATCGAAGAACGACCGATTCTAGTCCCAACGCATGCTTTCGCCAGCATACCGTGGATCTCAATAACAGTAGGTATATTTCTAAACATTTCCAGGTCGCTTCCTCGCCGTAGAAATCATGGTGTGTTCTAAAATTCAGCGAGCTACCGGCTAGATGAAGCATGATATTTTGATGTGCTGAATTCGTTCCTAGATGTTGCATGGAGAACAAAATACGACCCTCGTATCTGATGCACACGGCAGTTGTGCTTGCATTATCCTAACAGAAACCGCATTTCTACCCTTTTCACAGCCGAAATCGCTATTGTACCAACACCAACCCACGTATGCAACTTCTCATCTGGTACCTGTGGTTGGTTCAACGATCCAAATAGTTGGAAATACCGTTGGCAGTTGATCAGGAATGAACATGCGTTACTGCACGAAGAACACACCATATGTTTATTGGCCAAACCAATAGATAGCAATTCGGATGGTCCATCTGACAGTCTCTCGTGGTTTGATGAACCTGATAATGTGGACAATGAGGATAGGATGGATTTGTTGGATGGTCCGGTTCAATCACGTTTGTGGAGTCCACTGATTCGTAAAAAGCACCGTCTTGGTTGTATTCAGTTCGCGTACAGTCTGGTTTTGCAGTCAGTCTCATCGGATCAGTTGAAAGGTTTTTCGCTGGCCCTGTTGCGTCGCGAAGAAGGGTGAATCATTCGATCTTGTTTTAAATCACTTTCTTTCATTCAGATGATCCTTCCTACTCCATCTGTGTTCTGTATCACTCACCTGATGAATCTTCTACCTATCCTACAACTAGATAAGTAACACATAATTGCACATTTGGGTCTTCCATTTAAGAACCATATTCGAAGAACACATTCATGCTCTGGTTCTGCGGCGTATCATAGGTAGCTAGCTTTTCGAGTGCAGCTGTTAATACACGTGCTGAGATGTGTAATAACTCTTCAGGATGTAACATCGTAAAGCGACTTCGGGACGCTTCAGTGAGTGCAAACCAATAGATCGAATCACTACTCTCTTGACTGTTCGTTAATTTTGTCATTTCTGCGTACTTGGGACTTCGTACGATGGTTCATCTGATGTAGAAACTATCATGGACACGGACAACGTGAAGGAATTACGATGAGAAAATAGTATGTATAATCGACCGGTGATAACCAGGTGAAGGACGTTCGTGCGAAGTGGGGTTTCGCTTTTCAAAACACAAGTAATTTGCGCATGATGGACATCATTCAGCTGTATATTAGCTTAGTATTTAATCGATTATTTGACTGTTAAGGCATAGTCCTCAGGGTGCGTTCGCTTCACTATAGAAGTCAACCGACACCGACAATCTCGTAATGCGTTGCAGTGTCAGTGAACTGACTGATAGTTAGAACATGGCCATTTGTGGTACTGACCACGCTCCCCAATATTGTATCAGGAACAACTTTCGGTCCTTCTGTCCGCGGACCTCTTTTATAAAATTCCTTTCCATCTTGAAAAGATACAGAACTGCTGAATTGGATGAGTTGTCTCCGTCGTTTTTCAAGGATGGAGGCGAAGCGTTGGTTTCGGAGTTAACGAAACTTCTCCGGGTAATTCAGGGTAGTGATCAGATTCCCGGGCACTGGTGTGAGTCGGTGATTGTGCCGGTTTACAAGAAAGGTAACCGGTTCTCTTGCAGAAACTACAGGGGAATTATCTTGGCAAGTATCCCATCCAAATTTCTCGCCGGGATTATTCTTCACTGATTATCCAACGCCCATGAAATGTGTACGCATGGGAATCAAGCCAGTTTCAGACCCAGTGGTAGTTGTATCGACCACATTTTTACCCTTTGACAAGTTTAGGAGCACAGGCAAGCCTTCCGTGGGCCCACAATCTCTGTCCTCCTTGATCTGAAAACGGCTTTCAATTCAATCGACTGCACAGTTCGCTGGCACTACTTCCCATTCAAATGCTTGGCAGAGGAATACACTCATCTTTTCCAACGCTTGTACGCGAACAGCCGAAGCTGAGTTCTTGCTTACGGCGATCTTTTATCCAAGTTCACCTCGAGAGTTGGTGTTCGCCAGAGCTTGCCTCTTTCGCCCTTCCTCTTCATTTATAATTGAGATGGTTCTTGAGATAGTCCTATCCTCGTGTGAGAATAGTTGCATCGATGTTTGCTGAGACAGTAAACTATCTGGCTTGGAGTACGCGGACAATATTGTTCTTCTGAGTGAAGACCCAAATAAGTTTCAAGTTTTTCTAGATATCCGAAAAAACAGCGTAACAGTGGTTGGGATGCGTTTTTACACTTTCAAAGTGTAAAATGCTGCTGCAGGACTGGGTTGGCTCAACAGCGAACCTTGTCTGCGCCTCAGCCGAAATGGAAAAGTTTTGTCACCTGGGCAGTTACATCTCACCATGTGGTTAGATATCGGCTGAACTGCCATCGCATATACAAGAGGCGCCTTTATCTCTTTCCAACCTCAGTCGTCTGTTGCGCTGGCGTGACATCCGATTGTCTGCTAAGGGTCAAGTGTACACTGCGGTGGTTAGACCTGTTCTTTTATACGACTCAGAAGCATGGTCGGTAGAGGTAGAAGATAGACGAAAACTGTCGGTGTTTAAACACCGATGCTTTCGTAGTATTTCTCCAATGTGATGGGAATACCGTATCAGCAGTGCTGAGGTTAGACGTAGGTTGCTGGGAACTAGAGGCCAGCCATTGGAACAAGTACTGAATCGAAACATGTTAGGGTGGCTGGGACATGTGTTACGTATGCCCACCGATAGACTTCCCAGGCGTACGCTGTTCTCCGAGGCAGGTAGTGGGTGAAAGGTAAGTCGAGGTGGTCAGTCCATGACATGGCAAAAAGGTAAGAAAACCTTGACCAGTGGATTTGGTGAAGTAGGATGTGTGTGACTTCCAGGTTGGGGTCCACCAGACCCACCTACCAAGTGACTGAAGGCATGAAATGATATGGCTAGGTGTCACGGCCGGTGGCGTATATCATTCGGTTTCTTTCTTTGTCTTCTTAATTTCCGCTCATTGTTTTGTTTTCGGCTCTTTTTTATTTTATGCTTTTGTTCTTTCTGCCCTCTACTCGACGATGATGTGAGGTGGCAACCACAACCACGCCGATGGTTGAGTAAACTGAACTGAACTGTCCATCTGTGCGACACGTATTACTATGACGTCAAGATAAGGATGCGAATACCAGTGGTGCTTACTTTCTCTTAACAGAAGCTACATTTCTACTCTTTTTCACAGCCGAAATCGCTATTGTACCAACACCAACCCACGTATGCAACTTCTCATCTGGTACCTGTGGTTGGTCAAACGATCAGAATAGTTGGAAATATCGTTGGCAATTGATCAGGAATGAGCATGCGTTACTGCACGAAGAACATGCCATGTGTTTATTGGCCAAACCAATAGATAGCAATTCGGATGGTCCATCTGACAGTCTCTCGTGGTTTGATGAACCTGATAATGTGGACAATGAGGATAGGATGGATTTGTTGGATGGTCCGGTTCAATCACGTTTGTGGAGTCCACTGATTCGTAAAAAGCACCGTCTTGGTTGTATTCAGTTCGCGTACAGTCTGGTTTTGCAGTCAGTCTCATCGGATCAGTTGAAAGGTTTTTCGCTGGCCCTGTTGCGTCGCGAAGAAGGGTGAATCATTCGATCTTGTTTTAAATCACTTTCTTTCATTCAGATGATCCTTCCTACTCCATCTGTGTTCTGTATCATTCACCTGATGAATCTTCATCGTATCTTTTGATTGCTGTTGCACAGCTCGATCGGCAACTCAGGGCACATATACTGCGTGATCAGTGAGTGATTTCGTAATGATTGTGCGACTCATCAGAGAAGTGACATGGCTTCGCTATCTTGGAATCCGTTCATTTTGTAAATCCACTGAGTCTGAGGCTACCGTTGCCTTGTTCTTTCGTTTAGTTGGTGACTCTCCACGCTGGCATATTTGACGAACAAAATGTCGTGGGAATCAACTTCATGTGGAAATCCTGAATTGTGAACTTGACTTAAGTGAAATTAACCTGACGAATCATCATTCGTTCCTAAGTGTGAAATCTGCCAGTTTGAAACGAGGTTTTCTTGAAGCTGTTTGCCACTGGTTCCTCCATTTGAAGAGAATCGAGTTCACTCAAAGTTGTCGAGAGCTTCTTCGAACACAAACGACGTTCGACCCATCCTGCTCCACGGTCGAAAAGGACGATTTTCAAAACTACTGATGACGAGCGATTTTTGAGTGGTTTAGAGCTTTTACTTATCACTGTTCGAATCCCGTTAACACCGGTCATCTTGGAGGTAGAAAACAAAGCAATGTAGCTCAGCTGCTTTGCACAC
Organism: Fasciola hepatica; assembly: GCA_948099385.1. Classification (NCBI taxonomy): domain Eukaryota; kingdom Metazoa; phylum Platyhelminthes; class Trematoda; order Plagiorchiida; family Fasciolidae; genus Fasciola; species Fasciola hepatica. The sequence continues at coordinate 760,243 of CANUEZ040000043.1, forward strand.
TTGGTCTATTTGGACATTATATGATTCTACACTGCAAGCCTCACGGTTTGGTTGCCGGCTGTCCATAATGCTACAGTTAACCTTCCACTGTACTCGTGCGCAAGCGTGTAACAAAAAAATTGCCGTCGGTTTCCTTAATCACGTCTGTATCTTTGTGCGATCTGCTGGCGACGAAAACCGTGTTGATCCGTGCAGTTTGCTTCTCTAACTAGGAGTCGCGCGCGGGAAGACAAAATTCTGGTGTCTGCGGGCTTCATAGTTGCATCTTTCTTAGTAGGACTCCCGTGAAATTCGGTATACCTATTATCTCTGTTTGCATCTACATAATGTCGCTGAAAGTGCTGAATACCAAAACCGTGATCCCCTCCCCGCACTTTGTTTCTCCGCAGCCAAATCGAGCCCGAAGCCAGTTTACTTTTGCCCATTTAATAACGGGTATTGCGGTTGGACAAACGATCTGAACAGTTGGCGATATCGTTGGATTGTTCAAAGTGAAAAGAACAACCGTATGTGTTGTTTTTCGTCGAAGTCAACTGGAACGAATTCCCAACCCACTGACAATGATGCAGACTCTCCGTGGCTCATCCCAAATCCACAATCAAGTCGAAAGACAAAGCCAGATAGAATGAATCCGAAGAGCAACGTTCAGTCACGGCTTTGGAGCCCGGCGTTTCCTGTTGACCTCAAACTGCAATGTTTACAGTTTGTTTTTCGCTTAGATCTGGGTTCACTACCTGGTTTGAATGCTGATCGCTTGCAGCCCCCGAGTCTAGCTTTACTTCAACGCCGTGAAGGGTAAACTATGTTTGTCTCCGTAAGATTGGAATGTATTACGCTTTCCGGGTTGCTTCTGGTCCACACTTCACACAGTCATAGTTTTCTTGTGGTCCTGACATCTCTTCCGCTGTTTACCACCCAAACCCATATACATTTTCCCGTATACTTCAGCGGACTCTTCACCGAAACCGGTTCACACGTGCACCTTTACCACGGATACGTGTGGTTGGTCGAATGATCAAAACAGTTGGTTTCATCGTTGGGAATTATTTCAGTCCACCACATCTAACAGACTTCAAAATGAAAAAGTCCATGGAAAGACCGATCGGGCAATGATTTGTCTTCTAGCTCGTTCGAGCGCTTCGACTTCTGGTCAAGCAATCGGTGACGCTTTTGCTCCGTGGTCAAAACGTTTGTCATCTGCGCACGAAATTGCCAAACCCATTCAATCCACCTTATGGAGCCCTCCAATAATGAGTGGCACTTTGGGTTGTTTGGTTTTCACTTATCGCTATTGGTCGGGCCCCCTACCCGGTAAACGGCAGCCGGGTCTTTCCAGTCGTCAGAAGACGGTGAATGGTAGCCCTCACGGCTTCTCTTTGGCATTGTTACGTCGACAGGCTGGGTAATGTGATATTCTTAGGTACCTGAATATTTGTTTATTTTCTCTTCTGATCGTCAAAATTGAGAAAACCCTACACTCCACTGTCTCGGTTTGAATCATCGGCGTACTAGTCACATTTGACTTCTAATCCTTTGTGACGCATTGAAACCAGCGAGAGAAGCAACATTTCACTCACCAATCTGTAGCATTCAGCAGGATGTGCCGAGTGACAGAAACCGCATATAGTCAGTCGAATAAAAAGACTGTTCATCGGTTTTGTACGGTTCAACAATCCGAGTATCAGAATCAATGAAGATGAACCGGGGTTGATCTTCGGTCCTGTTCATTTGCGTTTTTCAAGCTCATCACTGAGTCAAGTGAATCATCGGAACTTGAAGAACCGGTCCCGCTCTTAACGAAATTATTAAGGATTGACCGTTGTTGATTAGACTGATTCTTGCGTATATTGTGGATGCACGGTATATAAAGTGTGAACCGAGTAGATCGTTCGCAGTTTTGAAGCTCGAATTGTTTTTTTCCGTGCAAATGAATCTTTGGTCTTAGGAAGATCCCTAGAACCTACCTTTGCTCTTCGTTTAATCCTGGAACACGGATTTGTCTTCGCAGATCCTTTATTATTTTCTTCAAAACGCTCTTGTACTTATTCGCTTTCTTTACCCGCCTGTTTTTCATCATTAAAGAGTACCTCGGTGATTGCATTTCATTAGCCGAGTGACCCACGCAAAAGATTGTATTCGGTTTGGTGATTATCCTTCCCAGGGCTTGACATTGAGGCGTGTCTCTCAGGTGCTTGCCGTACTGTAAAAGAGGATGGTTTGCTTTGATGGTATAACGTTGGGTGAAAAACGACACAGTCGCAAAGGAGATGGTTCGTTTTACTTTGAGCTGCCTTGTATCAGAATACACAGATACTCATAAAATCTATGACGTATTCACAAAACCGAGCGTCTCGTTGAACAGTCGGCTCACCGTTGCCTCTTTTAGTGTTCTAGGTCCTAATGCTCAAGTTTTATCCTGGGGACCGGCTGCGTGGTGTCAGTCTTGTTGCGTTATATATGCTCGACTGCCGTTCGTGGTGTTCGATCTTTATGATAACTGTAGTCGTATTGCATGAATTTTCGTGCCTCAGCCTAAGAGATATCCAGTGTAGGTTCTGGTGGGATCAGTTTTATCTGAGTTTGAACTACAGAAATTGCATTCTTATTCTGATCATTTCGTTCTTTTGGGCATTCGCTTGAACACTTCTGGTATTTTAAGCGTTTCTACCCACCAGGGTTATTCCTTACTGCGGATCACTTTTCTGTCGGGCTGTTTATCATGTACGAATACTGTAGTAAACAGTAATCAGGGAAGATCAGTATTAAAAAGAGGGTTAATGAACCTTACAAGAACTCACTAGCTGGAGTAGTGTTGCACCGTTTTTGATAGCGCGTGTACAACGTCCTTGATTTCAAGACTAATTCGCTCCCTCAGTGGCGTGCCACGTCCGAGAACCTAACTTATTCGCCGGGGGACTTACTGTCACACCTACTTACCATTATTACAGCTCAACCAGACCCAATACACATCTGCGAATTCACCAGTGGTACCTGTGGGTGGATCAACGATCTGAATAGCTGGAATCATCGATGGGAAGTTGTACAATTTCGCAACGCCTCAACGGACAACGCGGTGCTGTGCCTTCCATCCAAAATGGATTCGAATATTCGATCTCAGTCTTTTCGTTCTCCGTGGTCAAAATCGCCGATAAGTGTGGTAGACGAAAGTTCCTCAGAGACTACGGTCATTCAGTCACGATTGTGGAGTCCACCAGTCCGTAAAATGGATAAACTCGGCTGTTTGATGTTCAGCTATTTGCTGCATTTGGGTGACACAAATGCACAACGGAAAGTAACAGCTAATATTCAGTTGGCTTTGCTTCGTCGTCAAGAACGGTGATTTATCTAAAATTCTGATCCTTGTTTTTACCAGTTTCCTGTATTTCTTTATATTCTAGTTATCCTCTTTGTTTTTCCAATTATAGTGGGATGTAATATGAACACGCATCTTCAACAATTAGTAGCAAGAAACCAGCGATTTTCCCAAGCTGCACCTCCTGAGTGTGAAAATGAACTCGTGATATCAGCTCGCTTGCGTAGATGTATCTAGTTGGACAACCTCAATAGCTTACGTCTGATGCTAAGGATATTCAACTATGCGACTAACTCCGATTTTCGTGGTAGAAATGATGTTGGTGGTAGCTGAGGGTATGTCTTCTGACAGCTTTCGCGAATCTTGTCCTCAGCTGCGATCATGTAATGCAAACTCCCGAAATACTGGGACTCTTCTCTGGATGTCAGCGCAGAATCCGGACTCCTGTTTGTTCACGGCGATGGATAGCTTCATCGCTAATAGTCATTAAATAGAATTCAGTAGAAAGCAATGATTACCAGTCATGGCCATTTTCGTTTTGGCCTATGCTATCTGACCGAATTCACTAAACTACTTTTTGTGAAAAGATATCTACGCGGAACTTTACTTCTTTGCAGCTACGCATGTGGTCGACCCATTTATCTGCTCCTTCGATGCGGACCTTTGCGGTTGGTCAAATGATCAGAATAACTGGCGACATGCTTGGTTGTTGTCGAATCTGACGGAGACGCATGTTGCGTCATCCGCAGAAAAGAAATCTATCAACAACGCACTCTGTTTATCCAAGAAGCATAATGACAAGCGTGGCATATATACACGAGGACGATCAGCCAGTCAGATCGGTGATTCAATTCAAGCTCGTCTGTGGAGTCCGCAGTTTCTTCGAGAAGATATGATCCGATGTTTTTCATTTACTTATCGTATTGATCGGGCACCTCACTCGTCGGCTACTTTAGCTTTAATGCAAAGGCAGGAGGGGTAAGGCTTTTCTTCGGGCAGTCTGACTGTGAACTTTCCCACTTCCTATCCATCATCAACTCTATCTTAATAATAAACTGTGGTTTTGCTGGTCGCACTGACCCCCCCCCCGTTGCGTCATTCACTTCAGTGCCAAGCAGCTCGACTGAAGATTTAGGTACTACTTGCGCTCAATACTAAGGCAGATTATGTGATATTTTACCAGGAGCCTAAGTGTCCGTCACGGATTCAGTTCGACCCTACCCTTTGTGGTGCCGCCGATCTTCGTCATTTCTTCACTTCGTGCTTAATTTTTTCCATTCAGATGGATTCTCGTCGACGTCTATATCAAAACTGTTGGATTGCGATTACTCCGATGGTACGTCCGATCAGTGCCATTGGAACTTGGATCCAAACGATTGGGGTCGTTATCGATGGCGTGTTCAGTCTGTCAGTTCGTTTGCAGAGCCCACCAGACCACAAAATCCAATCGTATTTGCCCTTTGTCTGCACAGACCAGCCACGATTCGTTCAGGGGAAATATTAACTTCCCGTTTGTGGAGTCCTTCAGTGGGGGCAAGGATAGAAGATGATCTTGTTTCTGATGATTTCAACGACCCTGCAGATTCTATTGACAAGCCAAACCCGAGGGACATAACCTCCACACCGCAGTGTTTAAAATTATCTTACCGGTATTTTCTTGGGAAATTAGGTGCGAACAATGAGGTCAAATCTCATTACCAGGGTGGCATTACCCAACCTACTCTGGCTTTGCTTAAGCGACAAAAAGGGTGAGAAGAGAAGATATGACTGATGATTATTTTCTTTTTGAATTTATATCAGTCTCTATCTTCAACCAATTAAGTTTCTAGTTCAGGTTTCCAACTTTGACCTTTCTTGCCTAGTTTGAATCCTTATCTGTTTTAATCCCCTTTCAAGGTGTATATTCTCGACAATCACACGATCTCTTGTCTTGCAATTTCACCTCGGCATCCCGTCCGTTTTGTGATTGGCAACATGATATAAACGATTGGGGTGGACGATGGAAGTCACTAAAGAATCCTTCCGATCCTTCTGCTACCAAGTCATACATCTATTTGGATATGAAACAGGAATTGGACGAGGAGCACCTACGAGATCAAGTCCTGACCGTGCGCCTATGGAGCCCATTGATTCGGCTGCGCAAATTGAAAGACACGGACAGACCTCAATGTATCTCCATCTCCTATCGCATCAATGCGCGTCATTTGAGTGAAACAACTTTGACACAGATTGTCCCACGGTATCCACAGTTGGTTTTGCTCATGCGACGCCAAGGGTGAGCGGATCTGGGAACAAAAGAAATTAGTTCATCGTTCACTCTTTGTTTTGCCGCCGTCTTCGTTCACCTGATCGAATAGACACTATAAGTTCGAAAATGTCAGACCTGTAGTCTCTCTCTTTTGAATCACTTTTAAAGACATCTTATTGAAGGTGTTTAATTGCAAAAATCTCGTTTCAAATGCGTGTAGGGTTTGCCTATCATCCTACACTGTCTGCCGAAGGACCGCTTCATCATGCATTATTAGCATGTCAGAGTTCAACTTCGGTTGGTCGCTCATATTGGTGTCCGTATTCGTTCATCTTTTGTCGTCGTCATCATTATTGGGGAAAGCGTTATTAGACAACGCTGAGATGCTCTTTGCCCCGCACATCCAGACTGAACAACACTACTACTTCATGGAGCTATCACTGTCTGCTGGCCGTGTCTTACGGAGCCGTAGAACAGTGTTGTTCTCTCAATAATGAGGCTGCTATCGAAAGCACTTAAACTGTGCATTTGAGAAGTGTTATCTTTCTCATGCCCAAACCGTCTCGAAACTGTATAGAAATAATCTGACACTTAAATATTACTTTCAGTGTTTTGAATTAGGGATTCTGGGTGTGATTTTGAACATTGCTTCTGAGGAAAGTGTATATGGCATTGGACGTTAAAAAAACTTGTTTCTGGTGGTGTTTCATGCATTACCGTTACTCATAAATGCCACATCAGTTCAGGACGCCTTTCAAATAATGAATGAAAGTGTAAAAATCGCATCCAGTTATTGACATTTGTTACACAAGAACCAGCTAGTCGTTTCCCTTCATTGTTCAACCGTTTTTCAGCCACGTACGCCTTGCAACTAGAACAAAATTCTGATCTGAATTTCGGAGAAGCCATGAAACAGCCGTGGAACCCAAGCCCATTGGATTGTTCATTCGAAAATGTCGCTTCAAACTTATGTGAATGGAAGGAGGACCCAAGAGACACGGACGTCACATGGACTAGGGAATTTTCGGCGTCGGATCTCAGTCATGTGATCTGTTTGCATTTCTCGTCTGCAAGTCGTCGGCACCACTCGCGATATCGTCTGTCCACCCCCAAACCGGAGTTTTCTGTCGGCCGTTTGTGGAGTAGTTCAATCATGCCAGAACCGGGCGAGTTTAGTGCACCCTCGCCGAGCCAGAGCACTGAGTCTAACTCACCACAATGTCTTCGGTTAAGTTATCGTATTAAAAACGGGCACGAATTGGCCGTACATGATGGTCCAAAGTTGGCGGTTCTAAGGCATTCTTCAGGGTGAGATAAGATTAACAGTTGACAAAGTTGGCCTCCTGTTATTGTCTCTTTTCCCCTCGGTCTTTCAGTTCCTCCGCTTTTTATTTCGAAAGCTCTTGCTTCTCTTAACAATTTTACTGGTTTCAGTTCAGCATGAGCGAGAAGAGTACGTTGACACAAACAAGTTTTGCTCAAGGTAACGGCAAATAATTCGTCACAACCCTGGAGATTACTTAGATTTCTGTTTTGCTGCTAACTTTGCTCTCCTTTCTGTGGTCCTACAGCGTCGATCAAAACAAAGCAAAATGCGGTCAATCCCCCCGCTAGACCCGCTATACCGTCGTTGTTGGATTGCAGCTTCAGTGGATCTACATGCCGTTGGGCAAACGACCACAATAATTGGCCTTCAAATTGGAATATGCATTCGGATAGCACCACCAAACGTCCTACTGCTTCTTTGACCACTACCGAACAGGCTGAGTTACGTGAAGCTGTTTGTCTTGATGTGCGAAGTCAAACAGATCCAGCTCCACCGGGTTTCGATATTACGGCTCGATTGTTTGGCCCGTTGATCAAAGCCTCCCAATCTCCCGCTTGTTTACGCTTGCACTACCAGATTGTGAATGGAATCACATTGTCTTCTACTACCGAGTCATTACGTAGTACCTCGGAGGACCCACTTGCAACTAACAGAAGACACGCGGCTCCGAGATTGGCTGTTTTACGCCGTCAGATGGGGTGAGCCTGATAGGCCTGAGGACAGCTGTTGTCCTACGGGGTGCGCTTGCATTAGCTCAAATGCTACACGCTACGGGTGTCGCTCTCAGTTCCGCCCTGTTTTGACTAACTCTAGCTCTGATACGGTGATCTCGTTGCTGGCGTCTTCATTTTCTTGTCCATGCTTATGTGCTCCATTATCATCCTTTGCTTCCCTTCTTATTCTTTAATCACCACAATCTGTCTTCTCTCACCGTCATTTTCATCAATTCTCTCTATCTAACATTGGTGGAATTTCCATGGAACACTAAGTTATGCGCTAGGTGCTGTCATCTCATCCAGTGTTTCACTCGCAGTCGTGATTCTGACACAAAACCTAACCCCAACCAATCAGTCGCTTTAATATTCATCAAATCTTAGGCTGTGTACAAGCTGGCCGTCACATTTTATTCGATGGGATTCGGGTTCACGTTTCGTTAACCCATACTCGTTTCGCCAGTAGATTGAACCCATTTTAGATCCCTATCTTCATGCTGTTGGTGGAATTTGATGACATCACCCACCAGTTTTAAGTTAGGCTCTTAACATGTAATCTTTCCCAACCTTGTTCAATCAGAGGGCTGTTTGTGTGATTTCGTCAGCACGATGTGCGTTAACCGCAGCGGCACACTGCCTCGCTTCAGAGCACTGTTCGACAATCCTGACTGTATGCTTATTCGAATCATTCTTCTTGTATGAGTTCAACCGCTAAAGTAACGGTTTACGAAGAGGATAGTCAACTGACCGATTCCGGCTTACAGCAGTTCCTTTTGGACAATAACTGCATATATCTGTATTTTGACGTGAATATTCGACGTTGCAAGTCGTCATCAAGTCTGGTGAGATAATTCGCGCAACATGAATCATTGCTGTCGTTCTCCATAGAGAAATGAGAGAGAGATTTGGATTCGTATGCTGTAGACCGGTGTTTTGAAATTCATCTACCCACGCTTCTTCAACCGACCGTTGCTCTCAGTACCGGACATTCTGTAGGCTCTGTCTAGGACTCATCCTGCTTACGCATTATCCGAAGTTGTCATCATTTCTCATTTGAGCCCCACAAACCACCTCCAATTTTCCAACGTAGGGTGATTAATGTGCCATTCGTAAGAGTTCAATTCAGTTCAACCGTGCAGTCGCAAAACAGCAACTCCGACTTTCGAACACGAGAACGTGTGCAATATTATTTTCACTGACATCATTAATTTCTGCAAAAGACAGATCTGCGGTAGCTATGATCCTTGACGAAACTGCGACCTCAGCTGTTAAAGTGAGATTCACGGACAGTCATTGCAAGTCGCCCCAATATTGTTCACATATTCCGGGATGTACACTGTCCCAGAGATATCTCAATTCGATCATTTTCCTGAGTGATACATGTCATTCACGAATGAAATGCGGGCGTTTGATTCAGTTCTAGACGTTTACTAGTCATCGTCGCTGTCTACTGGATTCCTCTTTGCTTTTTGGTATCAAACCAACTTATCATCAAGTAAAATAGAGAAACTGTGATCAAAGGAGCCTTCTGTCAGCCAGATGATGGTCGAGTGGTTTAGAACGTCTGCTTACCACCTCGGAAGTAAGAGGTTCGAATGCCACCACTGTCGTTCACTTTGGTGGTAGACAGTAATCTACTGTCGCCCGGCCCGTAACCATGCTTGACCTATTTGGATCTTATGTGGTTCTCCACTCCAAGTGTCAGGGCGAAACATCCAATAAAAAATTGTTAGGTTGATCTTGACGTTAAACGGTACGAAACAACGCCTCGAAAATCGAATTTGTTGATTGGGCAGATCTAGAATGAAGTGCGAGGGACGAGAACAATGTGCATAGCCTTGATACTGCATCATTCTAAGCGTCTTTCGTGAGACGAACCAGATTTTCCCCCACTCAGAAGTGAAAGATGGCACAGTGGAGTGGGTACACACGCGTTTGAATAACGGGGGAAAACGTCCTTTGTGGACCAACAAGGAATGTTGCAGCTGGTCATATTTTGAGAGGTGACATTGCTCCAATTATCTTCCGTTCAATGCAGTCTTCATCTATTGAGCCCGCAGATCGATTATCTTGTGGTAGTGTTGCGGGCCGTAGCTCCATGAGCCGGTAAAGTTCAGGCTTCCTCTCAGTGGTCTCCCTCCGACTTCAATATGAACCTTAGGGTGGGCTAGTTATCCCATTATTTGGAACTTCATATGTTGTCAAAAGGCAATCGTACAACTAAAATCAGTTTATGTCGTCAGTACTTTAAAAAGTGAGTTGAAAAGAATCTAAACGTCCCAAATCTGTCACTAATTCTGTGTCTGATCGGTCGTTAACGTCAATCGTAACGTTAGGTTAGACTCTCATTTCGATCACTTACCGGATCCAAGTAGATATGGGCCTTTTAAATTTCCAATACTTTTATTTCAGCCTTACTTACAAATCGGGTCACAGCTCGTCGTCCACGTCTCCATTCACGTGTCGCGGACCCAGTGAATTGTACGTTTGAGGAACAATCATTCTGCGGTTGGAATGATGACCCGCGCGATGTTCTTGCCTGGTGGGAAGTAGAGCCGCCGTCCCTCAGGTTGCACACACATTCGGCATGTTTGCTAGCCAGCCCAGAGTTAGTAAATCCCGGTGCCTCAGGTAGCTCAAATGTCTTATCTGACCTCGGTCGTCTTTAAATTCATATTCAAGGCTTGACCGTCACCGAAGGCTCCGCTCGTCTTTGGAGTGGACAAATTCACTCTGCTGGACCGAAAGCACCTCGTTGTTTAAAACTGACTTATTACATTTCAACTCCTAATGCACTTCATGCTCGCCTCAGTCTAATGCGACATTCCACCGGGTGAGCTACGGAGCAAGAGGATTGTCGGATTGGTTTAGTTGCGCGTTTAGTACATGTTCAGGTTCATGATGGGGTGCAACTGTCCTCACTTTTTCCTTTCCTAAGTTAAGTTACTAGCATTTTTCTTACATCCGATTACACGATGGTTCGTACCACCCTATCCCTATTTACCTCCTTTAAAGGCTCTAATTCCCCGAATCTGTCTAAACGCGAAAGTTCCCCGATGGATTGTGCATTTGATAAAGGGAATATGTGTGGCTGGATGCCTGATCCAAGAGAAGGCGGTGCCCAATGGATCGTGGTCCCTAAGCCGGAGGGTTCAATGACAACCGAATTTGATCAGGGTGTTCTATGTCTCTCACCTTATTCTAACGCTGGCGGTTCGGGGTCTTTTGATGATGAATGGTCCGATGACTTGATGGTTGATGAGAGTGTTGCGCAGAAATCTTCTGAGAAGGATAAACTAAACGCCCGTCTTTGGAGTCCCAAGGTTCGACAAAAACACACGGGGGTGGCTTATCAATGTCTTGGATTTCTCTACCGTATTGAACAGATTGATGCGCGCTCCATTGAAAAATTCCAATTGGCATTGCTTTGTCATTCGTCTGGGTAAGATCCTGACCAGTTGTTCGGGCATAGATGGTTGCTAAGCACCAGTTCCACCCTCAATCAACCATAAAGACATTTCTTAGCTCTCTCTCTCTCTCAGTCTGCACGTCGATGTGATTCAGTGGTAGCATCTTTTGAAAATTATCCGTGAATGTGTTGGATCGTGATGCGTCTCGACCTGGCCTTTCGTTTTATCACATCCCTGTCCTTCACTCCGTCATCATCATCTAGTTTATGGTCAGTAGGCGGTTCAGACGTCGATCAAGATGCGATACGCCCACCTCGTAAATTTGCCGTTGTGATCCACGGAGGTAATTTCTAAAGGCAGCTGTGAACCAACCTGTCAAGAATCAACACCTTCCCACTGAATCCCTTCACATGACCTCGTTTTTATCCACAAGCCAACTCATGAAAACTCCCCTCATCCCATCAGCTCACTTCACTTCAGTTCATTTTTTATAGAATCCTTTCCCATTCCTAATTTCATCTGGTTAGAGGTGGTTCTGGCGTAGTAGGTAAGCTATGCCAGTATTGAATATCATTAATGTAGTCGATTTCGGTGAATCAAGTCTTATTCAACTGTAAATTTGCATATCTCTTATTTAATTTCATTCGCATAGCTAACCACACTTATTTATATGCGTTTTATTGCTGATGTGTTCATTAACCGCTTTTTGTTTATTTGAAAAATGTTCAATTATTTGACGAATTTGATTTCTAATTTCCTCTTTTTGTTTCTCTTTCTCTTTCACTTCCTTTTCGTTTTCATTTTTCGTCGCTTCGACTATCTTCACTATGTTGTCCGATTGTCGCTGGTGTGTTTGACGCGGCCGCTCCCTAGTTTTAGGTAGCCTTAGCTAGTCAGGTATCCGCAGTTGTAGAGAATTAGTCACTTAGGGTCTAAGGCTGTGTAGCTATTTTAGTCATAATTTTTGTCTTTTTCTTTCTTTTTAGCTCTGCCGAATTCTTACCGTTTCCGACTGAATTTGTTCTGTTTGTCTTGGTCGGCTGCTCACTTCCGAGTGCGTGCGTGCATGCGTGCGTCCGTTCATTCACGTTCGGATATTGGTGACTCTTCAAAGTCATCGACTGTGATATGGATGGTGCTCTAAATGTCAGGCTTTAGAGTAATCATGTACTCATAACAAACAGAACACGTCGAAAAGTGTCCTATTTGCAAGAGAAATTACTCCTACCTGGTGTAGCGACAAAGTAATCGCAACACTGTCCGTGAGATCTGCTGTTTCTACTGATAAGAAGTGCCAACTTAGTGAGTAACCTATAGAACACTTGTTTTGGAATCTGCGTTCAATTATTCTTGAAGAAATCAAGTGGAATGAAGTGGTCCTTTCACTGTGGACTTGATTAGGCTATGCAGCTTTAGTCGGAGAGCTAGCCAAAAAATAATCTGGACAAATCGCTGCTGCTCACACTTAATATATCCCTTTTCATCATTCTTGGGGGTCCGAAATTGCTGGCAAGCGTAGGTTTTCAAGAAATGTAGAGTGTTCGCTGCGTAATTCGATCCTATCTGTGGGCACCGAGAGGTCAGGGACTTTACCACTAGTGACCAGGGAAAGGGGCGATAACTAAACACCTTCGTCGCAAAATTATTCATCCTATTTTTTCTATTCATGCGTAACATTAGATTCTCGATGCTTCTCGTGTGCAGCATATCGTTTGAGGTATCCCGGGGGTCGGAAAAGCAAGGCGTGATACACAAGAAATGAAGGAGAATCAGCTTATACCGCAGAGTTGGTGTCACTTGATGAACCACTGAAGGTTGCTCTGTGGTCCCGTTAGCTTTTCCGATCAGTTTCTAGGTTTGAATCGAAAGAACATTTTGAAACACGGTTCTTTTTCCTGCTCGTTTCTGTCTCCGCTCTTCGACTGTCTGAATGAAAACTAATGACAAATTTTACTCACCGACTAACTATCTACTGTTTTCCTTGAGCTCAGTCGTGCACCTCTCGATGGTGGTTATGGTATCAAATAATTGATTGTTTGAAGAACCTCATCTGGTCACGTGCACCTGTCTGTTCCGTGTTCGTATTTCGCTCCTACAGTGCCTGCTCCCAGCAGGATGAACAGGTCGATCTAGGCATTATTCTCCAGTCCTTCAACTGGTAAGCTATCTCACCACGTTTAGTCCCAGTAGTTTCATAGAGAGAGATGTCTTTAAAATCATCGGTTCATCAGCCAGATTCTTTTCAATTCCCTGATAAAACAGCAAAAATGAATTGCTTTGGAAGTCAACTATGAAGGACCAAAAACAGCAATACGGTGCCTACGGTGATACCGCCACTTGGCAAACGATACATGTCTCGCTTGTTGAAGCTCATTCTGGAACTAGAGATTACAAGGTTCGCTGACTTTCACGTACTCAATGTGAACATATCAGTATCATGTGTAAACCATGGTTGTCCACTGTTTTTATTATGGAACGAGTATTTTCTCAACTTAGTTCGATCCCCTACACCCGCATCTACTGAAGCTCCTGCTCAACTCATCTAGTCACCCTCTACGTTTTTCCTTCATTTCCAATTCCGTGTACAACGCATAGTTCCTGTGTGCTTCAATCTGTGGGTATCGGTCGTGAAGCGATAATCTGGTAAGCAAGCTGTGTGACCTTGCAATTGTGCCGCCACTTGCTGCTACCCCCGTCCTATATGCACTCTTCACAAAGTCTTTCGAATCTTCCACGCTCTTCTCGTATCAGGTGTTTTGGTGGCTTCAGTACTTCCATGAACATGTTCTTGCTACAACTCACCGATTGTGGCTTCATTTTATGTGTTTCTTCTCCGCTTCTCCAGTCTCATGTTTCGTAGTGGCTAGCACTGCTATTTAAACCTAGTCCGTTTGTCCCGCATTCATTCATCAACGCTCAACTTCATTGTGCCACGATTGCGCAGTTCTGTGGCAATCGAAAATTCACTGTGTATTTAGAGCTGGATTGAGGTCATACATTTTTTTATTGCTCAATAATTTGTGAGCTCTTAGTAACGGGGAAAGAAGTGATCATTATTTTACTTTAAGAAATGTAAATGCACGTTTGTCCGCACCTGCACCGTAAGCCTACCATTTTTTTGCCTCAGCACATGGAGACGTGCTGATCATTTTTAAGCGAATTGCAATACCATAAGCTTTGATGACTGGTTACTCAGACTTCATCAAATCCCCCTGATTCTAAACAGATTCGTAGACGTCTGCACGTCAACAAAGATTCTCACTGAACGGTTGTCACACACACACGTCGTACTGCTGGAATTTCACTCCATAATAAATGACACGTGCTGTACATAGTGAATTTTTTTCATTGTCATTTTGGACGGCCGCTAATTGTGCACTGGATGGGGCGATTCTTATTGTTGTTTTTCAACAAAAGCCCTCACTTGGAATCCAAATGGTCTAGTGTATGTATAATAAACAAAAAAGAACCGCATGTGATGGTATCAAATAAGTCCAAAACGTACGCGGGCACCAGAACATTACTGTTCTTGATGCGTTGCCCTATCTCCCGATGTCTCACGTTTGTAATTCATCATCATCATCGTACAGCGTTAAACAGCAAGGCAAGCCCCACTGGCCACTGCCTTTTTCACCATGTTGCACGTAGAGATAGATGGAATGAACATATAAGGTGGACATAATTGGATTTCTTGGATCTTATTCGAAAGCCTAACACGTCCTACCTGGCCTAGTCCAGTTGTTAGGCTTTTTGGGTCCTTTCTATTTCATATACTCGCTACGATGGGATGGTACTTCAAACAAAACTACTTGCAAGTTATTATCACTTACAGCGCGCATTTCATCGTCAGGTTAAGTAATTCAGTGTTTCGGTACGAACGGGAGAACCTCGTTTTATCTGATAATAATAATAGTAACACCGATGAGCTCATCAGGTGATTTGGAACATCAGAACGAAAGTCTTTCCCAAGTCATTTTTGTAACAAATTACGCCATTTGTTTGTTTGTGTTTGCCCACAGTTCTGTCATGTTATCCTGGGGTGACCGTTGTGATTTGTTGTTTCACGCATTTTCTTTCTCTGCCCATGTTAGTTCGTAGACCTGCCATCCTCCTAATACATTTTTACTTGATGTTAACACTGAGTAGGGTAGCAGTCGATGTGTTTCGGTTGTTGTCTGTGTGTGATTAATGTAAGAAGCAGGCAAATTCGTAGTATGTGCATACCCATCAGCCATCTTACTCATCTCAAAATAGAGCACTAGAGATCATTCTACCCAGTTTCTCATGCCACAACACAATTCACCGATTTGAAAAACTCAGTTACGGAGAGATTTAAATTGTTCATCATACAGTATGAATGCTTCACTCACCGTTGCAAGTCCACTGGAGCACTGTATGGTTTTGTGTTTCATCTGCTTTGTCAACATTCATCACTTCTACAAATGTTCACCGGGTCCCACTGTGTCCCGAAGCCGTCCGCGTATGGTATGAGAGAGTGTGAATATGACACACGGACCGCTGGGCTATTTGAGATAAGCTCTCTCAACCAGCTGCTTCACATGATGAATATTGCCGTTCATCTGTCACCACTGACTTGATTGGTTCAAGTGGTACAAAGTTTGATAATACATAACGAAATAATATTTAATGCCAGTGTATTGCATTTTTTTAATTACGCGATACACATGAGTTACAGTAGAACGGATAAACCCCATAGTTTAATGAGTTACAGTACAATAGAGAATACATTTGGGTAAATTCATGTAAAATCAGTTTGCTGATTCTGTGCTTGAAAGTGCGGTGATCATAAGAACAATGAGATACGGAAAGGGGCAGGGTGTTCCACATTTTTGCAGTTTTTGGGGAAAGGAAGAGTTAAACTAACAGTGCGGTCGATTGGGATAGCCCATTTATATGGATGTGTTGTTGCCTGCGCCCGGAAGACACGAGTGAAAACCAGGGGAATAGGGATCGCAAATACAAGTTCCTGAGAATGAAACTCATGGTAATGCCGGTAGAAAAGGGAGAGTGAAGCAACTGCCCAGTAGTGGACTAGCGATTGCAAACTTGAGGTTATCGTGGGGTCGCCGATGAGGCGGATGACTTTGCATTGGACACGGTCGGAAGGGTTAATGAAAAAGATGTGATCATGCCTCAAACGTGACTGCGGTATTCAGGATTTGGACGAATTTTGGCCTCGTACAGAACAAAAAGTTGGGCGGATGTCAAAAAACGTCTGGCACGAAAAACATAACCAATCTTTCTTGATACTTTCGAGGCAAGAATAGTATGGGGACCAAGGAAACGAACTTAAGAAAAGGAGAAGGAACGAGGAACATGCGGAATTAAGAATAGTAGAGCCGAAATTAAGGACTGGGTACCACAAGTTTTGTGTTCAAGATATAGATAAACTGGCGGTTTTTGTGGCTTTGAGGAAAACGCGATTGTCTGAGCCCTAAAGAGTAATCCGATCAAGGTCGGAATTCAGCGACACACTGGGACGATCGTGAGAGATTTTAGCTGATGAGGAACGAGAAGACGGGTAAGAAGTAGAACAGTAGAGGATTGTGTCGTTAGCAAAAGCATGGCTAGGGTTAGAAGTGGTGGAAAGAGTGTCAATAATGAAAAGCAAGAACAGCGTGATGATAGTATGGAGCATTGGGGGACACCAGCGGTAACTTGGCGTATGTATGCCGAAGCCTCGTCGATTCGGATCGCAAAAGGCCGTCCGTTGAGAAAACTTCGAGCCCAGGAAATGATTTCTGGTAGTTGGATGTTAGAATGAAAGTCGAGGATGTGTGCGCGATCACCAGGACAATCGAGGACCCGTGTGAGAAAACGGATTAGTTGCGACAAGGTATTAGTGACGGAAAGCGCTTCCGTTTCGCGTCCCAGAGTCCTGCCATCAGATGACTAAATAAGGCAGTCATTGTTGTGGACATTAAAGTCCCCAAGAATGGTTATGTTGGAGCTAGGGTTGTTTATCAAAATATTCTCCACAGCCTGCGACAACGATTCAAAGGAGAATAATCAGAACTATTGGAAGAGCGATAGAGAATGCAGAAATAATAGTTGGAAAGTGGAAATTGAAGTTTTATCCAAATGAGCTGGATCTGTCGGTTGGAAATACCAAAGTTGGATGAGCGAGATACGGTGACAGATTTGCGGATGTATGCACAGAGCCCTACCCATAATGAATGAGTGCCCAAAAAAATTGTTGGCAAAATGCAAATGAGACTTTTTTCGTTACACATGAAGTGAATTACAGTAGAATGGGTAAACCCCATAGTTCGAAAACATACTGTATGAGGAGTCTGTAGGGAGCATTCATGTCGAAACCAGTTTGTTGATTATGCTTTTGAGAACAGAAAGGTTGTACGTAAGTGGAAAGGCAGAGAATGAAAGGGTGTCCCACAACTCAGCCGTCCGGGGGGGGGGGGGGGGGGGCAAAAAGACTGAAAGGTCGAGGTCCGAGATCGAGCGCCAGAAACCTGATAAGGGTGACTAGCTGTCTGTGCTCAGAATGGGGTTGTGGAGTAATGGGAATAGGCACAGTCGAGGCAAGCTCAGAGGAACAAACCCCGAGATAATAGCGGTAGAATAGGGAATGTGAAGCAACTGCCTGGCAATAGGCGAGCGACTGCAAATTGGGTGTTAAAACAGTCATCTGCCAGACGAATGGCTTTACGTTGGACCCGGTCGATAAGAGATAAAGAGGAAGCCAGAGCTCCATCCCACACAGAACAGTAATACTCAAGTGTGAAAAAGATTTGAGCTTTGCACAGTAAGAGGAGGTGGGATGGTTTGAAGAAACGTCTGGCGCGGAATAAAAGACCAATCTTGCTCGCAGCACGAAAATATGTATGAAGACCAAGAGAACGAGATAGGAGGCGATCGAAAGACTCAGCAAAGGCATCGAGGAACGAAGGGGAACCAAATCAAAATTTAAGTGGGAAGAAAAGGAATAGTGTTTTGGAGAAGTTAAGAGAAGAGATGTTTTAGAAGCGCGGGAAAGAACATGATTTTGACAGCCTCAAAAAGAGATCTGTCCAAGGTCCTAACGGAACGGAGTTACGAGAGCACAACGGTCACGATCGATGTTGGCGATGGCATAGTGTGAGGTGGTATACGAAAGGGACTAGTGAAGGGTAGCGTCGTCGTCAAAAGCGTAGATGGGGTTGGAAGTAATGGATAAGAAATCATAATGAAAAGCAGAAAGTGGGTGGGTGAAAGTAAAGAACCTTGAAAAAACACCAGCGTTCACGGGAAGTAGCTGTGATTGAACCCCATCGACAGGAACGGAGATGGTCCGGTAACTGGGAAAATTCGTCATTCATAGGACAAGGGCTGGAAGAAACCCAAAAGTGGGCAATTTAAAGAGTAAACCTTTGCACCAGACATGGTCAAAAGCCTTCGATATGTCTAGTGGGATCAGGTGTGTATCTCTGGTTATCGAGTGCCGCTAACCAGGAGTGCGTGACCATAGGTAGTAAATCACCAGTAGAACGATGAGGTCGGAACCCGTATTGGCGATCACTTGTCTGTCATTCACGTTCGAGGAACAGTGTCAACTGGTCGGAAATTATGGTTTTCAGGACTTTTGAAATGACAAAAGTCAAGAAAATAGGACAGCAGTCCTTCTGGTCGAAGGAATCGTCGTGTTCGAAAATAGGCAAAACTACGGCTTCTTTCCGTGCGACGGGAAACGTACCAGATTCGAGAAAGAGTCAAAAGAGCGTAAAATTGTTGGTAAATCTGGGGGACACATTTTCAGAATAATGGACAGAGTACCATCCGAACCAGATGGTTTATCTTGATTGAGTGAATCTGAGGTCTAGCGGACCTTTCTAATTGTGATAAGGGGAATAAAATGGCGACTAGTAAGAGTGGTTGTAGGTGAAATAATGAATTTGGATAAAGTGGAATTAGAGGCAAACCGGACCTCAAAAATCTCGGCTTTCTCGTGGGGTTTGACAGACCAAAGAGACAGAGGCGTTAGAAATGGGGGAGAAATTAGAGGGGCAGAAATAGCGAGAAACGGCTGTGGCGAGAAACCAGAATGACCGGCTTCCTCTACTGGAAGAAGCTAGACGTTCGGTTTTTTGTGATGGATGGGACGATTCTTAGCTTTCTGTATAGAAAGCGAGCGCTTGTTTCTCTGCTTCACGAACGGGCTACGAGATTGGGGAGTAGCGGAGCGACACCACCGTCTGAATGATAGGTTCTTTAAGCACATAGCACGATAACGGGCATGAGTAAACCACTCAGGAGAATGTCGTTTACCGGGTATGGAAAATTGTGGAATAAAAATAAGCATGCCTTGGAGAACAGTCTCAGCTGGTTGAGCATCTGTCCGGTATGCGGAGGGTCGCCGGTTCGATTCCGGCTCGCGGCGTCCAACTTTTCGATATGAAAAATGCAAGCGGATTTTCCACTACATAGTGTCAGTAAAGTTTGAAACGGAAAAAGAAAAGTTGTAAAAAGTGGAGCAAAAGTCACCCCAGAAATAGGAGGTCAGAAAATCACAAGCCACTCCAGTTTGCTGGATCGTAATGCCAAAAAAGTGCGTCTGGAGTTGCATATACGAACTGGTCGCGAAAACGTGGTGGAGAAGGAAATAAGACGGTGGTCCGATCAGCCAATTGGAGGAAGGGAGGTAATATAAGAGAATAAGGAGGGAATGGAAGTAAGAAGATCAAGGGTATGTGCATGATCACCAGGCCGATCGGGAATGGGAACGAGTTGACTTAGATTGTTGACCAAAGCGAAAGCTTTGGCTTCGTGCCCTAGAGCCGTATAGTCAGAAGAATGCAAAAGTCAGTTCTTATTGTGGACATTAGAGTCACCAAGAATGGTAACTTGGAAATTGGGGTCTGATGCGAACAAGTCCTCAATGCCAGAAGACAGTATTATCAAAAATGGAGGGATCTCTACTGTAAGGAGAGCGATAAACGGGACAGAAGTAATGGTTAAAGGATGAGAACCGGCGCTTCAGCCACATCAACTGGAACTCGCGGTTGGCAAATTCCAAGTGTGGGACACAGGAGGTTTGCGAATAGATGGTAGATATAACCGCAAACACTAGCTTCAGATAAAAATGAGGAGTGGAAAAAGTAGTTCGGAAACTGGAGATGGACAGTATCCGACGAGGGAGAGATTCACGTCTCAGTCAAGAATAAGGTAAGGGGACTAGAAGATTGGAGCAAATGAT
This sequence comes from Fasciola hepatica, assembly GCA_948099385.1. Lineage (NCBI taxonomy): Eukaryota > Metazoa > Platyhelminthes > Trematoda > Plagiorchiida > Fasciolidae > Fasciola > Fasciola hepatica. The sequence continues at coordinate 780,465 of CANUEZ040000043.1, forward strand.
GCACGGAATCAATATTATGGTCCAAACCGCAAATGTTAGTGAGATCTAGACTTTTTTCTTGTTTTGAGTGCTGAGTAGACATGAGCGATGAGTTTCTGTAAGTTGTGAATTTCATGAGTTTTTTGGTGCAATCGGCTACTCATTCCTGGGGCTTGGAGTGGCGAACTACATAAGGCTCCAATAAGAAAGGCAGTGGTGCTACACTGGATGACGACATGACCGTCTACCACTAATGTCAGAGGAGGAAGAAATTTGAGTTTCAGACAAAAGAGGACCAGTGTAAGGGAAGATTCAGGAAATGTGTGCACAGAATCAACGTTACTGTTTATTCCACGAATGTTTGTGACTGCAAGATGTGGGTTGGGTGAGCGTTTATGATATCGAGTGCATGTTGGTTTGGTCAGTTGCAACTCTTCGTTCATCTTAGTGATGAGAGAAGCGGGAAACCCACCCAAAGAGCTTGGAATGGCAAACGGTACAAGGCTTTTGAGCTGAGCGGGTGACGGTCGGGACTGTCTACCACCAAAACTGATAAACACCGGTTGATTCATGAAGGAATCTTGCTATAGGTTGTTGAATTACAAGTTGATTCTCCGTGGCAGATGCTGCTTGCTAATTTAATTTATCTGGGTAAATTGTATGATGCATTGCTGGTATGTCCGAAGCCCTCAGCAGTGGGGGCACACGCGAAACTAAAGCGTGGGTTCGAATCCCAGCAGGATCACTGACTTCTCACGTTTAGACCAATGCAACATTTGTCAAATCTGCTGAGTTGTATTTCGTGATTTTCGTTATACAGTCATTTGATGTAAAGATTGAAAGGGTTGGTTGTGTCGTCCATGCATAAGTTACTCACCTGTATCCCTACTCCTGTTTTTTCTTATCTTCTATCCTCCATCTGTCTGCCGTTGTTCTCCACGGCACATTGGAACTATGTCTGGTACCCGCTTTATACATTCTTATCCTCGCACCATCGTCTACCTGCCAGCACAAATGAGCCAGTTTGGAGTACTGAACTGCAGGTTTCAAACCAATGGAACTACGTATTCATTCCCTTGGAATTTACCGCTAACGGTTCGCGACCGACGGATGATTTCAAGGTTCGATCTGTGATGCATTCTCAGTTCCACGTTGCTAACCTTCATCTCACAAGGTTTCCTCTAAGCAAAATACGCAGCTTATTCTCGACTGGTCACAGCTGTCCAAACACTCACGATCACAGTCACCTCCTTATCAAGCTCAAATTTGCCGCTTCATTGATCGGTCCGCTCTGCGGCGGTCTCACTTAAGCTTCCCTTGGCCCCGCACGCGCACGCTTCGCTGCACTAGACTATTTTTTTTAATTACTATCCCGGGGTGCTCTGACCCGAATAATGCTATGCGTAGACCAGTTCTGGTTAACATTTTGTAGGACATCGCAACATGAGTTAATCGCTTGGTTCTTGGGTGAGGGCTGTTGTCGACTGCTCGGTCTATTTTGTTCAGATCAACGTGTAATAGGACGACAGCTACACATGCTATCACGCTCTAACCGAACTGTTGCGATCATATTTTCCATCTTCTAACAGCTAGTCTCTGTCTCACACATACCCAGGTACAGTTCCAACCAGTTGGTCACACGTCTTTCAAATAATGAATTTTTCTTTCTATGAAGAAGATGTGTTCACCTATTTAATTTCCGCATCCAACCGAATCATGTTCAGTGACTGCAATAAGAAAATCAATCCGGAAAATGGACGTTACGTTATCTCATGTGATGGTGCTCAACTGTGGACTTCGCCAGTCGTGTCAAATACGATAAACACTATGTTATGGAGTACAGTGACTGTCGATTTACCCACTTCAAATGAGCACAACACTGCGTTTAAGGTGATTTCTGCTCACCTCTTCACGATATACACAACCGTACCTGGTGTATTTTTCGTTTCACTCTTTGAATCTCTGTACGTTACTTTTCTTCTGCTATTTCTAAAATAGAGTCATCGTGTGTATTACGTATTTGACTGGCTGCATGCTACATCTGTCTAATTCACCAAAATCCTAATACTCTACACAGGGCGTGTGTAAAGCAGGCAGATGCTGGACAAGGGCTTTCTGCAGTGCTTTGCCACAATCGGGAATTGTGGACATCGCCCAACTCGGGAATGATTGACAATCCTAAGTGGAAAACCATCTTTGTTCAGTTGGAATCCGAGACTTCTGGAGCAGATCTAGCCTACAAGGTGCGAATGTGTGCATGTGTGTATCATGCTTACTGTCGGTAGCTGATATCATGAAACGAATTCGCATTCTTATTTTCTTTTGTATCATTTCAGCACAGCTGTGTAGCATCACTCGCGGTCAGATACAGCCGAATAGTCGGACACAACGTTCTTGATTGCTCAGACCAATGCATGATACCGGTGGTCATCATCACTCTGCAAACTGGGACCCGGCTCACACTAACGGCGTAACTCTACTCCTTAAATCGTGCCTTATTTCCTTATCAACGGTAGATGTTCGGGTTGTGGGCACTAGACGGAGGCTTTGTTACCTTTCTCCTCCTATTATATCAATCGCCAGCACCGCTGCGTTCCACTTTTCCCGTGGAATAACTAACCGCCGCATATCGCGTTTGATTATGTTCTCAGTTGTAGCTCTTATTGCAATCGGTGTCGACATCCGAAAGTATCTTGACCATAAAGTGCCACTCTCTTCTGTCAACGCAACCGAAAATCACTACCCTATTTGTCGACTGTTCGGCCTAATTTCGTATCTTTTTCATTTACCATCTTAGGAAACATCAGTTATTCAGAAACGCATATCACTCTGAGCTACAATAATCCATTTTCTTTACGTTTACACTGTTCTAGCGATATTCCTCTCCTCGATTCTCACAATAATTAGTGTTTTTATCACTAAAAGGGCTGCACCATCATCATCAGCAGCAGCAGCAACATTTAGTCGTCTTTTCTCCCATCGCTCAAGTTATTGATCGACAAACCACCTGATTTACTTCCTACCCGTTGTTGACCTCGCACGTGTCCATTCCATTGTCCCCAGAGCTAATAGAACGTACTGCACATCAGAATTGAGTTTTTTCGGATCACTTCCACTACACTTTTTGAGGACAAAATCCTCACTGTGCCCTTGCTCGGCAACTCTTGACGGACACTTACCATGTATGCTTACTGCCGGTTTGGTGTAGCCGAGATTTTTTCACCACCGCTACTTGTTCAACTTTTGTGTTGCATTTCGCAATAGCTAAAACTAGTGTTTGACTCGTGAATCGATTAAGGAAACCCTTTGTTAGCGGTATTTTGTGCATACTGTATTTCCAAAGGTCAACCAAACGTCGTTTTAAAGTGATGCTCCTTCTTTGCTGTTCGTTTAGTGTATGAGGGTAGACACCCAAGTATCAAACCTATTACCAAATTATTCGATCCTGGACGGTGAAAATATTGCTTCACTCAATCATGCCTTCCCATGCGCACCGTTATTTGATCTTTGTGTTTCCCAGCGGTTACATTTCGTCGTAGACGATGGAAATGCATTCATGCGTGACACGGCTAACTAAGCTCAGTTGTTCGCTCGCTGAGATCAACTTTATCCTGGGTTCCATATTAAGGACTGTTGAATGTGAAATGCTATAAGCCCAAATAAATAGACCACGTTCGTAGTAGCTACACAAGGCATTCAGATTCGTTCTGTCCTGGTCTACGGTGATTCGGACGTGAATGAGACAGTTTCATGAGGTTAGGAATTTATAATGTAGCCTTGGTGGCTGTCTTCGTAATATATGCACATCGAAACATGAAGCCGACAAAAATTATGATGTAATTGTCACGATGTGCGGTATTTTTAAAATATGATCACTGTTTGTGCTCCCAAAAAGGTGATGAAAATTGGTTTATTTGGCCATTGTTAAAATTTTGAACTGAATTTGATCTCTGTCATGCTGAAATGTGAAAATATGTGCAACAGTTGCTTCAAAGTGTTGTGCATTGTTCTGCTGTCTCGTATCTGTAGGAATAGAGCACGATGAGTACGAGATTAAATTTAGAATCTAGCTGAGTTGTGGTACTCGTTGCTTGGCAAACAGTGCCTCTAATATTCTGTTATGAAGGCCTTGAAACCTCATAAACCCGTGCATAGTGTGATGGAAATAGAAATTTGTTTTTTCCCGTTTTGTTTTCCGGTACACTTCGACTTTTTAGTCATGATAACTTATTTTATTTGTGCGAATTTGTCCGTCATTTCCCGTTTTTATTCCATGCTTGTGCAAAAGTACACCGGTATGACAACATCCAGACTAACACGAGTGACCACTACACTATTACAATGCGATTTGGATTGATGGGCCACATAAAAGTTCAACAGATCAGGTGTGTTAACGGTCTGAACTACAACCGACCACCACCGCCTTCTACCATCAAGGGTGCTCATGACTTCGTACCTCAGACTCGGTAGTTGTCAGAAACTTTGATCACCCAATCGATTACCACCGGTTCGAGCATTCTCAGTTTGATTTTTGTACAGGGTCCTTGTCGACGGAATTCGCTTCGCCAGTCTTATTGATGAAACTCACCCAAGGTCATCGAGTAGCAGATTTCCCACAGTGAATAAATAAACACTGAGTGTTGTTGAGATGCTGCCATTCTGACTAATCTCCGAGTCACCTGAAGGATATAAGTGGGTCAGAACACTTTTTGCATGCTTTCAGGATTGGTGCTGTTTCCAAATAGTTAGCTGAGGGATTAAAATAGTTGTTTGTGAAAATGCGCTTCGACTACCACTGTAATGCATTTGAGCCCCGCAACTAGTCCGATAGGATTCGCTGTTGTATAGGAAGCACCAAAGATCGGAAAGTCTCAGAAGAAATATATAGCTCTCGCGGTGTGCGGCATGACCGTTCATTTCTTACTTCCACGTGTCTGGGCTTACCTCCTGTTTCTGTAAATCTACCTTTCTCCTTTGCGACTGACTGTAAGTTGTATTTCGATTGACCCATCCTATTTCGGTATTTCTACACGCTTTCATAGTGCCTGTGGAAAGATAACATACCGTGGAGATCCGGCTGTTGTATGGTACGTGTTTCATTGTTTTTGTCGGGCTGATATTCACCGAACACTGGGGATCTCATTTCACTCAAATTGGTTATCTTTGTCTCCTGTTTTATTCCAGTGTGCTAAGCTGTTTATTGTGGTGGTGGTGGTGATAGAAACAGACAACCTTGGAGTGGTGTCTGTCTGTACGGTAGTTGGCTCGTATTGTTTTTCACATCTTGTCCCACAATGCGAGCCAGCTGTTTTGTGATGTAAGATCATAAATTACCTATGAGGTAAATATTACTACAAGAATGGCGCAGTTGACGTTAGCGTAGTGAATAGTGGGATCATTTAGCGGCGAGTCAAGTTAGGCTTTTATAGTGCGCTGAGCGGTAGTGTTAATGCTTGATTCCAATTTTCCACATTATCACCATCATTATTAATGTTTAGTAAACAGTTTCGGCCATTAACGCTCGCTATTTTTCCTAGTTCAGTTAACTTGAACAATACCTTAGAGGTATTCTGTGAGTTTGTTGTCTTACAACTATATGTAAGTTCCAGACATAGTGGTCGATAGATCAATAATGACCGTAAATTCACTCGGTGTTGTTCCGGCGTGAACACTAATAATACAAAGTGTGTGTGAGTCACGGATCCCGTTGTTCATCCATATTTATGACACTACTTGGCCCCTTTGAAATGTCTTTGTGAACCACCGATCATTCAGCTTGAAAACAATTGAGAGACGACTTCTTTGGGTTCATCATATCTTAAACTTCCATTCCATAGGGCGGCGTGATTGCCGCACAACTTCAAGTTCCTATTTCTGACTTGTCTCCAAGGGACTAGTCTGCTTTTCACAATTCTCTCCTGAAAGGTTTCCCCGTGGAAGTGTGATGCCGTATGATGATATAACTGAAACAACCGTTGGTATTAGTCAATCTCCCCGTCTCGTGAATCCTAGGAAACGAAATATGTATAGTATAAAAGCAGGGTTTGTTTCGAACTGGGTTAGCCGATAATTCAAAAGTATGTAACCACATTCCGTGAGACGTAGTTTATTCGTTTCATCACTATCACCTGATCATAGTAATTTGTCGTTTGCGTCTAGCATGTATTCCTTTGATTATTAGGCATCATAAGCCGTTTAAGTACTCTGTGGGTGATTGCTTGTGTCTCTGCCAATCCAGCCGACTTGCTACCCGAAACACCACCTCCGCCTCGCCTTAGATAATTACCACCATAGTTTTACGTGCTATCGGAACATTGGATATGCATTCGGTAGTGAATCTGTTTTTTTACAGCGCAAACAAACAGTTGTGGATCTCGGACTTGGTTTCCACTTCGAACAACTTCTGGCGGACAGCGATGATCGATTTGGCCACTGTGTTGGAAGTTCAGGATTTTAAGGTTCGAAATGGGGTATTTAACCTTGTTTTCATAAGATTTCATTTTTCTTGAAATACCTCAATTTACTTTAAGACCGATTGATACTGTTGTTGGTATCCACTGACGCATGTCTCCACCTCTTCATTAGGATCGGACCCGGAGTGTCGGTCTCGATAAATCTAGGGAAGTTCTGCTGCATGCATTCAGATTACAAATTAGGTTACTGCGGCCTAAGTTTTGTGCCAATATTATTTGGGCGGATAAGTAGTCTGTTCCGTATGTGAACTGTTCGAAGGTTTTTGGTGTGGCTCCGCATCTCAACTGGTAGAGCACACGCGGTACTAAAGCGTGAGTTCGAATGTTGCCGGGATTGATGAATTTTCAAATTTTGACCAAGTCGACATTTATGAATTCCGCCAAACCGTATTTCAAAATCTAGTTTTGATCCCGGAAATGATCCACCGAACTATATTCCCTGTACGGATATTGATCACCAGTTATCCTGAACGATGAGAATTTATTCTTTGTTGTTTCCGTTTTTCGTACCATCTACATCTTTGCTTATTCAAAACCGTCCCACAAGATTTTGACAGTCACTGATTTTCTGTTAAACAAAATGGTCAAATCGATTCGGTCGTTTCAGGGCAATGAAAAAAGTATAGATCTAAGTTCATGTGCAGGAACCAAAAACCCCAGTGGTGGTGGTCGAGTGGTTTAGAGCGTTTGATTACCACCTCGTATATATGAATCCCCGCCATCACCGGTCACTTTGGTGGTAGACAGTAATCCCCACCATCGTCCGGCTGGTTACCACCGCTGACCAATTTGGGCCTTATGTGGTTCTCCATTCCAAGTCTCGGTGTCTAGTTCTCGGTTATTCTTAATAGTGCAGTTGGCCTTTGTGGCTACGGGTAAACTCTTTCCACTGCGCTTATGAGCAAACACGTAATTAAGAAAATGTCCGCTTAACAGCAGTTTGCTAGAGGTATTTTTCATGAAGAGAATCAAATTCCATACGGTTGTTTATCATGGGTATTTGGGATTGTTTGCAGTAAGCCAGTGAACATTTATTTTTGCATCCCAACCCCGTTTGGCTTTGATATCTTGGTAACTGAATCGGTTTCTTATCAGCCGAATCGGTCCGCGTTTAGTGTTCTTTTCCGTATACCGTATAATTTCGAAACGCTAGGCGACATGGCCAGGTGTCACAGTCATAGGCGTACTGGCATTCGAACTCAATATGTCTACACCGTTTTTCGATGTTTATGGTCTTGCATAGCTGTACACATAATTTAAAATTGTGGGGTACTTACTGCAGGTTAGCAGACAAAATCACAGCACTGAGTTCCTAAGTTCATAATATTAATAATAAACATGCTTTGCTTCATTTTTATTATTACACACAAATGGTACCACATTTCGGGAAAGGGGGTCGACACCAGGTAGAGGCTGCTGAAGCCGTTTTTGTACACGACAGTCATTCGCATTACTGCTCCTTTCTCTGTTGTCGTTGAATGGTCAAGTCCTCATTCTCATCTACTTGGCTGACACATTTTTTGCCCGTTTATACTGAAATGCGCTGACGTCCGAATTACAACTAACGGAACCAAACGGATAAATTCGCCCTCTCTATGCACTCACCCTGTGACCGCACACGGGACGGCCAGATCAGACTTGATCTGAATGGATGATCTAGGTTTTATTCTCCTTTAGATGAGATCCGACAAGGAATCTGGACCGAGAAAAAAAAATGATTGGCCCAACTGTGTGACAGTTTTCTATGGCCAGTCTATCTTTTAAATTTTACTAGTTTTCGGTTGTATTACTTTGGTGCGTAGTGTTGTTCGGGTAATGTACGTGTCTGTTAGTCAACTGTCGAATAGCTTTTCGCAAATAAAGAGCATAACACCTAAAGTATCTTTCGGTATTTTCTTTCGTCGGGGCCGAACCGGATAATCTTGTCAAGATTCAGAACTTCGATTAATGATAGCCAGGAACTGACAGTGCAGACCATTGATACCATGGCCCGTCACCTTTCATTCGTTTCATCTACCGCTATTGCCTAGACCGTAACAGTCAGCAGATAGATAAATATGAACTCTCTCCCTCAATTCTGACTGACGAAAAACCATGACAATCTTTGGTACCTTTAAAGTCAGGTTTTTCTTGCCCACTCGAATATGTGACCAAAGTGGCGACAGGCCGCACGTTCCGCTTCTTTTGCCTAACTCATTCTTTTATCATCCTGTCAACTTCGGAACTCGGTTCTAGACTTCTGCGAGCGTTTCATTCTCGGCTTTTCCATCATACCACCTGCTTTTCTACTCATGCTCGTAAACAGATCATGTCAACAAATTCGACGAGAGCAAACAGGAGATTTGGGCATGTTTTGGTAGGTCTCCGTTGCATCCCTTGAACTCACTCTGTCGTCTAGTTCCAACGCTCCGATATGGAAATCATCTGGCTCCATCCGATCTGATGTTGCCGACGATGTTGATGTTGATTCTAATTGGAAGTCAGTTTTTGTGGACTTGTTCACAACCGACTCAGATCAGCGAGATTACAAGGTGATTTTTATCTGCCTTTTCTTCCGTCATTCTCATTCCAAACGGTGCTGGGTGGATCTGACCCAGATCGCCATTTAAATGCTAGTTGGTTTTGGGTCTTTTGCAGTTATTCATGGATTATTTGCTATGACTACTTTATGAATCGTTTGTTCCGGCAACTTGTCACCTGTAATCGGAGCACAGAGATGCCCCATGAATAGTTAGTTCGTTTATCCGACGGGATTCTTCATTGCTTGCATCTACAGAAGCTTCTTACTTGCTCAAAATATGGCGCTAGTTGTAACACTCACATGCGCAGTTGACCTTGTAAAACTGAACCCGTTGTCCTCGAGTTTGCATGAAGCATTGTTCGTAATCGAATTTTCGCAACCTGCTGAAAGCATCGTCTTCTCTTTTTAAGCTGCATGAAATGTTCATTGACCGATTTTCTTCCGTTATGAATGCTAGCTTGAATAAGCATTGAATAAATTGCTCGTTTTATTGCGGGTTTGTTCTGTGGAGAACTGGTTAGCTCTTCAGAATTTCGCACACCAGTCACTGAAGGCAGGTTGCAAACTTCACAGATGGCGGTGACTGATTACTGAGGTATACTTCTTATTGAACTGTTTCTTCTACCTGTTCTACGTCTATGCGAGCATACATGCAGTTCCGTCAACGGTAACCACTGCATTCCACGGCTAGGCGTCGGTCACTGAAATCGCAAATCACGTAATGAAATTAACAGTGACTGGTGGTTATCAAGTGATGTACGTCCAGGTCTATGGAGTCTATCGTCCAGCTTTGATAATGGATGGAGCGCCGCTGTCGCCCAGTTCAGCACGTCCAGCCTATTGGTACCTAATGTGACTTGTAATTCTGTCCCAAGGTCATCAGACCCACCTTTTCTTCATAGTGCAGTTAGCGCTTTCTGAGTAGTGTTATGATCCCCGACCGCACTTACGCCTGAGTCAGTAAAATTTGTCGTTCAGACTTGATGCTTTACTGAGAGAGTATCGCAGTCGGGCGAGCGTAATTTGCCGATCTATGAAAAAAATCGAACGCCGTGCCTACACACACGCATACCGAACGCACCTACTTATCTCTGGAATTTATCCCGGTTCTGCTTTGTAACTGTTCTTAAGTTGGAACTGACTTTCTTGGATATGCTCACGTGTAGTTAATTCATTTCACTTCTGTTCCTATGTCCCACATGCAGTGATTGTCAGAGGACTCGAGAACACGAGACGGGTAGCGTGGGAACGTATTGGTATGCACTTTACTCGATATCTATTTAATAGACACACGATAGTTCCAGTCAGCCTCTTTGGGAAAGTGCTTTTCAATCCGATGACAATACATGGCACGAGATCTTCGTATCCCTTAATTCTACACAGCAAACGTCTCTCATGGATTACAAGGTGCGAATCACCAGCTGAGCGAGCGATTGTGTTACATTTTGTTTTGTCTTACCAATTAACCGAATCACGAGGAATCAATCGTAAAGTAATCCAGTTCGATTCTCAATGAGATCTCATTCATTGTGCAACAATGACCATTCGTATTTTCCAACCCCGCACAATTGGATAAGAATTTCTTGTGGTATCAAAAACTTACCACATTAGAAAGAACAAACGGCACACTTGACCATGGGTCCTAAAGTTGCCAGCCACATAAACCCCCAGAAGGTCAGGTCAGGTATGGTGAACAACAGCGATGTCCCGTCTGCAGCCGTAGTTGACCGGTGGTGATATGGTTCCAACTCCGTACATCAAACTTGTGAGTTTATAGTGTAAACTACCCGATCGGCATCGATCAGATGTATTGTACGCATTTGATGATGATGTAAGAAAACCATTGAAGGATATATCTCCAAACTCATCATACTGTTGGAAAAATATGAGCCCACATCGAATCCCAGGAATTCAGTCAGAGTACTGAATAATAGGTTCACGAGTGGCTTCAGGTTCCGAGTGTTTGACCGTTTGACAGTCCGTCAGTCATCAACTATCAACTTTGACAAAACTGTTTGGACGCCATATTTTATATAGCAGTCACCGGTGATGATGATATATCAGTGACTATGCCTTCCATTTTCGAGTTAAATGCCGTGTGTGCATATTGAGTTGTTCGAGAACCGAATCCGTTCCATTCCCTACCGCCACAGTGAATGGGACCTTCTGAAAATCAGAGTATTCTCATAATCAAATAGTCACATAGGTTTTCCTGAAGTTCGTTTTCCATAATAGTCTAAAGTGACCTCTAGTTTTCCTGCTGTCAGTGATTCGACTGGTTGTGTGGTATAAATCTCGACTATTTTACAGAATCCAATGAATTTATAAATCCGGTATTGTTTTCACGTACCCTTCTCCATACACTTTTTAATTCAACCTTTTTCCACACTGTACTGCACTTATGGTGATCGCCTTGACATTTAGACGGCATAATTCCGTTCCGTCATCCGTGTGAATATGTCTGTTTGCATCTCGCATTACGTAATGTATCTGAACTCGAATTAAGCATCTGTGAGATTTTTCGTCAATTTGCGAACGTGTGTTTGTCACATCTAAATCATATCTGAGTGTGTTTCTCTAACCACCTTTTGTGGGTCTTCCTTCAATTGTTTGTTCAATTTTGTGCAAATGACACATTTATTGATGATGTCATTAGTGCCACGCAAAGAAAAATTCCTTGCTCAGTTACGTTAGTCAGAAGTAGAATGTGAAGTCGTTTTCAATCAGTTGTGATCTCTGTTGTACGGACCCGCTCTTTGCGAGGATTAAAATCAAAACTACACTCGTTTTCAAATGAGCGTTTTCCATTTTTAGAGTTTACGTAATTCTGCCGTGAACATTTCTAATCATACACAAGCCTTCATATGAAAGCTGCCGATGTGCACCGAAAGTGTTTGTCTGTCGTTTTACCTTTACACAGAAACTTCAGTATCGTTTTCATTATTTATGCCGTTTCAAGTAGAGAGAGCCCGGCTGACGAAAATCACGTGCCCATCTGTCAAGCGGCAGAGAGCTTGGACTGATGTATACTGAAGTCGTGGGCTGCATATACCGTAACCATACTCTGTCAGAAAGAGGAGCATAAAAGAGTAGACGTGATTAAGAGCTGTTGTCGCTGGAGCATTTTATTTTGCCACAGTTTGCAATTTTACTGCACTTATGTGCATATAGGCTTGTGCCACACACACACGCATATATATATATATATATATATATATATATATATATATATATATATATATATATATATATATATGATGCCCACGTGTTCGTTCGGTCCACATGAATGTGAGAGATTGACTCCACTCATTGAGATTTGCTTTTCCCCCACTTTTAAGCATGTGCACATCCACACGGGCTCTCTCAGACTATGAATCTTTCCTTGAAACACACACACATACACACACACCATAATTATGCATTATCACGAGCTTTTGTAGATCGTCTGAACAACAGTTTTACGATGTTCGGGGGTGTATTTCGTACCCTCGGAGCGTAAAATGCTGCTGGTTCTACACCAAACCTTATCACAGGAGAGAAGCGTTAGCTGAAGTAGGCACTTTCTTTTTCATCTCGGCGGTTGCATCTCATCTGGCGGCTGGATATCGAACGAAGTGTCGTTGTGCATGCAGAAGGCGCCTTCGACGTTTACCAATTTCAAGTCCTTGTGGTTTTGTCCATTGAGGGTGGAGTGCGCTCCGCGGAAGGTAGAACAGCCTCAAATATGGTTCAGGAAAGTAGCCGTTACAAGTAGAAGACTTAAAGGCTATCAGTGTATGAGTTTAGCTTTCTTTCGGCATTGATGCGTTATAGTAAGAACACAGTATCAACAATGCTAAGGTCGGACAGTGCGCCAGGAACTGGTGGTCAGCATGTAAACCAACTGCCTTGTGTAAATGGGTTGCGGTGATTGGGACACTTGCTACGCATGCCCACAGCACTAGTCTCCGTTGGTGTACATTTCTCTTTGATGCAACTAGTGGTCGAAGAATGGGTAGAGATGATCAGTCCATGGCCGTGTAGTGCGTGTTAGTCAAGGCCTGTGAGATCCGAACTGAAAAACATGGTTAGATGCTCTGGTCAGTTTCATAAGTGGATTCAAACTCTCTCGGTCTACATGGTTTTCATCTGTCCCTTTCTTGACTATTTATTTTCTCTCTATATGTCGGTCTATTCACTTCCAATTGGGTGGTATTGCCAGATAGCAACCAAAACCAATACATATCAATACGAGGTTGGTGGCTGATTGAACTGAACTTCACCATCACATTGTACACATATGGACCGCTCGATAAATTCCCAGGATAATTGTTGTTGAGTTCCCATGCTGTAGACAACGTACTATGTATGCACTCATCCTCGTATCACATCTTTTGAACAGTCTCCTCTGTCTTCACCTAGTCAATACTCCCATTTTTGTGTACCATGAAATCGGCTCCAATTGACACAAAGATTTTATTTTGTCATGTCCTTACCCCCGCACCACTAATGTATGATTATCTGCTTGGCCTGCGTGGAGCTCGTGCGAATTGGGTACACATCATCGTACCGGAGGATTGGCTACTATTTGGTATGCATTATTTGTTTCTTTACTCCCTAATTAGTTTTATCTCGAACCGAATTCGCCTCGTGAGTAACAATGACCATCGACTTACTGACGCTGATTTTGTCATTCCACACTTGCGCATGAGTGCAATTTAAGGGGCAAAGCCCATTGCTTCAATGGGATGCTGTATTTTTACGAGATGACTGGCAGCCGAACCCTGAGATTTAGGGTGGAGAACCACGCAATTTCGTCATAATTTCGGACGGAGAATAGTCCCAATAAGTCACACGTGGTAACGAGTCGGTCGACAACAAATTGTTGTCTACCACCAGTGCGACGAGTTGTGCAACTGACAGTGTCACGCACAGTGGCCTGTTTTAATTTAAAGATCTATTATTCTCATGATTTTTTAGCAATTTCCCTAGTTGGTAACAACGCATCAAAATTATAGTACAAGTTAGTGTGCTTTTTTGTGAATCTCATTCACGAAATACCCACCAAATTTCTGACAGGTTAGGGTGGTTGGGAGATAGGTGGGTGCTCCTCTCATAGATCAAATTGTCGGTCTTATATTTTTGTCATCGTTTCTTCTGCATACTCATCCTCATTGTGTTCACAACCAATCGCAGTGCGAACGATCCAATTTGGACCTCTCCGATCAAACCGAAGACGACCGTTGAATGGGATGTAGTATTTGTCGACTTGCCTGTTGGCAAACCAGAAACTGAAATTAAAGACTATAAGGTAATAATAATACTAATAACCCTCTGACTATTCAAGAGATTGTCAACCTATCAATACTCATAGTCCACCTCTTCGGATGGTTTTTCACGTCCTAGTTTTGTGTTCCCGTTCGAAATTGTCTTACTTTAGTTGATTCAATCAAAGCGGTTCCACTTATTAGCTTCCTTCTTGTTTATCATCCCCCTGGGTGAAGTGAATCTGAGTTTGTGCAGACGTAACTATCTATCTTAGATCACGCCGCACGCAACTGTTTATTCAAACCGTCTTGTGTCGACGTCTTTACTTCCTGTCTATTTCCTCCTATTTTTCTGGTTTGTGGACCCGCTTTTTTATACCATGCGTGACCTATTTATTATCAATCTTGTGTCCAGGGCATGTGAACGTACGAAACATCACATAACCGGTGACGATGTTGTAACCTGGTTGGTTCCACAATCCCCATATAATTCATCATTACCGATCCTTTAGTTCAAGCCCGACCATTTGGCACTCCAATACGTCAACAGCTTTAACTTGGCAAAATGCATTCGTGGACCTCTCTTCTACCATTCCTGATTATAAGGTGCGCATTTTTTCTGACAGTCTCTTCAAAATCAGTTCGAAGCATTTTTTTGTTAGGCTCGTATTCTAATGAGCCCGTGGTTTGAATGTCATAGTCCTAAGACGATATCGTGTTGAGCGAAATTTCCGGCGTTCATTCGTTTTCGAAAATTTGTGCCCAAGCCGATGCGTAGCCTAAACCCGGAGGCACAAGATGTGAACGTGTGTCTCTGTTAGCACGTGCGTGTAGGTAGAATCAAGCACGCATAGTACTACTCACTGTAATAGGGAATCATTTCTTGGGAAGCTTAAGAATTGCCCCATAACGACCAGTATTTTTCTGTATTCTCGCGCGTGGAGATTAAAAGCCTATTTAGGTCATGAGGTTTGAAAGGCGCAAACTAAGCTCGTTCAGAATTTTTGGCTATCAAATATTTTGCCCCGAGATTTTGCCATTTTCAATAATATTACAGAATAATTTAGATCCCGTAACTGCGTGGATCCACTGCGATGTGTGCACGAAATGATACCCGTGATTTTCAGACTAAATGGTCCAAAGCGGTTTACCCCTAAGATTTTATTTGATCGCGCATGTTTACCAGACAGGTCATTATTATTCTCGAGTTCGTATTGAAGCTGACCCAATCGGGTCAAACGCTGGTGAAATTTTTTTTCTCTTCATATAAATATATATCACCGGTGTGCCGGGCAACCGATTTACAGGTTACGTCAAACTTCAGCGAACGAGTACACTACCCCGGGGTTAGTGAAAAGTGCTAACATGTTTGGTACGCACGGTTACCGATATAAGATCCCAGAATAGTGTTTGTGTCCTGGGTGGTTTTCAGTAATATCAATTCAAACCAAGCGGCGCTGATCACCTGTAGTCCAAAGAACATTGATGATAAATCCAAGTTCAGTGTGCAATTTCTTTCTTGGACGGATTCTGGGCTGCTGAAACCAGACACTGCTGTGTTGCCTTAAGGAAGCATGCACGTGTGTGTGTGTGTGTGTGTGTGTGTGTGTGTGTGTGTGTGTGTGTGTGTGAACCGTTCCCTGTAATTTTATGATCAGCGTGGTAATATGCATACCAAACTGTAAGAGGATGTACTCTTCGGCCTCTAGTTCACTCGGGTCTTTGGTCTCTTGAGAGCGTCCTTTCGCCACTCTTCTCAAAATTCACTTGCCTCAAATATCAGTTCTTCAAAATCGTCCATTAGTTTGAGTCGATCTAAAAATTTCGAGCCAACCAAGAGTTACTCTTAAGTTTTGTCACAGTCGTTTGCTTTTGCGTTTTTTCTGTATCCGGAACCCCCTAGAATCAATTATCTTATGCAAATCTCGTTCTGTTCCTTTTTGAACTGAAACTGTCGCCTTAAGTTCAGACTGTTTACTCATGAGACCTGTCGTTAATTGTTTACCTTGCGCTCCACGCCACTCCTCTTTCAAGTCTTTCCAGAGTTGTCTCTCTCCAAATTATTTTGCGCTTCTTGCAGCTAATTTCTTCCTTGTACTCACACCATACGCACATTTCTTCAACCTCTGACTTTTCCTACACTCTGTTCAGTGCATGTGAACGCACAAAACATCATATAACTGGTGATGATGCCGTGCTCTGGTAGGTTCCTTAATCCATACCCGATCAGTTGTGCATCTAGTTCGAGTCCAACCATTTGGCGTTCCACTGGGCCACTGACTACAATCTGGCGAAATTCATTTGTGGAACTCTCTTCCACTGGATATGACTATAAGGTGCGGCTTTCTGAATAACATGTGCTTTTTTTCAGCTACAGTATCTTATTTGATTGACATTAGGATGGGTTTGATTAATAAAAAAATCTTTGATTAGTATTCCACACTCGCATTTCGTTGCCTCAAAGGCCCAGTGCAATATTAGGAATAGCCGGCTGTCTGATCCTGAGAATTGGAGCGGTGAACGACATAACGAGCTGGTTGACAGCAAATTGCTGTCGATGTAGTTCTCAAACCGGCGCACACGTCATATACCTGTAGACTTTGTGATGAGGACCACAGATAGTCACCATACCACATACTACTTGCCGTACAAATCAAATCGTTCTATAACCTCATAGGTTCGAAGAGCGGAAGCATAAAATGTCATTTTGAAAAACTGTTGGTGCTTTGGGAAATGGTAGCAGTTGGAATACCAATGATTTTGTCCACGGATCATAACGGTAGTCTTGTTCATGAAACTAGATAGAAAAATCACTTTCATGTCTCAGCTTTTATCTGTGACTGTTGTAGACACTTCACGTACTTCTTCCAAATCAAAACTTTTTTCCGGTCCCAAACGTTTCCCGACCAGTGTTCATAGCGAGGCAAAAATGATGATAAATTTCCATCCGGGCCAACTGCCGGTAAATCTACTTTGATGTTTCATCGACTCGGCCAGTCTGTTACAGGCGCTGTGCACGTCTCTGACACGTGACCATTTTGTTTTTCACCCTTTCATCATCGGGTCATCACTCTTGGGATGTGAAGGTGATATCCGAGCCAATCTGAGTAAGGTCAACTATTTGTTGCTTTCAGGCCTTGAGTTGTTGGCTAGTTAGTGGAAAAAATTTATCAAATTTGGAATAGTATTCTGTCGGTTGTTCATGTGATACGGCTATTGTACACAGTGACACGTGATATATAAAATGTTTCGTACTCCTGAGGAAAGCACTTTCTTATTTTATCGAAATTGTCTCATTTGAAACCCAGGAAATCTAACAATGATTCTCATTACGTACTGCAATTTCTCATTATCCTAGTAAGCGAATGTCCCTGTCAATACGGTGCTCCCTTGTGCCCTACGGGACCTGTTGCTAGCTCTATCCGTCGTTCCAGTTCACGATTACCTAACTGTCATCATCTTCTAAGTCACGTGGATCTGGCTGCACACACACACACAGTGTCTTTTCTTCTTCTTTCTTTCACTTCATCTTATCTTTTTTGAACAGTTTCTTTGTTGCTGTTCATATAGTTAAATATTCCCGATCCTTCACGTTCGCTGTCGACCTGCTGTTTCGTTGTATTCCAGTTCCTGTCGACCAGTATTGGATCCTCAAACTAAACTGCCCTCGGTTATTTGGTAGGTATCCTTTTATCCGGTACTTTTTCTTTCCGTACATCACACTAGACATGTGGCCCGCGACCACCGAGCGATGGTACATGCAATCATCTAATTCGCCCCTTCTCTTCTTCATTATATGGGATTCGTCTTTTTGATGACTTCGATTGTGCGAAAATTTCAGCTCCAACGAACCCCTATGGAACAGTGCGCAAGCATTTGCCTTCGACCGAACGATCACTTGGTCTCACGCTCTAATTGAACTGGGCAATTCCACCGCATCTGACTACAAGGTGTGCATCTTTCAGTTCATTCAGCTTTCCCGATTTATGATCCGGCTGTCTGATCTGTGATATCATATAGGGCGTCATAAGACGCGTCTAAAAATTGCGGTCCTCATTAAAACAGTTCATTACTCAAAAGTGTTAATGTAATCACTGTTTCTCCTCCCTAAATTCCGCGGCTTATCCGAACACCTTCTGTCATCGATCCCTTCAGCTGAATCTCAGTCTAATTTTTTTTTACTAATCCCCTTTCCATTTCACATTGCGTTGAACTAAGCGGAAATTGTGCCACATGTTAGCGTCCAAAATGAGCACCGAAAATTGGATTGATCTCGCAGTGTTAATACAATGCACCACCCCTTCCCACTGTCATAGCATTGGGTGCCAGTGCGCAAATACTCTTCCACCCAATATTTGTATTCTTTGTTTGTTCGTTAAGTTTGCAGAATTTTATTTGTTTTTGTAGGCCTTTACAAGTTTTTTGTCCTTCTCTCACTCTGTATTCTGCCTGATCACTGCTTCATGACAAACGATCGGTAGACAACCCGCGTGCTTTTTAAATCCCTCAACATTATAAGCCTTACCAATCAATTTTACCACTTGCACTATCTCTGGTTATTGTCATTCAGCTTATGACCGAGAAAAGCACAGCGCATGACCCCAGTCATTCTATACTGAGCTTTATGAAACGGTCGTAGTTTATTATTTCTGGTTATAAATTCGAGGTTGTACGAATCCTTGAGAAAGAAATTTTTTTACCTAAACTGTGTCTGGCTATCGGATTTTCGTTGCATAAACGAACAAATATCTGTTTTAAAGGCTAGAACAGCGCTTCGATGATCAACCGGTTTCTTTCGTCATCGTAAACCGATTCTTTAGCATCATTTCTGAAGTCGTTTCTAGTTGTCAAATGATAAGTCCAGTCGGTACTTCGGAGTGTTTTGTTAACTTTTTCACTTCGAGGACCGCATTTCAGATTACTGGATTCGGAAGTATTGTGCATTAGTACCGTCAAATGAAAATTGCAGAAGACCAAGCACTTGCGTTTAGATCTAATGTATGGTTTGAATCAGGCACGGTACGGTCGTTCATTGTTACTTATTGTGACACGTTTGAATTTACCTTGTTTTAACGGCCGGCTTCGTAGATTCCAAGGTATGATTGAATAAACAGTTTGTGGATGCAAGTCATTCTAAAGTAGTAAGAGTTGAGGATGGGATTCTGTCTGTTAGCTTGAGTTCAGAAGGCTGCTGCTGCTGCTGTACCTGTCTCATTCAGATATTCACAATGCTTCGGTGGTATCTTCGGTCAGTTCAACAGTATCACCATCCCTGCTGTTGTCGTAGGTATCTGCCAACCCATAGGCGTTTTAAGATGAAAACGACTCCAAATCGGAAAGTGGCTTATAGCCATGACACGTAGTATGTGCGATGTGCAAGTATAAACCATTCTAGATAAATTGATTTGCACCAGATGTCTCAACCAATACAGATAGAATCAAATGGTTATGTTAAGGCTTTATTTCCTGTAAGGAAACCGTCCGTCATAATTCGCTGCGTACTGTCTTTGCTATTGGAGGAAGAACGGTTAGCTACCGCGTCATTCGCTGATTCCAAACGCAGCAAATCCTGTTGTTTGGTTCAGCCATCAACTGATTGCGATTGGGAGACCAACAATGCCGACGGACGCGTGGTAGTTTGTAGGGAGATGAAAGTATCAGCGCAGTTACGGGTTGGTTGCTCACCAGCATTTATAGAAATAAGTGGCATTTCCCACATAGTCCCTCTGAGCTAGAACCTGCTAATATGCGCTAATAAAGCATCACTTAATTTGACCAATGCGTTATGCATAGTTGACCCCTTTTTTCAAACAGGAACTAGGGCAGTTTGTCGCGGTTCAGTAGATGACGCTTCTGAGTCTGAATGGGTGAGCCGTTCGCCTCTTTGGTCAGTTCGCTAACGCCTGGCTTTCGTGGACCGGAATTTCTCCGTCTCGTTTAGATTTCTAGCTTGACCATTGAGATCGTCAGCAGTAGCCATTATGTCCATAGAGCACATGTTTCGGATCAGTTGAGACAGATCATGGTAGAAATCGCCTTTGGCCTCGGGAGAGTCACTGTCACTTGGGGCATGCACATGGACGACAAACAAGCATCGATGCTTTAGTCTGTTGCTGTTTACATGCACAGAACCATCCAACCGAGCTGCCCACAGATGACTGCTGATTGGGAACAAGTTGAGCAGTGCACATTCAGCCTTCGTGCTCAAAGCAATACCAACGCCAGCCTTACCACGAGCACTAGATACCGAATCGCCCGACATACGAACAGTGGAACGATAAACCGAGCTTGCATCCGGGTAGCGAAGTGTTATCACTGATGTTCGGTCTTATATGCATTTTTCGGAGACAGCACATTTGTTTTAGAGTTTTCAAGAGGTCAAGTTAGGGCAACTTGTTGTCCCGTTTGCAAAGTGTGGAGCGTTGAGAGCCGCTAAGCGAAGAGAATGCTTAGGTTTGAGAACCGTGTCCCTATTTTCCCCTATCTCTAAGCTATTATCCTTACTGAGAGTTAAACGTTTTCGGTTACAACTCATTGTGACTTCTCGTATCCATTCAGAATTGGAATTTGAAGGATGGAGAGCAGAAAGAATAAAAAAAAATGTTTTTCCATGGGACCGCTGCAGACCTCTAGGTAGATCACACTTCACGGTTGCCCGCATCGCAGAAGGGGTTTTTCTTTGGAAACCCTCACTGGAGAGGAAATTTTCCTGATCAGAACCGGAACCGGGGATGCTGAGCCCAGGAGCATCTCATTTTATTTTTTCTATATTTGGGTTGGCATCCAACTGTTTCACATCAACCCTGTTTGCGTGTCGTCTTCAGCTCTTATCATCACTCCACTTCAGGTCATGATTGACCAGTTGGCGGATATCAATTCAGCAGAGATCGTAGTCCACAACGCTTTCCCCATCCACATAATTTTGAATGTGTCGCTTCCAAGTTGCATAATCGGCAATGCGTCCGCGTAGTCGTGTATATAAATCAATTGTTCGGTCTTGGGCTAACCGTCTTCGTTCCTTTCACTAGTAGCCGCCGTGCATGCTAGAGCGGTGCAAATCGTATTTCTGCGTAGTTCCAGTAATTTGTCCTCTGTGTCGAAATGTCACGTTTATACCAAAAATACTTCAGTGCTAATGATCGCTCGCGGAGCTGTTGCGTCTAATCCGCCGTTATGTTATAGCTTGACACACTGGTAGAATAAATCGATTGCAGTGAATTTGAAGCCTTGTTTTGTAGCATATACATCTAATCCTTCTTATGCTCCGATCGATTTAGGATTTACTAAGATCCGCAGTTCATATACGTCACTCGCTCTTGCTGCGCTAGAATCAACGGACCGTAGTAAACTCGAGCTAACGGCATGCTGCACTTCAGTTCTGACGAATAAATCTTTACTTTCTTCAGTATTTTATCCCCACTCAATTTGAGCTAAGCTAACCGATGCGCTTTGTGATGAAACTCCTTTAAAAAACTCAATTTCCTCCAACCCCTGGGTGCAACGTTTCAGTGCGTGCCAAAGAGAATCGCACGATCCCAATGCCAGTCGTGTTGGTATGTTCTGGTAGGTCAATATACCTTGGTCTTCTATGGTCTCATCTACCATATCGTCATCCTCTTTTAGTTCATCTGATGTTCTCTGGCGCAGTACCCCTGTGGATCAAAAGTCCATCCAGATGCTGTCTTGGTCTACCGCTTTAGTCAGCCTAAATGTAGACTCTCGCAGTTCCGGAAGCGATTTTAAGGTTAGCTTAATCTAAGTACATTTAGCTAATGTTTGTTCAAAGTTACCAATGAAATACACTCCGCACGTCAATGGTATTTTGATTTTTAGTGATCGCTCCCGTTTACTATCTGATTTTTTGTGGTTTACTATTTGTTCTATTTTTTGCAACCATGCTAGTTTCATCGCAATGCCTGCACATTCTCTCGCATGCGTTGTCGTACCACTGGTTCCAAGTAGTTCGACATACATTATTCTGCGTAATCTGTTCATTTGGCCTCAGTGTTCGCCATTTAGACCCAGACTGAGTGTTGCGTGTTCTCTAATGACCGGTTCTCGATAACAAACCATTAAGGTGGGGTCTTTTTTCTCATTGTTATCCACGTCATCTGAATTCACGGAATCCGCAAGTCATATCCACTCGTTTTCTGTCCCAGATATTTCTCGATCTCAATGCAGTCGGCACTCCTGATTTAGTTGAAGCACGGTAACTCGCCACTTTCCTCTTTTTCCGAATCCTTACTCTTTTCTCTTCTACCCCCTTGGTCTGTTAAGTTTTTGGGATTCAGGTTCATTGACATACACTCCTTATATGAATTTTCCTAGATCTTGTCGAAGTGATATCGACGTTAAAACTGGTCAGCCATCAATGATCTGGTAGGTGTTACCATTCATCAAATTCTCAGTTCCACCTAACACAGTGCGAATGACCCATTATGGGAAAGCCGTGATCTGCGCGATTTACATGAAATCAGAACTGGTCACTGGACTACAGTATTTGTTCCCCTAACAGGAGACACACCATTGACAACTGACTTCAAGGTACGGCCTTTTTACCTCCACCCCGTCTCTTCGTTCCTTTCGTCTGTCTATCTGCTTGTTACGAAAGCAACCATTGCAATGTTGGCGTTTCTGCTTACTGTCATTTACAACTGTGCTATGGTTTGCTTCGGTGTTTCTTCAGTTCGACTATAATCGAGAATTTCTTGCTCTCCGGAGCATTGAGTTCAGTTCGAACAACCATTACCCATACACAGGGCATGGAGCATAGTTTTGTTTAACTGCTGTAAATCGGGACTAACTGCTACCACCGGAATTGGTTTACTAGGGAAGCGTTGTTTTACTTAAAACAGTCTTTTTACAGCGTGCAGTTGGAAATAGAACAGAACAGTGTAGTGTAGCTAAGCCTTGTTCTGCCACTTGAAATAGGGTTATTTTACTGATTGTCATCACAGCTTCCATTATTAGGGTCACTGCTGCACCATTCCACGCCCGTCCGCAAGTCTCACAATCTCGTCTTTTCTGATACCAAGTCCTTCCGCATCACTTCTTCATTTTACCATTGAAAATGCTTGCTACCTTTGTTAGTAATCAATGCTCCTCAATATCTCTTTGCCAGTTCTTGTAAGGAGGTATCAAGAGGCTCTTCAGGAGGTTCTTCCATTCTCTGGTAGGCAACTGTTGTGTTTTGCCTAACAATACTCATGTTTCAGTGATAACGATGGCTTGTGGACATCCAGTACAATGAGGGAGTCGAATGGTTGGCACAAGGTTTTGGTTGACCTATCCACTGAGCACTTGTCATCATCAGACTACAAGGTGATTTTCTATAGCAGACCATTTGCGCTTGTTTCAGACATCTCTTGGAGGTCTTAGACACGATATTCGGGTGTCTGGAATCTTATAAACCGTGGGTGGTTTGTAGAATAGGTTGGATCCTACGACTGAGGAGTTACAATTCCTGTTTTAAATTGTTCAGCAGCGATAACGTTTTTAGTAGGGCTGTCGCGATGTACTTCAACTAATTAGAACTTCATAGTAACTCCTATCTCCTCCGCCGGCCGCACATTTTCAATTCTTTCATGTTAATTTCTTTCTCTGTCCTCTTCCACTGTTGCATTGAACGATATCTTCACTGTTCATTTTACTCCTTTCTATGCATTTCGACAGTACCTGTAAACAAGTACCAAGAGGTCCCTCCGGTGGCACCTCCACCGTTTGGTAGGTACCTTTGCGCTTCAGATTTTTATTACTATACCACAGCGATAATGATGACTTGTGGACATCCAAAACAATGACTGACCAGTCAGTTGGTTGGCATACGGGTCTTGTCGACTTGTCTACCGTGAATTCACTATCATCAGACTACAAGGTGATTCTCTACTGTCAATCATTTGTGTTTACGTTGGAGAGCACAATATTCTATTCGAATGTGGTTCTCCCGTCTGTTTCTGATAACACTGATGTTTGTTTGCCGTAACTTTCGACTAAAGCCAAATGGATGTAAAGATCATCGGGGCTTAGACGGTCATCATCTCGGACCTGAGACTTTGGGGCCCTGGGTGGGAATCCTGCCTCTGCTGCCGGTCACTTCCCCACTCGGTAGTCTTTGGTGGACCACGCCACACTCCAGAAAAGTCGTGCACTTGTCGTATGAATAATACGAAAGTAATAGATTATCAATATTATTATTAGGATAAGTCATAACCGGTGGTGGTCGAATTGTTCAGAGCGTCTTGTGACAACCTCGGGTGTCAGAGGTTCGAATCCTCGTCCGCACTGGTTGCTCTAGCGGTAGACGATAATCCCCACTGTCGTACGGCTCATTACTACCCCTGACCTATTGGGACCTTATGTGGTTCTCCATTCCAAGTTTGGAGGTTTAGTTGCCGGTTATCCCTAATTATGCAATGGGTCTTTGTGGCGCAGCACCTACGCGCAAGCATGTAGTACAAAGTCAGTTTTCTGAATTTCAGATAGGTAGTTTTTCTGCTGATCTTCGCTACTGCCATAAAGTTGTTAGTGATGAGAAACTATAATCTTGTGAGCTTACCCACGCAGCATGCAAAATAAATGTGTTCCGGTAATTCGTCTTCCGTCTCTCTGATGTGACAACACTGTCGGGGGTCATCAGCTTACTTACGCACCACGTGAAAACGGATCATTAGTATCCTTCCTCGCTGCTTTTAGTTCTATCTTTCTTTCGGATTCGTCTATTTACTTTCTCACTGTAGTTTTCGGTCACAATCCAGCGTCTTCATTGATTTTTGCCCCTAGCTCATGCAAGCAAGTATCTCGCGGTCCAACCAGCAGAAAAACGTCTGTTCTATGGTATGCTTTCACTTGATTGCCTAACCGCGTTTATATCCAGTGACAACGAGGAACTGTGGACATCCAGTTCCGTAGATACTTCTCTCAACAACTGGCATGTGGTACCTGTAGATCTGATCTCCGTCGATGGGATGTCCTCTGACTACAAGGTGATTTCAGAACGTTTCTGTTGAGTCGGTTTTGTACCCAGTAGATCCGACAAACCACTGCTCAGTTGCCCGGTAAAATTGTCTTAGGACTCCTAATAATGTAGTTTTCCTCGGCCAATTGAATTAGCACAGATTTTCCTTAGATGTGCTAATCTTCAGTTGCATTTTTCAACCGAGATTCATATTCCTTTCGTTAATCGTTTCATGGGTTTATTTCGAGCGGATCGTCTGTAGAAATTCCCACTAACAGAAAATATGTTGAAAAAAATTATTCAATTTTTTTTATTCCATACCATCGAGTTTATTTGAACGACCAATAAATCTGTATCCACAAACAAATGCATTGATCGCGTGATGGATTCATTTGCCCTAGAATTCCTCTCCATTCTCATAGTGATGAGGAAAATAATTTGGTTCCCAGTGCTGGTTACTAATGAACGTAATCTTTTGGTCATCGACTTGGAAATAATAGAACTGGCTTTGCTCCTTATTAAATAATGGTTATCATTGATGTGGTCAACAGGTTGTCATCCACTGAAAAACTAGTGACGGAAATGCACCATATCATGTAGAACTGAAGTTAGACAAACTGTCGAGAGCCAGTCCGGATAGCCTTGTGGTTAAGGTCTTCGACTCACAATCGTTCGCCCCGCATTCCGGTCCCAGTGGGGGCTCGGTGAATGTGCACTGCAGCTAATAATTCCTAACAAGGATGAAAAATTTGTACTGCTGCTTCCATGGTTTTCAGGGGCGAGGTAAGCTCGATATCACGAAAATTACTCGTGGAGATTCTTGGAGATGTAGTGCGTGGCGGTGTCCCCAGCGCCGTTCGGGATTGTTGTACTACTCGGTCGCCCAGTTTGGAGTAGGATGCAATTTGATCTTACCTCATCCAGCCTTTTTGTTCGAGGATGCGCCCGTAGCCTGTGCACAACCAACTGCAGCCTGCAAGGCAGCAGGGTTGTTTCAGATGAGCCTGTCGACGGTCCGCCGGAGTGTGGCCGCTGATGCGTGCTCCAGCTTTGTGGAGCCACAGGCGAGAGCTGGGTAGATGATGGAGACCGAGGAGATGGAAGATGCCCTAAGGGACAACAATTTACCATCTCTCAAGTGCTACTCCTCTCAGACACCTCATATACATTGCAATATGAGAACATACGTTCAGGGGTCGACATTTTTTTCTGTGTACATAAAACAGGTGCGAAAAGACGGATAGTAATCCCCTCTGCGGGGCCCATTGTGAATAAGCGGATGCGTCTATCTGATTGGGTACATTCAGTGACGACACAAGTGGAAGTCGGTGCAATCAACTAAAATCTGTTAAAAAAGAAAGTTGTTAGTAGAATAATCATAATCACGTCTTCTTGTGCATATAGTTTTCGGTTAGTTTGCGTTATCGACTCCATAACAAACTTCTTTGCATGATGATCGTTTGACCAACCACAGTCACAGTTGTACTGCAGACGAATCCTGTAGGCGCACAGAATGTGGGCCAGTAAACGGCGGAATCTCACGAAGGCTGTCAGTCAACAGTCGTCATTTGCTAGTGTAGACGTGCTCTAATCCACGGACTGCATTTGCGCGTGAGCACTGAAAGCATATTTCATCGTGTTTCTAACTAAACGAACAGTGAAATTTTAAAAATCGTAACTACAAGATCGCCCGTGTTTCTCATTGTCACTGTACTTTACCACCGGAAATACGGACACAGGGGTATGTAACGGGGTATGATCGTTTGCCATGAGTGACATGGTTGTCGGTCAGTTTTCCCCCTGTTTCGTTGGATTTGTAAAATCTAAGCTACTCCCGGGTGCTCTACATGGGTGCCTGTATCTGTCAACTTGTAACGCAAGTCCCCGTGAGTGATTTTTTGACCTTCCAACAAAAGTTGATGCATAGACTGACAATATTCATTGTCCACATTTAGGTAAAACTATGTAACCCGTTAGAAATGGAACACTAGGTATGAATAACGATAAAGTAGCGATTTCTTAAATTGAGTTGTTTACTACCGCTTCACTGCTGTTTGTAACCCTCCCCCCCCTCTCCAATCTTCATGAAATCTTCGATACAGAGAATGGAATTCCGTCTGCTTGTATTAGTGGTTTTTCAGTTCACATTCGAACATGGCCTCACACTGGTGTTATAATGGATCACTAATACTTGTTGGTTCGCACCATTTCTCTATGATCCTTAATAGTGATATATCTAAAATATGAAGCCGAAATTTGTTGGCCTAAATCATGCATCCATTCAGTACACTACCGAAGCCATCATTCACCCCCTGTTAACTAAGTTTTTTGCAAATTATATTTACACATGGGTGCAGTGAAAGGATCATACCCCGTAGCTTCAAAGGCTCATTGCTCTATCACGGATAGACGGGCAACCGGACCATGAGACCTGGGAGCGGAGACCCAAATAGGGCCCCAACAGCTCGGACATGGTAACGAGGCTGGCGCCAGTGGATTGCCATCTACTCACACTGTGATCGGCCGTGACTGCGTTGCGACCTCTTCCGTCTGGATCATCACCGGTTAAAATACACACTACACTAGAGGCATGTGTTCCTTTTTTAGTTCGCATAGGAATCCACTAGTTTTCAAGCCGCCATCCCTCTCTGGTCCTGTTTAGGTAGCCCATTCTTTGTCCATCCTTTACAAATAGCATTTTGAAGCCCTTGATCCGTTTTACTTATTGATGAAATCTATCCATGGAGGGTTTCAGGTGCTATTCATAATTTAAAGGGATTGGAATCGAAAGCGTTACTGTCTTCTGTTGCTTGTTTACGGTCACGTGGATTTCTCAGTGTTCTCCGCCCGGAATCTGTTGTGCTTAATTGGATTGGTCCTCATTTGTGATATCTAAAGTAGTTGGTCCGTTTGATTCTCAAAAACGATATCGAATGTTATATATATGCTTTACTTTGATACTGGACGACTTTTACTTTAATGTGTCGGCACACTGGTGTTGGTTAATTCGTTTCTCAACAGATTGGATAAGTGCCTACTATTTTTGAAAACTGTCCATATACTGTGATACATTGGCTCAAGTTTGAGTTTTTTACCCATCGATCAAGTTTCAGCGAATACCCTAACTAATTCGCCGTTGTCTACTGCAGTTTTTCCTTAGTCAATTTTTTTTTGTTTTCGGTTCGTGGGCCCATTGTGATCACTCGTTCGAGGTTAGATTTGGTTCTTCCATGTTGGATTATGCTCCCACGTTATCAGTGAAAGTGTTCCATCCAAGTGTGCCTTTCTGAGTTCTTATCTAAAACTAATACAGCTGGTGTCGATTGTGATGCATACTGGTGTGTCCGATAAACAAATCTTGTGCTCGTACACGACAGGATTAGAGCAGAACCAATTTAATGCTATATATACCATAACTACCGAATAGTGGTGACTTTTAATGACAATTACACTTGTGGTCTGTTTGTATGTTGTGAATAGCTATGGTCAAAATCCAGGCCACAACTATGACGGAATATGAGCCTCTGAGGGAAAATGGAACAGCATTATTTTACATTAAATTAACCCAAACGTTATCCAAAACACAATGTTCATACATGGTATTCAGCATGTGGTCTTCTTTCGTTTTCAGGATTTTTCTCAGTCTTATCGGCATAGAGTCCACCATTTTGGGGATGAAATAATTATTTGTCTGATGCACTGTCACATGTTGCACTTCTGACTTCAGTGGCCAGTGTGTAGGTAGCCCTTTGACTGCTCTCTTTAGAACAGATAAGTTCTTACCATTACGTTTAAATCTGCGCTATTAGAGGGTAATTGTATGAACTGGACCTTGAAGTTGCGCGCATTTACAAGTCTTACAGTGAATAATTAACAGACAAATCGTTCTGCATGACTGTATACACAAACCTCTCGTGAAACAAAGCATGAAGTGTTATCCTGAAAAATGATTACCTACCCGGGTAACTTCCGTCGAATTCGGGGACTTTTTCAGCCGTAACAGTGAAGATTTCCCATACATTCGAAGTCCACCAACAAAGCTCAACGTGTTTTATTCTGATCCAAATGAATGATGCTGCTCGGTGGGATAATTTTCCGGTTGATATTCGTACACCAAATGACATTTTTCTGAGCCTTCTATAGCTCATCATATACCAAACGCTCAGACGATAAACAAACCCATCGCCAAGATGACAGGCCTCGTGATTTGAATTCCCTGGTGAAATCAATATGTGCCCTCATTTGTTAGGCTTGCAGCACAACCTTCGTATCATGTGATACTAGCTACATTAAAAATTGTCACTACTATATATCCAACATGGGGTGAGACATCCTGAGAACATTCACGTGCTGGATCGAGGACAGGGGTTTCCGGCACTGTTTTTTGATCGCAGTGCACGTAAAATCGTCCTGTCCATTCGGTTTACTAGATCTTCTGCCTCTGTAATGTGCACTTGGGATGATTTTTCTGATTTATCCGATAGTTGGTGCTCCCATTCGTGTTAAAACCTTGAGGAGGGTACGGCAAAAAGATATGAAACTATAGGCCACTGCAATTCAGTTTTGACCCTCTTTAAGGAGGCACCGAGAAAATTCAGTTGTAGTGGCTCTTTTCATCGCTATTGTGGTGGCAATGTAAGCGATTAACGAAGTGCACCCAAATGACCTTGATGACGACGCTCGTATTGATGCGAACTGCAGTTTCTTTTTTCAGTGAGTTTGGCAGCCATCGTTAAAAAGCATTCTCAAATCACGCATGTCATGAAATCGCCAAGTAATAAAATAGTTTATCTCAACTTTATAACATAGACTCAACCATCAAAAATATAATGGCCGATAAAACGGCTTCTACCAAATTATTCGTACAGTAAACCTATCTAAGTATAACCTAGGTTGGTTTATGTGGTCCTTATGATCAGACAATGTGTATTTCCATACGTTGCTAGCTGTTAGCTTACTTTGCTCGGACCGTTTGGCCCTGGCGACCAAGGTCACACATATTCAACTACCCATAGCGTAGCAAAGAACCAACGTAAATTAGGGGAAACTTTGAATAAGTGTCATTACCCGATGATCTGATGTACCTTAATTAAGTCACGAAGCTCGAAATATACGCTGAGTAATTTTTCGTGTGCATCGCAATCAGCACACCCCGTAGTTATAAATAAGCCTCGTAGACCAAAGATGTCGTGATAGGGACGGATAATAAATATCTATGTGAGAGCTATTTTACTTCTTTTCGAATGGAAAATTGTAACTGAGCGGTGGAATGTTTACTAAAAGCTCATTAAACCTACCGTTATATCTTGAAAAACCCCAAGGCTTGGAGTGCGCGCATTTTAAAGAGGGCTGATATCAGTATTACTACAAAGTGGGGAGCCGTAAAAATATATCACAAAATGAAGGTTAATTTTGGATGCTTTTCTTGCCACGTCCATCATGCTCTTCATGATTCCTGTGTCTTCTGACTGGACAGGTGTCATGGTCGTGTGTATTGACTATCATAAAAATTTACTGAGCAGGCTTTACAGCATTCGTAATGTTCCTGAACTTACTTAGAGCTATACGCAGGATGCGCAAATAGCACATGGAAGAGTGGACGATGAACGGGCGCGCGTAAGGTGTGACCGAAGCACCGCAGACGGTGCAGAGTGGTTTCTTCGATCAGGGGTGGCTATTCACACCTAACACGATGACGAAACTCGTCGTCTCTCACACGGTGTTCCTACCAGATGCGAGCAATACTTGGGAGACATCGGTGATCGAACACGGAAATCCGCCGACCGTTCTCAGGCGGAGCAAAACACTTCGTACTGTAGCACTCTAGACCCGTCCCCTCAGTGAGCGACGGATGTGGTGGCTGCACCACCAGCTACGCAGGTTCACGATAACCAGTCTAGCTTTTGCTGTTGGTAATGTGATCGCCTCTCTCTCTCTCCATCTTCAGCAGCAGTGTAGCTTCCGGGGTACTTTAAGCTATTAACTAATTCTAACTGCCCGCCACAGACGGTCAGTGCAGACATATGCTCCTGCCAGTCTCGTAGAAGCACTTCCCATTTGGATGGGGTAATGCATATACGATATCTGGACACTTCAGTCGCCAAGCGCTTCAAAACGTGTTGGGTTTCCCGTGCGTTATTCTCGGCAAGACGATATCATCGGCATGTTCTAAATTAGAAACTGTTCCCTGGGTGGAGTTCAACCGCATGAAGTGCAAAAACGTCAGTTGTGGCAATAGAGTGCTGTCTGTCGTCAAAACAGGAGCCTTATAAAAGTGATTGACCAACCGTATTAGAGGCTGATGAAGGAATATCAATTTGGCAGTGTCCCAAATCCATTTCGTCAGGGCAGAATGGGAACAAGCACTAGGATCTGTTAGCATTCCTCGTCTCCGTTTCTTGTTTCGTAAATGAAACAGTTTAACAGTAATCTATCCAAATGTTACAAACCTCCAGTCTCATTAAGATTCGAAGTCACATAAAATTGTTTTAGTTTCAGGGCATACAGAAATGAGTTCAGTTCAGTTCTTCCAACCATTAACCTCACGCATCTGGTCGTTTCAGATGAACCTAACCCTAAACCTTGAATTTCGTATGAGATATTTGAACACAGTATCAATTTGTAGAGAGGTTGACTTTTCAGCACAAAAAAGATCACCGGTACTCCGCGTTTACTTCTAACTGGCGGAATTTCGAAATCTCACTGATATTCCCTTGATCTCCTACAACATTGGTTGAACTCCGCAGGTCTAAATGTGCTCACTAAATCTGTCTCCTTTCGATACGTCAGGTCTTTTTCAGCACTATGTCATTAGTTCGTTCCTCATTTCGGACTCACAGATTGTTGGTTTACTTCTGTTACTCCATGCGTATGCGTGAATATAAGAAACGGAGTACATGCACAACTACGGAACCATCTGCATCATGAGGGAAAACCGGTATCTGTGACTTCGAGTGGGAACTTCATAAGTTTGCATTAAGTCACGTGATCACACGTCAGGCAATAGCGAATTATCCCGTTTACAGCCGATGTTTAAGATGAGAGCTCCAATACCTAGAGACAGCACCACAGGCCACTCTAGCCAGTGATATCTCATATACGTATGAGCGCAAAGATGATCATTCGCCTCCTTAGTTATGGCACGCACATCTTGGTACTGTAGGTTTTTTTCTCACTTTCGTCCATCTGTATCTCTAGATGCTAAACTCTCATTTCGATTTATGATACTGCTCGGCCGCCTGTTAAACGGTTTCCGCCCATTGGTTTAGGGCTTGTGTGGCCGCTGAACGTGGTTCCGTTGATACGATCGCCGTGATTTGGTAAGCGTGATCTCTCCTTTCATTCAAGAATTCCTAATAAATGTGCCAGTGAGAACCAACGCATTTGGTGTTCCACACTTCATGATCTGCGTCCGGGAAAGTCTGAATGGTTCACAGCCACAGTGCCTCTGAATTCGAACCAGTCGGCAGACTACAAGGTGTGTTGTATTCACTCATTCGCATCTTCCGAGGTGATTGTAAATACCAAGCTCTGTGTTGAGCTGGTTTTTTTTCTGAACGATATATGAGTGAAGTATTTTTGAAGCCATGCATGTATTGCTAGGATGCAAGGGGCGATCAAATGGGTGTCTGTTGTCAAACCATACCGGCTCATATTATCTGAATTCGTTCACACTGTTACTTGTTCTCTTCAAATTGCCTTTACTTTCCTCTTCCTTTTCTTCCTCAGGATTTTGTTAACCCTGTTGATTCAGATAAGATTCCGATCGCACGCGATTTAATAGGTTTCATAAATTTCATCCCAATAGAGCTTGCGTCGCTTCGAAACGCGCGTCTATGGATCGCATCGCTGTGACTTGGTAATGTGCGACAATCATAACTAATTTACTTACTGTTAGTGAGAACCAGCTGATTTGGAATTCGCCTTCTGTGCCTCTTGCTGTTGTGAAATCAGCGGCTTCCGCCTGGCATCAAGTGCTAATCCCGTTGAAAACTGAGGACCAGACGAGTGATTATAAGGTTTGTATATCTAGACACGCTTGTGCGAATTTTCCTCTGCCAGTTCAGTTGGTAGTGAAGATTTGATTTTGTCGGTTGAGAGGTAGACGTTCGTAGAATGTTTAATTTATCCACAATTGTGAACTGCAATTGACCTTTGGGGGTCGAGTGGTTTTGAGCGTCTACTTACCGCCTCGAAGGTTAGGGGTTTGAACCCCGCCACCGCGGGTCACTTTGGTGGTAGACGGTAATCCGGCTCGTTATCACTCCCTGACCTATTGGGACCTTATGGGGTTGTCCACTACAGGTCTCTGATTGGCCTTTGTAGCCGTGGGGTATACATATTTCACACCGGCTTGGAATCAAGCGAGGTGCTAACGCAACAATAACAAGTACAACAATGAAAGGTGGGGGGGTGGGGAGGTGCAACAGTATGGCAGATAGTCATCACAATAAATATCTCTGTCACGGTTGTATGCGTTGTGGGCTCCTATTCCATGGGGCATACCCCTTTCACTGCACTCACTCTCAAGTATGTAATATTTAAAAACTGCTTGGCACATTGTGTGCAAAGTTGAATGTCAATTTTCTTCAAGGTTCCACATCCATTCCGGTGGATTGTTGTACTCCTTATTATTATGACTATTATTATTATTAGAATTATTATTATTATTATCAGTTATGACAAATCTTGCAAGCGATGGGTTTAAGTCAAGTCAAAAGTCGTTTCTGTGAGTCACTAACATTTAGAGCAGATCCGTTGCTTACAAATTTCATTCCGTAGGTTCCCTGCAAACTTTGTCACATTTGCCAGTGATTAGACGTTGTGGAAAATCAAGGTAAATTCCGTTGGTGGTAGTTTAGTCTTTCAGTTCGGGTATTTAAATATTTCAGCATAAAAAACTTCCGACGCTTTTGTTATTCCTTATTTCGAGTTCATCCGTAAATAATTTGACTTTTTTTTGCTCTCTACGGAACCAAAAGAAACACGAAAGACTTAGGTATTAACGATATCCATCAAGTGGCTCGTGGTGGCGATCACACAAAGCACAAATAAGACTCCAGGGGTCAGTTGACATTCAAAAGCATGGTTGTGTTAAGTTTAGCTTGTTTTTAATCTCCACAGACGCTCAAATATATGGCAGCTCTACCACGTAGAAGGACAGGTTCTACGATGAACTCACCACTCTCGTTCGCAGGAGCAAAGGTTCTGACATTGTAGTGCTAGCTGGTGATTTTATTACACAAGTTGGCAAACTTAGTGCGTCAGAAGCTTGTTTAGGTGGGCGTTTTGCCTTACCCGCTCAGCGCACAGATAACGGGGATACGCTTCTCCAGTTTTGTGCAGACAATCGGTTATTACTGTCTAGTACGAATTTCCGACACACCTCGCGTCGCACGGCCACATAGCCCTCTAATGCTACAGGTAATTTCAGTCAGATTGATCATATCGCAATAAGCTAACGATGGCGCAGTTCTGTTCAGAATTGTTGATCCTACTGGTCCACGTACGTAGAGTCGGACCATGAATTCGTTTTATTGCGATTATCGCTCCAGTTCCATGGTCATCGACGCAAACCGCAAACACGGTTGGCCGTAAAACATTTGTCTGATCCAGAAGTTTGCACCAGTTGTGAACAGAAATTAGTACATGAACTAAGACCTACGACGAATAGTAGTGTAGATGAGCATTGGGCTCATATCCAACAGGCGATGCACATGACAGCAGGTTTCACCCGTGGTCCTAGATCCGATGTCCACCAAAGACACTGCATTTCCTAAGAGTCGGTCGAACTTATGGGGCAAAAACGTCAGCTCTCAAACTGTAACGAGATGAACAAGATACGAAGACATCTACAAAAGCAAGTTACGAAAAGCCTTAAGAATGATAGCGAAAATTGGTGGGTCAAGATAGCCGATGAAATGGAAATAGCAGCTGCTTCAGGTAATAGTCAAAGACTGCTCAAACTTATTCGCGACACCGATGGACGGCAAATCCCGGTCAGTGAAACGATATGCGATAGGAATGGAGAACCCATCCATGGCAAACAGCAAAGGCTTGGCCGTTGGGCCGAATACTTCAAGGAGCAGTTTAGCTGGCCGCGTGCTAATGTAGTTACTACGGCGTCAACAACTGTGATTCCTTGGGGAGCACCACTTGAGCCCCATCGAAAGTGGAAGTGGAGTCATGCATTTGATGACTAAAGCGCCTGGTCCTGACGAACTCCCTACAGCTCTTTTCAGAATGGGTGGTGGTGTGTCGATAAAACCACTTACCACCTTGGTCCGTGACGTTTGGAAGGAGGAACGTGTCCCACTATGATGGGGTGAGTCATTGGTTATACCCATCTTCAAGAGGGGAACACACAATCACTGTCGTAATCCTCTTGGCATCAGATAAATTCCGACAGTCACCAAGGTATTAGCCTCGATTTTGCTGCATTTGCTTCTTCGAAATGTAAAATGATGTTGGAAGACAACACGTGAACGGTGCGGAGCTTGATGCACCATGGGAAGGTACTGCCGCGATCGATCTCTTCGCTTACCTTGACATGGGCATGACAACGGCTGGGAGCACGGTAGTAGGGGTGAGCACGTGTATATCCAAGGCTCGAGCAGCGTACGCTGGACTGAAGCACTTGTGGCATCGACCTGAAATTTCACCTAAGTTGAAAGATCGTGTGTACTCTGCCCCAGTGCGCTCAGTTTTATTGTATAGTTGCGAGACTTGGGATTTGCGTGCAGAAGATATTCGTCGTCTTGAGGTTTCTGACCATTGATATTTTCGTAGTATCGCTAAGATTGGGTGGAATGACCGAGTGAGCAGCGCTGAGGTCAGAAATCGAATATTGGGTACTAGTTCAGGGAGTTTTCTATCACAGCGTATCTTGATTAGTAGACTTCGTTGGTTGGGGCACGTATTACTTATGGCAAACACATGCCCACCCTACCGTGCCCTGTTTTTCGTTCCTCCTAGGGAGTGAAAGAAGCCACGCGGAGGTCAGAGGGTGACGTGGCAGCGAGGGATGATAAAATGTACAGTGAACTTGGGAAAAGTAGGTGCCTCACATCTTCGTGATTGGGGTTCAAAGGACCCCTCAATTAGTTGGCTGGAGACACTAGGGGGTATGGCAGCGAACCGTGAACGGTGGTGATTGTGTTGTCAGTTCCTATCAAATCAGAATGATTGACCAATGTGCGTTTGTACAGTTAAATTGTGTATTCCATGTGTTGGCTACTAGGGTGCCCTTTCCTTTTCCCACCTGTGTAGGTCCACTGCTTATCCATCTTGTGTGTTCATATTTTCTAATTCAACGTGCAAGAGGTTGAGAAAGGCAGTGGTCAGTGGGGCTTGCCCTACTGTTTAACGCTGTACGATGATAATGATAACCGCAAGTGAATCCTCTTTGGTTTTGCGACAACTGCTTTGTGCAATAATACTTGAGTCATTGATTATCTGGTTCAAATTGGGCTCCGAAAACACCGGGGATTCTACGCTACTTAAACGCTCCGTTCAATTGTCCTCCTTTTTCTTCTTTCCCTCTTGTCTTCTCTTCCTCGTCGTGGTTATGCTTTGTTGTTTCTATACGTAACATTTCCAGAGACTCTGTTATTCTTTTTGCCTTTTTTCTCTATCGAATCATCTCTTTGACCTGATTCTTCGACTCACTCAGATCCTGTGTGGCCGTACAACGCGGTGCTGTTAACGAATTCTCTCTAACCTGGTAGGACAGTCATTCATTCAATAACTCGTGATTATTTAGCGCGAATACTCGTCTGTGGACTACTAGCTGGGAACGCACACAGCTATCGCAAAGCACATGGAACCATGCCATCATCCCGTTAAACGCTACACAAGTGGATTACAAGGTGTGAATTCACGTATTTCTCGGAGTATTTTTTTGTCTCTCTGGACGGTTTTACTTGCTTGTTCCTTTTTTGTCTCCCCATCACTCTGTTTCTTGATGCCAAATCCCCATGTAGTTTCTCACTGCGCAGTCATAGCTCGACTGTCGCACAGTCTCTAGTAAAAGCGGAACTGCGACAAATCGGGATGATACGTTTTGGGCTATTCTAATCTCGTGCCAGCTGTGGAAAGTTGAATCGGTCTTATGCAAATAACGATGTGATGAACACTAAATAAAAATGCGGGGTCAGTTTTTGGCATGATTTACAATTATCGGTCTACGCAGTCAAATGCATCATTCCCACATAGTTTTAAACAAATTCTAGTCTTGAATATATGGAGGAACTTTCATAATCGATGAGCAGCTGGATTTTTGTCCTCAACTTCGGTGACCCTAATGCCATACCGTGCACAATCACCGTCGAAATCAGAACCATTTGTTACAATAGCACGGATGAACAACCCGTGATCAGCTTTGAGCGGGGCGCACAAGGTACTCGCGTAGTTCGCGCATTGTCTAGTATTTCATTTCATGTTGTGCGAATATAGTTTCCTCTGGGTACGAATCGACTCCCAGTTTACCACCGACTGTATCAGTCTGATCTGGATATTAAGCTGATCTACACAGTATTAAAACGATTTCTGGTGATTTGAATGTTAGATTGTTTGTTTGGGAAACTCGGTTTATCGCTTATAAGGCACGATGAACTGGGACTGGCAACATCTCTCAGACACAGAAAAATGTCTCTCCTTATTATTTACGCATTTTATACATCCTAAGGTTGGTAACCAGCAGCTCTATATGCCTTCCAATGCCAACAAAATAAAATGGGTTTTCAGCTCAGCAATTTTTGTAGATCCATGGTGATAATCTAAAAGTAGGTACGGAACCGTAGAAAATCCAGTACTCTCAATGGTTCTGAATATTGGTGTTGGTCGTAGCTCGGGTTGTCGGTTTACAACAGCTGGTCGATGAGCTTGACCTTTAGGTCATAACAATACCAAGCTCAGAGAGCAAAAGCTGGTGAACAGATCCAGGTACTATCGAGGTCTTGTATGCATTCGTATTTGCAAACAAATGGCTATGGCATAACCGCGTGTATTTTCCTAAAATACACTGACAAGGTTCAGATAATAAGAATGTGGCCGGTTTGATAATATTTTCCAGGGAAAAACTTCGGACTCACATTGGGTCATATTCCGATATCCTGGTTGAGCTGATCAGGCAGTATTGCAGTAAATCTAGGTTGATATCTAAGAGATCTGGAAACATTTTTAAAGTATGGGAAGTATAAGGCCAGTGTGAACACGAAAAGTCCGATTAGTTTAAATGAAGTAGAAAAAGACTAGAATTGTAGCATGTTGATGGTAACTCGTCTGATTTTTC
This sequence comes from Fasciola hepatica, assembly GCA_948099385.1. Taxonomy (NCBI): domain Eukaryota; kingdom Metazoa; phylum Platyhelminthes; class Trematoda; order Plagiorchiida; family Fasciolidae; genus Fasciola; species Fasciola hepatica. The sequence continues at coordinate 818,929 of CANUEZ040000043.1, forward strand.
GGCGAACTAAAACAACTTGAAATGACGGTTGATGATTCCTTCGAATCCCTACGGAGATGATGTTCTCATGGTGTATTCGAGGTAGACTGTCTCCTGGCCGGTAACCACGCTTGACCGACCGGGGCCTTATATGGCTGTCCACTCCAGTTTTTAGGGTCAGGTTGCCGATTAGCCCTAATAGTGCAATGGTCTTTCGAGATTATGGGCTATATACCCCTTTGACGATACTCACGCGCAAGCATGCACTAAAAAATGCGGATAGGTTACGAAGACACTAGTTGATCAGGGAACTTTTGTGAAGATGAAATATCAGGACACCTGGCGGGTTAAGGTATTATCACCTTAGTTCGTCGTTGATTAGGCTATACTTCCATATCACCTTTAAATTTCTGTATGTTCACAGCTTCGGGCGTATTTGGCTTTCAACGACCAATTTGTGTGTGCATGCACCAGAATGGGAAGCAGTATTCTAGTTTTCATCGTGCATCGTCTAATCATTGGAAAAGTGTTTAAGTCTAGAAGTGTGAGATGTTCGTTCATATCTTCGTGATCGGAAAGCTAGTAATAAACTATGACTACCAAAAAAATGGTTGATCCGTGAGTCAAGACTGAGGATACCAATCAGTTGTTGTTAGCATCGTATTACTGTCCCTTCGCATCGAGTGTGTGATTCACATAACTGGAATCTCCCTAGCTGTGGAGGTGTCAGCGAATGCCTGTTCCATTGTCTAGCCCACAGCACAGTTAAACAGAGCACCGGTGAGGTACGCCTGTTTTATCTTACTGTCTCAAAGTCTACCTTCCTCTCTATACTTTCGTGTTTATTATCACTGTGACGTTTTTTTTCTGTGTTTCTACGTCATTTTGGTACTAGGTTGAATAATAAACTTTTATTCATCCTTTCATCTAATCACACGCATACATGCAGGTCCTGTAAATCGACCTCACAAGTTTCCGAAGATGATGAATTCGCCGTAGTTTGGTAGGTATGCAATAGCTTTTCGCTCACTGATTCCGGAAATTTAAGCAAAAATAAGCGTCTATGGACGTCCACACTACCTAATCGGTTGACTGCTGAGGAATCATCACAAAGTTTGTGGCAAGTGGGACTTGTCGAGCTGGATGCCTTTACCACATCGGATTATAAGGTTTGTACGAATTCGTTGTGTCTGTATGCTGAGTGACACGTAAACTTACGGTTATGCATTTGTTCCTACATGCAGAAATATAAAGAACTCTTTTAATGGTGTCTAAATTAGCGAAAACTGATATAGTATCACTTATGATTCTGTGGTACGTATGATCTTATCAAGGAAAAAGCAAGCAAGAAGCATTCATGTTATGGAAAGTGAAGACTTTTTCAGTAGCTCTTTCAATTTCTGCTGTTAATAACCGTAGCCGGTAACATTCCGAGCTTTCCAATTAGTCCCCCTTTTTTCTAACTGAGCAGAGCTTTCACCATCCCCTTCTGATGGGTAGTTTGAGAGACACTAAAAATAGAAGTGGTATATCATTTTGCCTTCCTAATGCTTTTCAAGAGCGATTTAAAAAAAGTCAGATAGTTGTTCTCACTTTCATGCAGTGAGTACACGTTCGCGACATATAGCAACTAGTTTTTCTATTTGACTTTAATGTGGTGTGGCCTTCCTGATGGATCGCTCCGCTTTGAGTCCATCAATACTCATTTTCTGGGTTTAGAACTCGTCAGTGCCAACGGTTTGTGTGGACCGAACTCTTCTGTCGACGGGCTCAATAGAATCGATCTAGTGTTCCCATTTGAGCTTGAAATCGAAGAATAACCTAATTTACCCTGCTGAAGCACCACTTTGTTCTTCAAGGCCAGCTTGTAATGAAACCATCCAAACCACAGATTTCAGGGGATCATAGTACCGATTTATAAGTTGTTTATGTAATTTACAACCAAGAATGCAGTAGCAACTACGATAAGCCTGTTGCTTGATCCTGCAGCTACCTCTGTGCATGTAGTTTCAGCAACATCAATATTTTCACCACTCAGTGCCTAGGCGTGGGTGCAGCCGAAGATGACCCACTTGTGGTAGGTTCGAATCTCTAGTCAAACACTAGAATCCCTCAGGCACTGCTGGTTTATTCGTACCGAATAGATTGGTGTTGATCCCAGTGAATTGGGTCGTGAACTACTCAACGTCCATGTTCAGTGTAACGATTTTGGTTCTCCTAGCAAATTCGAATAATGCTCCCAACGCTACTGAACTTCGTGCGTTTTTTTACTCACAGCAGCTAATTTGCCGATCCAAATGGCAAAACTGACCTAACTGCTGTCACCAAGACTTAGTCCTCTGCAAACAGACTAAATTCGTGTCTCCGTCATTTATGACTGAGAATGACAAAAACTAAAAGCAGTTTCCTTGCTGGCACTTACATTCCGTCCGACATCTAAGGGGTCCACTGGAGCCGTTTGAAATTGATGATTGGCAATCTTTCAGCACACTTTCCCAACTTTATTCTGATTCTTCACAGTCATTCTGCTCCAGCATTCGTTAACCAATGACTCTGTGCTACATAAACATTTTAGTTTTAAATGATTCCCCATTTTCGTTCTTACCGTGCTTAGCTCATGTGTTTCCATACAACGAGGTATTGATGGTGTTACATCGACCACCTGGTAGGTTTTCGTTATACCTGTCTTTGGTCTCGAGCTGAAGCTTTTTGAACTCAATAGTGATAATAAAGACCTGTTCCGAACAGCCGAAGTCAATTCAAATTGGCAAACAGCGCTGACTGACTTGTCCGAAACTTCGTCTGACTATAAGGTGTGTTTCTTCGTACACGTATTTTTACCTTCAATCCGCGTAACAGTTCCAGTTGATATTAGTATAAAAGTATCCATCGGTCTGAGCACAATTACACCGGAGTATGGACAGGATTTTCAGAACGACTGTTACTCTATCGCTACTCATCGGGGGTGGTCCAGCGGTTTGGAGCGTCTGCTTACCACGGAGATCAGAAGTTCGAATCCCACCACCGCCAGTAACGTTGATGGTAGACAGCAATTTACCCTCGCCTGGTTAGTTATCAAGCTTGAAGCGTTGAGCCTTGTAATATACAAGGACCAGTCATCTTCCGCGGGGAAGGGGGGGGGGCGTGTTCGATCTGCAATGACGAAACCAGAAAACTGCATCAGCCTCTCATCGGGGTCCCACACTCATATTAATCGAACACCAATATGGTTACCTACAGCCTAACCACCACAACCTTACGTGCTTTCCCCCTCCGAGTCTCAAGGTCGCGTTATCGATTATCCTTAATAATCCAGTGAGACTTTGAGACTACCAGACAGGATCCTCCCAATGCACTCATGCGCAAGAGACGGACGGATGATTCGAACAGTATGCTATTTCTAGTCTAAGGGTCCACTCTGCAGTCTGAAACGAAACTATCCAAATTTCTTATACTTATTGCTAGGAAACGTTCTCGTAATAGGCACCTGATTTTTTCTCCCTCATTAGACACCGGCTTGAGTCACTTATGACGGAGCACTGCGAAATTCTTCCTACGCCGTACAAACTTCTAACTCAACATTAAAAAACCGGGGCAACGCCACTGTGCAGCTGTTTCTCCGTTCGTCTCCGCTGCAGTTTACGTACACCGATGGCTGACTGGATGCAGCCCGTCAGGAGTCAGACCCAGTGGATAATGTATGGGAATCACAGTACTACAACTCGGCCTCGAATTCCAGTTGGAATTGGGTTTGTTGCGGATTCTTTGCGAGGATAATACAACTAACCATACAATGTCCCCGTGGTTTCGAATAATGAAATCAGCATTCACATCGCATGGTGAATCATTCAGAAAAAATGATTCAGCTCTACCAACATTCAGTTTGAGAAACTGTAGCGAGTGTTATCCTTACTGTTATGTGCTTATGCATAAAATGCCGCATTGTAGCAGGTGTCTGCGGCGTGCAACCGAGCATCTTCGATCCTTGGATTTCGCGTCGGCAGAAAATCACGAAGGCGGGTTGTGAACTGAGAGACGGGACGGTTTATCTTCCAAAGGAAGATGGTATTGGTGCATGACAAGATATGTTTCTTGAATTCTGAAGAATCCAAGACGTCTGCTACAGTTCGGCATCCTATTCATCCAACTTATGCGTAGACACTTCATAGTAAAAAAAACATTTGATGTATTTCTCAATTCCACTTCATTGAATAATTCACCATTCAATGCGAATGCTGAATTCAATACTTAAAACCACAGGAACATTGTGTGTATGTATATGACACATCGAGCTACATATCGCTCCCCACTCCTAACCTCTATGCCATAATTGTCGGTTCCTTCAAACGGTGCAGTGGGCCCTTGTGGTCAGCAGTATGCCTCTACCACTGTACTTATCCTTCAGAATGAAAGAGACCTACACAATGAAAGCAGCCCCGCGGGAAAACCCGCAAGTTTTCTAACAAGCTGTTCTTAGGTCATGTCGCTTCTTGTCCCCATTAAGATAGTTTTATACGACCTCATACACTCAGCAAACAATTGAATGAGTGCAGTTGAGCAAGGTGTATAGCTTTGCCGACGAGGAATCAGTGTACGCCGAACCATGGTTTCAGTCAGCAAAATCATTTGCAATATGAACGACTTAAGCCTATGAATGGGTATGCAGATCTTGGAAGGTTGCACGTGTTTTTTTACATGTCGAAGTGCCTACCCACATGGTAGCGGCGAACTAGTCAGCGATTTTGTCTTATCCTTGGTCCGGACCGCCAATGGTCAGGTGATTTAAGCGTTTGTCACCTCAAAAGTAAGAGGTTTGAATCCCGCCACCGCCGTTCACTTTGATGGCAGACAGCAATCTGCTGTCGCCTAGTTGATAATCAAGCCGGAATCATGTGGACTTGACGCGATTCTCCACTTCGAGTCCCAAGCCCTTGCCGCCAGTTATCCCTAATAGTGCAGCGAGACTTCAGGTCTATGAGGTGTGGTCTTTTCAAAGCACCCATGCTGCGTGTAACAATAAATGAACTAGAATTTCCCTGCATTTTCTGAAGGAGCAACTGATTCCATCACGTCTGATGATGCTTCGAGCCGTGGAAACCAGAACCGAAATGAATAACTAGTAATTTTGTCCACTTGTTCTTGATTTTGATGAGCGTTGTGACAAGTAAACAAATCAAACATAGTGTTAACCACCGCGCTCATAGTCGTTCTGAAAAACAGAATCAGTTTCTACAACTGCTTGGTTTGGATGGAAACAAAAGGTTGGCACGAATTAGTTTTTACGGCTGAATAGACGAGAGTGTTTTTCCCATAGTTTTGTGGGTACTTATTTATTAATAGCGAACTATAAAACTTGACAATGTTGATAATCTTTTCGTTATCTAAGCACTTACGACCTCCCGCACGAAGTGTGCTCAAGAATCAGGAGCGAGAGAGAGAGAGAATGATCTTATCAACCATAAAGGAGTTTAATTCGTGGTGTTTATTCTCAATCATAGTCTGGTTGTTGATTTGCTTGAACATACCTTCGGCTGCATCTTTTCCTCTTTCACATCTGACTCTTTCATTTTTAATTTGGTGGTTTGCGTCTCGCTCCGACTTAAATGACTTGTATTTCCCTTACTAGATCTTGTAGGCCATCGGAAGACCCAAAAACTCACAAAGTCGGCCTGTTCTGGTGCGTTTTCAATCACTTGGTTCTTCATTGAACTGACCACTAATCTATGGCATGTTATTATTATAGTGAAAATGAACCGCTGTGGCGATCCATAGACCAGATACGTACATTTAATGCGTTCCCCATGCAATGGGTTGTTGTGACCGTCGATCTGCCTGCCAAAGGCAGTGATTACAAGGTACTTACGAAGCCATTATCCGATGCTTTATTCGGAATTGATAGTCGTTTCCAACCATGGGCGATTATGTTTTTCGTCATTACCATCTTACTTTTTTCTCTACGTGGCCCACTTTTCTGTATCCAACTGTTCTGCTACCTTTACTCGTGAAGAATCGCAACATTTCAATGAGTCATTTACGGTTTCTAGCAGCTTCACCTCTAGCACACAAATGTAAACCAATCTAAGAAAGGATTTCATCTTCTCGACCAAGTCACACACGCCTTTAGATTTTCTAGGTTCCTATCTATTCACATCTAAGTAGAATTTGATAAGCTTATATGAAGGAAGGATTGACAGTTCTGTGTTTTCGAACCGTGCTTTTAGTTGTTCTTAGTGTCATTTGTTCGAGTTAGCTGTTTTTTCTATCACCACATGACCACTGAGCTTCCAGTTTAAATCGCATACAGTTCACTATCAGTCTGTGTTTGCGGGCGTCATTTTGCCTGACGACGGAATGCTTACATTTCAGACTCTGACCTCAGAGTGTCTATATGTTTAACTTGGAGTGATGGGAAGCCACATAAGGTCCTCTTGTTGGTCAGATGAGTTTCGGATCTGGACCGCAGTGAATTGCTGTTTATCACCAGTGTGGGCGGCGTTGGCGGGTTCGAACCTCGTACCTCGTCGGTAGGTGGCGTCTTATACCACTGGATCACCATCCGCTCGTGGGGTGAAATTGTCTCCTAAGACTCAATCTAGTTCAGTTATTCACACCAAACTGGACCACCGTAATCAATCATTTTTCTAACCACGCTGAGTTTGGTCCATTGGATAGGCCTGTCGCGAAATGGTCTATCTTTCACTCTATAAATGAAGTCCAGTTCCATAGCTTGCGGCCAACTAAAGGCATAAAATTATTAAACCTTTTTTCACCGAACACTGATAATTTGCCTTCGCATAAAACCAGGTCACGAAATCGACCGTTTCCATCTCGATGAGAATAGATCCGCGTAAGCGTACGTTACGTGTGTTGATTCCCCTTACTTTGGCCTTAACTTTTCTCTTTGCATACTCTTCGTTCACACTTGGCATTTTTCCTTTTAATTTATAAAACGGATTCTTCTTCAGTTGGAACACCTTAAATCTCTTGTAGATCTTGTAGACAATCAAAAGACCCGGAAACGCATGAGATCGGCTTGTTCTGGTGCGTTTTTACTTGCCGTTCTTCATTGAACCGGTAACTAACCTACTACATAATCTTATAGTGGAAATAAGCCGATTTGGCAATCTGCAGACCAATTGCACAGACCTCGTCATGATTCCGGCCAATGGGCTGTTGCTGTTATTGATCTGTCTGCCGGAGATATCGATTACAAGGTACATACGGCTGCTGTTAGCTTGTTGCTTATCTGAAATGAGTAGTACATATACCCAATTTCCTAACTTGTGTGAACTTTTCATCACTGCGGTTTCATGTGTTCTCTCTGTCACATGGCTCATTCCCAATCGCTTCTGCTATTCACCACTAACCGCGGTCACTCCTCGCCTCATTTTTCGTGTGTTTTCATTTTAATGATCGGTTTGCCCCGACTATTTTTTGATTGGATTGTCATATTTTAGTTCTTTTTTGCGATCCCACACACATTCATTCCAGTTGCTAATAGACAAGCCTTATCCGTGTGTTTGCATCAGCCCCAATCAGTTTTGACAATCCGTAAGTTGTGTGTAGAAATGAATAACCAGATTTAATGCTCTCAAATCCACTAACATAATTAAAAACCCGGAAACTCTCTCGCTTTCGTGTTTCTTCGTTTGTGCCACAAAGTAGTGCATTCGTTTGAATTATGTCATTCAAATTTACGTTCAATATAGAACTGGCTCATTTCCAAATAATGCACTTTTCTACATGCATATTTTGTTATCTGGTCGGATCGTTAATTTGTGTCCCCAGCAAATGTCGAAATCCCGATATGTTTGACATCTGGCATCGGCCATGTTCATCGCGGAAAAGGGGGGGGGGGCGCGAAGAAAACCGCCTGTATCATGGCAAAAAGCACCCATTGCATGTGACGCTTTACACCAGTTCGGAACATTCGCCTAGTAGTTAATCTTGGATGTTTATATGCGTACGTTTTTTGAGCAAATCTGTTTGTGTAACTTCATGTTACCTAAACACGAGGTCTTCAATATTCGATTCAGAGCCAGTTCAACTAATCGAGCATTAGAAATCACTTGACCTAAATGCGTGCAAGTAAGCTCAGATCTCCTGGTCCCTGTGTTTGTTTTCCTATTCAGCTGAATTTTTTCGTGCAAATTTGCGCACTTTAGTTAATACGTTCCTCTTTCTTTCTGTCTGTTTTGATGCCCTTCCGCCGTCTGACTTGATGGCTGACCCTCACGGACAGTTGATTTTAGAGGGTACCATTCCTGCTGGCTATCCGGATGCTAGGATCTGTGTGGATAATATCACCTCGTACACGGAACCATGCAGTGGTAAGTACACTTTTTCTGAACCAATTGGCTCCGGGCATTGTGGCGTAACGTGTTTCATGTGTAAATATCTGTGTGAATATCTGACTTAACATTGTCTTGCATTCAACGCGGATCGATAAAGTTCCGCCAAGTGTTTTGCTTGTGTACGTTTTCCGTGAATAGTTATCTCACACAGCGATTGCGTTTATACATTCATACACACGCACACATTGCGCATTTAAATGACAAACAGATCCTTTTGGATTGCGTACAAGTCCCACCTGTATAATTTGATATGACACATCAACCTCTATGAAAGTATTGAATACAAGATACAAAGAAGTGAAGTACTTTACTCGTTTACTCCACCTCTTTACAAAGTTAACAAAAGTCGTATTATTCTTGCATTCATCTAAAGACAATCAAAATAACACATCTTGATTAACATCGGTACGGTTCGGTTAAACTGACAAGGCAAATGTAAAATGTTAGATACCTTTGAATATAAGCCGCATAATTGCCGATACATTCAAGACTGCAGTTTCTCCGAGTGCGATGGGTTATTTTCCTCCATGACCGAGAGAGCTGTACAGTACGCCTCACTCCGAGTTGGAGATTCAACCAATGTTGGTAGGTCAGTTGATAGAGGCCAGGCGAAGTTCGCTGCCTTGGCAATGCTTGTTCAGTTGCTTCAGTGGATCTGAATCAGTCGAACGTGTCAAAATGTGTGCTTAGTGCATCAACGTTACAAACCTCAGTTGTGAACGAGATAGCAGTTGGTCATTATTCATAGCCCTGTGGAATATGTGAAATGTGAATCCGAAGGGAAATGCCTATAGGGTTGTGCATTCGTGCATTGAAACGCTAATCGTATGTTATCACGTAAATAGCATTCATTTTCTAGAATTTTCGCAAAGTACACCATCGGAGGAGCTAACCCGCCACAGAGAGCACAAGAGAAAGCATCAATAGTGAAACGACACAGCGAACAAGGCGCCAATCGAAGCATCCGAAACATGTATGCTTGTCCTGCGAAGATACGTTCTTGTCTGACAGATGTTTGATTGATAAGCTGTCGATTCTCTTTGTGAACCGGGGTTTCTTTAATCTCGTGCATCACTTAGCTATATCGGATCACGTTTTAGCCCTGCTCTGAGGTGATCCACTTGAGCAACTCGCCTTGATAAACTGTAATGTTCACCTCAGATACTTGGGCTACTTCCTGATAACTGATTTTACTCGGCATGGTTCTTTTGTTCTGGCCCAAGCTTGTCATCAGTTCATCTACGTTATCTTTTGTCATATAGGCTAAATCCACGGTCCCCGAATCTTTCATTAACTACCTCCAAGTTAGAGACAATCCCTTGGTGGGTCAAGCTGATGCTGAATTATTATCCGTGAGTCTCTTTGGAGAGACCAATCAGAATAGAACTCTGTTGTCAAATGGTAGTGAGTTTTACTAGTGTGAATCAGCTGCATTGGCAGATCGGCTTTATTCTTCGAGCTTGCATTCCTAAATTTGTCACCAAATTGGCATTGGCTACGACCGATGTAAATCGAGTATATGGTAGAGCTTTCGTCTTTCTTCAGATCATCACTGTGTGCGTGTGTGTTTATGTGTATCAGGTGTACTTCCGAATCGTAGATAAAGCAGTGGTACACATCAGTATAAGTGCAGAGCTAACACAGAGAGAGAGAGACCAAGAGACAGAGAGGGTGTTGAAATCCGCCCTCTATCGGCATACTTTTGCATGAAAGTAAAAGTAAACTGTATGACGTTCACGAAACACTCGGGACCCACAAAGAAGAATGAAAATGATGGAATTCGGTTCACCGCCGCACTATGGGATTCCACAGTCGGTCCTGAAACAAATTGGAGCTTCATTCTACGTACTAGTCGAAGTATATTATTTAACTATGGTATCTATTCATTATTGTGATCTACGTACCCCAGTTACGTTAACTATTGATTGTGCTACTGGTGGATGCCACCGACCAGCAATGAAAGTTCCCTGTTGCAGATACACATTTCAAACGACCACCTGGAACCTCATGGTTACACAAACTCTTCAAATTGTGCTTTGTGGCAGCGAGCATCTTGTGATGTACCTTTAACCTGAACATAAGCTTAGGATTTGTCTTCATATTTACGTTCAGCTTCCAGTCTGGACAACCGCTAGCTTTACACTAACGGTGAGGGTCGCATTTTCTATTTCTTCACAAAATTAACTTCGATGTAAGAAGGACAAACATAATTACAAGTCGCTAAAATAATCCGTTCTTCATACCTTCGTCCGCTGACGTATCATCCAGGGTAAATGTCGAAGTGATCTGTGGCTTTACAACATACAACATGTCAACGTCACGTCAGCCAAACATCTTCATCCCCATATTCCTTGAACAGTTCATATTTTATTTTGACGAGGCTGACATTTTGGTCACTCGCTTCCCTTATTGCGGAAATATAACTGTCCCAGTTCATCCTTTTTCGTTGCACTCTATCTTGAGCACAAGTTCGCAGCAGATGAGACAATGCGGCCTTTTATTTGGAGTTTTTTTCTCATCATCTCTATGCAGCTCTTCAAAAGGTCTCCAAAACGGTTACAACACAATGGACTTGGGCCCAGTACTTCAGTATTACATTTGTCACGGCGTTGATTCTCGGTCTGACGATTCCAGTCGTCTTTCTGGTCATCCTGATTTGGGCATGTCGACGACGTCATCATTCAACGCATTCAAGCTATACGAACAACAAATTGTTCTCAACCAATCTTTGGTACTATATCGGGGGCAAGGAGTTATGCGATGATTCAAACGGGTACCGCGGAAGCACAAGCTTGTTGCGTGGTCATAATAAAACGTTCAATGGCTCTGGGACTGGTACCACGGGCACAATGTATGCGAGCCAAATGGGTGGTACGACGGGATCGGAAGTGATGGATCTACCGGATGTCGTTATTCCTGGCGGTCGAGTAGTCTCGTTTAATTACTCAGGCAACACATTGGGTCCTGGGGGTACAATGCGTCACATGCAACACTCAATGACCACGGCCAGTTCAGTTCAACCGATGCATGGCTTTGTGACTATGGGCCCTCAAACAATGACGACTGGAATGGGTACTGTTTCGTCGCAGAGTTCGGGTACGACAAATGTCACTGGTATGCGACCGATTGGGACGACTGATGGAGTGCCACACACAGAGAATCCAATCACTGTTCAGCCCACAATTGGTATGTTTTGGAACAGTTCTAGATCCCAAGTTGGTGTGAATACTGCTAAAGAAACCCATTGATCATCTATTATCTATGTTATTCTGAATATGTTGAAAATCAAGCTTTTGCCGCCCACAAGGATTGTGCTTTTCATCTGATTTGTTACTCTATTGTGCATGATCATTGGTGTTCGCGGTTGGTGATAACATGGTCGATCGAAGGTTCTGGAAAGTTTTTGGCACTCTCATGAATTTTCCATCTTAAACTTTCGTGTTGTATGCAAGTTGACTTTTAATATTTTTTTCATACATTTCGTGCGCAACGGTGGCAATCAGTTATATGCTTGCAGTTTGCCGTGATCATCTGTTCTTCGGGTTCCCCTGTCGTTTAGTCGTCATTGGCAATCACCTAGTAGCCTCTGGCAATCGTTTAGTAATCACCGTCAGTCATTTGCCGGTCACAACCTATAGTACGGTGACCTAACCTTCCCGACACACTCATACTGTACAAACTCACCTCACGTTCGAGTATTGGTTTCCAGTTAAGGGGCTTGATAGCGTTGTGCGACTCTAACTTGGATACGCAGAAACTACAGAGGAAAATCTCCAAGTAATTTGATAAAAGTATTTTCACAACAAGCATCGAAGAAAATCAGGTTTACAAGTCGGAATAATTTTTAAAGGATTGAATAAAAGTGAAATTATGTCTGTAAAACGCAGTACATAAAGCGGACGAAATTTGATCCATTGTCTGTTTGTATAACTGTACCAACATCCCGAACCTATGTTCTTTGATGAGTATAATTGATCTCGCTTTTGTAAAAAAATGTAAGACAGTGCTATCTATCATGCTCCTGTAACCACATCGTACATTGAGCTCGTCTCTCACATCAGTCCGGTTTCGCTCGATTCTGATGTAACCATAACCATCAAGAGGACGATAAACTGATCGATGGATTCGGGTGTGTCAGCTCCATCATTTGCTTCATCCCATTCAAAGTCGTTGTAGGATTCCTCTCTACCAATCAGCACAGTTCTATTACGAATTCATCCGAAAATTTACGTTTTGATGATAACATCGAGATGATAGGAAATAAGTATTAAGTCATCCCCTTTCCTTGCACGTTAGGCAGTTCTCCTTCGGTTTTCATCACTGTTCGTTTCCTGCTTGCTATGTGAAACTGTATTCACTTGTTCGCCTAGGTCGATTATCTCAAAATCTTCCTGGGAATTATGTGGATGATGAAGCATTCATTCAGTTAGTGACTCGAAAAGTGATGGAAATTGATTCTACATCGATCATCCACGGAATTTGTCGAACATAAACATATTTCAAATCAATTTTGTGTTGTCTAAACATAGACACTTCTGTAGTTTTTTTTGTTACATACTTGCGCATCAGTGCAATGGAAGGGATACACCCCAAAGCTGCATAGGCCCACTGCACTATTAGGGATAACTGACCAACAAACCCTGAAAATTAGAATGGAGAACCACATGGGTTCTCAATAGGTCAGGTGTGGTAACGAGCCGGACGAAAATGGGGATTACTGTCTACGACTGAAGTGATCGGTAGTGTTGGTTGTATGCGTGTTAACCAAATATCCACAAAATGTATGTGCCTGATCTAGAAAAAAGCACCACAGACCCACTTGCGTAACTCAGATTTTTTTTAGCAAGGCGGAATATGACCTCCATAGTAGACCGGCAGACACGTTTTTGCATAAAATCGGTGATAGAAGCAGGGACTTCGGATTGAGATGGCGGGGACTTTTGCGTGTTAAGTGGTAATGCACGTCACGGATATTCCAACTGGATAGTTAACTTTTGTTGTCTTCTAATCATATGTTGTGTGCGTTGGGATACCACAAATTTCCGGGTCATCCTAATGGTCTGGTTGTACTGAAATCCTTAGATTACTCCACTGCCGGACAAATACAGCAGCAGCAGCAGCAACAGCAACAACTGCAACAACAACAACCGTTTCGACACCAACAACAACCTCAGCTACAAATGCAACCGCTCCAACAACAGGCTCCAATGATCATGTCACAGTCCGTGTTGCCCAACACTTGCCCGTCGGATCAAATGGTAAGTGTCCATTAATGTTCACAAATTACTTGAATGACTACTACACTCCCATTGTTTTCTTTCTTGCTTTCTCTTTGACTTCTATATTTCTAAACTCCGCTCATCTTTGTTTCCCCAACCGTTCTCACCATACCGTTCGTCGAACGATGGATGTCTACTGCTTAAGTGAAACGCGTATCCAGGATTCGAGCAGTGTGATTCAACTAACTGCTCCTGGTATCTAATCGAGGTATTTTCTGCGCACTTCAGGGGACGAAGTAGCTTGAGCTGCGGGTCAACGTGGTGTAGGAATAGTCTTGACTGACAAGGCTGAGTCTGTCCTTTTAGACTGGATGCAGGTTTACAGTCGTTTATGTGCTGTGAGACTCCAGGGGTCAGTTGCCGTTCGAAAGGATAGTTGTGTTAAGCGCAATTTGTTTGTGATCTCGTCGTACGCCCCAACGGACTGCAGCTCAGAGGGGCAGAAAGATGAGTTCTATGATGGACTCGCCACCCTCGTTCGCCGCAGTAAAGGTTCTGACGTTGTAGTGCTAGTAGGTGATCTTAATGCACAAGTTGGCAAACTTAGTGCTTCAGAAGCGTGGTTAGGTGATTGTTGTGTCTTACCCGCTCAGCGCACAGATAACGGGGATAGGCTTCTCCAGTTTTGTGCAGACAATCGGTTTTCCCTGTTTAGTACGAATTTCCGACACACCTCGCGTCGCACGGCCACATATTGCTCTAACTCTACAGGTACTCTAAGCCAGATTGATCATATCGCAATAAGCTACCGGTGGCGCAGTTCTGTTCAGAACTGTAGATCTTACTGGTCCATGTACGTAGAGTCGGATCATGCATTAGTTTTAATGCGAATATCGCTCCAGCTCCATGGTCATCGACCCAAACCGCAAACCCGGTTAGCTGTGCAACGTATGTGTGATCCAGAAGTACGCACCCGGTATGAGCAGAAGCGAGCATATGAACTAGGATCTACGATGAACAATAATAAAGATGAGCACTGAGCTCATATCAAACAGGCGATGCCTTTTGCAGCAGGTTTTGCCTGTGGTCCTAGATCTGTTGTCCATCAAAGACACTGGTTCTCGCAAGAGTCGCTGAGTATAATGGAGCAAAAACGTCAGCTCTCAAACTGTAACGAGATGAACAAGATACGAAGACATCTACAAAAGCAAGTTACGAAAAGCCTTAAGAATGATCGCGAAAATTGGTGGGTCAAGATAGCCGATGAAATGGAAATAGCAGCTGCTTCAGGTAACAGTCAGAGACTGCTCAAACGTATTCGTGACACCGATGGACGGCGCATCCAGGTCAGTGAAACGATTTGCGATAGGAATGGAGAACCCATCCATGGCAAACAGCAAAGGCTTGGCCGTTGGGCCGAATACTTCAAGGAGCAGTTTAGCTGGCTGCACGCTAGTGTAGTTACTCCCGTGTCAACAACTGCAACTCCTTAGGTGGCATCACTTGAGCCCCCATCAGAAGTAGAAGTACAGTCATGTATTCGATCACTAAAGCGAGGTAAAGTGGCAGGTCCCGACGAACTTCCCCCAGTTCTTTTCAAACTGGGTGGAGATGCTTTGATAAAATCACTTACCGTCTTGCTCCGTGACATTTGGAAGGAGGGGCGTATTCCCTTAATATGGAGTGAGTCGTTGATTGTTCCCATCTTCAAGAAGGGAATACGCAATGACTGTGGTAATCATCATGGGATTAGCTTAATTCCGATAGTTGTCAAAGTATTAGCCTCAATTCTACTGCACCATTTTACACCGGCTCGCGAGAGGAATGTCCGCGAACAGCAGGCTGGATTCCGCCCAGGTCGAGGATGCGTCGACCAGATTTTTACTCTTCGCCAACTACTTGAAACGCATCACACGCACCGCCGACCGAAAACAGTGATTTTTCTTCGATTTGAAAGGCGCTTTCGATTCAGTTGATCGAGCAGCGCTTTTCAGTGTTCTTCATCGAAAAGGTATGCCCCAGAAGTTCATGAACCTACTGAAATCGTTGTATTCTCATACTTCTGGCCGCGTTAGAGTTTACGGTGAACTATCCAGTCCATTCAAAACGACCAGTGGTGTTTGACAGGGATGTCTTATGTCTCCATTCCTGTTCAACTTCGTCATGGACGAAATAATGGAGAGTGCGCTGCAAAACCTTCAGGATGTAGGCGTCGAACTAGGAAATAGTGGGAAGCTGTGTGACCTGGATTACGCGGACGATGTCGTCTGTTTGTTCGAATGCACTGAACATGCTCAACGTGCACTAGATAGACTTGGGAGAGTTGTAGCTCCATTCGGCATGCGCTTTGCACCTTCAAAGTGCAAGGTGATGTTACAAGACTGGACATCAACAATTCCGGGCTTGATGCTCGATGGGGAGGTGCTGTCAGTTTTCGACCACTTCACCTACCTCGGTAGCAGCGTGTCGACGGATGGGAGCACAGTAGTGGGAGTGAGTACGTGGATATCCAAGATTCGAGCGGCGTGCGCTGGACTGAAGCACTTGTGGCGCCGAGCTGACATTTCACTGAAGTTGAAAGGTCGTGTATACTGTGCCGCAGTGCTTTCAGTTTTGTTTTATGGTTGCGAAACTTGGAGTCTGCGTGCTGAAGATATTCGTCGTCTTGAGGTTTTTGACCACCAATGCTTGCGTAGTATCTCTAAGATTGGGTGGAATGACGGAGTAAGTAATGCTAAGGTCAGAAAGTGAGTATTGGGATTACTTCGAAGAACGTTCTGTCACAGCGCATTCAGCTTAGTAGACTTCGTTGGTTAGGGGCACGTGTTACGTATGGCAAACACACGTCTACCGTACCGTGTCCTATTCTCCGTTCCTCCTCAGGAGTGGAAGAGGCCACATGGAGGTCAACAGATGACTTGGCAACGAGAAATGAGAAAATGTCCAGCAGACCTAGGAAAAGTAGTTGCTTCACGTCTTCGTGGTTGGGGTCCAAAAGATCCGTCAACCAGTTGGCTGGAGACACTGAAGGATATGGCAGCGAACCGCGAACAGTGGTGATTGTGTTGTCATTTTCTATCTAATCAGAATGACTGATCGATGTGCGTTTGTACAGTTAGACTGTGTATTCCATGTGTTGGCTACTAGGGCATTCTTTCCTTTTCTCACCTATGTAGGTCCACTCCCTGTCCATGTTGTATATTCATACTCTCTAGTTCAACGTGCAAGATGGTGAGAAAGGCAGTGGCCAGTGGGGCTTGTCCTACTGTTTAACGCTGTACGATGATGATGATGATGATGATTACGTGGTCCTCAGTTGTTTAGCTGTATGCGTAATGGTGCCGGTCTCAAATGAAGGTTAAACAGTCGGTCGTTCATTTTTTCTTAAAAAAACGATAAACCATCGTTGATTGTGTGTCCATCTGTAGTTCTCTTTTTATTCCTCTCTATCGCACATAGATGATTCCTGCAAACAACGACCAATTCAATACCTGCGTGCCGACGTCCGTTACCGTTCCACAGCCCATGCAATACTCTGTTCAAACACAACCTGTCCAGCAGCAGCAGCAGCAGCTACAACAACAACAACAACAAGGTTTTTTTCAGCCACCTCAACAACAACAACAACCGCAACCAGTAATGATTCCGGCGCAGAGTAACAACGTGATTGGACAGTTTCAACCTACTCAACAGCCGGCTGCCGTACCACCTTTTACCGGGGCCATTCCGGCACCGGCCGTTCAGCAACCAATGACCCAGCCACAAATGATTCAGGCACAACAAATGCAACCTTGTCAAACCGCTATACAGCAGCAGCAACAACAACAACAAGCGACGCAACTGCAACCCCAGCCACCACCACAACCAATTCCAAACCAACAACAAATCAATTTTGCTCAGTCCGTTAACTGCGTACCTGCTGCACCTTCGATTGCCAACCCAGTTTTGGGCGGTCAACAAATGCCCCAAAATCCACATGCTATCGTACAGTCGGCCCAGCTTCCACCTCAACAACAACAACAACACCATGCTTTTGCAAATCAACAACAGGCCCGTGTTCAACCAAGACCGCTTCCACAGTCTAACATTCAAGCGGTTCAGCCTCAACCCCAACAAACACACCAGCCGATCACATGCACAAACAACAGTGCACCCACAAGCAACCAAAGTGCACAACCGTTTCAGGCGAATTCACCAACTGGCCAACAATTGATCGCCGCCGTTACTCCCACGACAAGGGCACAAGTCAGCAGCACTCCGATCAACTCCGTTCAATCAGACTCGTTGACTGAGGCCGACCAGCAAGCAGCCATGGCAGCATTGTATGCGGCCACAGAAGATGTAGATTGTGCAAACAACAATGGAGACAACTATGCCACTGCAAACGGTGCGAATGATCTGGACGCGACCTACACCATCCCGGGCGAGATCAACGAAGATCATCCTCCACCCGGCTACGATGAGGCTATCGGTCTTGTTTTGTCTCGCGGACAGATTAACGGGAATAATCATTCACATGCGAATAGTGCTGCTGTTGCCGCTGGTGCTAACTATCTGCAAGCGAACACTATGGTCAAACCGGCTGTCCCCGTGCCGAGCACGACATGCACACCACCGCCCGCGTTGCCTCCACGTCGCCTAATCAACGGACTTGGTCTGGAAGATGTGGACGATTCTCAACCAAGTGCTTGTCTATCGCTTGCCGAGCGTTACGGCTTGCCGGTAGCGGAAATCTGAAGTGCTGGCAATTTAGCAAACTGCGTTCGGTGTGAACGCGCCCGTGTGGGACGCAGTTTGCTCCTGTGCAAGTGAATGAGATGCGTAGTTTTACAAACACACACACACACACACACATCTTTACAAAATTCTTCCCTTCTGTTGTGTTCTTCGACCGACCAGAGAGAGAGAGAGAGCGAAATAGAGTGCGTACGCGACAGAATAACAACGTGCGAATTTCAAGACCATCTAGTTTTTGGTGCTCACTATTGTTTGGAAACCTCACAAAGGACGAACCGTTCGTTGCAATATTGCATCATTCTGACAATTCATTTGAACCACACCCCAGCATTCAATAACTAAATCGTTTGCATCTATTGAAGTAGCAATCCATGTTAGCCGCTTTTCCACTTGTGCTAGCCTTGTCCACTTTTGTTCACGTGTGTTGTGTGCATGACAATTTACCAGTGTACTAGCTGCCAATGGGAAATTTTGCTTTTCTGTTTTCCCCCTAATTTGGACTGCTTCTGTATTCGCTCATATTAGTCTTGGACATCATTACTTAATTATTCAAACCGTTTCTTTTTATTGACTCTTTCTTTTAAGTTCATTGCAATAATAATCAAATTAATAATATGTTATATTATAACATGCAATAGTGAATACCCTTTCGGAATGCTTTCCTCCCTTCAGTTGACTTTTTTCTCATTCTGCTTTTATGCTCACTGTTGGCTTTCTTCGTCTCGTTTTTTTTTTTAATTTGTAATCGTACTCCTTTTTGTTTTCACTACTCTTTTTTGTCCACGTTTTGGTCATGCTTCGGTATTTCTGTAGTTCACCTCTGAACAATGTTTTAACTGGTGCTTTTTGCAAGTTACTTAGTGGTGTTTACGACAGGCATTTTGTGGCTTCCCATCATCATCCACTCGATCACTTGGCGAGCTCTCGATGGACCAGCTTGATCTTTGAGTACTCTCTCTCTCTCTCGCTCTGTCTTTACGACCCCGTTATTGAGTCGAGCAGGTTCGTTCTGGTCATTGACAGACATTTGGTCTGCTTATGTTCAGAGTGTACACCAGTGAAGCCCACACTGTACCTGCGTTTCGTTCAAGTTGTGTGCGCGCAAGTTGTTTCCAAGTTTTCGTTCTCACCTATCATGCACCTTTTCTGTTACTTTCTTCGGCACTGCAAGTCCCGTTCCTCTCCCTGCCCTGCCCAATACCCACGCACGTTGACGTTGTAACTCTCGTAGGTCTCATGTTCAGTCAGGCTTATCCACCCACATGTGTGTGTCACTTTCCACGGGGGCTTTTTCTCCCTTTACTCCTCCACCCCCCCCCCCACCCCCCTCCACAGGCAACACACTTCATCATCCCATAATTCGTTTCAAAGCCCTATGGTTCTTCGTATCAAACATCGTGTTTCGAGTTCTGAGGATCACCGTGTGGCTTGATGGTTCTGCTCGCTGTTTTCAATCTCACTGCGCGCGTTGTTTGCTGACAAAATTTCCCCTAGGACTCGGTTTTACCCATTCAAAGCTTACTTACTCCTTGGTTTGCTTTGCATGTTTTAGTGTGCTGTCTGCTTCCGTTTCATTCTAATTCTTCTGTCATCCAGTTTTTGAATAATTTTTCTCAAATCACCACTTTTTACGCTCTTTTTTATTCTCTCGTGTCATTTGAACCATTCGCACTGCCATGCTACTTAATTGACTGTCAATGTTTACAAATTATTAATAATGGCTCTCTCATTAGTAGTAAAAATACATCTCTGGCCTAATCGTCTCACAGTCTTTTTTGTTTCTGAGTGTTGGCATATTTTACCAGTTTGTGATTACAAGGCTCCGTTCAGTTCATTGTCAGCTCACATTCTTGCATGAGCTAGCCGCGTAAAATTCGGGGTAGGTATTGACATTCAGGAATAAATTAAGCATCAGCCGGTGTTTCACAACTCTTAGTTTTAAGCGTCTGCTCATCCAGAGACCTTATGGCCTACCTCCACTGCATGTTTGCTTGTTCCGTGGAAGTTAGCGAAGCTGTCGGCTTCCCTTTGATTCGTTTTCTTCTCACGACGAGCAGCAGTCGGACCGGAAAAAATGACACGACTGGCAATCACAATAACTCAGTTAAGTATATGAATGTAGGAACCGGTAGTTGTCCCGACTGTAAGTCGCTGCGGTAACTCACATTAGGTGTTCTTCAAAAATACTTCATTAGTCGTGAGGAGGGGAAGAAATGATTCCCATTGAGTGACGTTGATTGTTCATGAATGCCAGACTTTCTCATTCTTGTTACTTCTTTAAACGGGCTAACCGATTGTGGTTTTCTGTCTCATGCTTGATCACTGAATTTCTGCTGATCCGTTTCAGCAGAGAAATAGTTTTGGTGCTTCGATCGATTTCAGTGGTCGCTCATACTCCATGATAAATCAATCAAAAACGACGACCACGATCTACTCAAATTGACGAAATAACTGAGCTCAGTGTGTACGTTGCTTAAAATGCCTTTCTTTCACTCGACCTCCATTGAAAAGCTGCCCACACAATGGGGGTAGTTCGTTGTGTGTATGACTAGTTGGTGACACCCAAAACCAGTGACAGATGAGTGCTGTACCATTTCCTGTTTACCTCCTGAGAGGCCGACCCGGATTTATTAACGGTTCCTCTATGTAAGTGCTCCCCTTAATTCTACAAGGTAGCTAGCGGGATTTGAGTCTTACTTATCAATTGGTAAATATGCACTGCTAACGACTTCTAAAAAAGTCGAACCACGGAGTACAGTAATCGCCCTGTGGATCTGCAATGGTGACTTCACCTTGGATACTGTATGCTGAATCGTTCGCTAGGCAATTTAAATGTCCTACTTCCGAGTTGTTCAGTGCTAATAGTAAGAGGCCCCTATTTTCCATAAAATGATTCATCATTATCATACAACATCCAAGCTCAAATTACCGTTAAAAATAAGAAACAATTCAATTCTTATACTACTCCTGTTTATCGAGTAGCCGAACTCTGCTGGTAATATCTTCGTTTCACCTTGGCCTCCTGTGAAACGGACATCCATCATTAGAGTTAATCTCTGTATGGATGGTATTTGCAACCGTTTAAAGTCATTGTTGGCAGGGCGCTATGCCTCGCGGTGTTGACGTGGAACAAACCATCTAGAGCCATCCTTCAAATCGCAGGTTCTGGTCCCAGTTGGGGCACAGTAGGCAATCCAAACTGCTATACTTTGTTTTCATGGTTTTCGATGGGGAGCAGAACATTCATACTGTATAATGAATCATTTTGTACTCGGATTGTGCTGAAGATGAATGTTGCATTAGATGGTCGTTGGTTCGGCTCAAGTTGGTAGGGGAACTGTTCATGCTTTCCGTATCAGTTTAAAACGTGTGGTACAGTTCGAACAAATCGACCAATTAGTGAAGCACATCGTACTTATTTCAATTAACTTAGCGAGTTACTTATTTTTTGTTCCTTCCACCGGAGCAAAATAGCTCGCCCCCTTTCCATGAGAAAGATACTCTACAGTCTACCCGTCTGATCTTAAACGTATACAGCAGGTCTTGGAACGGGCTGTGTTCTAAGCGCACAGCGGGATTTGTCCCGTGAAAACCAGATCACCTCGGTAACAGATGAAGCCGGGGGGTATTTGTCCTCTTTCGAGCACATGTCGCTGAACGTGTGCAGAAAGATTAGCGCACATCGTTTGAATACTTAATTTCGCCCAGATAATCGAAACGGCAGTTACAGCCACGTTGGTTTCCAGTGGTCCACGACTGAGCCAGTTGGGGCGATATTCCCGAATTTGACCAACTACTTGTCTAGTCCAATATATCTTGTTCCACAGGAGCGAAATTTAAATGGTTTTGGTTGCTAAACTAGAAAATATTACGGACTATTGAAAAATTTTGAAGGCAGTATTGCAGAGCTGTTTCGTTCTTTGTGCGTGCAAAAGACGGTCGTTTACGCCGGGCCCATATACTCTAGCCGCAATCAAAATGCGATTTTTGGAATTGAAAATTAGCGATAAATTAGAAACAAAATCTACTTGTTGTGCGACATTGATTGCTTAGTCAATTTGTAACAATTCATGAGGATGACACCAAACTTCACTTGTTGCATGGAGTAGCATGTAACGGTTGCGTCTCAGAAACGTAGTCTGTCCTGTAATTCCTAATATTTGGTTTTTATCGGGCATCAGTTCTCATCTGTGTGCCCGGAAAACTCTAACTCCGAATAGTGGTCGAACCTCCACAAATTTCTCAACAGTCGAACAAAATCTCAGCCTGATGATTTTTGTCGAATACATGAGCCCAGCTTCGGTGGAATGGGTGTGACAGGTCAGATTGCAATCCACGAGGGCGATTTTATTGTCAAATCCCAGAGTACACGGACTCTCGCCTAAAAATCTAAAGCATCACCGTACTCGATGAAGCTCTGCCGGTTTTCAGATTGCACATGGTTGTGCAAAGTCTAAAATTGCACTGTCAAGCAAAGAAGATCGAGTGAATTGTGGTCAGTTATCCTTCTACGGCGGACTTGGCGACCGAGTAGTACAATGGCTTGCAGTTTGTGATTGTTTTGTGGCATTGCCGCCATGTTTCCTCTCAGGTTGGTGTGACACGTATGTATCGGCTTTGAATAGGAATCATTACTGACATCTCTCGGCAACAGGTTATCAACCAAAGAGTGTAGAATTAGTTCTCTCTCTTTAAAAAGAACATCCATGTTCACTTACTCATTGTTGTTTGGTTTTTGATCTCCAGTATGGATTTTATCCGTCCGGTCAACAAACAAATTGGCACACATGCCATCCTATTTTAGTGTGTTACGATCAGAAATTATAACTGCCGGGTAATAATGAATCGATGAAGAATAATCACCCACTTATTCTTATGCGCATGTTCATTTTTATCTTCCAGATGGAAATGCATATTCCTCTGAATTCGCATTGCGATCACTTGAAAGTGGACAAAGAAAAGCCACTGACTCGTCGACTAAAACCAAACACGGCCGTACAGTACGTCCACGCATGCATTCGGCTAGACCTGTCTCGCGCCCCAACTGCCAGACCGCATAACATCCCCCCCGTTCAGTTGTGTTTCACCGTTCGACGGGCTTTGGATAGTGCTATCTCAGAACTGTTCGGCCAACTGACAGGAGCATCCATGCTTGGCTATGATCTGCTACTATGCAAGCCGAAAATTCTTGATCAGTCAGCTGAGTTCACGTGTTCCATACTTCTAGCGGTTACTGGGACACATCTCGGTCATCTGTTGACCGCACTCAGTCTGTTGAGTACAGATGTTGGTGGATTTCACATGTTTGGCATATTTCCAAATATGGCAGAATGCGAACGCGATAAAATTGTCCTGGTTGCCGAAGTCATCGGTGTTCATGACCATTTGTTCTCCGTGAACCTGGATCCCAATTTTTCATGAAGTAATCTGTCTCTCCGTAAGAAAAGATCCCCTGACAAATAAATTTGCCGAATCACGCTGTGTTGCTTTGGTGTCACATGACCGGTAAATTTGCGATCACAAATAATCGTTATGGCTTATTGTAAGTATTGTTGCACACTAGATTTTCTGTTTGAATTTTAGATGAACCAATGGTAGGTGAAGGAGAATTGTGTTTGGTTTCCGTACCTTAGCACATTTCATCATCGGCCACTCTGAATTTCGAAACCGTTGGTGTTTATAATCGCATCTAGAAAATTCGCACGTTCTTTACAGACCACTCGCACGGCCTATTTTGAGTTGCAGTTCTGTGTGAAAAGTGTGTACTTAAAACTGTAAATTTGCCCAAGAATTCTATCTTTCGGTTAGTTGAACACCCTATTGATTTTCACCAGGATATATATGTGTATTTATATATACATACATACATAATTTACATACATAGGGTCTCCGGTCTGAGACTAAATGTGGCAGCCATGCCACAAAACAATCACAAACTGCAAGCCATTGTACTACTCGGTCGCCAAGTCCGCCGTAGAAGGATAACTGACCACAATTCACTCGATCTTCTTTGCTTGACAGTGCAATTTTAGACTTTGCACAACCATGTGCAATCTGAAAACCGGCAGAGCTTCATCGAGTACGGTGATGCTTTAGATTTTTAGACGAGAGTCCGTGTACAGGTGAGTGTATATTGTTCGGTAACACAGCGTTACCGGAAAAGATGGTAGTCAGTCGACGTTTCGGTTACCGCGGGTAACTGTTATCAAGACCAGTTTTCAAACTGGTCTTGATAACTGTTATATAACTGTTATATATATATATATATATATATATATATATATATATATATATATAATCGCTCCAACGTGGGTATATGAGCAGGAAATAGAAGTTCATCAAATTGATAGATTTTACAAGCTGGACCCCTGGAAATAAACATGAGATTTGGTTGATTGCTGTAATTTGGCCAAAATTTGATAGCACACATCCTAGGGTAAGTAAGTATTTCGCAGTACTGAATCACCGTTGCTACTGTTAAACGGCAAAATTCATGAATCATTATAACCATTTTGTAATAGGGGACGATTGTTGGCATGCATCTATCACGTTTGAAGCACGCGACTCGAATCTCGTCGTTGCTGCCCGGTGCAATACTACATGTGACGTTGTGTGGTTCTCCCATCCAAGCCTCAGGGTCATAACTGTCAGTGATTACGTCTTCGTGCAGTGGGCCTTTTCCGGTCATAGGCGCTAGACTTTGCTCGTGACACGAATGCCCAAGGATGAACGTAAAAGTGATGAAGCTGCTTGGAACATATGCACTGTGTTGGCCACTCCCCAAGTGAGAATGAGACTTCGTTACGGTGGTTCTGTGAATTTTAAGCTGAATCAAGTTGGATGTTTCAGTATCTGTAAAATTCAGGCTTGTGTTAATAACATATTCTGTGAGTATACCTCAAAGCCCATTGGATCGCACTCAGCGGTGTGCTGCTCGTTCCATTGGGAAGTGACCGACGAGGCTAGTCCAGCTACTGAAGCCAGAGCAGTTGCTGTGTCATTGGGAAAGTGTTTTGTGCACCATTGGACATTCGCTTGTGCTATTCACACCCAATAGGCCGTGGCGCGATGGTTCAGCTGATAGAGCATTTTTCTGGTAAGCGGAAAATCTCTGGTTCGATTCCGGCTCGCAGCGTTGGGCTCTTCGTTGTGAAAGTGCAAGTGGGTATTCCATTGTGTATAATATTCAGGCTCCTCAAATTACCTACAGATCGAAGCTATCCTTATTGTTGCCCCTCAGTTAGCTGTTCACTTGTGCTCTCCGGAATGCCACTTGCATAGCTTGCTAAAGTAATCTAAGTGCAAGTGAACGGACAGAATGGGGGGTTGAAATTCATAAACAGCTAGCACGTTTGTCTGTGGAGTGAGTGGAGTAATTCGATAACTGACTACTTGGCTCTACTAGCGCTCTGAAACCTACTGTTTATCATATTTGCTAGGGTGTTGTCTCGAACTGATATTCTGCAATATGCGGGCCTCCAGTTCATCCACTGGCTAGCTTTGTACTCGGTATACTCACCACGTTGCTGACAGAAAGCTCAGTGGATAATGGTCTACTTGACCGCCCTTAGTTTATTTTCCATTGCATGTGCAGCATATTTGACCATTCTTCGGTGAAAACAGGTGCGCGGAGTAGTCAGTGTCCGAACAGTCAAACAAACAGGTTTACATATTGAAGTAAAAGTACATCTGTAAACACACAACCTTAACGTTGATCATTCTGAGAATAGGAGTCGGTGCCAGTGCATCATATCACACAAAGGCATTCAGACACGCGTCATAGGGAACGTGTGTCACAGTCTAATGTCATCAGAGTGTTGATCGCATCAATAGTGAGGTCAAATTTGCAGTCCAGTTGAAAGTGTGGGAGAGGGAGAGAATGACCTAAAGACTTGAGGAGGGTGAACGAGAAATGACCTCACATTGGATAGCCATGCTTTTCAGATACCAAATAAAATTATTTTTCTGAAGTGTCGAAACGAAATTTTGGTAAAGCATGCGGTACTGTCTTTTTATTGTGATGAACGTTATACTTGGGCGATACGAAAGAGAAATTCACCTAGCAATACCAAATCGTCTGTGGTTCCTCTTCCAAGTGCATATTTTAAACCCTTATGAGCTATAATAATGTTGTCGTTGTGGGTAGGAAATTTACAAAATGAATAACGGTAATTGGTGGTTTCCATCATGAACAATGTGCAGTATACGTTCGGCTTATCCGAGTGATAGGCACGAGAGCAACACCTTTGATTGCTGTAATGTTGACAGTTGCGCTGTCGTTAAGGCCCCCGTAATGAGGAGGCTGTTGACAGCCATATCGGTGTTCGATTTATGTCAGTGTAGGATCCTGTTGATGCACTTACTCAGCCTTTGTGCTCATGGAGTTGTCTGTGTTTTTGTATTTTGCAGATCGAACATGAGAAACCCCAACGAAAGACACTGATCCTTGCATACTACACCCCACAAAAATACAAGACACTGTACGCACAAAACTTCACCAGTAAAACTCGAGCAGACAATACAAGAGGATCCTGAGTACAAATGCACACACTGAGGGAGAGGGATCTTAAGGTTCTGAGCGAGACACGCTGACTTCACAGGTTGAACGACCACAAGATCCGCACGGTGCAACGGAATCCCTATGCCGGATATCAGAATTCACAGTTGCATAGCTCGAAACACAATCTGAAGCAGGCGTCAGATTTCGTTTAGTTTAAGAGCCAAACAGTTCAGATTAGACGCCTTGCTTAAATCTTTAACAGTCGCACAATAATTCTAAAATGTAAACGATGAGAATGCATATTTTCGGAAGAAAAGAAAGTGTTTGCAGTTTCAAATTAAGATTGATTAATCAATACTGTAGGTGTTGTGCGGTTCGGAACAAGGTAGGAAGTTGGTTGTTCGTGGTAAGGAAAATCCGGTGTAGAAAGTGCATCTGGGGTGGGTTAGCTATTTCCTGTCACGACTGAAAGGTCACGGTCGCGATCACCTTGGTTTTGTCTCCCATTTCCTGATCGCGGCCAGAATAAGTGAAGTGATTTGACAGATCTGTTGTATGAACAAAGTGATGGATTTAACAGCCTAAGGGACGCAGTCACCCGTACATTTCCCGCCGCCACTCTATGCGCCCACTTCACTAGCCGGTCAATGATTTCTGTGAATCTCAAAGACAAAGTGCCTGTCCTTTCCTCCTCCATGTTAACCTATTCACTTGTTTGCTCTTGTTCGGCAAGCTATGTAGGCAAAACGACACGGCAACTGTTCCAAAGAATCAAAGGACACGAACCGGCTTGACTAAAGACGGCAACTAGAAGAACCGTAACTAGTACAATCGTAGCGCACCTTGCTGACACAGGGCACCAGGTGGACAACAAAGCCTTCAAGATGATTTACAAGGTGCCTGCGAATTCTTCGAAGACCGTCCGTCAAATCAATTTGGTGACCGCAGAGGCAGTAGCGATTAGGCTGTTAAATCCATCACTTTGTTCACACAAGAGGTTTGTCAAATCACTTCAACTACCCTGGCCACTACTGGAAAATGGGAGACAAAACCAAGGTGACCTCGACCGTGACCTTTCTATCTGGCTCATGAACTGCGGAAAACATCGAAGTCAGCATGAGACCAAGAAAGTTAATGCGCAGGGTTTAACTATCTGCGGACACCGCGAATACAGGCTAACAAGACGAAATGCGCAACCATTTATGAAGTTTCTTTCCGATAAGAAGTAATAACATTGATAATTAAAATTAAACTGGGTAAAACTTTGTGAAACAGACCGATGAATCGTGGTCAACAAGTTGCTCTGCTAGAAAGAATGAACTCGAAAGAAGAATGTCAGCAGGAACTGTCCAAATAACTCGATAAATGCGTAATTTCTGAGATAAACAACAGTATATCCACGAGCAATCGTAGACAATATAATGAGAAGATATAAGATTCCCTTCAACCCTACAGCACAATAGTACACATGATTCTTGACAAGGCCCAAACGTCTGGTCGTAATTATCTTTCTTAAGGTATCGGCTCCCAGATCAGTTCGGAGTGTATCGAAAAAACGATGCACCATGTGATATGTTATTGATAAATGTTTATGGCTCGGTAACAGCGTTATCGAAAAAGATGATAGTCAGTCGACGTTTCGATTACCGCGGGTAACCTCTCTCTAGACTAGTTTACAATCGAATTATCTTGGGATATTGATCTTAGCCATTGGGGGTCAAAAGTTTGGTGTTGGTGTGTCCACTGTATGTGTGTGTGTGTGCGCGAGGGTGTGCGTGCGTGCATGCGTGCGTGTGTATATCCGTGTACTGTGGGCGTGGGAGATGGTTCTCTGTTCGCTTAGTGGCAGCGTGGTCATTCGGGGTCAACAAGGTGCTGTGACCTTTGGGGTGTTTATTCATCAGCGATGCCGTCACTGCCTGGAATCTCTGCCCATCGTTTCGGTTGAGGCGTATGGAGTGGGCGGTAATTGCCAAAGCCTCGGCATATAGGCGTTTAGCGTAAGTACAGATACCACGTTGGAGGATTCTAGTGTTATCGTAATCGATGGTGTGGTTCTCGGCTATAGCGTGGAGTGCGATAGCCGAGTCGCTCTCCAATTTCGCCAGAGTAATTCTTTCAGTCGGATTTCTCTTTCCCTTTGTTTCAAAAGCCTCCCTTTTAACTGCCTGCTAGTTTGACCAATGAGTGCTACAGGACAATCCTTGTACTAGATCTTGAAAATGCCTCAGTCGTGTGAATGACCGGACTTTGCCACCCCTCTGTGATCGTGCACGTTGTCATTACCATACTATTCTGTTTGCTCTTCACTACGCCTGTGTGTGTGTGTGTGCTTCCTAGGCCCATTATTTCTCTTTTGACCGTTGATTGGTCAAAAGGCCCCCCTTCATAAATTGGGACCTTCGTAAACCACTTGACCCGCTCCTGCATTGTTGTCTCGAGCGTTTCCTGTCCATTGTTGCTTGAGCGTTTTAAAGCCTTTGGTGATTGTTTTGATTCGGTGGTGGGTTTTCCCACAATTTGAGGTGTTATAGTTATCGTTTGGTAATTCGTTCTATCGTACACCGAGTAAACTGAGCCTGTGTTCCCTGCCTTGGGAGCTGAGGTTCGTTTATATGCGAGTCGCGCAATTGCGAGACGGCAATCCTGTACAAGTTTAGTTGGAGGCAACGGGCTTCGGTCATTTACGTGTGTGTTGAGATAAGGTATGAACTGAATGTTAGGTATCAGTTTGAATGCGAATGAAAACATTTCACTTGGTAGTAATGTTGTACACGTACTAGAGACTGATATCAACTGATCAATCCAATGACCACTGTTGCGTGCACATAGATTTCCTTTGGAAGCTGATACTTTGGGTTCGTGGTGGCTAGCCACACAAGCTGCTTTCAGACCATCTGACTTCGTTTTCAGAAGTTTGCTAAATTAGCAGTCATTTTATGTTTGCACAATATTCTCCATCATTGCAAAAGTTAAGTTAAACTGTCTTAGCACGTGTTCTCAATGGACCGGTATTCACGCTCAGGAAGACGAATACGGCGAACCACGAGGAGATTTGCAATGATATCATCACAAAGGATAAAATTCAAAAACCTGGACATTCACTGCATGCTCACGAATCGGAAGTTATTTATCCATTGCCATTAGTTTCAATGTTATGTTCAGAAAATAATAGCTCAATAACTGGACATATCTATGGGTATTTCTAACAAAAAGGCACGCGATTGTTTCCATATTAACGGATAACAAAGTGAATCTGTATTCTGTGTTACCGGAGTGATTCCCGAATAAATGTGATCACATTCGGTGCGGAACTCTATAGCTTATCTCAGTGAAGTTCGTCATATCGTGTTGTCGAGTTCATTAGGAAAATGGTGCAGCGGCAAGCCTCGAACGGGCCTCACTCTCCACGGTCAGTCGAATGCGTCTAAATTTCCCACACATGAACTCATTTGAGCCCACTTTATGAGCTGATTTCGAATCATGTAAAGTGTGTTCAATGGAAGTGTACCCACCCCTGGAGGATCGAATTTCTAAATATGTTACTGAAGACGATAGAAGTAGTTAGATTTGGCACCCAGCGAAAAATGCCCTGGATTGTCCGCTTGAGATGATGATGACCAACACCGAGATTTGCTAATTAAAATGCCAAAAATGGTTCATTTTAGCGCGGAGCGATCACAAAATACTACTGACGTGCTCCTGCCGCGCTGCTGGTCACATATCAACCAATATGGACACGCTTATTCTTAATGAACTGGTCGTATTGTTCAATTTTGTAGTGCTTGCATGGAAAATCCGATTAAAGAACAATTTAGGTAATATTCGCTCGACAGTATACCATCCATTGTCACAGTATTTATCGCTAACCTGTTTTCGGTTCGATCGCCTACATTCACATTGGTCTGGTGAACTTGTGAGTATTTAGCGGGTCTTATTCCCTTGTAAGTACTGGTAACAGTTCATTGATTGCGATGGCTCACTGATTCCTACCTGTCAGCAACAGCCTAACTTGAATATCAAAACAATTATCAGGATTGAAAATTAGGGGGAAGACCATGAATAATGGTATCATTTTGGCTGTTAGGTTGTGCAACCACAAGTGTCACCTCTCATGTCACGTAGTCATATTTCCCTGCATATGATTACTGATTAGATGGATCTCGTGATTGTGTAACCCACCGTGGAAACCCGATGCGCTCTAAATGGCCAAGTGTGCTGGTTTGGTTTTTAATACCTCCATTCCATGCCACGGACTGACCACCTAATGGCGTGTATTATAGTCTCTGACAAGAGGAACACTATTAATTAGTCAAACCAACCACCAATCCGACTAAAGGTTAAATCTTTATAGTGTTTGTTCTCGAGATTGCAATAATTCCATTCAAAAGACTTTATCGAGCTGCCAGATAGAGACGGATAGAAGTCACTTCAGTTTGTTCTGGTGAAATACATAGTAACTTCAATTATTATGTGTATGACCATCTGCGTGTAAAGTGTAATTTTGGACGTATTTCGTGTGACCTCATGACTGAGCAGTTCTCCGATCGTTTTGGTAACGCGTATCAGGTGACTATGGCGAATCTTGGACGAATCGGGGAGATTTTATTTGGCTTCGCTATTCCTTCATCATATTTGCCGGCTTTCTAGTGAAAGATTTTTTCCATTTTGCAAAGTTTCATCAAAGTTACATCTTGTACAGCAAATTGTGACCTTGAATTTTCATCCTCCGTTATCGTATTTTGGACCATTTGACAACTCTTGAAATGAAACAGAAACAATAAAAGTGACTGCGAAAATATGATTGCCTGTATGATATAAACTACTTCATTAGTTTCAGCTTGATGACGGGTTATTTTATGATATCTGCGCATTTTTTCCAGATACTGATAAATCATTTACCACTGGTTATCCATTTCAGCTCCGATTAGTTTAACTGAACTTTATTTGAAACACATTTCTACTCAA
The DNA here is from genome assembly GCA_948099385.1 of Fasciola hepatica. Lineage (NCBI taxonomy): Eukaryota > Metazoa > Platyhelminthes > Trematoda > Plagiorchiida > Fasciolidae > Fasciola > Fasciola hepatica. Next base: position 850,686 of record CANUEZ040000043.1, read on the forward strand.
CACGCTCCTTGCGCTGACTATTGCTATAATACTACCGTAGCATATTTCCAACTGTGTGTTAGAAAAACATTCCAGTTTCATGTGCGTCATATACATGTGGTTCTTCCTTTCAGCCTCGGATAACTATATCAACTGTTACACAAAGGGAACTCATTTCTCACAGTGTTAGTCAACAAATTTGCCCAATACTGTTACACTACTATGGTAGCACGTGCTCGCATCTGGACAGAATTCGTCGAGTACCACCGCCTCCTTTCGGTGCGGTGACATTGCGTAGTGGAAGCGTATCATCAATTCATTGGTTGTTGGTGAGCTGAAATATGAAATCACCTAGGTGCACATATGTTCCCAATGCATTTTGTCACCATTGCTAGACGACATAAGAAAGAGACACTAGCCCGGCCATTTGAGCAACATAACAACCAATCAGATCGCAGATTAGTTAACTGGGGAGAGTGCGTAAATACAGGAGTAGCTCGCAACTTTCACGTCACTTGTGCTAGCAGGGTTAAGTCTCTACACCGAACGACCGAGCACATTAGTTTGGGCCTAACACGCATCAGCGTTGCGCGTACTTCCATTAGTGGGGTGGCCTTATGATTTTCCATGATGAAGATTCTCACTGTAGTCAAACTGGTGATTTTGAAGTGATGTTTGACCCAAGATGCGGGTGCACAATGATAACTGACCTGGGCTGCGATCAGTGTTCTCACAATGCTTGTCCTTGATGGGCGTCAAGGTCACTGGCGTACTCCACCTCAAATGCTATCAGTTCAAGCCTTAACAGACAAAACATGAGTGTTTGAAGAGTTTGATAAGCCTCGCTTGGCAAAAAGCGATCATGTGCGTTCGTAAGCGCCATTGACGTGTGGCTTGAAATAAAAATCCGATCGAATGTGCATGAAATCTTAGAAACCATTCTCAACAGCCCGACGTACGAGAATAACTCAAGTGAGATTCAAAACACACTGTGCTAATATTTCAATCGGGACCAAAAAAGATGTCATTTAGCTCATGCCAGGGGAGTTAAGAGATTACCAGCAAATAGTTAGGTACTCCCTATAGAATAAGATGTGAAAAACGCGAGTCATGGCCGTTTCCGTGGGAAGTTGATTACACAGTTGGATAGTGCCGAACGTAACAGTTCGTCTGGATCTGCTGCGATCCAGAGATCACATTGAAGCAAATACAAGAAAGGCTCATGACCGAATTTGGGAAACGTTGTTCTGCACTGACCATAGTCGGGTATTTGGATGGACAATTAGTCACGATGACGAAAACGTATCTAGTTACGGAGACTATGAATTCTGACGCAAATAAACTTACACGGAAGAATTGTGTCACTGAAGTAATGAAGTACGACGAGAATGGGCAAAACTGATTTGGACCGACGAAGCAACTTTTGTAGCAGAACCAGAAGTCTAGCCGTCAAGGTAACCCGTGTGTCTTATGTGTTAGTGAACAGTGAGGGAACAAACTTGCGCATCACTGGAACAAATGGCACCATAAGACTGTTGTACAACGCTGTCAAGAGAGGCACCTATACCAGTGAACTCTGCATTCAATGGTTTAAAGGGTTTGCGAATAGTGGTGGTGTTGAGAATTCTAAGAAGTACGTTTTCATAACTGATCATGCGGTATGCAACTTGAACGTACAGTCGGTGACCACAGAATGAGACTACAGAAGAGCCAAACATCCTAAGGTTGGAACTTTAGCCTACCGCTGTAAACCCAGCTAATGGAGTAAGGAGAATAATAAAGTTGAAAATTAAGAACGATCTTGCGGCTTAGTATCACTTCGTGCTAGAAGACGATCTTCAAAGTTAATATCGTAACCAGATTGGCATATGAAATTCTTAGACGATATAGCTGACCGGTCAAAATGTTTGGTCACCCAAAATTCATTATCAAAACTTGAGCACACATACCTCTGAACCCTACATGAACGTTCTCGAATTTCCTGACCCCTAAAAGAGTTACAAGTAATATTTGTTGTTTCCCACCGCTGATTTGCTTTTCTATTAGATGAATAAACAGCAAATATGGCGAAAAAGGAGAAAGTACCATTCAATTAAGAACGGCTTATCAACTCTGCTCTCCACGAGAGATAAAATTTATGATAATTTAAGAAAACGAGTGGTAGTGCATAACTGAATTTTGCGTTTTTGGTGGTTCTGAAGGAGAAAGGTCATTCAAACAACTTCTAAGTTCATGTGCAAAGTGCACTTTTCGGACAAAAATAGAAGTAGTGGGTAAGGGGATTCCAGTTGTGCACTGAGTCCATATTGTGATCCAAACTGCAAGTGTCAGTGATCAAATTATGAGTGACTGAGTTTGTACTTAGCTAGGTTCCTGGTGAACTACCAATGATTATGGGGGAACAGAGTAGTATACCAGAAATCGTACTATTGGGACTTAGCACACCGAATCATTTGATGCCGAAATACACATCGCACTGCAGTACGTTGAGTAACGTTGGGTGTTTATCTGCTCAGAATCAATTAAAGTGTTATTGCAAAACACCTCAAAAGCATGGATGATTGCATGCGTAAGACTTTTGCTAACAAGGAATTGTGCTTATCAAGTTTTCACCAACTCGGCTCATGTTTTTTATTACGGCAACCAAAAATATGGGGAATGCAACAGGTGGTTTAGAGGGGATAATGGGGACTAGGGCATGACTAAAGAACAAGTGCCAGGTGAAGTGTTTCTGTCAACAGGTAAATTCACACTGCAGTGCGCTGATTTCGGCTGTTTCTTTGCAATTAACCTAGTTTGAAGTGAAATAAGCTTTAGCATAATTCGTTTGTATGGTGTGAAATTCTCAAGCGGCGCTCGGTCCCAGCATCACGTTGATGCACACCTGCGCTGTAAGGCACTTTTACCAACCATTAAACGGCACGTGGGGCTTTATCTACGTGTTCACGTTTTTTCTGTTAGGGTATTTGGCACTTTAGCCTGATTTTGTTTCGAACCCTGTGAACGTTAATCGCGGGATCCAACCCTTCATCAGAAACATGGTCTGTGAGGAAAATATTGATCGCAATGCTGGTAAGTTATCATTGTGCGCCCGCATCTTGGGTCAGACACGTATTTTCGGTACTACCAGATTGGCCTCAATGAGAACGTTGATTGCGAAACACATCATATGACTGCCCCGTTAACGGAAGTGCGCGCAACACTGCTACCTGTTAGGCCCAATCTAACGAGCTGTGTTTGTTCGGTGCAGAGACTTAAGTTTATGTGCGGAGAATTCAGACACATTTGATTGACCGTGGGGACTGAGGCCCGTCCGAGGCTTGTTGCTGAGGCATTTATCTGACGAAATTCATATCACGGTATGACGTACTGGATTTCAGGGTATGACGAGCTCGACTGAGAAACTATTTCGCGCTCATTGCTAGTTCTTTCAGTAACTAACTTTTTATGCTAACCGTATCGATGACTTACATCAGCATCTAACCGTTGGGCTTAAGATACCTATTGCAAACGTTTCAGCACGAGTGAAAGCAACATAATCAGTGTTCAAATGATGCTCATGGTGATTGTCTTTATTCAGGGAATTCTATTTTTTTTTCAGGTGAACTAGGATGTTTATAGGTGCTAAATTTAGGAACTTGTCTTTTGGGACTGAGAAGCACCACCTCTGCAGTTTCTACACCGTGTGCATTAGACCCCCCCCCATCAATTTTTCGTACATTTCCGCATCTGTATTCTCTAAAAAACTCATATCCAATCAGAGCGACCGAGTATCCGATATAATGCAAAATATTAAGTTTCCCAAAAAAATAATTTATTATGAGTTAATTGAATCAGAACATGCGAAGAGTGATAAAAGTACACAACCCGACTCAGTTCGGCTGCAATATTTACTGCTTCAAATCATGTGCAGCCGCCATTCTGATTGTGGACTTCAATGCATCCTCGCGGCAAAATTCTTACAAGACCCGTGATTGTCCCTTGGTCAATATTTACTCATTCTCGTGCAGTGGTGGGTAACGGCCCACTCTTTGATCGGCAAACCATGGAATCCTTGCACACCAGGAGTTCAAGTATGTCACGTAGGTTTCCAATCGGGTTTAGATGTGGGCTGTTGGTTGGCCTCTGCATGACCTTTATCCCACGGATCAACAACCAACAAATAGTAGTGTATGAACAGTGTACGGAAGCATTATCATGTTGCATTTTGGCATCAACTTGTAATCCGCTGGTCAGTAGCGAGAGCCAAAACTGTTCCAACGTGCGAATATACGCAACGGAATCTCAAATGTAGCTAGGTCATTTTTGCCGATGGCTGAGAAGATTCCAAAAACCATCACCGAACTATTTTTCATGTTTCTTTGATTGAAAATTCCTTGTTCTCTTCTGATATCATGCCAATAATAATTCCAGGCATCCGGTCCATCCAAATTAAACTTTTTCGTCACCGAAGTAGATATTTCCTCACTATTTTATCTATGTTACTTGTGTTTCAGCCCATGATAAGTGTTGTTCTTTATGAATTGATGTGACAGCAATGTGTCTTCACTTTTTCGTATTTCATCCACGACACAGCCTTGGGTGTTCTTTGTAACGTTTGTCTTGAAACACTGGTTGCGATAAAAGCTTTCATCGTCAACAGGTAGCATGTGTTATTGGAGACTAGACGAGTGAATCTGCGTTCGTCCGATTCAGTAAGTTTTCTTGGGCGATGCGTTCGCTTGTTTGGTGCACCTCACTTGTTACCTTCAAGATACAGTCCTACGGCATTTCTAGATCTCTTGCATTTTCTGGCAACTTCAATCAAACTGAATCCCATTTTGTTGAACGCAGATATTTTGCCCTACTCGAAATCTGTTAGTTTATTTTCGTGGCATTCCGCAGACAAAATTCGGTATGAGTTCTGTGGGATGTATACGTGCAATCAACACGAATGAAGGTCACCTAGGTCAATAGGGTGCATCACGTGCTCCTGTGCAGGTACATCACGTGATATCGGTCCTCATGGATTTTTCAGTCGTCAAATCCACAGATCAGACTAATCAGCTTGTTGACAGGCTCAATGGTCCATCTGATTCTGCGAAATTTTCCAGAATAGGGATGCTATACTTTTGTCACCCTCGTTTTCTTACATCTTCTGCCTCAGTTAGCACTTAGTGCATAGTTTAGTTATGAAATTTGGTATGCCCTGTAGTATCGTACATTCGGTCGTTCTGACCAGATATGGTTTCGTTGGAGAATACAGAACCGGAAATACTCGGGAAAATGAAGGGTCCTATACTTTTGTCGCGCAGTGCACCAGTTTTGGACATTCGGTGCCCTAGCTTTCTCCGAATCGATTAGAACATTACTTATTTTCTCTTGGCAACCGATAACTACAAAAGTAACCACGTGATCATTTGGCTTCCTCGGTCAGGAGTCAGCAAAGTTTAGATCTATTTCCCTGTCGGGGTGATAAGTTATTTTTAACAACTTCTATGTTTGTCTTCTTTACTATTTGTTCTTTTGTTTTCATTCAGCAGAAATTCTTTTGTGAGTTGCAAGACGCAACATGTGGTCTAGTGAAGTGTATCTGTTGATCGACTTTATCTAACAGCACAGTAACCTCCATCCCGCAAGAAACACTAGCTGGGACAGCTTGAATTGTTTCTTAGTGAAAAGCATTGCATCCAAACAGGGAGATGGTCGAAAGGATGCAGTCACGCAGGTTGTAGCATTTTCAAACGTTGTTTGCTAGAAATACACATTTTGTATCTTTCAACTTTTGTACGAGATGAACCTAACCAAAAGGATCATTTAATATTCGACATTCTCATCTTTCTCGATCGAAAATGTTTTGTGCAATCTAAGTAGCGGCATCCACTATTTCAGGACCGAACGAGGTTCGGAGTGTATCGAAAAACGATGTGCCATGTGGTGTGCTGAAAGAGAAAAAAGTAACGTCAATAACACGGCCTTGTCCGTGGAAAAGTTACGATTGGTCGACATTTCGGTTACTGTGGCTAACCCTTCTCAAGGCCGTGTTATTGACGTTAAATTTTTCTTTTAAGTGACAGCATCTTCGCTTTGACTAATTAGCGCTGGGATGGAATGACATCCCAAAATCTATCCGTTTTTTGTTGCAAAAACGTGAATTCAATAGTCTTTGCAAGGGTACTTCTTCTGTTAAATTGATCTGCATCGTATTCACATCGTATATGCATAGGTTACATGGTGCAAAGAGAATGATAATAACATATTCAACAAAACTATATCTCCATAAGGCAGTTGCTATATGAACCGAAAATTAGCGTCTCGTATTGGATCTAAACCCCACTGGTTTCAATCCACCACCATCTGCCTAGACCGGGAGGAACAGTTACTTTTCTGTATAAAGTAATTACCGTTCGACATCCTAACCTCATAAGAAAAGGGAGGTATAGCAATCTGTCCCAAAGCAATCTGGCAAAACGTGGTACATTGGAAGAATTGTTTTGCTGACGTCTGTTTGCACTGGTTGTCCGTTGAACTGAAATTTTCGGTGCACTGTTTCAACCTAAATATAAACTTTTGATGGGGTGAATCTATTCTGTCATTGGACCCAAAACAGTTTCTACGGTACAACTAAATGACGACAGAAAATAGATCGGTCAATAAGTTACTCACTGAAGCATGAAAATAAACTTAAAAAAGTAGCATGCATGGGATAGAAACAGAGTGATAGAATGAAACCCTGTAGAACTTCTGTCCTTGAAAGCAGTTAAGACTTTTTGACTATGGCCACGTGTTTATTATTCGCGACTGGTATAGATGTCGGCTTAAAGACGTCCGGTAGGCGGCGGGTTCGATCTACACCTAATAAATTTCGAACTTTTTTCCTCGTTGTACATTTGAATGCAAATTACAGACCTGACTACAAATACTAACGACTTTAAATATACTATAGAATAAAAACAAGATAGCGTATGACATATTGATATTGGATGGGACACTCAGTCGACGACAGTAAACCCAACTGGACCAGTTTTTCTTATCTCAGAGGACGTTCGATGCAATAGAAGTCTTTGAACACACAAGTCCAGAGTATTAGATTGCGCGATATATCTTCCAGGCAATGCGCATGCACTCGAGGTATGGATGCCTTTCTAGCATAATTCAGGGTATTTAACGGAATAAAAGTTGGTTGTATAAATCTGTTAACGCTGAGGATGAAATGAGAGCAAATTAGGTTTGCACCCTTGGCGACAACCCATCTGGACCACTGACCTTATCACACTTCATCTTCATTAGTACTCCATATAGTTAGAAGGAGTGTTTCACTCATGAATTCTTCGTTTAGGGTTAGTGTGGAGTCTGTATCCGTTACTCGACAATAAATACTGGTCGAGTCCGCCAATTTACTCCTCTATCATGCAGTCTTCGCGTACATTTTTCTGACTGACTTTATTATCATCTTTGTGGTGTTCGCTTCATTTTGCCTACTAACAAAGTTTTGAGTAGTGAGTTGAGTAATTCGATGTCTCCGGGGATGCGTATGTTTTTCTTGCCCACTTTGTATATGAACGTTGACTTCCAATGCTTCCTCGGGCATCTTTTCATTGCAGACAGAAAAATTGTGATTTCTTCACTCCGAACACAGTTCTCTACATCATCCGGCCTAGAGTGCCAGTCAAATTCACTGAAGTGTGCATTCATGATGTTACTGGATATCGTCTTATCCTTCTGATAGTTACCACACTGATGATTCGATTGAAACGCGTGTATGTTCCTATATGCCTCATGACTCCAATCGAAAGTCCGTCATTCCTGGGTATGAAGGCTCTGCATTCCTTGGAATAATCGACGGCACTCCACGCAACATGCGAGACCCCACTGGACCACTTAGTTCTCCAGAATTTGACCTTCCAATGCTCCGATAACAAGGCGGAATGCGGCTGAACCCGCGAGGTTGGAAGTTAATGGTGAACCAGTATTTTTTAAATGGAAATTATTGCCGTAAGGCTAGAGATCTGGTGTTCTTGTGTGGTTCTTCAATTGGTGGAACATTTGTTTGCCTTCCATCCAGGCCGGTAGACTCATTTATCTGTTTGTAGATGTTGATGATTATGACACTCACACAAATGCATGCTTGCACATCACCTTGAGCTCGGCCATACAGCGAACGTTTGTTCCAACCAGTCAAATGTCGAAACTGATTCATGTATACTTGTTGATTCGCTGCTTCTTTATGGCCCTGCTTGGCAGCATTCGATCACATGCACTGCCTGCGCTTGCTTACAGATGATTCATTTCCAGGCTTACTCGCTTACTTACTTCATTACTTATGGGCTAATAAACGGACTCTCTGCGTAGTGTGTTTGAACCGTATTCAAAATGAAACATTTGTCATGAAAGCGCCTACCAAGATAGAAAAATATGACGTAACTACATGTGAGACATCGTCCACATAGGAGGCTCCGATCTCAATGGCGATGAAGAGCGATGAACAAAAAACTCGAATTTGCGGTGATTACGGACTGACTCTGAATGCAAGGCTACGGAGATGTGTAACATCTCTTATTGAGCCGGAGGACTCTGTGAAATCCATACTCGACTGCAAATACTACTGGAAAATCTACCCGACTAATGCAAATTTGCAAATTTCGTCGCATGCGGAGTCTAAGTTACCTATATCCATAAACACTCTGTGGGATATGACCTAGTACGATTTCCAGTCATTCTTACTACAAACGTCATCCGCGATCCTCCAGGCAGCAGCCGACCAAGTGAATCTTGGTTTCAATGGGGTGATGACGTATCAAGACGATGCGCCTAATATTGGATTCACAAAGTAGGGGCACGATTGTTAATTTAAATAACCCCTGTAGAGATTCGCGGAAAGAAGCAGGTCAATTAGGGCCACAGAGTACAAGTTCGTTGTCACAGACTTGGATTTCCTTGGTTTCAAGATTGTTGCGAACGGGTACCAGACGAATCTGGACGGCTAGAGACTTCCAGTAAGCTTGGGATCACATAGTCGTCAAGTGCTCTTACGGTCCATTCGTCGATGAATTCTCGATATCCCACCTGATCCGTCAGTAGAGCTAACGGCCGAAGAGGCTAAATTCCATCAACCAGTTCTTGCTCGGATATCGGTAAGAAACGCGAGTCACATTGACGAAAAATCCTTGACGGATGAAATCTGTCATTATTAGGTAGACAATTCACGGCACACGGTACGATATAGCTTTACGATAACCTTCAGTGGGAACCCTCAGCCCATCAGAATCACTGTGAATGGGTATTACAAAGGCAGCTGTGATTGGTCAACTGATGATCCGCCAACCGGTGCCTTTGATATGACATATTTATACCAATGAGTTCTGCAATCATATTGAGGTACGGCTCTACAACCTTTCTCTTCGTGCAATTTTGACACACAGAGTCCACGGTTGAAGCGATTTCGAATATACCATATCGGTTCTGGTAGTAGAACAATAGAGCATGTATATATTGATGTTTTATCGATATAAACCAAGCTAAAAGCAGTGGTCGGATGATTCTAACTGATCTCATATTCCTAAACAAAAGTGCTGCAGCCCATTTACTGGGAAACTAATTCTCAAATTAAATATGACCCGAAAAAGTCTGGTGTCAGTAAAATTCCAGTGGACGTTTTTTTGCTCGATTCTGTTGAACTTATTGTATGGTGGGAGAAGATTTCCCTGCACAGCAAAAGTAAGTCGTGCAAGGTGGTGATTGCAATCCGAGGGGATTACTGTGCCGACGAGATTCTAGGCACTTCCCTGAGTATCCTGTGGTTTCGTAATCCACAATTCGAACTTCATCCAGACTTACAGTTTACTCATCCCGACCCTCAAGAACGAACAGTAAACTAATTTCAATTGCCTCTGTACTCACAATCAGTTTGGAATCCCAATCTTTCATGTTAGACCGAAGTAGTTTTTGTTCATATCTGATATGCTATACAGCTATCCATTCCCCTTTCAGTCTGCTTTGATTTGTTTCGTCATCACTTCTGTATATTGTTCCTTCTGCGAAAAACATTGGATGTTCCTCATGATGCAGCACTTCGGACAGTAAACTGTTTCGTCGTTTTACTCCCAATTTCAATGTGTTTTGTTATGCAACATTCAAACTGAGAATCTCTTATATCTTTTATACGGATTATTATAGAAACTTGCAATTTAGGTACTTTCGATATACGAAAGCTCTCAATGATCCATTGTTTCACTTTCTCGGCCGATGAATACAAGCCTGTTGCCCATCTCTATTTCTATAATGAATGTGATGTTTCCGAATGTTCCGTTCATTGCTGTATGCAACTTCTCGACAATAGTGTTTCGGCAACCTTCGAAGTGTCTCTCACATATCTGATCCTAATTTTTGTTAAGACCTTCGAAAATGGGATATTCTGTAGCGACATTCCCAACACAGGTGCCCTCAACGGTTCTGATTTCGCTTTATATTTCATTTGTGCCCATATCAAACTTGAGAAATTTCCACAGGCTTACATTGGTCACGTCGCGGAATACATATGTTGCAATTTGTTTTTGTAATTGACCTTCTTCGATGAGCTATCCTGTTTTATTCTTTGCTAAGCCTGAGCCGATTCAGCCTTGTGACATCAGCCCAAACCACTGCTTTATCTTCTTCTATCAGAACATTTCACTTAGTCCAGAAACTAAAATTGACATGGAATTTGATTCAGACCCAATAATTCACAATGAAATAGAATGGGGAAATACACCCTAAACTGCATCATGTCATGTAAAGGTTTTTGAGTGTTTTAGACAGCTGCCTTCGAAGTCCACCCAAACGACCAGTTCTTGAAGAAGTAAAATCGACGCATTCGTTACTGAAAAGTACTACTGACGCGTATATATATATATATATATATATATATATATATATATATATATATATATATATATTCTTTTAGGGGCCTTTATATAGCATTTCTCATGGTTGCAGTTCATAAACACTGCCGCAATAATCACAGGATTTGTTCGATTCCAATTAATGATGTAGAGAATTAACTACAAAAGCAGTCTCGAAATGTTTGAGTTCTAATGTGAATTACTGAAAACACTGCACATTTCCATTCGTAAAACGGATCGTCTATAAGAGGCGTGCATTCACACAATATCTCTTTAAGATCGCTGAAAGATGCATACAGAGTGAATACATATTGCGATTTCACTCTTATGTTTGGTGCATGTCACCGGAAAATAGAAAGTATTTCTTCTGTCAAGTCGGGATCTACACTATTGGTCAACAAGTAACGCAGACGCTCGAAGTGCGTTCACCTTTCGATTTCCAATTTGGATCGAAAAATGCAGCTCACAAATAACACCACCATTGGCAGAGATCTACTTAAAGAACTCCTTCCATAAACCATTTTCTCAATAAAAACTTGTCTTCTAGAGAGCCTTTCAGTAAGTCTGATCTTCAAATTTCTGGTTTGATGAGACCTTCCTCTTCGGTGGATCTGACCGAAGGGACCCTTATCGCGACTTCCAAGGTCTCCAGCTGACGCCCCATTGAATTTCTTCCCCTGGACGAATATGAAGAAAAGCAGTATTTTTCCCCGATCAGAAATATTATGAGATTGAAAGGCCAGGATAGACCTAGAGTGTCGAGTTGTGCTTGATAGAGTCTACCAAAATACTTTAAAACTGATGCAAGCCTGTATGAAAGATATTGATTGTATCTTCCAACAGAAGTTGTATAAGGAGCTGAGAACTGATCAGCATCAAGATCGGTAAACGACACATTGATTCTTTTCATGAAGGGCTCCCCTTTATTTCTAAGTGTATAAAGGAAAACATGATAAAGTTCATTTATCTCCAACGTGGGAAAGGAATCTTCGTCTGAATGTCGCCCCCGTAGTTTTATTGTACAAACTCGTGCCGACCAGAACCGCCAGGGCCTAGGAAATCACGTTCTGATTGGGACATACGAAGGTATTCGAAGTGGTAGTTTATAATTTAGTTTACCATGATGCTTTCATCGTTCTAACTGTCATCCAAAATGGTATCTTTCTCGAGCACCATGATCAGTTACCTGTATATTGCTCTTTTTTTCTCTTAGAGGGATATTAAACAGCTTTTTGAAGCTTTTATACCCGGTTTTTTCCATTAATTTCTGACTGTCTAGGCCTTGTTGTCGGAGAACTTGATCAAACACACATATAACCACTACTCGCTTTCGGTTTAAATGACCTATTGTAACGGGGGATGCTGGAGCAAGGGAACGATGTGAATATCAATTCGAACGGACGAATCAAACGAGGGCCACAGACAAAAAAACAGACGGCGAATATGTCGGAGGCTTCCCGAAGTAGACAAAAGGAGGCATACGGACTAGGAGAGGGGAAGCAGCTGGATCTCCGGCAACCAGCAAGATAGCCCGTGTGAGGGGCTGCCGATCAAGCTGTCAACTGAAACAATCGGACAAACCGAATAGAAATGATGCCTACGAGAAGCGAGCTTTAGACCACGGGCAACTGGCTAGAACGCATCCGAAGCACTCCAGCAGCCGCAAGGACAATGTTGGTGCCGCTCAGTCTGGAAAAGGGCCTATATAAACGATTGTATGTGTTTCATGACTTGACTTGTTTGGCCGTTGGAATACAAGTATCCTACCCCGTCTTGTCGTGCTCGTTACACTATGTCCTGTACCAACAAAGGGTAATGGTATTTAGACTGAATAATCACAAAAGATCACGAAATTTTCCATTTACAATGGAATGCCACTGTTTCAACGAGTGATCATGCTTTTATTACCGTTAGACTCAGAATTCACTCAAGTTCTGCTTGCTCTTCATTCGTCAAGACGAAATAAATAAAGGCGACTGACAGAAATTTGTCACCTTTCAACACTACTTTTCCTAAATGATCCTCTTTGTACTTAGTCCTCTTGGTTCTTATTTGAATGCTGTCTTTACCCTCTTAAGTTATTTTTAATGACACTGAATGCAATATTCGACGTGGTATCCCATGAAAATGGCATTTTTAAAAACTGCGGTGGGATAGTTTCTCTGCTGTTAAAAGCCCTGAGGGGACAAAAAGAGCCAGCCTACAAACTTTATGACCTGGCTTCTGTGAAAAGTCACTTCATCCTGATCAGCCAGGAGATGCATCGGTTAAACAAGTCGTTTGGCAACCAATTTCTAAGTATTACAAATAGTAAAATTCATTGGCCATCCGCTCCTCTGCACCCAAGATAACTGGCCGCGATATCCTTAGCCGATTGCGTTCTTCTTTGCTTGCTCCCAATGACCCTTATCAATTCACATACAAGCCCAACAGGTGCATTAGGGACGCAGTTGATACAGTTTGCTATTTCATTTCTTGAAACCTGATTAGTTCTGCGAAACCAGTTCGCTTTGTCTCGACTGTTCCTCTGATTTTGATTCGGTTCCTTCCTCCAAAAAGCTGGAGTCTTTTGGCTGTCCGGTATCTCTGCTTTTATGGTTAAAAGACTAATTTTGCGACAGAACCCAGCTTACCAAAGGTGGTAACATTTCGTCGAGTCCCTCAGAGATTAACTATGGTGTTCTTCAGGGTGCTGCTAGTGATATTCAAGACTGACTCTTTCTGTTTTGCTTTACTGTATCCTCTCCGTTATAATACACCCTTGTACAGTAAATGATACCGTGCAGACAAAATATTACACTGCATCCTATTCGGTGGTAGTGTTTTCAGTTCTAGGTAGTTCTGTGCGGGGGCAAGCCCATTTAATCCATTTGATATTACGCTGCTCTTTTCCCCACCTTTTCAGTCTGTCTGTTGTCGACTTATCCACTTCCCATCCTGCAAGACTTCCTAAGTATGCCGACGATGTGGTGTTTTGTTAGTCCATCTCCAATCAACCTGAATTCACCCGTTTTTCTGATAAATTATGTAATATTATTAACTTTTTGCCTCTTCCTGATCTAAATCTTTACACTTCCAGATGTTTCGAATGAGTATTCATCTTTTCTCGATCTCCTTATCCCAATGAATAGTAGGTCATTAACCCTGTCCCCATTAGCAGAGCTCATTCGGACGAGCGCTAACGTGTTACCGTGAGCGTCAGTTTATAGTGGTCATTGTGTGTTCTAAACAGTGTGAAGAAATTGCGTCGACTATTTTTCCAATCTGCAGACCTGTTTGGTGTCAAACAAACTGTCTTTATCTCCTTTATCCATCAGTGTTTTCCATCAATCTTCCTTTACTGCCCTCCCGTAGTCTTTCCTGGTCTACTTAAGAAGAATTTTCTCTCACTACACCGCGGTTTGGCTATCATCATTCGTGTTTCTTTGACTTCCATAGTCCCTCGTACCAAGGAAATATGTGGTCCACTAATTTCGCCCGTGAAATCTTTGCTGTGAAGATTCTCACGGACCCCGCTCATTCTTTACCATGACCCCTCTGTTTGTCTTTCACGTCCTTTTACACGTCCCGAGCTAACAACTATCCCACATCGCATAAACATTTATCACAGCGCCTTATTTAGCATGTGTCCCTGTTAGCAAATGGATCTTTGCAGAGCAAATTGGCAACAGCCTTGGTGGTTCGTCCTGGTCCTAGTTTGTCCGTATTTCTGCCCATTTTATTTTTAGATGCATACAGATTGACAATTATCGTTTTCATCCTTTTTACTGCCGAAATGCGAGCTTTTACCTTTCGGAAGTCCTCACTGCAATACACTACAGCGCAATACATTGATTACCCTGTAAACAATCTCTCCATATTCCAGTGACAGTAATATCTCCACATCTGGCAGCCAACTATATGTGATTTCCCATCTCCATACTTCGTCTGTGAACAAAGCCCTGCATAAAGCCAGATTTATTTGAATGGTATAGCTGTTGATGTAGCAGTAGTACTGGTAGTAGTGGTATTAGTTGTAGTAGTATTGTTAGTAGTAGTATCAGTAGTAGTAGTAGTAGTAGTAGTAGTAGTAGTAGTAGTAGTAGTAGTAGTAGTAGTAGTAGTAGTAGTATTGTTAGTAGTAGTAGTAGTAGTAGTATTAGTATTATTATTATTATTAGTAGTAGTAGTAGTAGTAGTAGTAGTAGAGTAGCAGTATGGTCCAGTATGTATACGCATTACTTGACTAAGTACGTGCATGTTCAAAAACAGTTACGGTCTGTGGAGCAGCAAAGAATGCGACGACTTTTTACGGGCAGAACACCGTGAGCTGAAACGAGGCACACGAAAAATGTGATTGCCCCTCCGCCCGATTCGTCTGTATGCTCATGTCAAGGGACAGACTTGCAGTGCTTTTCACCTACAGGTAACCTTTACATGGCTTGTTGGTCGCACTCGATTAGGTGTCCCCGAGTCCCACCAACGTACTCGCAATCAACAAAACGCACAGATCGATAGACAACCACGAATAATTTCATTTCTGTTCCCAACACGCGTGAACGTACATTGATACCCTCACTCAGGTCGACGTTGCATCGACCAGAGTTTTAATTTTCTTCAAACAATTGAGACGCGTCAAGCAAACCGTCGACCGACAATAATGGTTTTCCTCGATTTGAAAGGCGCCGTCGATTCAGTTGACCGAACAGCGCCATTCAGTCCTCTTCACCGAAAAGGAATGCCTCAGAAGTTCGTGAATCTACTGAGGTCATTGCACTCTCATACTTTTGGCCACGTAAGGGTTTACGGTGAACTATCCAGTCCATTCGAAACGACCAGTGGTGGTCGACAAAGATGTCCCACTTCATCATTCCTGTTTAACCTCGTCATCGATGAGATAACGGAGAATGCCTTGCGAGATCTCCAGGATGTAGGCGTCGAACTAGAAAACAGTGAAAAGCTGTGTGACCTAGATTACGCAGACAACCTTGTCCACTTGTTCGAACGCACGGAACATGCCCAACGTGCAAGAACTGCAGCTCCATTCGGCATGCGCTTTGCACCTTCAAAGTGCAAGGTGATGTTACAAGACTGGACATCAACGATTCCGAGCTTGATGCTCGATGGGGAGGTGCTGTCAGTTGTCGACCACTTCACCTACCTCGGCAGCAGTGTGATGACGGGTGGGAGTACTGTAGTAGAGGTGAGCACGCGGATATCCAAGGCTCGAGCGGCGTTCGCTGGACTGAAGCACTTGTGGCGTCGATCTGATATTTCACTGAAGTTGAAAGGTCGTGTGTATTGTGCCGCAGTGCGTTCAGTTTTGTTTTATGGTTGCGAGACTAGGGATTTGCGTGCAGATATTCTTCGTCTTCAGGTTTTCGACCACCGATGCTTCCGTATTATCGCTATGATTGGATGGAATGACCAAGTGGGCAATGCTGAGGTCAGAAATCGAATATTGGGTACCAGTTCAGGGAGTTCTCTATCACAGCGCATCCAGCTTAGTAGGCTTCGTTGGTTGGGGCACGTGTTACGTATAGCAGGCACACACCTACCACACCGTGCCCTGTTCTCCGTTCCTCCTAGGAAATCGAAGAAGCCATGTGGAGGTCAACAGATGACTTGGCAACAAGAAATGAGAAAATGTACAGCGAACTTAAGAAAAGTAGGTACCTCACATCTTCGTGATTGGGGTTCAAAGGACCCCTCAGTTAGATGACTGGAGACACTAGGGGGTATGGTAACGAACCGTGAACAGTGGTGACCATGTTGTCACTTTTTGTTAAATCAGAATGGTTGATCAATGTGCCTTTGTACAGTTACATTGTGTATTCCATGTGTTGGCTACTAGGGCGTTCTTTCCTTTTCCCACTCCTGTAGGTCCACTCCTTATCCATCTTGTATATTCATACTCTCTAATTCAACGTGCAAGATGGTGAGAAAGGCAGTGGTCAGTGGGGCTTGCCCTACTGTTTAACGCTGTACGATGATGATAATGATGATGATGATGATGATGATGATGATGATGATGATGATGATGATGATGATGATGATGATGATGATGATGATGATGATGACTGAGTCATCCTACTTCCAATCAAGCTCTGTCTGCTACGTCACTCCGGTGATCATGAAGCTTTTAGGTGACAGGTGAACTGAATTTAAATGATGAACGCAGCCAAACACGTTGTTCGTGGTTTGTCTCAGTCACACTTTACCAGACATGTTTACAGCCTGTGACGGCTTGCTTTCGAGAGTGTCAAATAATCACTCTTCACATTGGTCAGGTTTTACTACTGAAGCGACTGTCAATAGTCAAATTTCACCTGACCACCATGGATTAGGGGTAAATTCTATTGAAGGGTATCCGTGACCGGAGGATCAATGACTCCGATGTGTTCTACATTTGACCGCTATGTAAGTCTTCCAAATGGGCACACAAGTGCACTTTGATTACCCAGCCTTGGTAGTGGCATACGGTGTTTGTGAATTTTATTGCCACTATAATTCATTTGATTGAGAACTGTATTGGACACAAGAGCCAACTGACTCTTCATGGGGTAACTTCTTATCTCGTCCGCCATTAATTGGGTCCCAATTTCGCTGATTGCTGAACCATATACTGCTCTTCTCATCCTCCCCACTAACCTCTAATTTTATTTGGTATTTCATCTTCCATTGCATCATTCTAATCGACGAAACAGGACTTACCAATCATTTACCTAGCAATATGAGGATAAATCATGTGGAATGAGAGAATTTTAATATATCATTTTAATTTGCATTGCACGCGGAAAGTATACCCAAGCGGTAAACTTTTACTGAAAATACTCCATTACCGTTCTACGTGATCCACCTTTTCCAACAGACTCTTTTATTACTTTTGTACTTTTTGATCTCAAACCGATTCCCCCCAGGACGTATCCTTCGAAAGTAAGTGATACTCTTTTCGGCAGCTGACCAAGGCATTTCAACACGGAAGCGCATCCCGAACACTAGATTTTCCGACACGTTGTCCAAATTCCTGATCCGTAACTCTGGCGTTCTTCAAGCTGCTGTGCTTTCGTT
This sequence comes from Fasciola hepatica, assembly GCA_948099385.1. NCBI lineage: Eukaryota > Metazoa > Platyhelminthes > Trematoda > Plagiorchiida > Fasciolidae > Fasciola > Fasciola hepatica. Next base: position 868,574 of record CANUEZ040000043.1, read on the forward strand.
CTTTTTTTTTTACACTTAAACCAGCCACCTGCAGTTTAAATCCTCCGGAACCTAATTTCGTAAGCATTTGCCATACTGTATCATCCAAAACGGACTTCTATTACTTATCAGCAAATCTTCAAAACGATGTGAGCTGTCCGGCACGCAGTGATATTTCGCTCAACCTTTCCTGATGTCATCAAATCATCTTCACATTATCTAATTCTGGTTTCCTGAATGATAACCACACTTTGCGCACCATTTATCTGCACACCATTGAATCTTCTTAGTACCTCGGAGTAACGGTAAACACTGATCTTCTCATTTTGTCGATTGTATGCGCGAATTGTACTGTCTCACCTTTCAAATTTGAAAGCCGAGATAATTCTACTTTAAATCTACTTTCATGTCTTCATTTATTTCTCAAAACGTTTTACCAAAATTACCTGTTTTCTACCCCGTACCATATCCCATACTAGAGCAGAATTTTAGTTTTAATACGAAACTCTCATGTAATCAGTTGTGTGCATTCTAAACCGTTCTTTGAACTGATCAACAAGATGTGTGATTGGCACGTAAATGCCAAAGAAAAACTGGGTATCTTCAGAAGAAGTTACGCATCATTCACTTTAGGTAACAGAGATATAAATTCAAGCCAAAATTATACAGTAGCGTTTTTCTTGCCACGATACTATTTCTCCGTTCTTCTGCCCTAAGAGGAAAAACCTTTCTCTAGAAGTAACCCCAAACCAGTATTGGAGGACTTTCCAGGATTCTTCCAAACATTATCTGGTGAAGGTCCACAATTCGAAGTAGTTCCCATCTTCACAAGGCACCATACAAACTTCACGCGACGACCCCACTCCCATTAGACACGTTGTGGAGTCAATCAATTCGGGATCACTCCCGACATTCACATAACTGTACACAATTACGAATAGTGTATCCAACCCGGTGATATCCTGTACTGTAAAAACTTAAAGAAACAATCTCTGGTGGCCAAGTGTTTATCGTGGAAATGGTTCTCGGCTAAAGTTGGTGCTATTTGTGAGCTGCATTTTTCGATCCAAATTGGAAATCGAAGGGTGAACACACTTCGGACGTCTGCGTTACTTGTTGACCAATAGTGTAGATCCCGACAAGACAGAAGAAATACTTTTTATTTTCCGGTGACATGCACCAAACATAAGAGTGAAACCGCAATTTGTATTCACTCTGTATGCATCTTTCAGCGATCTTAAAGAGATAATGTGTGAATGTACTTGAACTGACATGATAATTACGAAACGGCTTCAACCGTGGACTTTGTGTGTCAAAATTGCACGAAGAGAAAGGTTGTAGAGCCGTACCTCAATATGATTGCAGAACTCATTGGTATAAATATGTCATATCAAAGGCACCGGTTGGCGGATCATCAGTTGACCAATCACAGCTGCCTTTGTAATACCCATTCACAGTGATTCTGATGGGCTGAGGGTTCCCACTGAAGGTTATCGTAAAGCTATATCGTACCGTGTGCCGTGAATTGTCTACCAAATAATGACAGATTTCATCCGTCAAGGATTTTTCATCAATGTGACTCGCGTTTCTTACCGATATCCGAGCAAGAACTGGTTGATGGAATTTAGCCTCTTCGGCTGTTACTTCCGCCGGCCGACCAGATGGTCTATCGTCCGTACCAATAACCCCCATCATTATCCTCGTTCACCCCTCTGATGTGTATTTGACTAAGTTTGCTTCTTTGTTCGGATGCATTATTCAGATTTGTAATCTTAACCACAGGTGGATCGAGTCTCCTGGCAATGATTGCTCGAGTTGGTCGAAGTTCGCTACAACGGAATTAGGTAACATCGCTTTTTGTCGGGACAGGTGATCAATGACCTACGTCTTCCTGACTTGAAAAAAATGGCTGAGCTGTCGTGAGCGAATGCCTGCACCGTATTGTTAGGGAAATTATTCTATAAGCATTTGCAAATCACACGACATTTGGGAATTATCTGATGTCAGAACAAATTCCACAAAGCATTCCAAATTCTCTGCTGCACCACTAGGACATGAGCGGCCGGGTGCCATACGCAGACGCGGGCTTGCATTTTGTCAAGCCTATTTTTACCGCGGTCGCGCAGACTTGTTATCCGCATGCCCATCCACCACACGGCTTCTTTAGGTGAACTTTAACAGATCTCGATGTGGCTACTTGTTCTGCCCTTGTACACCATGACGCACGCCACCGCGGTAAGCTAATCTGTGAAGAGTCCTGTTCCACTCATCTGATTTTTTTCCTTCTCTCTTCTGTTGAGTCGCTTACTTATTGCACCAAAGGTCTGCAGTGTTAGGTCTTGTCGGAAGCATGTCGAACCTGATTGATCAAAATACTTCATGCCTGTTGGGTTAGAACTAAAATCCTTTCGAATGCGAATGACAATTGCTAAACATTTTTTGCATTTTTATTATGAGGCACGCGGTTAGGATACTACTGCAAAGCACTGGGGGGTAGACACGTTGGGGAATCCTAATTATCCCCTAATTCGATTAGCTCTGCAGGCGCGGAAAACCGGATCTAGTGTAAACTCTTTTTCCCCGAGTACATCACTTTTGTTATGTGGTACTTTAGGAAAGATCATTTCCCACTAGAAAGGTATCACGTATTAGTTAAGCACGGGACCCCATAAAAACAAATCTGGTGTAATTCATGAAACATTCTAGACCGATTTTCATGTTGAATACCTAGATCCTTTCTCGGTACTTCTTGTCAAACCAAAACAGGACACTGAAGTCTAGAAAGTGTTTAAGAAACGGTCTACAATTTACAGGAAATCCGCAATAGATTCGTGGGGACCGGGTAGTCAGCCAGTTGTCTTCCCCACATTCTTTCGTTATTCTTATTGCGAGCACAGTGCAGACCCGTGTAGCTCAATCTCAGTCTGTTCGACGATGCTGAGGATTCACAAGATGCTTCTCTTAGCGATTTATGGACAGTATTAAAAGAGCACTGGACGACCAGCAATAAGTTGATCGCCATCTTATTGGTCCTAATAGGAAATCATCCGGGATAATATTCTTGAACTCAATCGGAAAAGCGCATGATAATTCTCCCCTCGTGTTCACCCTACGGTAACAACAAGAATAATACCTTTTAATCTGACCATCGTACCTACTACATACTTCATAAATTCAGGTTAGTTTTCAGCTACGCATTCTCAAGCGCACAGCTACAATCGTCATGGCCTAATCAAATTCATAATATGAAGGTGATCATTTGGCAATATCCGTTTCACAAATATTTTCCTAGCCAATGACTTATTAAATCAGTGACTACCTATCACGAATTGCTTGGTAAATCATTGATGCAAAACAGTCAAAGTCACGTGTTAATTTAGTTGTCACAGCCCACGACCGCGAGGTCTACCTGAAATAAGGCAGTCGAGCAGTGAGAAACGTATCTGATATTCCCTATCTGTGGTCTAATTTGATGCTGAAACGAAAAATCTATTTATCATAACTTTTTCAGTACTGTTTAAACATGAATCCATTGTTCTCCTACGGCTGATATAGACCAGAATTTCCAAATCCTGCCGTGTGTTTACTCCTGCTTGCTCGATCCCAGTAGTTCGAGGAAGGCCTCTGTCTTATTTAACCGCTATGAACTTTTTGTAGAAGTTATACTACCCTCCCGATATGCTCGATATATAGCAAGAAAAAAAGAATTAGTATTTGTAAGAATTTATTAATTTTTCTTTATATGATTAAGAGAAATAGCCATTCGCTCGGCTTCTGGGCAGTTTGACAATTTACCTTTCTTCAAGTCTTTGTAAATACACTTTTGTGCCTTGGGAACACATTCGGTACACGTTCGACATGCTTCGGCAAACGAAGGCGTAGTTTTGATGCTCGGGATTCCTGTGGGTCGGTGGACAGCGCAGAATGTAAAATGGATGGAGATTCGTTTTGTCAGTTTCCAGTTAATATGTTTGCTCAGTTCATACTCGATCAACGCACAAGCACAACGCGCCAGTTGCGATAGTTCTGATTTATGTATCTCAACACGCAAGAACCTCATAATCATCAACGGCACACTGAACAAGCCTGTCAGGAAGGGTACCTACCTACTTCCGTAGTCATTTCAGTGAGTTTCGTTATTTCCCCTAATTATTTGCTTCGGGTACTCACTACACTGGGTAAACTTCAGAACTATCATTCCACTCAGGTTCGAGTACGTGAAAGCTCTGCTATCACTGATCTTTGGTATTCCACTTACAGTACCCGTGTTCATGGATTGCACTGATACAACAAATACCTAACGACCGAACAGCTTAAATATCAGAACTGATTATATCAAACCCCTGAATACCTAGCAATGAAAACGAACATTTCCTCTCAAGTGGAAACAGCAGTGTATCTCAAAAGTAACTATTCAAGAACCTTTTATTTGTGATAGTGCATTTTTCTTTACAAAACTTGCTTCTTCGAAACGACTTACCACAATCTTTTTTCTTCAACGCAGATTGGTAGCACTCGTATATAACCTCATTTATGAGTGAATCACACTCATTTTTTGTGAGGGATTTTTTCGATTTCGATTGAGTGCATCCAAATGCTTGATCCACCGCCAAGAGAACGCCAAACAGTAGTAACAATATCTAAATCCAGAAACATCATGTACTCTTGGAGAATCAGAAAGAACAGACACGAGGGTAGGAAATCGTTCTCGGGTGGCATTTTAAGTGACTCACTCGTATCCCAGCCCACATTGCACGTAATGGCTGCTCGTTAAGGCCCGCACTGTACCTTGTTTAAATATCTGGTTCTCTTGTCCGCCAACGTCTGACAGACGTCATACTGTTAACTAGTTACGTACGGTGGAGAAATATTCTCCCTCCCTCTCTCTCCGTATGTATAATCAGACGGAGATATAGATTGCAAAGTCGCGTGTCCACCGCTAAACTGCCATGCCATAAGCCCCGGACACCGTTTCCCACTTTGGTGTCTAATTTATTACATACCTGTAATTCCGTGCACTCTAATGTACGAACATGTAATCTGTCTCGGAGGTGACGATTTCTACGCACACATACAGCCCCGTCGTTAGGACCCGTGAAATGCGGATAATAAACAACTAAGACGGAACGTTCGGTTCTGTCAAAAACTGATCTTGTTCAGCATAGTTCGATTCCATCCGTCGATAAAATGAACACTATGCAAAACGGTGTGCAATCAGCTACGCACGGATGTTCGTAAGCACACACACTCGCACACAAACAAATAGTCGAAGGAGAGGGAGAGAGAGTGATAGCAAACGAAGTCGGTGGGGAGACGAACGTTGATCCTGCATCACGAATCATTTCATAAACAATTTGAACCTCACACTACCGGAATTGGTCACGCAGCCAAGTTCTGTAGGCAGACTGTTATGCTATTTTTCTCAGTCCTCCGCCAGGACGCCGACCATAGATGAGGACCAATGTGAGTGTGATCAATTCTATCCATCCAAGGCCACCGTTTGACAGGTTATTTATTATTTTGTTTTGGCTAGAGGCACTCACTTTACAACCAACGGCAAGATGTATCAATGGAAATCCGAGTTCGAGTCCACCCTGGCACTCCATAGATATGCGCTACAGTTGATGATTTCTTGAAAGCCTGACCAAACTGCTGTAAAGTGCATTCATCGTTTTCAGTGGTCAGTAAGGCGGTGCTACAGCTTGATGATTGGTTTAAAAATCAGAAAACCTGAACAAGAACAAAGTGATTGGCTTAAATAAAATGTTCGGAGTATTTCACTTCCTGATTCTTGGCCATTTCGGCAAGTTTTTGACCTGATGCTCGAAGATTCCTTGCTCCCAATTCTCAATGTAATAAAAGACGAACGCACTAGGGACGCGAATTTTTCATGCCCACATCTATTAAAGTAGCTCATTGGGAAGAATAAATCACAGGACCAAAGATTCCAACGCACGAAACAGTTGCCTTCAAAAGAGTGCAGAACCTTGAAATTTTACAGAACCTGTTCTTTTCTCGGTTACTGGTTCGGTACTTATCAAAATCAATCGAGTATAACAACAATATTCGTTTGAAGACAATCACAGTCTGATCGGAAGGTGAAACCACGTGGTTTGTACGCCTTCCTCCATCTTATTACGTTTACTCTATGCCACGCAGTTACACTCATTTTGTCTTGGTAACAGTCCATTATTGTATTCTGAGAAATTAGCTACTTACTTCTTCAGCATCCCATACCACCGATGGAATAAAGAGGGCAGACGGCAGATGAAGTAAAAAAAATTATACCAGAGTGGACATAGATATTGTCTGAGTTACTCAAATGGAGCATAGCTAAGAGAAATATGTGGTGAATTATTTGGAAACATACAGGCTGAAAGCACCGTTGATGTCAAAGTATGTGCCGAAAACGGCGAGTTGTCGGTCAGTGAGTTCTTGGAACACAAAAATTTACGTGTTATGTATCTGGATAAAGTTTATTGAATTAAAACGTTCTGTCTCGCTAAAAATGACCGAAACAATAGTGAAATAATTCACTCGGATAGTAGGAGGATTGATTTCATGAAGGACTTAGCACTAATATTCAACTCATTACGGAAATTTCATGAAAAAAATTGACTAGTAATGCTGCAGGCGGGCCGGGCCTGAGTTCCAAATGGGAATTTCGCGTCCTATTATTGTGAGTGAACAATAGTTCTCAACCAGTTCTCGTGTTATACTACACCTCAGCTTTACTGTTACGTCGTGCCTCTAGCAACCAAAATGAACATTCCCAGCTGCAAAACCAAAATTTGTGAAATCCGCTTGGTCAATGACCCGAGTGCAAATGAATGACGAGTGGCCTGGGATGACGTCTTCTGTGATTATCTGTTGAGTAAAGTGCACGTATGACTAATCTTACATGGGTCTTACGACCAGGTGCTTCTCTCACGAGTCAAGTAATGAAAGACGTTCAACATTTTTATCCTTGTAGATATGCACACAGATGCGAATTGTGCAAGTATAAAGATGAGTGGGTAGGGGAAGATCGGGCACGTATAAATGATGACCAGTAACAACTGCGAAATCATTCGTGTACTTCTGGGAATATCTGTCCACCCACCTCTATATTGCATAATTCCAAATAAATAAGCTTGTAACTGTAGCCTCGTCCTTCTTCAGGTTATCAGTGATTAACTCATAAGGAGCTATCAGAGAATCACAACTGCGTTTCCCTAATAGACTCTTCAAAGAAGAGCATCCGATGACAGTCCCGAAGAAGCTAACGGAATTACAGTGCACAAAAAGCCTACGAATTGTTCAAGTGACAAGAGAAATGGGCAGAGAAGTACAAAGTACGTATACCTGATAAGCGGCAATTATGACGAAACCGGGTGTGCTTCTGGGAATTTTCGGCAGTCCATCTCCACGCTACTTACCTCCGTAGTGTTCAGTGACTACAGAAACGCCCAGAGCAATTCGAAATTCGTAAATTACTTTCATAATGCCGGTTAGTAAGCAGTTGCGAAAACAGCAAGCTGGGTTCAATAGGCCTACTTTCGTATACACACACACACACACACACACACACTTCTCCTTAGAGAAACTTGTCATGAAACCTCGAAAGATAGTTAAAAAATTATTGGATTCGCTCAAAAAGGCACCAAAACTAGTTCTACGCCGCGCAGTACAGGTATTATCGAAAATTGCTGAACATTGCGGTTTTTGTGGCTATTCGACATACAAAGCTGATCCTTGTGACCGTGGGATCTTAGAGCGAAAAACGAGCTCAATTCTGATACCGAAAGCTGCTGAAGACATTGTCCGTGGTTCTTCTCAGTTGTCCACGGTCCTGTGCAACTCACCTGACATGTTAGCCACGTATGTGTGACATGTTTTCGAGGGTTGTTTATGGGACGCAATACTGTACAACTTTGCATCGTTGAGCAATGGTTTTATGTTACCCACAAGGGACTACTTCGTGGCCAATAAAAATAAAAAGCTATTCTGTGTTATTCTTCTCTTCGGTGACGAATATAGCACGACAAAATTCAATCACGCCGGAAAATTCCCAATGAACACGTTTGGAGAACACAGTTTGGTGAACAAGCTCGTTTTCAGTGATTCATAATCATGCCATTACATCACAATATATTACGACAAGTCAAAGGATTGAATGAATTAGATAAGTGGGAAGTAATAACAATTAATAATGAAAGGGGGTGAGGGTGGGGTGGGGGGGGGAAGAAAACAGTTGTAGTCCGGGCTTAAATCCAAACCGGATGTGTATTGTTTTTCTCGTTTGTTTTCAGTTTTCATCTAGTCTATGACCTGTTGTAAGGTGGAGGGAGGGCCAGGGAAGTTTAAGGGTACATACAAATTGTGATGTAATGACATGATTCTGAATCTCTGGGAAAGAGCTTGTTCGTCAAACTGTGTTCTCCAAAATTCAATCAGTCCGTCATTCTGCTCGAGTGAAACATCTTTAAGTAAATAACAGCACGTAAAGAATCGGAAACAGAAAAATAAGAGGTATTTGTTTACACGCAAACTTAAAAACACTATACTCGAAGTGTATATTATTTTCCGGTTAACAGGATGTTAGACCGCTTTACTCTGAGAGACTTTCTTTCAGTCATTTAAACTAAGAATCCACCAACCCATTGCACGTGCAACTTTTGCTTCCAAAATCCAGTGTGCAGAATGGAAAACATTTTCGTCCGAAGGTGAAAAATCAAAGTAGTTCAGGAATTCATCACAGTTAAAAGAGCTAAATCCAACGGTCTATACTGTTTTCCATCAGAAGTACTGGAAATGGGGTTGACGTTTTATTCACTGCGCTAAAAGATGCATTCAATTAAATTTCATGCTAGGAAAATATTCTTGATAATTTGAATGTGCCACGCATCTCACAAGTCTTAAATGAAACGTACTTCGAAATTTCCGCCCTTATCTTGCACGGCGACCAGGAACATATCGCACTCTATATTTGTCAGAAACTGTCCAGTATTGGTCTCAACAACAGACCCTCTAAAGTTCGTCATTCTCTCTTCCTGTTTCTCTTCCCTATGTATACTGTCCCCAAGCTTGATCACCTTTAGGGTTTAATGTAGGCTGAAACAGTCGCGTGCATGAAAATACGGACCACTGGGATGGTCTATCAATATCCCACTCATACTTGGGCCTGCGCAGGCATAGCTTTCATATTTACCCTTGCTTCAGTCCGGAATGTATTGACTGGTCGATCTTGCTACGTATTGACTGCCTTGCATGTTCTCAGCCGAATGAATACATGGCTTATGTGTGGAAGCGCACGTAACTCCGCACACTTCTTACTTTATTGCCTGTTTGCCTGCTCGCCGTCACCGGCTGGGTTTTGTGTTTACTCGGTAACAAATAAATGGAGTACAATATTTACTTTCTCCACTGTTGGTTACGTACAATACAGTAAGCCCCATACCAATGACTCGCTATGAGGTGTAGATTACGTGTATCGACCATACCGAAGTGACCAAATTAAACGCTCATTGGTTGTCCTCCCAGACTGCCACAAAGCAACGAACTTAATTATTAATGGAACTTGATAACAAATAGTATTGCACAATCAGGTTGTGTTGGTCTTTCATTGGACTCAGTAATCGTCTTCCGGTTTTGAAAAGAACCAGATCTAAACCGTGTTTCACGTTACAACAGGTGCTCATTTCTACACCATTGTCCTGTACCACACAACAAGTACACACACACACACACACACACACACACACACACACAGACACACACACACACACACACACACAGACACTCTTCGGCTCACCCACGAAAACTGGACCACAGCTTACAAAATTTTGCAGCTGTTTGAGAGCTGGCACTGATGCTAACTGAGTGTGAATGATCAAACGAATCGACGTTGTGATCACCTGAAACTCAAAGGAAGCGGCTCCTAACTTTAGATGAAGCCACCTAACTCCAAATAAAAAATAATTCGTATTGGGATTTGACCGGTTTGACAAATCCCCAAAGCACTGTAATGATGAACACCGGTTAGTAAAAAAAAGGGAAATCCTGCTGTAGGCAGTCCAATTACAAGCTAATTCGCTGTGACGCGTGCCATGTGCTACGGTAACTTTGTCGAGTAGACTGCGTGATCCATGTGAAGAATGTCAGAAGCCCTTCTGCGTGGCCTCGTAACTCAGCTGGCTGAACACTGGCGGTTCTAAAATGATGGTGGTAACCATGCGTGGGTTTGAATTCCACGGTGATTCATTAAAAAAAATGATTCCCTTGGCAGTGATCACTCGTTACCTGTTCACGAAATCTCTCCGTCTCGTGATGACCCACCACGGATGATCTAAATTGTCGATGATACACACAGATGTAGTGAAAGGGCTTGTTCGAGTCATTTTGACGGATCCATAAACTAATCAATCGATACATAGTTCACTTTTCTTAAACAAAACATTGCCACCTGTCAAATGTGTGACGGAGGGTAGAGAGATTAGCGATAAACTGATACCGACGGGAAGGTGGCAGTGTTATTTTATCCCGTGAATCATAGCACTATGACAGCCGCCATTTAGGTGGGTGCACTGAAGCGAAACTCAACATGTCCCTGAGCCAAAATTCGGTTGCGTCATGTAATCAAAAAGGGAACGAGCGGAGAAAAAGTTACTGCGTAGGTTATACGAGCATTACTGACAAGATCTAAAATGATTCTCAGCGAAGATGAAACAGTTGGGTGGGGCTTCTAATGATTTTCAATGTCAAGTATGAAAAGAGAAGTGAGAAAAATAGGTTTGCACAATGCATTCTGGACCATTTAGCTGCATCTGTACACGTGCACACTGCAATCAATGTGATCTTTATATTGTCAGTAGAACAACCAATGAAACTGAGGTAAGATTGATGTGGATGAAAAGTTGTAGGAGTGAACAAGAATGGGGGTACGAAATGTTAGGTCACCAGGGCAAGGCCAAACTGACAAGTCATTCATGCTGTTTTGCACAGTTCTGGTTTATCATTTAAAAAGGCAAGGACCTCCGCAAATTTTAAGCAATCGCGAATTCGGGGTGTTGTATGTACCCTAAACGATTTGCTTGGATTTACAGTGTTTTTGCTCAGTCAGATGTTGAGTAATGGATGATCGGATTTCTTTTGGTTTCGTTGATGACGTTATCATTGTGAACCTATTAGTCATCGATTTCTGAAGCCACACCGGAATATGCAATTGTCTTTCTGTTCTGCCTATATAGACGTGCTGAGCATCCGCGCGTGAATTCATAGACAAATTGATTTAGCGCAAAGAGGCAGCAGCTCTTTCATCGACGATGTTGGTATCCGTGTGGTTGTCAGAATAATAACCGGATCAGCGGCACAGTAAGTGCTTTTGACGACTGACCTCAGGTGCTTACTAATTAGTCGATTGACGTCGTAACCTTTAAAAGGCAACTGTAGGAAAAATTGTAACTTCTGAGCACCTTGTGGCCTTGTATTATGTGGCTTTTCCACAAAGTGCCTCAAAAATCAACTGTATTGGATAACTGTTGATCTGTAGCTTTGTGGTCAGCTTGTCATGCTCATCAGCTAACTTGTCTACCGTGCATACTTCACCTGGCCTGTGATGCAATTTTCGAATGAGACCATCTTACATTTCACAGGTTAGAAGCTCGTGGAATGTGTATATCGCCCAGTCCATGTGTTTTTCCGGTAGACCTATCTCTTAATGAAGCCTTCCGGTGGGCTAGAAATTTCTATTTCCAGAAGACGGATGTGATGGGTCTCTACACCAAGACGAGTCAGGGTGATATACGGGTGGACACGATACGCCGAGGCCCTAGATTTTTTGATTACAAACCATAACTGTGCAAGCAGCATGAATGGCTTATCAGTTTGGCCCTACCCTAGTGACCTAACATTTCGTACCCCCATTCTTGTTCACTCCTACAACTTTTCATCCACGTCAATCTTGCCTCAGTTTCATTGGTTATTCTACTGACAATATAAAGATCACATTGATTGCAGTGTGCACGTGTACAGATGCAGCTAAATGGTCCAGAATGCATTGTGCAAACCTATTTTTCTCACTTCTCTTTTCAGATTTTGATGGGAAATCATTGCTTCGAAAGTCAAGTTTTGTTATAAGTAGTCTCCCACCACGGTGAAAGTTGGAGCCACAAGTATACTCAAATATTTTAAGTTCGGAAGTCTTTTTCTTTTTGTTTACTGTGGCCTTATGCCCATTATCCTTTAGTACTTCCTAGTACTCTTCTAAAGAGTGGTTTAAATACCCGGTGACATGCACTCTTGGGAAAGAACCAGTCAATCCAAATACAAATATCTTGTAAGTAGCTAAGGTCCATGTTACAAGTCACAGTATAGACAAAATCGTGTTTGGCACTTGTGTGATAGATGTCGTCCTCCCATTATCCAGAATATCTTTATAGAATGAACATTGGCTGAGTAGAATTGATTGCAGTGAAGATATAGTGAGCCCACATTCAACTCGTCCCAACTCCTTGTAGGTTCCAAACAAATCACACGCGAATCTGGACGAGCTATTTTGAAGTGCTGAAATCCATGTTCCAATATTCTGCATGCACTGTTGTTGGTGGATCATACAATTAAAGTCTGCCTAATTGCTATACTAGCTGTCTGATTTGAGGACAGCTCTTTCAGGGGAGAAATGTGCAGAAGTATGTGAACGACCGTCTTTGAGACCTGTCTGCTTTTGTCAACGGCTGTAGTTTCTTATGATGAATTACCTACTGGCAAACATTGAAGTAGTATGTATATACGTAGCCTCGCCGCTTACCTAGTTCGCCTACTTTTAACGCACAACCAAGTAATCAATGATCTTAGTTCACATCTTCACTCTTCAACTCAATGTATTCACTGCCGCACTATGCTTCCGTACCATCCTGTCCTTCGTCCCGTAATTCACCAGGCTATTTTCTCTGGATTCTACTGTGAATCATTTACGCGCGGAAATTTCACTCCTGACCAGGTGCGTAAAAGTGTTTATAAAAATCGGTAACCCGTGCTGCGAACATCATCAATACTCAAAGACGATGATTCTCGGTCAAAAATAACCCGAAACCGCTTTTTTACAATTACCGACCATCAGTTGGAAATGGTTCGGGCAGAAATTGATGACGCACAAAGAAGACTGGTTAACTATAGATAGGTTAAAGTGTACAACAAGTAAGCCTTTGCTGTGACAACCCTGCCTGGCCTGCTCACAACCTTCTGCGCATCTTAGGTGAGTCTGGTGCTGAACAAAAAAAACATGAACGGGCCTGAGAACTGCTGCACAGTCGTCGTGGCAGAATCAGTGAACATGCTGTGTTCACGTTTGCCAGCCATAGGACTCACTAAACAAAAAGAATAGGCTGAGCAACAAAAAATTTCAAGTCTGCGAACAGTTGATGAGTAATAAAAGTTCTTCCTTATCCCATACACACACGAAGAGACAGTGGTGAATGCGTGAAATATATAAAAGTGGCAGCAGAACTTGCGAAGCGGACTGAACGTGTTGTCCAGCCATGTCGACTTGTACACCAGTGAGTTGATAATATGTGAAATTCGTTTTCTTGTTATAATTTAGTTCGTAAACGAGGACTAATCCATGTATTCGTGTATCATTTTATAATTTTATTGTGTCTTTATTTCGTGTCTGTTTCTTAGAGGCTGTTCTGTTGTCTCTTCGCAATTGGCATCCTCGTTGTCGGCACGGTCTCGGGATGCTTTTCGTCAAAATCGCAGAAAACCCCCACCACACAGGAGTGCAACAAGCTTATTAATGACGTTTTGTTTAAGTGCTATGAATCTGGTTTGAAAAAGAGGAGTTGTGGTAAGTCGGATATCCGAATATTATGACATGATCAAACCAAATATAGTATTACGTAATGTCTTTCTACGTACATTTATATGTATCTGTACTACGGTGATAAAGGTTTTACTTTCCATTTGGTCCGTGTTTCACTTTCGAGTATCAAATACATTGAAATTATGATAAATTTTAGGGAAATGTTAGGCAATCGGGATCAGTACATTGCGAAAAAAATTATTTTGCAGATAATGAAAAAGGAAATAGATAAATGAGACTACCCAACGATGGAAAAAGTCAATCGAGCTTATCCGTTACTTCGACTGTCATCATATTCCGAAAGAAACATTTTGACTGGGTATAATGCGAAACTATGAATCCCCGTAATTTCTACCGAAACGTTCTCAGAGCTAATTCTTTCCCATTTACCGTTTTACCTTTAGGAACTCCGGCGACCAAAACTGTCACCGTTTATTCAGGAGCTTGTCAAACATGCACTGGCTGTATTGTCAAAGCACAAGAATGTATGGTAAAAGATCTGAAGAAAGGTACCGTGTCCAAATGTCCGCAAGCGCAACAAAGTGTCATTTCTCTGGAACGTATACTGAAAAAGTGATAAATTGTTTTGTCGAAATATACGTTTGTAATATTACAAAAACTTAATAAAGTACGATTCTGAACAGAATGGTTTCGCCTACTGAAGAATCCTATAATGTCTGAAAGGGGTACTTATGAGCTATTTCAATTCAACATAGGCCAAGTAGGGGGTGGTGAAACGTAACCAGAGATAAGGTTGGAATTAGATATACAAGTGAAAGCATTACATAAGGCAGCTATTGCCTCCCTGGATTGCCAATAGAAGCTCTCGACACTGCTACACCTAATGCCGTTTACTAAAGTCAATCCAGCTTCTGACGCTTTTGATAAATTACCATAGTTGGTCATGGTGAGGAATGGTCCTGGCTGCATTTGTCACGAGGTAGCTGATTTCAGTTACTGGTTCACCTTCTGTACTGAGTACCGTTTTTACTTTCTTTTTATTTATTATACAACCAAGAAAAGCAATCCAGAAAAAGAACCACGGCCAACAAAAAGTCGCTAAATGAAGAATTATCCGGCCGTGGCCGAGATCGAAGCCGGATCGTTATGGTCCAAAGTCCACGGTGATGGACGTTTAAGGGCCACCCAGTGTGAAAACTAAGCTCATCACTGAAAACCACGGAAGTACTTTCAGACTCCGAGTGAGAACCACTTGTATCTCTTCAACGTAACGTTGAAGTCTTTCTCCCACCTAGAGAATAGCAGGTACAATTGCGATGCGGTTGCCAAGCTAAATGAACTAAACAAAAGGAAAATCCCAGGAAACAGTTCATGATTACACGCGTGTCTGCTTGTCATGTAAACAAATCACGCCCCGTAGTTGATTGAATCATGCGAAAATAACAATTCAGATGTTTGATTTATGTGGCCCCAAGAAAAATCTACACAACCTGGTTATTTTTCCAAATTCGTTATCCTAACTGTGCCTTGAGCACGGCCTAGAAATTTAAACAAGGTATTTTAGTAATGATAAATGCCACTGCAATAGGAAAGTCATAGAGAAACCTCGTCTTAACTACCTTGCCGACAAGGTGAAACTAAAAGATGACTACCCAATGTGAATCGGTTTGCACGGAGAAGCCACAGCAATCGAAACAGACTGAATAGCTGGTCAAAATTCTAACAGGTGGGAAGGTGGCCCAGACAATAGTCGTGGTCATGTTCCAAGTGAGAACGTGGCAAACTCACAGGGGCGGTAAATGCGGTTAAAAAACGAGTTTGACAAGATTAAATCTGCGACGCATTTCGCAATTGCTTGACCAAAGCCAAAGAGTCATAAATCTTGGCGTAGCACTACACTGACCGAGTCTCTGAGGGAAAAGTGGTAAAGGGAATTATTGGTGAGGAAATCAAAAGCTCCGTCAATGTTTCCGTATTGCTGTAATATTAACTGGCATATGCATCTGCAAAGCCGTAGCTCAGTTGCAGAGCCCGCATCACTGTTGTTCGTGCAAATTGATCGACGACAAACGAATAACCCGTATAAGAAGGGATACTACGTAATCTGGGTGTATCCGATAAAATTCTGTCCAGTTTCTTATTAACAACTGAATAATATCGACCACGCAGCATCCAAAATCAAATCACCATGGAGGCTATTTCATCCTTGTTGGGAATCCTCAGTAGTGCATATCCACCAAGCACCACAAGGCCCTCCGGGCTGGCTCCTCATTTGTTTCTCCCACACACACTCTCTTCCTCTCTCTCTCTCTCTCTCTCTCTCTCTCTCTCTCTCTCTCTCTCTCTCTCTCTCTCTCTCTTGTATCTCACTGAAACAGTACATGAATTTTGTAACATATTTTCACGTAAAATTATGACGTCTCAAGCATTCCACAAGGTCGAATTTTGAGAAAAATGCAAACGGGGAAACTCATCTCCATTCTTAAAATTGATAGACTGACTCCCTAAACCTTCGTATGAGGAATCAAAGTTTGACAGTTGTTAGTGCTGCATAATTTCGTCTAGTAGGACAAACTTGCATGGCGATAGAACACGAAGCTTAGCTAAAAGTCTCCTGTGAAAATCATGTCTGTGTTGCGAAGTAAAAAGAGTATATTGTACTTATTTTATTATCATTATTACACTGGCTTGGGCACGTTTTTACGGGTGCTTTTCGGCTGTCGAGAAAATGAGGAAAATTTTTACACACCAGAACGGGTGAACAGTTCAGATGAAACTTTGTCTTTGTTTGTTAAAACACGCGCAAGGAAGGGAACTAGAGAAATTCTGTACAGTGATAGTTTGGAAGGAAACAGTCGAAACACAGAACCGGACATCGAGGTGTGAGTGGCTCAGAGAAAGATCGCAATGCCGTGAATGTAAACAGTCCGCAGTGATCTTCATTGCAAACGAAATAGATGCTATTATGTGCTTACCACATAGGTTCTATATGAGGTCTCTTAAGGCTATGCCAGAAACAAGTCGAACGATTCGCCGACCTCTACAAAGTATGATGTAATCCTTTTTGAATAGACCAGGAAAAATTATGGGAGAACAATATAGAATAATGGGAGATTTACAATGGTGTACGAAAGAAGAAATGACAGGTTGCGGAGCACTGAACTGTCGATGTTTATGAATTTGAAAAGATAATCTACGCGATTTCCCAACAGTAATTTCTATATGCAATGACTAATGTAAGTTCTCTTGTAAAGTTACACCGAGGTCCACTGAATAATCCCATTTCATCATATATAGAAAACACGAATAGCGAACAAGCTCGTTTTCGGTAACATCATCCTCGTGGCTAATACAGTTACATTTATAGGTTAGAAATGCATAAATTATGAACAAGGTCTGTGTGCTAAAGTTTGATTGGATGGTCATCAAAGTTGGTGTTGCGTAGTTAGGAAGGATAGGAGGGGAAATGTTGTTGTTTCGTGGTTGGGAAAGGGGCCCGTGAAACAATGAACAAGGGTTTTGGGGATTATCCATTTCCGGTTTGAACCAAAGGGTCAACGTATGGGTCACACTGAGCTCCAGGGTCGGTCTCGGATCGCGGCCAGGGTAGTTTGAGTGCTTTAACGAAACGTTTCTGAGAACAAAGCGATGGATTGAATAATCTGATCGCCACAGCCTCTGCCGTTGCTAGATGTTGTTTTTGAGCGGCTTTCGGCGCATTCGTAGGGACTCTGTAGACTATTTTGAACGCGTTGTCGTTTACGTGATGTCCAGTGTCTGCGAGGTGCGCCACAATCGCGCTGGTGATGGATTTTCTGTTTTCCGTTGACAGCCAACTTGGTTTGTGCTCTTTGATCCTTTGTGATAGTTGCCGTGTCGTTCTACCTATATAGCTTGCCGAACATGAGCAAACAAACGAATAGGTTAGCATGGATGAGGTGAGGACAGGTAACTTGTCTTTTAGGTTCGTCGAGATCACTGGTCGACTGGTGAAGTGGGCACGTAGTGTAGCAGTGGGAAAGGTGCGAGCGATCGCCTTTTCCAAGCGTCTTATTAGTAACTCGCTTTTGTCATCTCCTTTGAAAGGGAGATGGATGTATAGATCTTTCTTCTTCACGGTCACTAACGCTTGTCTCGTTGCCCTTTCAGCTATATTCTTCTGAATGAAGCGCTCGGGATATCCATTATCCAATAGCGTCTGCTTCAAAATGTCTAATTCTTCACTCACCGTCTCATTGGAGCAAATCATTCGCACACGGGCTGCGAGTGAGCGAATAAGGTGTCGTTTACGTCCGATGGGTACAAAGCTGGCGAAATTGGTGTACTGGCCTGTCCACGTTGGTTTGCGATATACGCGACGGAGCAGTTTGCTATCGCCACCTCTTAAGAGAAACACATCTAGAAAGTGGAAAGTATTCCTTTCTTCTACTTCCGACGTAAAATCAACCGCCTTATGTGCCTGGTTGAACTCCTCCACCAATGAATTCAGCCGTGTATGACTGTCAGTTAGGACAAAAATATCATCCACGTATCGACAGTAGAAGGGTAGACTTTCTATCGTATCGCTAAGTTTCCCGTTTTCCAGCTTAGCCATGAATATATCAGCAAGTAAGGGGCCTAGAGGTGACCCCATAGCTACTCCATCGGTCTGGCGGTACAATTCCCCGTTGAAGGTAAACTGGATATTGAAAGTGCATCGTAACAGTAGTTCCTTCAGAGTGATCACTGGAATACCGATATTGAAAATCGTTTTCCACGATGAAATCGCACAAATAATTGATCGTTTCTAGAAGCGGCACGTTGGTAAACAAAGATGTTACATCCAAAGAGGCCATCGTTAGTTCTTCAGCATGTCGCTCGCTGATCAATTCTATGAATTGATAGGTGTCTTTTAGGCTGTAGCGGGCAATCTTTCGGCGAACCGGTTCAAGTGCATCTACAAGCCATCGGGCAACTGAGTGATACGGAGATGCACTCATGTCGAGTACCGGTCTCAATGGTATTCCCGATTTGTGAACCTTTTGTAACCCGTAAAGTCGAGGAATAGTGGTACCAGTTGGTCTTAGCTGTTCTAGTGTTGTACGGGAGATAACATTGAGCTCTATTAGTGACTTTAGAGCTTTGGTTAGTTGCTCTTCTACTGTTCTAGTTTTGTCCTTTTCTCCTTCTGGTTTCTTGAACTTCTTCGGATCCCTTAGTATATCATTCATCTTAGCGATATAATCTCTACGGTCCATAAGGACGACCCCGGAACCTTTGTCTGGTTTCGAGACGACGATGTCATTGTTATTCCTCAACTTTCTCAGTGCCTCCCTGTGTTGATTATTAAGAATACTTCTACTGTTCCTTTGGGTTCGACGATATTGATGCGAGCAGTCAACTAGGGTAGTTTTGAAATCATCGGTCGCTTGCTGTGATGTCGCTGTCAAGGAGTAGGTTTGAGCATGTAAGTTTTCAAACTGTACCTCCACGTCTAACTGATCGTTCTTAGAGGTAGGACAACAGAAATTCAGTCCTGGTGATAACGCTTCCAATGTTGGTTTATCCAAAAACAAACGGGAAAAGTTATGCACATACCGTTCTGGATCAATCGGCAGGTTTGTTCTTGGTTCTGTCTCGTTTAGCGTGTCCTGTAGTTTGGCGAGGTATTTCCCGTGGCTCACAAGAGCAAACGGAGTTGAGTTAATAGTGGTGCAGTCTTCTACGAAACGCTGTCGAGAAGTGAAAAGAGTGCACTCTCAATATTTGGCGTTGTTTAAAAAAAACCAGACTGTTCAGAAAAGTTTTGGGATAAGTGAAATATTTTCATAAAACTCATCTAAGTTGGACTGCTGAGAGACAGACCGAGCCAAAACAACGTCATCAGCATACTTGACCAGGAGGGTCGGGCGGACTGCAGTTAAGCCGCTAATGTAGGTGGTGAGTAAGTACGGAGAAATAACAGCTCTTTCGGAGAACACAGTTGGGCGAACAAGCTCGTTTTCAGTGATTCATAATCATGTCATTACATCACAATATATTACGACAAGTCAAAGGATTGAACAAATTAGATAAGTGGGAAGTGATAGAGGTTATTAATGAAAGGGGGTGGGGGGGGGGAAGAAAACAATTGTAATCCGGGAACAACGTATATCGGCCGCACGACCAGGCCTTTGTCTGAACGCATCCGCGAACACCACCATGCATGGTTGAACACTGGAGCAGTTAGGTCACTCACTAGCGCTATCGTTTCACACCTTGCCCAGACCAATCACGCAGTAGATGTGGCTGAGGCCTTCCGTGCTCTGTATGAGGTTCGGGGTCGGTAGTCAAGACCGGCAAAGTGTCGCATGCGAGCCACAGCTGATGCCGTCTGTATCTGCCTCCACAACCCCTCTCTATGTGCTCATAAATAATTTGTATGTGCCCTTAAACTTCCCCGGCCTTCCTTCCACCCTACAACAGGCCATAGACCAGATTAAAACTGAAAACACACGAGAAAAACAATACACATCCGGTTTTGATTTAAGCCCGGATTACAACTGTTTTCTTCCCCCCCCCCCCAACCCCACCCTCACCCCCTTTCATTATTAATTTTTATCACTTCCCACTTATCTAATTCGTTCAATCCTTTGACTTGTCGTAATATATTGTGATGTAATAGCATGATTATGAATCACTGAAAACGAGCTTGTTCGCTTAAGTGTGTTCTCCAAAAGTGTCCATTGGGAATTTTCCGACAAATAACAGCTCCTTATAGAACACCAGCATTGCCTGAGAGATGTTTGGAATCTTTCCTTCCAACTTACGTAGGCTTAGTTCTACCCAAGAAGTGGTCTTTCAGCCGGTTAAGTAAGTGTGCGGAGCAACTAAAGGATTCCAATATTTTGAGAAGCGAAGATCGGGGTACACTTTCAAAAGCTAATATGTAATCAAGAAAGGCGCGCCTTACCGTTTGGCACGAATCTTTGAGAGATTTTGTAATGTAATGGACTATGCACGTTACCACATCAATAGAGGAACGCCTGAGTTTATAAGCAACTTATTATTCGTCAGTGGGACTTCCGACTGTGTTTTGAAGGCACTGGATTGCCGCATCCTCAACTAACTTTATCGCTGACGAGGAATGTGCAAGTGGGCGTAAGTTCTCGGTTCCCCGTTTGGCTACTCGACCCGTTTTGGTATGCGAATCATTGTGACAGGAAGCCAACAGTTAGGAACGGAGTGCGATTCAAGTGAGTGGTTGATAAGAGTAGCCATTAGCTCAGAGATATGTTCAGCCCCGTATTTGAGTACTGCCCAGGTTAGGCCATCTGGTCCCTAAGCTCTGGTTTATTTTGGTGGACTTGAGGAGCTTGAAAACTTCCTCGCTGAAGAGTTTTTCAATTCCCCAGTTGTTGGCTTGATGGAAACCCGGGGGTGGGTCATTCGAGTAACGAATGAAATAAGAATTCGGATGATCAACATTCATGTCATCAGAGGGGAGACTTTTCCGCTGACCACCGAGTAGATGGATCCCATGCCATCTATCTCAGATGGTACCGATGTGCAGAAATTGTTGAAAGAATATAAAATCCAGACATCTGATTTCTTGTTTGATCAAGGTTGATAGTCTACTGACCTCAGACTGGTTGCGGTTTTGGTAGCCCAACTCCTTCTTCCTGCGTAACTTTTTGAGATACCGTGAGACCGTTCTTCCTAGATGGAAGTAAACCATTTCGGTAAGACAGCAAATAAGAAAGATGTGGCTTACAATTTCGGTGGTAAAATATGCCTATAGGGAATGGGTTAAATCTGTGTTGTAGTCAGGAGGTGGTGAGATAAAGAACGGTTGAACAGTGAAAGGTTTGCTTTAGATAAGTTCGGGTGAGTAAATCGAATCTGTTTAGTCTGTGTGTAGGAAAAGTGACCATGTTTCGAGTGTACTTTTGGACGAAGATGTATTATGCTGTGATCACTGGTACTAAGGGGTGCAGTAAGTCTAACGAAAAAGAATTCTGGATGATTAGTTAGCATACAATCCAATCCTGAGTCACAACCGGTCGGGTAGAGAAAAATATCACTGGGATTAAAGGATAAGAGTGGATACGCAGATGCACGGTTAAAGTCCCCTTCAATGATATGAAGATTATTACTGTACAAGGAAAGTTAGGGATGAATCATAGGAAATAACAATTGTTATTAGGAGCCAGCCCCCGGACAGTCCTAGTGGTAACGTGTGTTGGCTAGAGTGTGTGTCATCGTCATACACCCCAAGATCGAGTCCCACTTGTTACTCCGTAGATATTCATTACTGGTGATTTAGAACAAAAACAAAACCGGTGTACATTGCTTTCAAGGCTTTTAATGCCGAATTAAGTTTTAATACAGTGTAAAGCTTCAATCCAGAAATAACGTAAGCATCCCACTACTCGTGCAAATTAGTAGTTTTTTGTTAAAAGGACCTTTTGCATCATCTCTGGCTGTGTTCATCAATGTCACTTTATTGTTGTTCAAGTAGGTTAGAAGAATATAATTGTGACATTTTGCAACAGTCACGGAATTCCCGCCAAATACTACGAGTATTCAACACATTACCTTCCGTACAACACTGATCACTTAGTGGAATCGGCCCAACTGTATTCTGATCTGACAGTTCACTAGATTTTCGAACTCAGCATGACCCCCGCCGCCCCCCCCCCGAGTTTCTCTCATTAATTATCATTACGAAATCATTCACAATCACACTGACCTTGTAGAGATGATTTTCTTTAGCGCATACTTCGCAACATTTGTTGAACGAGACCCGATGAGAACATACGAAATCGAAGTGAAATTAGGATAACGTAAGCACTGCTAGTCTTTGTTTGTACAAAAACGTATTCGGTGTAGACATTTATCCCCAAATAGGTCACTTGCTGACTTTCACAGATTTGTGGTGTTATCAGCTTCATTATTTTTAACAAAACAATCTAAAACCAGTTTTTACACCATTGTGATATTCAGTCATTCGTGAGCTCCAGTCTCAATCTTCAGTTTTCAAAACCAGATGCAGTAGGGCAGTCTTCCGTGTGAGCCTCCTCACCCCAACGCTGGGGGCATGAACTTCGTTGTACACTTCCTGCCACCACCTCTTCAGAAATACGTCCAGACATCGCTTGAATGCGTGGTCATTTTCATAGTCTGCCACTTCTGCTGGCAATGCATTCCAGAAACTCGTCACCCCCCTTGAGAGGTGGTATACCAGCGGCAGGTCAGTTGACTGCTGTTTCATAGGCTCCCGCGAATAACCCCGGGTACTGTCGTGAACCCACAAGGGAAAGTAAGCCGTCAACTCTGGCCCTCACTCTCCACGAAGAATGCGTCTAGTGTAGATGAGGCCACCGCAAATTCTATGATATGCATCTGGGACCAGTCCCGTGGCTTGGAGACGACCTTCATAACTGATCCCACGTAATCCCACGATGAGGCGAGTGGCAGCCCGTTGTACTCGTTCTAGCTTCGCAACTTCCATGGCCGTAAAGTGAAAAGTGGCAGGTCCACCGTATTCCAGTCGCGGAAGTATATGGGAAGTATACAGCACTTTGAAGGATGACATACACAGTTGTCCAAAAGACCGGCGTATCTCTCCATACATACTCCAGCCAGAGACGCATGCCTTATCCGTGTTGACTTTGGTCTTCAGATTTGATGCAGCCGCTACCCCAAGATCTTTCTCACAAACTAAAGTGCGGATGAGCCTTCCGTGTAAGTTGTAGGAAGCGCCGCTCTCCATCCTCACTACGCTCATGTATACTCACTTTCCAATACTGATAGGGAGTTGCCAAGTCACGGACCAGTGCTCCAGTGCAAACAAGTCATCCAGTAGAACCTGTCGATCAGCATCTGACCGGATCATTCTCCAGACTTTAAGGTCATCCTCGTAAATGAGACAAGATAATTGGAAAACGGATGACAGATGGTTTATATACACCAAAAAAGTAGTGTCCCAAGACTGAACCCTGTGTGGCTCCACTGGGGACGTGGAATCGACTGCACGACTCTCACCTCAAAAGTTCTTTCGTTTAGGGAATCTCCTATCCAGTGACTTAATGGAACCTCAACACCAAGGATGCCTAGTTTCAACAACAGGCTTCCACGCGGCACCTTATCGAACGCTTTGCTGTGATTGACAAGAATGGCCTCCGTGGGGTGCCCCACGGCCTCGGCATCCGACCAGTCTTCACGGGCAAGTAGCAGGTTGGATATGCACGAAGGGCTCCTCCAAAATCCATGCTGATGCTAGCAGAGTAGTTGGTTTCTCCTAATATGTTCACTGAGACGGAGAGAAACTAGACTTTCCAGAGTCTTGCCAACCACAGACGTCAAGCAAAAGGGATGATAATTATTGGCGGCTGCCTTTAAATAGGCTTTGAACAAGGGGACAATGATGGCCTGTTTCCGCTCTCTTGGTAGTCGTTCAGCCAAAAACTGACGAGTTAAAGAGTCTTGTGGTTGGCGAGGCCAATATTCCAGCCATTTATTTTAGCACCAAGAAATGAATACCATCTGGTCCTGGAGACTGATGAGTTTTAACTGATCGTAGCGCTTTAGCTACCGTTTTCTTCACAAACTCTGGAAAAGGCATGATAGGAGCGCTGCTTTGCGCCTTTGGAAGCGGCGTACTTTCTGATCCTTACACAGATGCATAGTGTCTGGCCAAAATATCCGTCATGCCGTCATCCCCATCGACCAGTGAATTGTCCTCTATCAGAGCTTGGATGAAAATTTTGGTCCGAATTCTACGTTTTAGATACGCAAATAAGCGTCTAGGAGCACACACGGAGTCAACTGCAAGTTCATCTTCGAATGCATACCGATTTACCCACTTGAGGTCGGAGCACTGATTGTAAATGTCTCGATATTGCTGATATCCTGCCCCGGATGCGTGAAAGAGTTGCCATGCTCGATTTCTGCGCCGGAGTAGGATTCTGAGTTCCAAGTCGAACCATGGAGGCCCCTTTGCATGTGAACGAGGCCGGGATAGATGTGCAAATGTTCGACGCAAATGAAGCACCCCATCTTGGATAGATTCCCAGACCTGGTCATTGTCATACGGGCCACTAGGGTACCACTGAATGGATTCCGCAGCCTAGCGTACTTTATCAAAAGACATGCGCCAAATATTAGGTACACCGCCTGCTCTGGGAACTGCTTGCACTCCTCGTAGCCAGCGTAAAACTATCGTCGAATGGTCACTGCCTCCAAGAGGTGGCCTGATCAAGATCTCTTCGACATCAGAGCTTCTGAGAAATACGACCAAGTCCGAAATGCAGTTGTGATCCCCTTGAGTACGCATCGGCGTAGTCACTTGCTGGCACAGAGGTAGGTTTTGGAGAGTCAGTACGAGTTCTGGAGTAAATACTTCGGCACCAGGGAGGCATTCTTGATTCACCCAATCAACATTGGGGCAATTAAAGTCACCCAGAACAAGATAATAGCCTTCCTCCGCCCATCTGCTTATACCTGACAGTGTGTTTGGCGAGTCCGCAGCTGGAGTCCGGTAGATGACACCAACGGATCCATACCTACCTGTGGCCAGCTTTAGACGACACCATAAGGATTCACCGTAGCCTTCCGAGCCTGAATAAGAATCCAGTTTTAATGATGGTATATCCGACCTAAAGAACAAAATGAAGCTACCACCGCCTCTGATTTAGCTCTTGACTGCGCGGTATAGTGTATGGCCCTCGATGGCAACCTCCGAATCCAATACATCCGCCGTAAGCCATGTTTCTGTTAGGGCGACCAGCGCTGGCAATACTCTAACTCGTCTCGTTTCCTCAGGAGACCCCGGAAGTTCGACAGCATGATCTCAGCACCTCCAATCCTCTCGGCGGGCTGCACACCAGTCAGTACTGACGGTTCGACGGCGGGCGCAGTTGGCAAATGGTAGATAGAGGCTGCCACTTGGTCGGCAGACTCCTCCTTCAGACCCAAAAATCCTTTATGTACAAGTTTGTTTCACCATTTGCACGGTGCTTCCGAGACTCACTGCTTAAGATCTTCATTTTCTCCCTCGACTCAGGGTCTAGGTCACGTAGCAGTCGAAACTTTTCACCTTTTAGTTGGTATGGCCGTTGGAATACCAGATGAGCCTCCTCATCCGAGCCAAGCACTACCTTCAGTGACCTGAGTTGGCAGTCTTCCTTTATTTTTCCTAGCCTAAAAGCAGCTTTGACTCGCACGTTTTCGCCAGTTCCTCCTCGTCTTGAGTGAACAGTTTTCCGTGCACTTCACACAGCAGAGCCAAATCATGATTGAGACGTTATTGTGAGGCTATTACCCCAGCTTCTGGAAGACTCACCGCCAAGAAGCATTGTGTCCTCGGTGGGGTGGGGGTGGGGGCATTTCGCTGTCGACGAGGTGTCACGTTTATCCATGAGTTGGGCGACAGTTGCTGATCGGTGCTGAGTTGCACGCTATCACTCGCGGCAGCAGCCCCATGGCTCATCATGGGAGGCTGACCAGTCACGTTTGTCACTGTTGACGGAAATACAACTGTAGTAGACGTCTTCTATCTCTGATGGGTCTCCAGAGGTTTGTTAGCCTCTTGGGTCGCAGGGGCAGACGCGGCTTCTGCGTACTTTGAGTACTTAAAAGAGCTCTGGTCCGGGAGCTTGTAAGCCTCATTAGATGGAGATATATCTTTGAATGTAGCACAAGTTGTGTCCGTGGATGTAGCACAGAGTATATCCAGAGGTTTAGCACATATTGCATCCGGAGACGTGGCACCCAATGTATCCTGGGACAACACACAAACTGCAGCCTTCGGCGGAGCATACTTGGTACACGATACTTTTAGGAGTAATGAAGGACATTTCACTAAAGTAGCACATGATTCGGCACTCATAATGATGCGTTTTAGGTGCAACCAACCTGAACAATGGTCATATTGTAGAGCTTTATCGCAATTGTTCACCAGCTTGGAGCAAACCAAGCAGGTACTTTTCAAATTAGCAGCTTTTATAGGAGCCTTACTGAATAAAATTCACTGAAGACACACAAATACCACAGATTAACTCTGCACGCAGCGTACTTAAAAACGCCCTGGTGTAGCTCAGTACACGGGTTCGAGGTTGAAGCCCAAGTTATTTATAGCCTACCCCCAATACACCTCCGGTGAGTTCCACGGGAAAGCATTCACATTTCGCACAAAAGTCTGAAACTGGGACACTTTTCCTATTCAGTCAAGTTTTAAACCTAAGTGACGCAAATGGGAAGAATATACCTAGCCAATGGTTTGGACTGATATGCAAACCCGTGGAGGATTGTACAGCTCGATAGATATGGAAGGCTGACGCTTACTAGAACGAAAATGTTACAAAAAGCTTCTATGGTTTTTAATAGTCAGGTGGGCTTTCTCACTACATGGTGAATGGAGCTATGCAAATCGAATTTGCTGCTTACTTTTTATATTTTGTACTAAACCAATGTTCACTTATTATCTGACTACCGATCCCGAGATTGATTAGTACCGTTCTTAGAATATCTTGCTAACGTTACATTTATGTGCATGAAACTACTGATTACCTTATTGCAAGGGTGGCTGGTAACTTCCGGACTACAAATTTTCTACTTTCCTCACAGAGATACCTAAAGCCACAGGAGGACTATAGTGACATTCTAATTGTTGGACAATCTTTCTCAGTAATCCCTAAAGTTGTCAGGAAAAGCAATTTCAGTGAGTTTAAATGAACAAATTATCCAATGACTTTGGGAATCCCAAAATTCAAAGCTATATTATCTATATGTCCATAGCCGACAGACTATACGGAAATCACACATACTCCCAGCTGTCCACTTTCCCTCGGAGTTCAAATAAAACACATCATTGGCTATCATAACTTACAGTCATCAGTACCGGAAAAATTGCAGACTATTCGTTTGCCTTCGGATTTATTTTAGAAAACTAATTGATGATTTTTACAGCAAGAAATTCAGTGACTTTTCAGTTCACGATTCAGATGAATGACACTCTGTTGTGCTTGTGGGCATTTCGAAATGGAACTCTTCTTCAACTCTTTGAGCATACATTCTTGAGCTTTACGAACACAGCCAATGCACGTCTTGCAAAGTGTCGAGTAAAGAGCCGTAGTTTTTGATTTCGGAGTTCCTAAAACAAAGATGAAAAATTTAACATAAACCATAATTCCCATTATTGAAAATTTCTATCTCAGGAAAATGGTCAAAAATTATGGAACACGGATGAGTTGTAGTTCCGGGGCAAGAGGCCTCAAACAACTCACGAAACCCGACTATCCAGTTAGGGCTTCTTGCGTGATTATCAGCTCTTATTAGACTTGTTGATCTGAGCAAACTACAAAATGATGGACAGTTAGGCAGCTAAACGTTTGCCTTTCTATCTATCTATCTATCTATCTATCTATCTATCTATCTATCTATCTATCTATCTATCTATCTATCTATCTATCTATCTATCTATCTATCTATCTATCTATCTATCTATCTATCTATCTATCTATCTATCTATCTATCTATCTATCTATCTATCTATCTATCTATCTATCTATCTATCTATCTATCTATCTATCTATCTATCTATCTATCTATCTATCTATCTATCTATCTATCTATCTATCTATCTATCTATCTATCTATCTATCTATCTATCTATCTATCTATCTATCTATCTATCTATCTATCTATCTATCTATCTATCTATCTATCTATCTATCTATCTATCTATCTATCTATCTATCTATCTATCTATCTATCTATCTATCTATCTATCTATCTATCTATCTATCTATCTATCTATCTATCTATCTATCTATCTATCTATCTATCTATCTATCTATCTATCTATCTATCTATCTATCTATCTATCTATCTATCCATCTATCTATCTATCTATCTATCTATCTATCTATCTATCTATCTATCTATCTATCTATCTATCTATCTATCTATCTATCTATCTGATCTGATCTAATCTAATCTATCTATTTCTGTAGTCGTCAAACTATCCTTTGGGCTTGTAAAACATTCACTATCTGAGCAACCATCATCATTCTTCATAAACTCACCACACTTCCGATGCTTCAAGCCTTTCTCATAACATTTGAATGCAATTTTATCAATTTTAGTGTTGCACTCAGTCGCGGTTGGACGCTTCTTTGATTTCGAGGCAAGAATTCCCTCGATGTATCCCAAAATAAGTAGACTGGTCAACAAAATCTACTCAAACGAGAAAAGTAAAGAAAACTGAGGAAAATTTCAATCGAATGGCTTGATCTGAAGAGACATAACGTAGCTGCGTATTTCAGTTATACACCTGTTTACTCGAACAAAACACCGTCACCTAGAACTAATACCACCCATAACTCACTATCGTTCCGGTTCTCATGGTGACAAACTGCGTTATCCCGACTGTGAATCACGGCCATTTTTATTTATATTTGTGTGACTCACTAACTACCAAGCTTCAACTGATATCTTACTCACGAAGTCACTTGGCGAAGTTTTTACAGATATCCATAGGTTTTTTAGTAAAGTCAGCGATAACCACAGTGAACATGCCTGCTGGAAGTGGAGTGGCTCCATTCAGAAAGACAAACTGAATCTCCTGAGTAGCTGTTTTCCTTCACATGTGACTCACCATGCATGATCACGTTTTGGCATATGAAACGGAACAAAGCGTCGCCTTTTTAGGACAGTGATTCCTTAGACCTTGCCGTAACTGGATGACTGGACTACACTCAGTTGTCTTACTTACCAATGAACATTACTGTTTACAAAAACAATCACCATAGCGAGGGTGACCAAGGAACAAATAGCAACCTGGCTTCACAAGAGAATGACAGTCATCGACCTCGTCATCATCCGAATCATCACCACCATACAGCTAGAGATGATAAAGAGTAGCTCACTTGGCATCTCCTTTCTCACCAATGAACTCACGAACTAGAAAAACTGCTAACTTAAGGACAGCAAAGAGAAACATGAATACGATATGGTAACGAAATCCGCTAATTGACTGTACGTGTGTTTGTTTTTGTGTTTTAATGCATTATGAGGCAGCCTGGCCCGATAGTACGTGATTGCGAGATCGCTCTGTCCACGGATATTGCTAGCCTCAGCAAAATAGGAATTACCAGCCTTGCTTACCACAAGTTCCATCTAGAGGATTCGACTCTATCTGGTTAGATCGGACGACAAATCTATACAAGGATTCATCATGAAGCATCAACATTCAGTTTACCATTGAAAACCGTGGCGATCTGTACATCTGTTTTATCCTTGTCAAGGATCATTAGCATTGCATTCTTGAGGCCAGTTGTTTTGTGGGTGACGAGTTTTTACCGTTCATAACCAATGACAGATAGAAACTATACCCTAGCAGTGACGTAATAAATGCCCGCATGCTACTTATGAGTAGTAGGGGTAGTGGTAGCTCTCGTAAAGTGTCAAGACAAGCCCCGCAAGCGCCAATCCAGGTCGACCAATTGGTAATTTGTTTCACTCACAATTAAACAGCTCAGGTTCAACTTCCGGCTGGGGCTCCACGAAAGTGCACAAAGATGAAATAGCTGCTGTACACTTCCGGAGGTCATCAGTAGGAAAATTAGACATCGAAACTTCACGTCTATTTTTTCCGCAACCATTCCTTTCCTTTACTGCTCAAAACAGAGCTGTCTTCCATTCGTTTGAAAGTACGTTCATCCTTTTTGTTCAGTCACATGAACAGGGCAGCATTTGAAGTGTAATTTTCACTCACTTGATAGACAGGGGTCATCGAGCCGAGACAATAATGTGTCTTGTGTCTGCAGTCATCAAACCTTAGTTTTGTACTTACCACTTTTCAAAACTTACGCATGCATAAGCCCTCACACACTCACTCATAAGCACACGCGTACAACCTAATCATAAAACCAAACATCATGAAACAGGTACTCAAACCCGATCATGGTTATAAGATCGTTCATGTTGCTCAGAACTGGTAAGGTGTTTCTCCGACAATAGTACCCACTTCGAACATAAGTCTTACTAAGACTTTTTAAGATGGTAAAATAAGCACAACCCCGAAAAGAAGTGAAAAAAGCATCAGCGGAAAGTACTCAACGACAAGACCTCGTATTTCGAGATGACCCGGTTTTCCGGACTTCGGACTAATAAGAACTCAGTTGACCACACTTGCCCAACTAGCAAACATCATTCAGATTCAGAAGCCTTGAAGTCCCCTTTCTCACCAACAAACACGTGATGTTGTCATAGTAACCAGTTTTACACAACCCGGACTGAATCAAACTGAACTATTGCGGTGTAATTTATGAGATCCTCCTGGGAGAGGACGAAGTGGTTGTATTTGACTGGATACAAATAGCAAGTGAATACAATTCTGACTGTGGAAAACAGATTTATGTCTATGATCATTTCCTTCTACACAAGCATGAGATTGCGTTTCGTAATTTTGTGTCACCTTCTGCAAATATATATATATAAAACATCCTCGATAATAGTCTATAGTGCCTTTTGGGGATACAAATTATTATTTGATTTGTCTCGTTTTCGGAGAAACACGGTAAATTTTTCTACCTGGTTAGCAGACTGGTAGTGTTTCAGATATTTTGAACTGGAACCACAGAACCTAAGGAACCAGCTCAACCAATAACACTTTATACCCTAAATATTTTAAAAATAATTCTGTCGTGCTCGATCCTATAATAAAGGTAAGATACTTTAAAGGTATGTAAAAACAGACATTGAAACACTCATTTTGGATCGGCTGCCTTTTGCAGATAATTCTGAGAAGTAAGAGTTGCAGACAGTGAAGCGATCATTATTGTGGAATCTGAAACTTAAGGCCCCCGGGTTCGATTCCGCACACCACCGGCCACTTCTTTATTCGGCGGCCCTTGATTGGCTGTGGATCCTTTCCGGAAATACTGTGCACAGACGTACAATAAATAGAGTTTATTATTATTATTACTAGTATTATTAACTGTCTAAGTTAAGCTGGCACATGAAGCATCCAGAATGCTCATGGTTGCACGCGACAAGGTGATAATCAAAGGAAACCATAAGTCACTTTTCCAAACGAAAGCAAGTTTTACTGGCAGCTATCCCTACGCTACTCTGAATGAGGCCTTATCATTATAGTGAAATTTGGCGTGTCTCACACAAATTGTTAATCAGCTCAGTTCGGAGGTTTGGCTTTAAAATTTTGTGGAGTAAAGATAAGGATTTTATACTGAAAACCAGACATGGAACCGGAATAATCTGGCAACGTAGTTGCGACTGGGGGTTACAACAATATTGTGATGCATAACAAACGTGATTCCTCCAACTTCTGAGTGCAGCAGATGGACGGAGAGATAGTGAGTGAATGGGTGAGTGAATGAGTGAGTGAATGAATGAGTGAGTGAGTGAGTGAAAGAGTGGGTGAGTGAGTGGGTGGGTGAGTAGGTGGGTGAGTGAGTGGGCGGGTGAGTGAAGGCATATTACCCCTGAGAATAGAGCAGCAATCTAGTTCAGTCCTTGGGAATGTAAAAGAATAACTACTAGTACTGGGAGTTTTGTGATGATTCAGTGAGTATCTCAAGGGATGTGACGTGGTACAGCTTTGCGGCCACATACGCTGATGAGCACCAGTCAGTCAGAATAATCGTGAACAGGTACATCCATAGCCCGTTGTTACTGGTTAACCTATGATCTACTGATTATTTCCTTAGGTATATATATATATATATATATATATATATATATATATATATATATATATATTCATAAAAAGACTCTGCAAAAAAGTGATCAAACATTTCCGCAGCCTTGTCTTCTTTCTATATTTGTGTGTATAGCTCTGGATGGTAGCGATTTAAGTACGTTCCCTCAAATGTAGTATTGCGAATAGCACAAGATTTCATATACTGCTCCAAAGCAGTGTACGCGATCGATCACAGTTACGGACACCATCGTGAGGCAGAAGGCAATCAGGTAACTTGGGCTAAACAGAGTGCGCTAAAACAGGACGCGCAGACACACAAAAACACATGATATGGCTCTCCATTCGAACGAATATCTGGTTATCGTTCACTGTACGCATGTGATTCAATGGTATGTTTAATTATATTTTGATTATCTAAGTGTAGTATAAAATTGAAGTCCCTTTAAGCAACCAGAAATCCTGGCTCTTATTACATTAGTAGTTAAAAGTTCGAAGAAAAGAAATTAAGGACTCCTCGAGAATTTTCCGGATGTTTTTGTATTTTGTGCTGCCACCGTTGGAATGTTATTGCTAATTATGGAAAACTCATGCCACTGAACGTCTATTAGGCTCCCATCAAGTTAGCAGGAAACGGCCCGCCACAGTAACCTTTACGTACACTAGAACAAAGGCTAGTAAAAGTTTCAGGATCAATTCATCTGAGACTGACCACTCACTGCATGATAGGAAGACTTCGGATAGCATTCCTCAGAGACCCCTAATTTACGGAAAAAGCACCATCGCTGACCATTTCTTTGTTAGCTGTCCATAATTGTCCCGTTATCAGTGATTGTGAACATTAAGCTTGACCGCAGAAGGACCTCCAAAATGTAATTTTTTTAGTCTGGGGAATCGCCTCTGAGGCATGTTTTACCGATGGACAATTCACATTTAGTCATGTTGTAAATTCCTTCACGAGTAAAATATTTCTCCATGAGTTCTTCCATGTAACCATTGCTAGTGCATGTTCTTGTGTAGAAAATGAAAGTTTGCGCTCAAGTCAGAAACGTTAACCGTTACGAATTGGGAAAAATCTTGATGAATACTTTCGTTGTGCTCAGGGCTGACTGAATTTGAAGGTCGGGAGAAGCTGACAAATGTGCGTGAGAATATATCTATCTACCTCAGTATCCATAGATAGGGGATTATTAAAATTCAGCTTTTATACTCATTCTCCTATCTACTATCGCTTTTTATCATATAAAAATGATAAAACTCCTCATGAAGGCGGTCAAGGCCAATTTAAGGCAGCTAGTTATGGCAAGTGACCGACAGTGATGAGAGGATTTGAACCCAGGACGGAAGGGTCAGAAGACCACCGAGCTGACCGTTTGACCACCGACGGCATACGAATTCCCGTAGCTTTGTGTAAACTAAACTCGTGAGGTGAGCCAAACAGATGTAGCATAGAACTGTTTGGGATTCAACCGATGATTTCCCCATCCTAGAAAAGTGTGTTCACAAGAACAAAGAACCGATCATTTGCGTAAAGTAGTTTGTTTACATTCCACAGCTGTGTAGACAAGTGAAGGGGGAGTTCTACGGTTGTAGCTGAAAAGATCCTGGATGTGCTCACCGCTTCGCATTATTTTATTCAACCACTAGCCTCACACTTTTCTGCTCTGGTTTTGGTCGCTAAATTGCCACATCATCCAGCTGAGGGCTAAAGGAATAGAAACAAGAAGAGTTAGAAAACCGAAGCAAGGTAATAAGCGAAAACCATGAGGACGGAGAAAAAGCCCGAATGCAACTACACCACTGGTAGTGCCATCTAGCTATATCACCTAGTGTCTCGAACCTTCTGGTAGGCGGGTCGCTTGAACCTAAACCTGCAAGTCTAACGCGTCGTACTTTTCCAAATCCATCCGTTAGGCTTTTCACACCTGTTTTACACGTCATGAACCGGTCACTTCGGCCTACCTTTCAACCAATACCTGCCCTGGAGAACAGCGTACGCCTAGGAAGCCTATTGGTGGACATGCGCAGCAAGTGAATCAGCCAACTTAACGTGTTTGAATTTAGTACCAGTGACGGACCACTGTTCCCCAAAACCTTACTCTTACCTCAGCTTTGCAGATACGTCATCATCACCCAATCAGAGCAGTACTACGAAGAAATCGACGTCTAAACACCGAAAGTCATCGCCTATCTTCTACCCTTTATCGGCTGTTTCTGAGCTGTATAAAGGAAAAGATCTAATTTCCTCATTGTACCCCCGATCCTTGACAGACAATCGGATGTCGTGCTGGCTCCAGAGTTGACTTAGTTTAGCAAAAGCCAAGAGAGCCCTCTGTACACGCGACTACACCTCATCCGTTATCTGACCACTTGGTAAGATGCACCTTCTTAGCTAACGAAATTTGTCTACTTCAGTTAGAGCTTCCCCTGCCAAGACTAGGGTTGGTATAGCACTAACCCAGCATTTCACACCTAGAAGGTGCAAAACGCCTCCGAAATATTGCTACCCTGTTCTTTAGGCTACCTAGGAAAAACTTATAACTTACCTGGATCTTCACTTCGAAGGACAATATTGTCCGCGTATTCCATTTCAGAAAGCTTATTGTCTGAGGAAAGATCGATGCCTTTATTCTCCCGTGAGGATTGGACTATCTCATGAACCATTTCAACCACGAAATTGAAAAGGAAGAGCAACAGAGTGTGACCATGGCGAGCACCATTTCTCACTGTGAACTCGAGTGAAAGACTGCTGTAAGCACGAACTTGGCCTCTGCTGTTCGCATGAAAATAAACGGTCACACACCTCAATGAGAGACAGAGCCAGAGAACTGTATTGTCCACTGAGTCGCTCTCCTCATCTACATCAAGAAAGACAGTGGTTATCGACCTAAGGTAGATGTGTCTGTGATCTAAGATTTGTCGAAGGGTAAAGATGTGATCAGTACAGCCCCCAACTGGGTCTGAAACCGGCTTTATTCTCACATGTACACCTTCTACGAGCGTTGGATAATTGGTGAAGAATAATCCCGGCTAGCCTTTGGGATGGCATAAGTACCAAGCCGATTCCTGTGATTTTCACAAGAGGTTCTGTCATCTTTCATTTGAATCGGCACGATCACCGACTCATACATTTCCCTGGAGGTCTTCATATTATCCTAGATTATCGGGAGGAGTTTTGGTAACTCCGAAACCAAAGTTTTTCCTCCATCCTTGGAGCAGAATGGAGATAACCCACCCGGTCAAGTAGCATTGTCTTTTAAAGTAAACTACCTCCAGCGTAACCTCCTTTTCTGCCGGAGGAGTGATATAAACCTATATCTTTTCTGTTGTGGGTATGTTTGGAAGGTCTACTGTGCAAGTAGACCAACTGAATTGTTCCTTAAAGTGCTCCGCCCGAAGATCCGGACGACGTCCCTGGGAATAAATCAGCGAGCCGTCGGATTCTTTGATTAACTCACATCTGACTTCCGAGGACTGGTACCTCTAATCAAGCGGTAAAGTTTGCGACTATTGCCAGTAGACGCAGCCTTCTTGATTTTTCTACATTTTATAATCCACCACTACTCAAGGTCATTTCTGAGGCTCCTATTCAGTTGCCGTCTCAGAGGTTTGCGCACTCCATTGAGAGTGGCAACCGGAGGAACGGATCTGCAAGCATCCATCAAAGCAGCTGATGTCCAAGATATCCATTGTTTTTTGGCCTACATAAATCATTGTGGGCCAGAATGAACGACAATCTTCAGCTGATTCAAATCAAAGACGATATGGTCAATAGGAGTCCAACGTTAGGAAGACATGAGAGGACGCCATGTGAGTCTATGTTGCTTTCTCTTCAAAAGTTGGCACTCACCAGAAATAATCTGCGGTCACTGCACAGCAGGACAAGATGATCGATTTCGTCGGTATCATCGGCCGGGATAAGGAATAGGTCCCCAATATGCCTTCAGGAATACCCTAAATAGCTAACTTGGGAGTTGAAATCCCCAGCAATGACCACCCAGCAGCTGAGACAAATTTTGATAGAGTTCGTCCTTGGTCTCAGAAAAACTGCAGTCAGTCGGCGCATACACAGGCACAACAAACAAGCTTCGGCGCTTCAGTTTGTTGTTGACACGAACAGAACCGTCCAACCGAACTGCACACAAACGACTGCTGACTGAAATCCAGCCTTGTAGTACACGTTCAACTCTCATGCTCAAAGCGATCCCAATGCCAGCCTGACCACGAGACGCGAAGAGTAAAGTGAGAGACTGAGGCTGTATCTGAGGTGAGAAGCGTGATCACAGAAGTGGGGTCTTGTATGGGTGTTTCGGAGACACAGCATACATCTATTTTAGAAGTGTCAAGAGTTTTAGAGAGGGAAGCTTATTGCCCCATGCGATAATATGAGAACGTTGGAGGCAGTCAAGTGAACTAAACATTTAGGCTTAAGAAGTGTGATCAGTTTATACTCCACTCCTGAACTACTGTTCTCATCATAGTCGCAATCTCCTGTGGCGTTTCTC
This sequence comes from Fasciola hepatica, assembly GCA_948099385.1. Lineage (NCBI taxonomy): Eukaryota > Metazoa > Platyhelminthes > Trematoda > Plagiorchiida > Fasciolidae > Fasciola > Fasciola hepatica. The sequence goes on from CANUEZ040000043.1 coordinate 905,541, forward strand.
ATTGATCTTTGTTTAAAGAAGGGAAAATTAGGAAGGTCCTTTACAGGAAAGATGCCTGAGGTTTCTGGGCGAATCATACTTCGCTGCTGCCCAAGCAGCAGAACAGGTTTTTGTTTGTGAACCCTAACCGGAGCCTTTGACTCAAAAATTTCACCCACAAGGCCGTGGGGCGTTAACCCAGTACGTGAACGTGACCGAAGCACCCGTGAAGTATCTTCTTCTGGTATGTTGCGTGAGAATTGATTGTTGCAAGCATTCTGTCTTGCCTTCACTGGTGCTTTGTTATCGCTGCGCTTTTGGGATTCAGTCCTGATCTCATACGCCCAATGGAATGTTGTGGTGATTCAGCGGATATCATATGTGATATGGCCAAGTGAAGCTTCGTGGCTAAGTACTCGGAGGAGCTTCAACCAATCAGGATCGCCGAGGACAAACGCTGGCTGTGATTGATCAACTTGTAATCTGCCAATTATTTTCTTTGATTTAATATATTTATACAAATCAGTTCTGCAATGCATTTTACATGCTATTCCTCAGTCTTGATCTTCTTGCTATCTCGGTCTACGTAGTTCCGTTCTGGAATCATTGAAATACTTTGTATCTGCCCGGATATTGCGACTGTTACAACCGTCCACTCTGGGGGCATAAAACCAGGTTTTGCCGAAGACTTGGTTCAGAGACTGGACTTCGTTTGACTTCTACCCATTGACCTGTCAGGAATGACTGTATTCTCGGCTCATAAAAGTCATCCTGTGTAGTTCTTTGGGTCATGGAGTCAAACAATCCCTCAAACCACGCCATCGTGCAATCGTCGCACACTGATGGCTTCACCTTGACTGGCCAGATGATAAGTATTCCACCCGAAACGTCCAAGCTCGATGTGATCAGGAGCTGATGAAATCTTTCATATATTTTCAGGGTCGACAAAGACCGCAAGCTGAAATTATCTATGAGGCGGTGAAAGTAATGGTTCACTCCAAACTGGCTTTCCGAAGTGATCGTCTATCCATATACCTATGTACTGCGTCACAACAAGCCACAGTGACAAGTGACTGGATTTCCACGTCTAAAGAAGGGCCTTTTGTGTTCGTATGGGGTATTTTTCTAGTTCTTGGTCTTCATTAAGCACTCAGCTCGTACTCATGGTCCCAATAAGCCGCACTTTAAAAGCGGTAAACCCTAGCTAACGGTCTGATAGACAAGTTGGACCAGATAGAGAACAAAAGGAGCTTCCACATATCGGTCCAATAGTGATTCTCAAACAAATGACTCCACTTTCGATTAGATTAACGGAGCAGATACAAAATCGATATCCACTTGCTCACGTAGACGATATTCTTGTTTTGATGAACTTCGTTCCGACGACCTAAAGCATCACCACATTCCATAATACTCTACGCCCGTACAGGTTGTCCTTGTTTAAGTAAAGGTTGCTGATGTACCCTCAAGCAGAAAGACCAGCTAAGGTCCCTTGGGGAGTTTTCTAACTCCTGAATAGATAGCCCACGGCATTCAAGATAACAATTCACGTGAACTTCGTCCAATTTGTCATATGTTTTCGTACTGAAGTACCATGCGTTTTTCAGGTCAGTCTTATGTAAATGCATACACAAACTCACAAGCGCAAAACTAATACTTTTTGTAAATGTTTCCGCATTTTTCGTGGGGCTGGATAAAATCACAAAGTTTGTCAGCTTAGTCCTGATTTTCCTTATTCAAGTCCGCATTTTTGGTCTAATTTCCACTCGATTTTGTCTGAACAGATGTGATGCTTTCCTGAAAGTGATCGGCTACTTCACGACGCTTTTCGTCTTCAACACGCATTTCAGGAAGGCTTTCTTCCGTCTCGCTAACCGCTCTCTATCATGCTGACGATCATATGGTGACTTGATAGACTTTTCACGGGGCGCGGTAAGCTACAGCTTCGAGGCCACCTGGGCTAAGGAGCGCAAGTCCATCAGAATCACCGCGAACAGGCATAGCAAAAGCTTACAGTGTTTGGTTAGCTTGCAACCAACCAACTAAAGCTTTTGGTATACCTTACGTATACACATCAGTGCTGCAGTAAATGTGACGTTCTTTCCCGTGGATCTTGCCTTTTTACTATTTCGGTGTGCAAAGTTACGGGTTGGAGCAATTTCAGTACGTTCTCCGAGCTGTAGTGTTGCGTTTAGTACACATCAATAAGCAAGCAAAGGAACAATCAGATAAGCTGGCCGCTATCTCAACCTTTTACTCTTCCCGAAATATCAATAGTGTAAAGCAAATTGGTCTCACGGAAAAACGCCTGCCTGAATTCATCAAGATAGGGCAACCACGAGAATACCCGTTCAGCTGCACCCTTTATCTTGTATCACCTGATGGATAACGGTCAGTTTGAGTCTCCGTAGAACAACACAATATTACCGTCACTCTCTGAACTGAACGCAAATTGGACGTAATATCTGATTACAATTAGATCTTAGACTGAAAAAATGGAAACAAAAATTACTGTTGCTCGAGAATCGAACGAGAACTCACATTAGGACAGGAGAAAACTGTCTAGTACATGAGTGTCGTTATACTTGTAACGCGGCAGGTTCGACAGCATTGGACTTGGTTGTCTATATATATATATATATATATATATATATATATATATATATATATATGAACAGCTGCCATAATGACTTTGTAATCAGTCGTTTAATTACCTCGTTATAAAAATCAGTACAATTCTAGTTCAAAACACTCTCTGACCGCCAAGAAATATGATTCAGATGAACATCTTCCGTAAAATACATAAGACAAAGGAAAATTAGCAGCAAAAGTCAAGGATTGTATTTGAGCCAGCGGTGAGATATCTTTGATTTATCTGTGCAAATCCGTATGATCCCGGAAAAAAAACAATACGCAAGATTCTTTTTTCAATTCAAGTCAAGGATATGATTTAAACACCCGAGGATGGATATTTATTAGCTACGTAATCACTTCTAATCACGAAATAAAGGTACGCATAGTAAGTGAATTATAATATCACCTCAGCGTCAACTTTAGTTTTGCAGTGACAGCTTCAAGTTTGATGAATAGACTGGTTAGATATGGTACTGCAGAGGACTTATTGGTTATGGGCGCAAAAACAAGTGTTCGTAGCAAGATCGTAAGGACAGTGAGCAAATGCTCTTGGTGAGATCAGCCAGTATCCTACAGGAGAATTTCGCTCGTGAATTGTGGTGATGGGATATCCTAACTTGGGCTAACTGATTGCGTGGTACGACAATACCTCTAGACAAATACCTCAGGGACAGGACAAAGTTTGAAGTTTGTATCAAATAGTCTGGGGAACATTCCAGAGTCAGCAAGATAAAAGCAGGACTAAACAGATTCCCGGATTAGATGAAAGACCGCGTCAAGGGATTTGAGTTTTAAAACATAAAACCTGAGTCATTTTATATTCAGGAAGATTGCGATGACATGTTCCGACCAAGAAAAATCAAGGCTCATGATAACACCCAGGTTATTCACTGATAAATTGCTTCCGATGTGCACATCTTTTATGAATAGGAGGATTACTGATTCCAGAAAATGAATACTGTCAGACATATCCAAGCACCATTGAAGTTGGCTCATGATTAATGATTTTTTTGTCTGCGCCGTATCCACACATTCGATATCTGTATGTAGCACACTCTGCACTACCCTACTCCACCAGTTACACGCGGTTAGCTCCACATGAGACTGATATCGATTGACCGTTTTAGTCCAACTGACACATGTTTGTGCTTGCAACTGTCATACGCTCATCTTGAATACACATTCGTCCTTGCGTAGGAGTTCCCGTGCAGATTACGGATTTCGTGATACAACTGCGAAAATACTTAATCAAAATATTGCATGACTTTGGGGAATTTATTCGCAATCTGTGGTTGGAAGACCAATTAGCAAGCTTAGTGGCTTTAACAAGTAGAAGTTGAGTATATTGACTGGTGCAGATTGTGCCAATGATCACATCATCAACATATCTGATAAGTATTCAACCATCGCCTACCGACGCAGATGAGATAAGTGTAGAGAACAAAAAACAAAGATAAGACAGTGTCTTGTAAAACACCTTGAGAGAATGGAAGCACGGAGGACGTTCTATCCCGAAATGGTGCAAAATGTTGATGACCAGAAAGTGATTGAGTCTTAAGCGTGTGTCGTTTAGCTAAATGCGGCTATTAGCAAATATCCATGACGAACTGGATCTGTCTACACAGTTTAATGTATCGCTATAACCAAAGAAACAAAACCTAATGATTGCCGTACATTTCTGACCCAGTAACAACAAGACGAAATGTGTCAGGGAAGCGATAGCGTCAAGGGCTGACCGCGAAGGACAGTAGGCGACTTGGTACTGGTCAGCTAGAACAAGCTGGATAGATAGTCTTTGCAGTAGTAACCCTTCAAACATCTGATGGGCAACCGAAGGGCATACAAATTGTCAAAACTTATTTGTTCCTAGCTTGGGTACCGGTATGATAGAGGCCACCCTTCAACAGTTGGGGATATTCACATGAGCTAAGCAGAGATTAACGAATTGGGCTAAGATGCAGGATAGTGTGGTAGCACATTGTTTTATCCCAAAAGCTGATAGCCTTTCAGAAATGCAAGCTTCATGAAGTTGAAGTTAGAACCTTTCTTCGTATTCTTTGAGAGAATTGGAGAAACGATTGACTGGTTCCAAACGGCTGTTAGAATCGAAGTTCGAGGCACACGGTGAGTCTGAGACACTGATGAAATTCTGTTTGAGTTGTTCAACATCCACGACTGATGGCTGTTTCTTTGATTTCTTGTCGCCTAACTACGGAAGAAAACTCCAGACCTCGCGACTAATCTCATTTGTGTTCAGTGTACGAACATACACGACATTAGGAGTCTTCAGGTTGGCTTTGACTGACTGGAATAAAACTCTGGCCAAGGAACATCTTTTAGCTTTGCTTGCTAGTTCTTTTCACAACGCACTTGCTTCAAAAGGCAGATTGAAAAATCAACCTGCAAGAATGTATGCAGTTTCTAGTGAACAGCGTGTTTCAAAACAAAAGGTTGGGTATTCTGACAGCTAGCCACAGGATAAAAATGGATCTTGGTGAAAGAGTATACCGAGAACACAATTTCAGGTGAACACTTGTTCTTGAAAATTCATGACCATGCAGTTACAACTTATAGGGAATAGACAATTTATTAACTACACTTCTAATTGCTGTATGTGTGAGAGGGGGGGGGGTGATACGACAGCGAGTGAATAGGTCAGGGTTATGGTGTAGTGATCAGCTGATCTCTCCCCAAATGTCACTTGTTTGACTGCTCGTTTTACGCACGCTTCCTCGGAGTAAGCCAGCTTATGACCTATCTACTTACTACTTGTAAGAATACACACTGTCGGCTCTCCACGGTATCTTCTCGTTGATCTATCTGACGAAAACTCATCGTAAAGGCTGAGGAAATGTGCTGTCCAGTAACTCGCGGGTCCGTTCCAATTCTTGTTTTCCTTTCTTGCCCGAGTCACATTTTCGGTAGAACTATTTCGTTTGTTTTCGGTTGCCTAATTGGCCCATTGTATTTGTTAGATTTTGCTCTCTCTCTCTCTCTCTCTCTCTCTCTCTCTATATATATATATATATATATATATATATATATATAATGTCTCGTCAATGTTTTACCCCTTCCCTTTTTTATATTGTTTATTTACGTACCACGTGATACTGATAAGTTTCGAACATACTTTTCCCGATAAAAGCTGGAAGACTGAATTCCATAGCGTTGAGTTGTGTGATGTATTCCGGAGAATTTTGCTGCATCTTTACTAGTACATACAGTAGTTAAGGCAGCCATTTATAAATGGTGATTTGAACGTCTTCGTAAGACCCGATGCAAGCACACTCAACGTGAGCCATACGGTGTGTTACAGGTTATAAACGCGTTACCAAGGCAAAGCTAACTTAATTACCCAATCTCGCTGTTTACAAAAATTATGGTTTACGATGACCAGGTGTTAGCCACTCCGCGTATCTCAACAGTCTTTGGTTGTTTGTGACGTAAGTGATGGCGAACGCTGTGCTCAGATTGACGCAGTGCTTTGTTTCTGTTCGGTTCCGTGTCATTGACTCTGGTGGGAAGACGTTTCTGCATTTGAATTATCTCACTTCACTAACAGAAAATATACAATTTATATAGGACGCAAGAGTCACTGTCATCAGTCGTCACTTCATGAACTAGTTGGTTCAAACTGCCGTCAAGTAGCTTCCCTTACGATTGGTTGATTGGTGATACAGCCTACTACCACTTGACGCGAATCCTTTCTCGTCTTATCGACACATTGTCCTGTCGTTCGTGAATCTCTTCGCTCAAAACTTGGCATGGATTTTCAGCAGGAGCTGACGAGCTAACTGCTCACCACTTTGATCCAGCTCCTACCTTCACAGTCTACCGTAGATGCTGGGTAATGTATGACTTAGCGATAGGATTTTAGAATTTTAACGTAGGTTATTTTCACAGTAAATACTCGTTTTCAAAAGCTGAGCATGGAAAGTAAACAAGAGTAAGAACAGGAGTACCATTCCGCGCAGGAAAAAATGTCGGATTTCACACCGGAAGACCAAGAGGCTTTTATCGCTATTCTGGATTGTTATTTCCAGGAGGCTGGCATATCAAACCAGTGATCCAGGTACAATAGGTTCCTCTCTGCAATAAAACCCCACAAATTAAGGATATCACTATGTTTGCAATTCAGTAGTAGGAGATTCGATTTGTATATAATATGATTCACCATGCAGCTTGAACGCTCAACTCACCATTGAAAACCATGGAAGCACTGTACAGCTGTTTCATCCTTGTTGGGAATCATCAGCAGTGCACATCCACCGAGCCCCCACGGGGACTCGAACCCGGGGTGAACGATTGTGAATCGAACACCTTAACCACAAGGCTATCCGGGCTGGCTCTCAACGGTTTGTTCAACATGTACACTACATGATATAGCACCCTTCCGTCACTGGCTTCGAACGGTAACAACCCGCCTCCCACACAGCGATCGACTCCTATGATGGATGACTTCTCTGTAGGGGCCTAAGTACAACGAAGGCATTCCGTTATGAACAACCTACAGAGCTTGGTTAATATTTCACTATGAACCCCTCGAAGGGCAACCCACAGAAGGCAGCCCCAGAATCCCTGGTTAAGCGCGTAGCAGAGTCGGAAGAGAAACGAATCCAGCACGTCCTCTCGAAAATTCAACTGGAAGATATGAAACCCCCGCATTTGTTAAAGTAGATGCATTCACTAGTTAGTACAACAACCTTGGACGACTCTGACCAGCACCAACTATGGAATCAACGAACCCCGCCGTATGCTGCAAGCAATTTGACCGTTTTACTAAGGGACCACAGGTTGGATATGTGCTCTAAGGCTACAGTGTGACTCGCCAACCCCAGCCCCACGTGTTTCTCAAAGCCGCCGTTGCTTTACTTGATGCCATCGTAACCGAAGCACTGACTGCAGCCCAGAACAAGGGGTCTAGTAGCAACTCCGACATCTGGACGTAGTGTTAAGAAGTCCACCATTTATTGCATGCGATCGAACAGGACTAAACTACCGTCAGCAGCTCAAACTGTAGTCTTTCTACACCACTTCCCCCTTGGTCATACTCTCCATCCGACGAGTAATACTACATCCAAAGTTTCGGTTCCCATGCTCATAAATTAGGGAAGCCCTGTAGTTTCCATCCCAACCAGGGAAAAAGCTGGACCGAAAGACGATAGTGAAGACCTCCTCGGGTACCCCACTTCCTAGTCACCTGACTTACGTGCAAGAAATACTATCGGTATCCACTTCTTAGTCGACACAGGAGAGTTGGTCAGTATAATACCCATTTCCAAACAGTCCATCGTCTCTCTAACGGCTCTGACAAAGCTAGCTGCCAAAGGCACTCTATCCAAAAATACGGTAATCAGCTCCTCGCCTTGGACCTTGGCCTGCATGGCCCTTTCCCGTGGGTTTTCGTCTGTGCTCAAGTAAAGCAGGATATTCTAGGTTCAGGTTTTTGTGAAGCCTTGGATCGCTAGTCAACTTCAGTAAGGGACAGATCGTGAACCCTGTTTCGCCCAGTTTTGCAGTCCCTTCTCTGACTCACGTTCATTTCAAAACAACCCTCCAGCTTATCCCTACATCTGAGCAGCAGTTCGACAGCAAATTTAGTGAATACCTCTAACTCATACGCCCAAATAACAACCTGCCTATAATCACCATCGAAGTGGTCCTCCACATCGTCACGTTGGCACTAACAGAAGACTCCAGTGTGATGATTCGAATGCTTCCGCAAACGATCCAGTTTGCTGCAGCTTCAACTCCAATGAACAGAAGCTAATTCTGACCAAGAAGATCGGGTAGATACGAAGAGGAGGCTTTCTGACTGGTCAATAAGTTATCTGCCAAAAATTATAAGCTTTCTCTTATACATAAAAGGGTTGGTACTGATCCAGTCCAACATAATACATTCCTATTATTCCTGCCTGGTCCTATCATTGAAGAGGTCTTGTCATTTCCGTTGGCATATAGACTAGATATAAGCTAATCCATTACGTACGATTGGTCGGATTGATTCAGTTCTCACATTTGGCGTCTCATCGTTGAGTCATGTACCACTGAAACTTTGAATCCTCGCTGCAATCCACGCCAGATCAAAGAACGGGTCAAACTTCTCGAGCTCTGGAGTAGTGTTCACAAAAATCCCTAGCAAGATCAGTCGGCTTTATTTCTAACTGCTCGTGTATGCGAGTCGCATTCGTTATGGAAGAACGTGACTGTCTCTGATACACCAGCAATACTGCCGTTTGAGAAGCAGGAGGAACTATTGCTGAACGGTGCTTTGTCAATCAGTATTTAATCGACCGAAATTACGAAATATATTTCACTGGCACAAGAACAGAAAGTGACTTGTCGTGAATTTTTCCTTCAACTAAATCAACAGGTCGACTGCTGCAATTATGGAAATCGTTTGGAGGACGTGTTGTATGATCGATCATTTGCCGGAATTAGCAACATTACCCTACAGCGGCCCTTGCTGCAAGAGAAAAAAAGCTTGAACTTTGCTGAAGTCTGTAAGCAAAGTGATGAGGTACATTCAGCCACCAAGCCCGTTAATCCAGTTCGACTTCAACAAGGAAATTCCAAACCAATGCACTCGCACCATAACCGCCAAGTCCAAGTCAACCGAGGGTGATCAAATGGCCATCATAGTGGGCTTACAAGCCTTCGGTCCCGGGTTCGAATACTGCTTCAGCCGCTGGTCACTGTCCAGTTATCAGCCTCCAATTGGCCGCAGCCCTGTTCACGAAATACTGTATCATTATCCCTTAACAAAAGGAAGTGAGCAAAAAGGAAGGGCCATCCAAGCCATTCCAATAATACATTGTCGGTTCATCAAGCGATATGCCATGTATGTGGGAAAACTGGTCAATTACGAGAGGCATGCTGAGGATTCAAGTGAAACATGATGGAGGTGAACGAAACGAATATGATCATAGGCTCCAGGCTTATGTACCCACTGAAGACCATTCTTTCTGTACTAACCGGTGTTTTTTTCAATGCGGATTTCAATGCAAATTCACTGTGGACACGGGGAGCTGTGAGCCCATTATCCCCTAGGGGCTAAACATGATTGAACTGGGACAATTATGAAACCCATTGAAGTCCGCATCCAGGGTGTAACCGGTCACCACCTCGCGTTGTTGAGTGAAACGATGTTAATGGTACGGTTCAAGCAGCAAACATCCGTCTCATTCCGTCTCCTGATTTCGACTGACAGTTTATCTGTTCTGGAGTTGAATGCATTACTTGCTTTGAATCACCAGCTTTCACTTCACACAGTGCCAACCATTCCCAGTGATCCTGTGATTCACAGAATGTATTGTTGGCACGAGAAGCTTGAATCTTATGTAATGGAAAATCTGCTTGCATTTTTCACATGGACTTTTCGACGGGAAAAACACCATTGGATTTTCCGTTACATAAGATCCTATGATTTCTCAACAATTGGCGATAGAATGCTACAACAATCTTGGTGGAATGGCGGTGGAGCCAGTAAGTTGGAAGTTAGCAGTGATCCGATGATCTTCAAACGAGAGTACTGCTTTACAGTCAACGAGGCGCTCTGAAATCACTGAAGAAATTGAGCAGAATGGTCTGATTACTCAAATAAACTCATATTCTTGGGCAACTCCGATAATATTTTGTTTGCAATGAAAAGCGATGGAAAAACACCGCGTGTTTGTGAGGACTTCAGAATTACCTCTATTCCACGAATACGACAATGCGCATTGAGTAACATGGAGCCGGAACACACTCGTTGAAATCGATGCTCGAATTTACATATAGTTGACGCACAGCGGTAAATTCCACTGCTTCCAGAATCAAGGTCACTTATCACCATCAACAAGCCGTGTTGGGTTTCAGTAGAATTCTCCATCATTCGATTAGCATGTCTCATCCGGCATTTTCCAGACAATCAGTGGTGAGGTGATTGAAGGTTTGGCTGGAGTAGTTGCATATTGGGATGATGTGATCGTTTTTGGATCATCATAGGAGCAACATGATCATCACCTAAAGCAGTTCCTGGGGAGGTTTTTAACCAAGAAAGTTCCGACCACTCCTTCAAAATGCAGTCTCGTTGTCCGGCAACTGAACTTCCTTAGTTTCCCGGTGAAGGTTGGTGAGTAACAGCAGAACCCTGACTGCTGCATACCCGTATCGGAAATAGATTAGCCGAAGAATCAAGCACACTTGAGATCGATCCTAAGTTGTTTACAATAGTGTTCCAGATTCATACCAAATTTTCCTCACCTGGTGATTCGATGTGTGGCAGTGTACTGACCAATGCGAGAATGTATTACGGGGTCTCCCAACAGCATATTTGAACGTCTTTCTTTAGATCCAGACACACTATCCAAATAAGCGGATCTAATCGCGGATGCATCTGGGGATGGAATGGGTGCAGTGCTTGAACAAGATGAATGCCCGTTTATCTGTACCTTTCGACCTCTGAATGCAGCTGAGAAAGGAAACTCATAAACAATTTAAAAAGGGCTAGACGTATTCTTCTTATGACATCTTCATAAGCACATTTCTGTTTGAACCTCGCGTTTATCACAGAAGACCAACTGCTGCTATTCGAAGTCCACCCGAGTGAATCCGTTGACAAGTTCGGATTTGACCTGAAGCAACGATGGAGTATCGCTCTTACCACTCATAATTACCACGTCCTCCATTTGCCTGAAAAATTGTTCTCGCATGCTGATTTTCTCTCAGGCTACTTGTAGATGAACAGCGCAGTTTCATGCCATCAGCCACTCTGGTGTCGAGGGAGGAGCTACGAATAAGTAATACCACTCACAAGTGATTTCTGCTATCAAAAAAGACTGGCAAGCGGAAGTGAAACGGGATTATCAGCCTTTTTCGTGAATTGAGAGGAACTGTGCGTGTAACCTGACGGAATACTATACCATGGTAACCGGTTGGTCACACCTCTTCTGTGTAAAACGGTCTTGGAAGATTTGCATAACAGTCAGTTGGAGGTGGAGAAGATGAGGTCTTTGGCTCGTCATTTACGTCGGAGACTTGAAGTGGATGTGGACATATGCATAAAAACCAAGAACTGTGTTGCGTGTCTACATAAAACCGAGACAAATTCAAACAGCTGGACCCTATAGACCGACAGCTACATTCCATGGCAATGTGTTCATGCCGATGTCGGCGGTCAATTCATGAACGGGTAACACTCTTGCGTTTTGATCGGTTCGTACTCCAAATAGTCTGTGGTATCTTTGACAACAACGCTAACCACGTCGTTTGTCATCCAGGCTGTGGGAAAGTGCTTCAGCGGTAAACGAATCTTACATGTGCTCGTCACCGACAGTGGCTTTCAGTCCTGCCCATCCGAGTTGAAGTGTTGGTTGGATAGCATTGAATGGCACCTCATCACCCATGCTCTAAGGGTGTTGCAAAAACCTAGTACGTATTGTGAGGAATGCTCCCTCCTCGGCCAGTCCGAAAACTTTGACGGAATTGAAGGCACTCTTGGAAAACGTTCTACAGCAGTATCGCAACGCAGTGCATTCAATAGTGGACGAAACTCCAGCCAAGTTGTTCAAGTTGAAAAGTCTCATATAGTCACTAAGATGCCTAAGTTTCCGTCCTGTGGCATACTTCCCAGGTAACAATCATCAGCCAGGTAATAGAATCGTCATAAAACGAATTAGTCAATCCATGGCCATACCTTAAAGACACAACCGCGAGTCGACTCCAATGCCGCCTTAGTCAAGTTCACTTCAAAGCATCTCCTTATTGCACAGCAAAAGCCGTAACAGACAACGCTGATCACCCTGCTTTAACAAGGCTCAAAACGGTTGAAGAGAACATTATGACCTACCTTTCCAGATGAAAGGTCAGTACTTCTGGCACAACAGGTTTAGGAGGAACTTCTCAAGAAGGAAGGTTGTAACGATTCGAATGCCTCCGCAAGCTGGTCCAGTACGCCATGGCTTCATTTCCAGTATCTAACCAATAAAGTGAAGTCGGGTCTTCATTGCCAGATTGTGTAGCTTTAGCAGGGCCATTTTTGATTGGTTAGTACTTTGCCTACCAATAGATACATGCCTCTTATTGCATGTAAAAGAGTTCGTACCAACCAATACTTTCCTGCTTTTCCTGTCTGGATTACTCTGTTCTTATTGCTAATAGTCTTGTTAGGATCTACTTCATTACTTACGACTTGCATGACATATACAGTTATCTTAGTCACCCGAGAATCAGGAGTACTTACGGTGAATCCTAAGATGCCCACAATACCACTCTCGACTCATTCTGGAAAGGCGACTCCAGCACGACGACTTTTTCTGACCCACTGTCCGACAAGGGGCTGTGGGACTAACAGTGAGAATAGAAACCACGTAGTCTTACACAAAATATCGTTGACTGACCGATACCAGCCAATTCGCACAATTTAAATGAACCGTACTCATCGGAGACGAGTCCGGAGTGGGAAAAGGAGCAGTTCAGAAACAGTATGGGTATTGAAAATTCTGCATCTCGCGTCTCCCCATTGCTGCACGAGGGCTTTTCCCAGATGAGGAAGGAAGCTTTGGCCTATCTCTGGCTGGTACACTGACTACACAAATACTTATTCGGAACGAATTTAACATTTGTCACTGACCAGCAGGTTCTTCAGTTCCAATACAGCCCAGACAAATCCGTCGCAAATCCACGGCTGCTAGTCTTCAGCGATGGAGTGTTACCTAGTCTGCCTAAAACTACGAGATTCTGCATCGACCAGGCAAGACAATCCCGGAAGCAAACTTCTTGCTACGATGCTCACAATTCACAGCAGTAGACCCCTGCCATTTCATCTCACCGGTTGTGCCTGTGTCGAGGGAATAATTGAGGACGCAGGTTAAAAGCAGCCACTGTTAGTAATTTCAGCGACCAAAAAGGAATGTCATTCTAAGGTGAAACGGAAGTATGTCCAATCCTTATTGCTTGGAGAAGAATTCCGCACACAACCGGACGAGGTTCTTCGTCGTGGAGACCAACTTATCACACCACCTCCATTGGATAAATAGGCTCTGGCTGAATGGCACCAAGGCCATTTGGGCGTGAAGAAAACGAAATTACCGACTCGACGAATGTGCTGGTGGCCGGAGTTGGACGTGGACACTGGCACTACTGCGAATAACCGGAAGGCATGTTTGCACAAAGTTCGGTCGAGGTCTTTGACCCGAAAGTCACATTCCATGACAGAGGGTCCACGTTGAACTTTGTGGTCCATTCTTGAACCAAAACCACGCCTTAGTGCTGATAGACTCATATTCTCTATTGCCGGGAGTGTTCTTGACGAGTACACCAACGATTTCGTTTGTGCTTCAAGTGCTACGAAATGCTTCAGTCTGTAAGAGATTCCCCAAGCACTAGTCACCTATAACGGATGGCAGTTCTACGCATAGGAGCTGGAAATATGGCTCGACGAGAGTGGATATCGGTGTCTGCCCACGGTGTCAAACCATCCGTGCTCCCCGTGGTGCAGCAGAAAACTTAGCGCTCTCGGTAAAAAGTGAACCAGTGTGAGACTACCCGAGAATGTTGCTTGACCCGATGGCTTTTCTTGATGATTTCCTGCCGCAGTATCGGAACGTGGTGCATTTGACCACCGAGAACAGTCCCGCTGTTCTGCTAAAGTCCCGAAGACTGCAATTATCGTTGATCTGTCTTGATTCTAACGATGTTAAGTACTTACGACTCACAAAATCATTTCGAGACAGCTTGGTTAATCCGTGATCGAGGTAAGGGGCCTGGATGATCAATCAAAACATCGGAGCCACCTCACCCCAATTCACTTTAAAATGTCGACTGATGGCGCTGTCGACCGTTGTGAAGTCGATGACCCACCTGATCCACCGGCAGAGGTGGCTACTGAAGAGACCCAACCTCATCCACCACCTCTATTTCGATAGACAATTCAAATTGACGAGAAGCTCTTGAGGGAGGGAGGATGTACGCATCACACGGGATACAATCCGGTACAGCTTCTTGGTTACATAAGCTGAAGAGCTCCAGCCAATCAGAATCTCCTTGAACTCGTACAACAAAAGCTTGTTGTGATTTGTGATTCACAGATTATTTCCTTTCGAGCAACATGTTTACGCAAATCAACTCCGCAATGAAACTAACATGCGATTCCTATGCCTTGGCTTTCTTGTTATTTTAGTTTGTGTAGTTCTGATAAGGAGTGATTTTAATACATTCGATCAGTTCGAGTATTACGAATAGTAAAATTCTATCCATTCAACAGAAACCGATGCAAACTCCGTCTGTGATTCGGACACTAGGACGATTTTTGTCATTACAGATGGTCCCAAGGGAAGCGAACTTTCAACCAAACTAAACCACATACTAAACCTGATCAGTCGTTCCTTCATTCCCACTGTTTAGTCATAACATTTTGTAAGTAGCCAAGGGTAGGAAATTTGCAAATACTCAGATTAATAATTGTTATGTTCACCTCCAACAAAACACTTCATCCGACATCTCCATCGTATCGGAGCGCACGTGGAGTGAAATCGTTTGGTTCATAATCCAGCCTACCTCACTGATTGCAACTAGTGGCGGTTTACTAAAGCTGTCCAGCCAACTTCAGTGTACAGTGACTTTTCGTGATAAGACAATCTCCGCTACTGGCTTCGTCACCGAATCCGATATCAACCTATTGGGGACTGACTAACAAAAACAATACAACATATTTTCTCACTTCCATATCTCCACCAATTCAATGACCAAGATGAACTCTTCATGGACTTTTTCAAAAGAGCCTTTCTCAAATTTCGAAGGCGGTCTGTGGTGATTCATACGCTTCTACAAGCTGCCTAATGCACCACAGTTTCTTTTCGATGGTACAGGTACGACGATGTAGCTTTGTGATTGGTTAGTGCATCATCTTCCAATAGCGGCATGCCTCTCTTATATAAAAAAGAGTTTGTACTCGTTAAGCCTTACAGAATATTTACCTGCTAATCCTATGTAGTCTTGCCATTTCCTGGTGCGTATAAACTGGGTTAGCGCTATTTCATTACGTACGGGTGACCGGGTGGATCCAGTTCTCTTACAGACTCATACTCCAACTGTTCCAGAAGAATAAGCAAACCACTTTGAGCGTAATCGCACAGTGGACGACTAAGCTGTTCAGAATGAATCGAGAATAATATCGCAGCCATCCCACGATTTGCCGAAATTTCATCTGATGCTTAGATGACTCTATTCTGAATAGAAGTCTGAACTAATTCGAATCTCGCTGGTACGCGTTCACACTGGCCTTGAAACCGAGAAAATCTTATCCGGTGACACTAAACTTGTTCTTCGTGGGTTCAGTCAATACATTTCGTTCGAAAAACCTATCCAGACGCTGATATAATTGGCCATCATGTTCTTCTGTTGTGATCACAAAAGTATGCACGTCATCCTCATGTATCGACACACCAACGATAATATGAATTATTTTGCCCATTGCAACCCCGAATAACCTGGACAAAACATGCAGTCCGAAAGGCAAGAAAATGTACTGGGATATTCCCCTCGGAGTGTTTATGGTTTTTAGTAGCCTGAACTTCACGAGTAGCGGAATTTTCAGATATGTATCAGTCAGTTTAGTTTTCGAAAAGTACTTGCTGCCGGGCATGTATTTTATGGAGTCGTCCGTTTCCATAGCAGTTTTTGCTCATCTCCTCAACAGTGGACTCAGAGTTAGCCAATAATTACAGTAAATTCGAGGTGTCTGTCTATCTTTCTTCGTCATCACCAGAATCAAAGTCACCCTTGTGAATTAGATCACGCGTGTTCCACCTTGGTGTCGTGCGCAGGATGTAGGCAGCCATATCGGTGTTCGATTAACGTAAATGTGGGTTCCAAATTAGACACTCACTGAGCTTTGGGTTCGTGGAGTTTTTCGTGTCTGTGATTTTCAGAACGAACACGTGAAACCTCCCGGCGAAAGATCACTGCTCTGTGGATACCACATCGGTTAGCGCCCTCGAGACCTTCCCTCACTGGTCGTGCGGCTACTCTCTCTGCTCATCGTCAGTTTTCAACTTTGTGAGTTCGTCCGCCGTACTACCTTTGTTGTGACATCATTACACATTCAGCTTTTAGAGAATAAGCTAGGCGGTTGTAGTCCTTGACGTTGTCTGAAGCGCTACTGATTGTTCAAAGGCATACAGAGCATTGAAATTCATTATCGAAAAAAGTATGAACGGACAAGCTTACTTTCGAACCAAACCATCAAGGTAGTTTTGCCCAGGAATGAAAAGTAATGACCAGTAAAAAGGTGAACAAGCACGTCAGTGAACTTCATGAGTATGCTTGGCGGGATCAAGTAAAGATCTGCTTTGGGAATTATAGACTCGCAACTT
This sequence comes from Fasciola hepatica, assembly GCA_948099385.1. NCBI lineage: Eukaryota > Metazoa > Platyhelminthes > Trematoda > Plagiorchiida > Fasciolidae > Fasciola > Fasciola hepatica. The sequence goes on from CANUEZ040000043.1 coordinate 922,508, forward strand.
CCAGTGTCTATAATTATTGGACGTCCCAGGTCTCATTCAAATCAAACAGTCTTGTATAAGAATTGCTTGGATTTGTTCGCCATTTTCCATTCATATACAGGATAGCCATGGTCCTTTGAATCATCGGGGTCACACGGGTCACACCACTTCTGGAATGGTGTCACAACCTGCAGATATGGTAGGTCTTCCCACAGGAGAGACATACTGCATTAGAGAATCAGAACGTGGAACGGAGATGGACATAGCCACACGAAGAGCAACTATTCAGCTACACCGGTCTGCATTCAAGGGTTGGCTTGTTGATTAGATTTGGTTAGGGTTTTTGACGTGAACTGCACAATTTACGAGAGCGAATCTATTGACAACACATGACTGAATGTTCATCCGTCGCTTTGGAGATGTCATCGAATAGCCCATACGTTGACAGAACCTCAGAGGATGTCACGTGTGGCTTCAGAAGTAGCTTCTTATGCAGCTTCGGATGATTTACCCGGGCACTCAATCGATCAAGCAGTTGGGTCTCTAACAGATCCCAAAAACGACACTTCGCGGCCTGCTTTTGCATCATAAAAATGAATTCACGGAACTTCATACTCGAGCCAAAGACCAGCGGATGAAAGTGAGCACACTCAGTTCCTTAGAAACTTACCGGAATAATCTGGTCTAGTAACAGAGCTTTCAACTGCCCGGATGGAGTGCTAACAGGTGCTCTCGGATATACAAGGTTCATTATCAACAAGTGCTACCAATGGCCTCCATCCGTCAGGAGGAATGCAGTCCGATTCTTTTCCTTCAGGTCCTTGCATATGCTGTACCGCAGCCCGAATCATTCAATTCGGTCACCATATTCAGATGCTCCTGCACGCAGGTTCAGATGTTCAACACTAGGCAGCTCCTTAATGAGACTTTAGTTGTAGGTCACACAATACTCGGAATTAGAAAACGTGCTGGAGTCTTCCAACCCAGAACTAAACAAGCCGAAATCATAAGAAGGCCAAGGCTGCAGAACTGTACGATAGTTTTACTGCGGAATTGATTTGTCTCCGTATGTTGCATGAAAGTAAATAATTGGCAGGCAACTAGATGACCAGTCACAGTGAGCTTCTTATACCTGTTAACGCAGATTCTGACCGAGTGTCACTCCACGGTCAATGTGGCTGCAAAGCTCTATCGGGCCCTGTCTCTTACAAAGCATGAGGAATAGCCACATAAAGGCTCTTCTGTCCAAGTAATGGTTTGAATCTTTCAGAAAGTTACGAAAAGCTATTCTCTATCTGGAAATTTCCCACTAGAAATCTGACTTATCCACTAGTCCTTGGATATGAGTCTCTCTTCCTTCTTTCAGCTCAGATAACCGCGTGCCTTAAGCCATTCCCTTTTTTGAACGAAGGAGAGGTAACTATGTCCATACAGTATGTGTACATTTATAAAGACTCTGTCCACAACTGGCTCTCAATGTAGACAACACATCCTCCATACAGAGGTCAAATTCCGTAATGGACCTCTTGCCACTAAGGGCCTAAGCACTGATGCGAAGCGAACTGCTGAGAACCACCCCGGATAACGTAGATGACACACGCCCTGATGGGAACCACAGCTAAAGCATTGGATATTTTAGGTGTTATTCCTCCTCCGCACGTAGTGGATCTGCACTGCAACCACTTCAGACGAGGTGTTATAGGAAAGTGCTTACTTAAAACCTTTAGTTAGACAGAAGCCCAAGAATTGAAACGTCAGTGTGTTGACCCTTTTGCTCAGATACACCACGTGTCTGTATCACCTTGCTTACCAAATCTGCTCATCGGTGTTTTTCGACGAAGTACTTCCTACTTCGTCAAGCTCCACTTTTTCCACTGTCTTTCAGTGAATTTGACTTGTCCGAATATTACCTACTCTATCACTGATCTGAGTCAAAGGTCATTAGCAAGTAATAAGTATTTTTCATACTGCAGATTACAAACTCATCTGGCCTACTGTAAATCTTAATGGGAGCAATTTTTGAGAGCCTGTCATCATTTATTCAACTGTACTTTTTAATTTCAAATGAGGACCTTGTAATTTCAAGTGAATCTATAGTAACTTCAAGTGAATCCGGCGTAACTACAAATGCAGCCCGCAATCACACTGCTCTCCAAACACAGAAAAATGATTGGCTTGGCGGAGGTCATTCTTCACCTATCCATGCAATCTCTCTGGTCCCTTGATGACCCACATCGCACTGAAAAATTCCACTACCGCTGAGTTGAGTTCTCATTGATAAATGCAACAGTCCATACAACAGCATGTGGCGGAGGGATGTGACCACTGTTTTCTACGAATGCTCCGGTGACTGTGACGCGTACGGAAAGTACGACCCATGATCACATGGATGATCACTGAATCGGCCCCATGATTGAAGCACAGAAGACCAAAGAAAAATTCAGATGAACAACAAAGTAACGGCATTAGTTGGTCTTGTGTGTCAAAATACCACGATAGCTGCAGCTCGTTCAGTGCAATGGACGATGAACCCCGTGACTGATGGAGGGAAGAAACGAAAATAATAGGGAGCCGTTGGTGACTATTACGAGAATCATCTATAGAGACTGAAATGGTAAAACGACCGTGATAAGCAGAATGAGAGATTCTCTGGAAAGTAATACCTATTACCCTTTGTCACCACCCGATTCATGAAATCTCCTTTGTTGCTGGTTGAAAGGAATCTAAGTCCATAATATGAAACGAACGGAGTTTAAGCCTAGGATGGATAGCATCTGGTTGAAGACTGGTTGCATAACAGGTATGTCACGAAGCTTCCATGACATCTTGATAATGGGTGAACTGAGTCATACTTAAGCCATAACATCGCAGCTTATTACAAGGGACTGGACCAATTAGGTGAAAGATGTCATCAGCAAAACATCTCCGACAGCTAATCTTCGGATTTTAGTCTAGTCAAGTGCAGCAGTGTATCTGCGGTTGAAAGACAAACCATCTGGTTCTGCAGCCTTTTTTGTATGTATTCATTCACCTTTTCCTGTGGTATACTGTACATCGACCGCACGACCAGGCTTTTGTCTGAAAGCGTCCGCGAGCCTCCCCCCTCATGGTTGAACACCGGAGTAATTAAGTCGATCCCAAGTACAGTGGTTTTACTCGTGGCTCAGTCTGACCACACAGTAAAAGTGTCCTAGATTTTTCAAGTCAAGTCAAGCCAGTAGTAGCTTCACACACCCGATTGGGTAAATTTTCAGCACCTACACCAAGTCTGTAGACATAAAACATGGAACTGGGAGTTGTGTGCAAATTATGCTAATTTTAATCCAGGTGGACAGTTCCGTGAATCTAGGGTGGCTTTCACAGGATCAGCTTGCAGACGAACATGATCCGGCAAAACAGAACTGTGATATGCAGAAGTACGGGGAAACAGAGATTGGAATTTCGATCTCGCGCGTGCGACGTAGGCACAACTACGGAAAGTTCGCTGTGTAGGACGGTGCAAATATGAAAGCATTTTGAAAGTAAACTGTCTAGAAGTATTGACATTTTTACCGGTGTTAATATCAACAAGTGTGTCCCTGGATAAGACATTGCATTCAGGAAAGTGTTTTATGGATCTTATTATCAAGTTGGAATCCTTCTTGAAAAAGCTGGGAACAGTAACTGGAGAGAATTATAACCAGCGGAGGAGAAAGCATACAGCCACCAATTAAAGATCTGACTGGTGAGGGACCGAAAGTGATCTTAGAGGAAGAGAGAAAACGGACAAATTTTCAAACTTACAAAATATCTGTTGAGTATGAATGGTCCACGAAAGGCTATGAAGTGTTGTAGCTCAAAGATATTTACCTTTGGTGATAGAGGTATGGGTTCATTGTTTGCAGATACGAGAGGAAACCTGCGGTTCGTCAGAAAGAAAGGAAAATAATGCACGGTGGCATGTAGGAACATTTAGTACAGGGTAGCGGGAAGCGAACCAGTTGAAGCTTTGTTTAGTTTGGTTTGAATCTATGAAGTTCCTTCGGGAGTCGGTAATTCCTATCCCAAAACTACATCATCTGTGTATTTGCAGGCAATGAATGTCGACGGGATTCCAAGTTATTGAAGGTACGGAGTGTCCGCCGCTGGTGAGTCCATCCCGGGAGAGCCGAATTTCTATATATGCTACTGAAAATGACTGCAGTAGCAGGGTTTTGAAATTGGCGAAAAAATGTTCCGGATTGTCGGCTTGAGTTGATGGTGACCAAAACCGAGATTTGCTAATTAAAATGCCAAAAATGGTTCATTTTAGCGCGGAGTGATTGCACAAAGCTACCGATTTACTTTTGCAGCACTTTCAGTGAAATATCAATTAATATGGACTTGCTTATTCCTAATAAACTGGTCACTTTGGTCAATTAGAAAGAGCTTGCATGGAAAATCCGAGCAAAATACCGATTTAGGTAATATTCGCTCTGCAGTATGTCATCCATTGGCACCGTATTCATCACTAACCTGATCGTGGTTCATTCGTACATATTCACATTGGTCTGCCGAATTCGAGAGTAATTAGTGGATCTTATTCCCTCGTAATAACCACTAACAGTTCATTGATTGTGGTGGTTCACTGATTCCTACTTCCCAGCAACAACCTAACTCGAATATCACAACAATCATCAAAATTGAAAATTAGGGGGAGGGGAGGGAGGGGGAAATATAAATATTATTATCATTTAGGCTGTCAATTTTTGCACTTCAAGTCTTACTTCTCATGTCTCGTATTCATATCATCCTGCATATGATCACTGATCGGATGGATCTCGTGGTCGTGTAACCTACAGTGGAAACCTGATACGCTCTAAATGGCTAAGTACACTGGTTCGGAACTGCGTAGCCGCCTACATTTCTGAATGACGTTATTCTGTTTCTTTAGTTCGGCGCTATTTGTAGCAGTGAGGGATAAAGAAATATATGGAGTACGTTTTGTAATATGGACTCTTATCAGGAGCTGAAAGACATTGTCGAACAAGCTACCACCCACAACTATTCATCTCAATATATACTTTGGTATATACATTGGTATTCCTGCCCATACACTGCTAGATCGGCCAGAGACAAGGCTGTTTTAACTGGAAAGTGGGGCCACAGATCAGGTGTGAGACAACTGGTCCACAGTTTGTTATCAGTTTTTATCTTCTAGGGAATTACCTTTATCATTTTATCTTGTCTAGTTTACTTCTTTTTATTTTGTAAAGTGGTACAATATTTTAGGAAAGGGGGTTCCAACCAATCAGAGGCTGCCGAATTCAAGGGAAGCCGACTTGTGGTGTTGTGATCCAGAAGAATTACCTGCTAAATGAGTTGTTAGTTGCATACTGCTCAGTCGGAAGTCCTCAGAATCGAACACAACAATTTGCGTGACGTCTGCCCAGTCCACTTGGAGACAACTGCTATCTAGTGGGAGGATGCCATCGTGTGGCCTGCGTGCCTTCCCTTACCTTATTGCATCCGGTTGCTCTGGTGTAGTCACGTTCATTACCAATCCACAATTGTCTAAAATTGTATTTTGAGTAATCAACTACCTGCTTGATCAGTAGGTAGTATGCTTACTCCACCACAGTGATAAAAAACCAAATAAACTTTGTTACGTCATAGCAATTTGCCGAAATTTCCTGACTTTCCGTGGCAATAAGTTTCACACAATTCCTTCGAATTTAGCTGCAATCTATCAGTAGGTTTAGACTCTAGGAACACCCAAATCGATTTCGAGGACGGAAAGACGAGTCGTCCGCCTGGACACCGGTGATAGTTTGTGTTATCTGATCCGCCCTCACATGGACTGATGACCAAATCTCAAATCGTTTAAAGTCATCCGATTATACCAAGTCAGTTGGCGACCGCATCTCGTTTCTGGCATGGCAACTGGGTTAATTGCCAGTGAAACGTTGACCTTCCTTGTCCGTCGTGGCAACGTACCGATAACCCATCTTTCTGAATGTGGAAAGTACATACTGTTTAGGTCACTTCATTTGAGTTGTTGCTTGCCGGTGACTCATCCGAGATGGCATTTGACTGCGTTTATTTCGTCCATGATGTCGACTTGGATTATGAGTTGGTAGGATGCAGTTTATGCTTCTGAGGTAGGAAAACAGAGAAAGTGAACCGGAATCTTCGGGATAATTTTATTTCATGGATAACGGAGTGAAAAACAAACAGGATCCAAATGGACAACGAAGCTGCCCACCTCAGCTGAGGCAGAAACTCCATGGAAAACGTTATCAGAATTCTCCCCGGACTTAGGAAGGATTGCTCCAAAAATATACACACCGCACTCAACTCCTTCAACAATTTTGTTGACGACTTAGTGTTACTTCCTGTGCTAGAATACACGGAAAATTCAGGATTGTTGTTAACGATGAACGAACTGATGGTTTCATTTGGATTACCATATACGAGTGTTTTATTTGGTAAAACTATTCAGTTTCTTTCTTATGAAATGTCAACTGGATCGCAGCGGGTTTTGACAGTAATGACGCTTGACAGGTTCTGTTTACTGAAGAGCCGGAGGAACAAATTAGTTGCGTATATGCCGAACAAGGCAGATAAATTGCGAATCGAATTTGGATGCTCGTCGACACACAATAAAGTGCATTTACACTATTCAGTCCCATCTGAGAACATTTGGGATGAATTTGAGATGTGTTCGATCTTTGGTTGAAGAAGTCGCTTTGAGGTTGGTGATTTGTTTGTTGAACAAAGGGTATAGTCTCGCAACGGATAACGTGTTCACTCATCTTCAGCTGCCCCAGAGATGCTCCAACTATGTGCAGAACCTTATCTACGCAGTATTTTGACATTTTCGTTAAGATAATTCATTATTCCTAGCTATGGAAAATATAGTTTCTCAGATATTTCATAGAATGTTGACAGATAAAAAATATTTACGAAAAATGCCAGAGTATATCATTTCACGAAATAGTGTGAGTGATTCAAAGTGACCTCCCACAGTTGCGCTCCACCTTCCCGCTGGTTACTTTGTTATCTTTGAAATGATCCTGGTATTGGCTTTCAAAAGCCGTCAGATTAGTTTGTATGGGTCAGTTCTTTTCGGAGTTATGAGAGATGTCTGTACACACACCTAGTCTTTCTGTCGAGGTTTGTTCTGTCCTCGTTCTATAGTGCTAGGAAGGTATTTCCTTACTTTTGGTACTCACTACCAGCGCTTTACCTAATAATGCCACGTATTATTCACTTGTCTTTCTTCGTAATATCTGGATTCATTCGTTTTTCTATGAAGATTCACTTTTAGAGCTCTGTGTAATTTCCCCTCTAATCTATTTGTTGAAGGACACGGAGATGTGGCTCCACATGTTTCAGGTTGAATTAGTCAGCCATGAAGCATAAAACAGACCACGTACATATGGTGACTAATCCCGATCATCTTTTGAGTTTCACGTTTTTCTTTTCTCAATGACAGGAAGATACACGAACGAGGTAATGAGTTATGCTTGATACCATCCGCTCTTCTGTCCGTCCCCCCTGCCGGAATTAACGCGCTTTCCATTTTGCTTGGATTTCAAAAAATAACAAATTTATCCTGTACCACGCAAATCTGATTTCTTCAAGTCTTGACTTGTTCGATCCCCTCACCACAATGTCAACAAGAGCAAATAACCCGTTTGGCACCGAGGCTTGTTCTGTATTGTATGAAACGAGAAGTCTGTTCCGCAAGGTGAAAATAAGACTAGGGCTGACTTTGTCGGCACATCTGAATTGAATACAAATAAACGAGCGTAGACTAATATATTAACTGAGCCCAATGGCTCATAGAGGTCAAAAGTTTGGCGTCGGCTTTAGCTCATTCGACTCGTGTATACTTGACCTAATTTGTTTGTCTTTTCGAATACCGCTGGTCTCAGACAGGTGAACATTTGCGGTGGGATTTTCAACAAAGACTCAGTAAATCGAGGTTGATTGGTTTATCGTCATCCCCTTCTGGGATTATTCTCAATGGGACAACTGGATCAAACTTACACGAAAAGTTCTACTATTCATTCAGGATGATTTACTCCCGCAAGGGATGGCTCCTAGACTTTTCGGAGTTGTACTTGGTCGATGTGAGATCTAAAGTTAAACATATGGCCACCGAATCGAAGGGCGCATGAGAACTGAGGACTGTGAGTTTAAGCTTATCAGTCTTTCTACCTAATATTTTTCCCCACAGGAAAAAGTAAACATATAGTACGTGGTACTTGTACAATACGATTCACCATTCTATATCAAGGCTGAACTCCCCTTTGAAAACCATGGACACACTATACAGCTATTTCATCCTTGTTAGGAATAATCAATGTTTTCCCTTCCCCGAATCCTCACCCAGAGTGAACGGTCTCTGTGTGAGCAACTTTCAAAGCAATGTATCACGTAGTGTTGAATTTTGGACAAACCACTGGGCACTAGTCCGGATGGCCAGGTGGCCAGTTGTTTGCTTCCTGATCGTTCATCCTGAGTTCGAGCCTCTGTGTGGGCTGAGTGAATTGGCACTGCTGATGATCTTTCTCTAGGATGGAGCATGAAAGGTCATGTCCTCTTACTCTGGATAATAATGAAAGAAATCAGGCACATTGTGAGATGCAAACATTCAGTTTACTGTTGTCGATCACGTACATGAAAATACAGGAATGTTCATCACACATACGTCAGCAATTCTTGTGGGACTGTGTGACTGACTCCAGGGAAGGCAGACTGGCCTTGTTGTCCTCATGCACAAAAAGGGAGAGGGCTTGTTGTCTCGATCAACGCAGTTCTACTGAATGCTGGCCGTTTTGGATTCCAGTAGAGTCGTCGTACTCTGAATGGCTGGTTCAGGTCAACTCGATGACCATTTGAGAGTATAAGCTAGGTGACGGCTGATGTTGGATTTATTGATTTACTTTGTTTTATGCAGTCCAACTAAATCAGTGAGTCCAAAAGTTATTTCGGGATATATTCACTAGTTCTTTGAATCAAGCATAGTTCTGTTCTGCCTATGTACGCGTAAATTATTTTTCGTATTTTTGTTCCGAATAATTTCCCACCTAGCCTACTCACGAGTAGCATGTACATGAATAATGGACCTCTTGCTTTCGTAACCTATTTCCTCCGTTTAAGGTTTACGACCTATATTGTACAAATATCCTACGTTTAAATTTCTCATTCTGTTATTCTAGGACTGTAAGTTTTCATCGTAAGGAAAACTTCCCGAGCATATAAACTGCCTTCTGGAGGTTCGAACTCCTGACCCAAGCCTCAGTGTGAGTGTACTACACCGTTAAAGCTTCCCTCATTTCTGGGACATAACAAGCCTATTGCCAGGTTCATCTGTTCACTTTTACAAGTGTCACTTTTGTCGTTTTCAAGGTACAAACCATTTGCTCTCCTTCATTGTTAATTTTCGTGCACATTCTAACTACAGACTATTTTCAGTGACTGAAGCACATATTTCATGTTAGCTAGAAATTTTATCGATTTATTGTCTGTACCTTAACCACTCTGCTCTACCTTTTCGTTTAACCCCTTTCTGAGTGGACCGTTTATAACTGCTCTATCCCGGTCTAGCAAATAGCTTTCTGTATTGTCTTTCCTGATTGCATACCTGGCTGTAAGTCATTCACCGTCATATTTTCACACGTATGGCATTGTTTAGAACCACGAACTTACGACAAACACGATTATTGAATTGGAATTTGTTCTACTGACCATAGCCATGTACTGACCAAATCATGAGTATAAACTAGTGAGACGAAGTTTCTGCTAGGTTAACAGCTCAGGAGATTGGGATACTTTCTGCAGTACATGTCACCGCAACTTCAGACGAACTGATAGACAACATGTGGGGCATTGAGAGCAAGGTGACCGTCAGAGTGGACTGTACTGCGCATAAATGGGCTGCCGTATAGGTTCGGCTCAGAATGGAGCTTATGTTATGAAATAAAAGATAAAAATGTGGTCAATTTTTAAAGAGCCCAATAAAATGACTTGTTTTCAATCAGCTGTCAACATGGGGTCCATTTTGCACCAAGGACTCCATGCTGATAGTGATCGAAAGCTAGTGGCCCCTTTTGTGGCTTTTATGTCAGACACTGAATCAAATAGAGGTGGGTTGGGGGATGCACTGTCCAATGTCCAGTGGCAGCTGCGGAAATTAGTAGACGATCAAAGTCCGTTGCCCTCTATCATTTATTCTTGTTCCGTTGAGTTAAGGAGCTGCACAGAAAGGTGTAGGTTATCAATTCACAAAAACAATTTCCATGATAATTTCTCAATAAATGTTACTGCTCTTTGATTGGGATTGGCTGTCAATATGATTAATGTTAAGACCTGTCCAAAACCACAATCCGACAGAGTGTCTTCCGTGATATCTATACATTGGATTAAATCCCATCAAAGCCCACTTTTGCGATATTGTTCACTTCGTTTTGACTGACCATTCATGTGACTCACTCGGCCAGGCAACTTCCTACAGCACTGAGTTCACTTGTTACGTGCCTGTTCATCTCTGACCTAGGTTGCTCTTTGTTTTAGCTATGGTTCGCGTGCATGACTTAACTAGCGTCCACGACGAGAGCTGACTGCTCTTCTGACCACTAAAAATCCGGGAAGTTGAACATAGGGCTCAACCATCCCTTTCATTGCCTTTCAACACCAGACATTTTCTTCTGCATGTTCGAATTGTTTGTGAACTTCGTAGCTCGTTGGTCTGCGTCTAATTACCCAAACCAATCTACTGAACTAGGTATCAAACTTTCCAAATCTGACCCTAATCGTCTTGCGGTTGTCAAGATTACTCAGTTGAACGAAAGTTATTCCGGTTTTGGGACGCAACTTATTCACATAAAACGTTTTATCCCCGGACTGATGGCCAGCGTTGATAGTTCTTCCTGATCTGTTGACTGCCATCCTCTTCTTGGCACGTAGCACCATTATTATGTTAAAAATTGCAAGTGAATATAAGAATTTTAGCACACGAGTACCACAGAGTACATCTCCCACCGCGATGGGCACCTGGTTCAGTTCACGTGTCACCTGAAGGTCTGGCAGTCACAACCATGAAGTACACAGGCTTTAACTGTATTTGTGAGTCCGTGTGTGTTTGCACGTGTGCACAAGCTAGGATCAATAGCAGGATGGAGTGGGGTTGATTATCGGTCGTGGTGGGTGTCAGTGGGTTGAAAATCTCCCTGAAAATAGGTCAGCAACTAGGTGGCAATTATCATTCTTTCAGCATTCGGGCAAGTGCTTTGTTTACACTAACAGATGACAGACCCGCGTATTCCGCACAACTTGACGTACGTGTACTCCTACGTCAGATCACCCGACTAAAAAGGGAACGTATTGACACAATATTGATTTCGGGCTATCATCACCTGTATTGCCACTCCCTGTATAAACTTTGTATTTATCATCCCGAACCAAGCTGTTCCCAATTCGACCACCAAACACATACACTTTCTTGTGAGTCCTCCTTGATCTTTTTTGATTTTGTACTCTTTGCTTTGCAGGTTCGCATAAACTGTTCTATGGTTCGACTTCGGTTTCTCTGACTACTGGCAAAGCATCACTCGATTCGTGCTTGCAGTCATCTACTGTGTCCGCACACCGTTCTTCTTATTAGTTCTGCTCGATATACCGGTGAGCCCCGACGTGATTTCACCACGCAGGTCCTCTTTTCTTCACTGACTTTTCAGCCGTTTTATCTGATAAAAGTATTTTGGAATCTAATTGATTAACCTAATCATTTTTTTTTGTTAATATGCTTCATATTCACTTAGACTTACCTTGGCGATTCGGATCAGCCCGGACGGGAGAGAGGTGGCACAGATGACTTGAGGATTGTGTGTGAAGGTGGAACCCAAAGGACAGTCAGCTAAACAAAGATTCATCAATCCCACACACTACTCGCACAAGTAATGGCATGATACGTATTCACTGCAGCTCATTTCATTGCTGGAAACGGTTAATATGCAGGAAGCGTCAATACGAGACGTTTAAGGTGTGGTTGACGTAGGACACTCCGGCGTATCCTCAATGCACATGAGGATTCCTGAGTTCTTACCCGTGGGCCCAGAGTTTTGGCTGATCAATTAGAAGCACGATTTCTAAAGGCAAGCATAACCAATCAATCTACCAAGCTTACACATCTGAAGAGGCGCTTGCCACCGGCTCCGGCCTAAGTAGTCAGGGACGTCGTATGAAACCCGCCCAAACAGAGCCCGTACGATAGACTGCGGGGCGCCATACTGGGAAGGCTTGGTATGTCAGCAGAACATCGGTTAAAACAACGAGCGTCCGGCATCGAGCTCGCTGACCATGGCACCCAAACACCGATGCACCTTCTCCGTTCTAAGCAGGGACAGGTCTCTACCCACAAAGTCGATCATCCAAAGTTACGCGTGCTTTGGATGCAAGCGCTCCCCAATAACATTCAAGCTATCTTAGCTGATTTGGGAATAAACCAACTTTAGATAGATTAGCGGAGGTCGCTGATCAAGTACAGGCACATGCTTTACCCTCAGTGGAGCACATAGCTGGGGACCCTGACGTAGACCAGGGTAACACCACGGAGTGTATAGCTAAGCAGATGGAGTTACTGTCCTCCCAAGTTAAAGCTCTAAACGCATCACGATGGACTTCCGTTTCTGGCAGAATTAGCAGCCTCAACGGTTCATGGCCATGTAGCCCTACAAACCCTGGCGTATTTTGATACCACTGCAACCACGGTTATACAGCAAAAAAATGCACCAAGCCTTGCACCTATCCATCTTAGTACCAGGATAACGAGTAAGCCGACCGGCGCACGCAACAACCGTGTCAGGCCTTTCCGCTCACAGCGACCTGTTTTTCATAACCGGCAGAATATCCAGAACGTAGCCCTTCGTAGACTCCGGCACACAGGTTAGCACTATTCAACCTAGCTCCTCAGACAGCCTAAGTCAGTCAAACTTCGAGTTGGTCGCAGCTAATAAGACACCCACAAAGACTTACGGCAAGCTTTCACTCACACTGAAACTCGGTTTAGACGGTGACCTACAATGGGTATTTATTATTGCTGACCTTCCTCTTTCAATCCCTGGCGTCGACTTTCTTCGACATTTCAACCTCATGGTTGATCCGTTCGGTTTTCGTCTTGTGGATAAGACTGCCAACCTCTCAACTAGCGGCACACCGTCAATGGGGAAGTTGCTCTCCCCAGTCCTCGTAGCTCCTGTCACCACAGACCGCCACCAGAAGCTCCTGCACGAGTTTCCTGGACTATTCCAACCTACTATCGTGCTGCCACAAGTGTCGACCAACGTAACCCATCATATAGTCACAGCTTATCCACCGGTTCATTGCTGCGCCAGGTGCTTCGCACCCGAAAAAAATAAAAATAACCAAGGCCGAGTTTCAGCACATGCAAGATCTTGATATTATCAGGCCATCTTCAAGCCCATGGGCTTCTCCACTACACGTGGTACCAAAAATTATGTTGATGATTGGTGACCTTGTGACAATTATCGGATCCTAAACAATAGCACCACGCCCGATCGCTTTCCGATTCCACATATACAAGACCTCAGAACTATTTAAAGTGGTTGTAAGATTTTCAGTCGCATAGATTTGGTTCGAGCATGCAATCAGGTTTGCGTTAATTCTGGTGACATACCAAAGACAGCTGTAATCACACTGTTCGGACTTTTTGAGATTTTCCCAGTGCTATTCGATCTTCGCAATACGGAACAAACTTTCCAGCTATTTATAAGTCAGCTCTGCCAAGGTTTAGAAAGGGTTTACCCCTACTTAGATGACATCTTTATTGCTAGTCCAACCTCTGATGACCACACTGTGCATTTAAGAACACTTTTTGAATGTTTCTCTCAATATATATATATATATATATATATATATATATATATCACTCCTGTCTGGTCTCAGACTGTGTGCAAAGCAAAATATGGTACCATCGGACAGGAAGGAGTAGATAGTCTGAGTCCACGATTTGTTTGTGGGTGCGATACTGCCAGGTTGCCGAAGCCAAAGCAGGTGGTTTTCTTAGGGATCCACAACCGGAACCTTTAGTTATCCAAAACTTTACCCGCAAGGCAACTGGACGAAACGCGGGGTCCGTAACACACTGGGGGCCGGCTACCGACTGCTCAATCCATACGCCCTTTGGATGAGGCCAAACATCCTGGATGCCCAGTACATCCCTCCGCCACAGATGTCGGTGAGCATACCGTTGTATGCCTCATACACCACCTGTAGTTGGTTTGAAATCAGGGTTTAGCCATCTCCGTTAGACTGACTCTCAGTCAATCAACCCGGTGGAGAGCGCCGGGCATTCGCTTTCGTCTTCTCACTTTAGTGGGAATACCTACGCCACGAGAAGACAGTGAGAAGGACTTTCTCAGCAGAGGCTGTGTTACACGCACGGTTATCTGAGAGCATTTCGAGAGGTGTTCAGGACGGGTAGCCATCTCGGAACCTGAGACACCCACCCCCGACCATAATGAGGCATTTGGAGACAAAGTGCAGGTGATTCACGAATATCCTGAACTTTCATTCTTCAAAAACCTCCCATGATTCGATGGTTTAATCAACTTCTACTGTCGTTTTATTCGTAAGTGCGTCCAGTTGATGCAACCTTTGGCAGATTCGCTACGCTGTAAGACCAAAACATTCCAATTTCACAATGATGGCTGTTCAGCATTTTTCGAACTGAAACAGGCTATCTCCAACAAGGCCACCGTTGCATATCACCTACCAAAACTATCCCTTCGCACTATCAACTGATTCTCCAGACTTAGCTGTTGGAGCTGTTCTACAGCAGCAAGTACAAGTCACGTGACAACCTATAGCCTTCTTCTCCAAACGTCTGCAGCCGGCCGAATCCAGCTATAGTACATTTGGCAGGGAACTTCTCGTAGTTTACTTGGCTATCCGTCATTTTCGGCACATGCTGGAAGGCAGACAATCCACCGTCTTTAAGGACCACAAAACAATCGTCTTTGATGCTCGATCGATTACAGACCGGTGCTCGCCCAGGGAATCCAGCCACCTAGATTATATCACTCCGTTCACAGAGGATACGTGACACATCTCAGATGAGCCCAATCCCGTGGCAGATGCGCTTTCTCGAATCCTTCTCATCACACCGACTAGTGATATTGACTTGGCAGCTATTACCTCAGTGCAAGTACATGAACCAGAAGTCGAGCAGTTTTGTTACAGCAGCTATCCCCAGCTCGAATTAGTGCCATTCACCTCATCGGAGGGCACGATTGTGTGCCACGTGTAGCAAAATACTCCCCGTCCACTGGCACTATTTGCTTTTAGGAAGGGCTTCTTTAGGACGCTGCACGGTTCGTCAAGTCCCGGTATACGAGCCTCGGTTAAACTCGTGATGGAGCGTTTCTTGTGGCCAAAAATACTTAAGAATATAACTGAATGGGCACGTAGTTGTCTAGAATGTCAGCGATCTAAAATTCACAGGCATACAAAAACTCCTCTCGGGACAAACACCACACCACATGCACGTTTTCATCATGTGCATGTCGATCTAGTAGGTCCTCTGCCTCCATCTAAGGGATTCACTTACTTGTTGACACGCATCGACCGTTTTTCGAGATGGGCTAAGGCGATACCCTCAAGCGACGGCTCATCCGAAACAATCGCACTTGCTTTCCTAGAACGATGAGCAGCCCCGTTCGGATACCCTGCTATTGTAATCACCCGTCAAGGAACCCCTTTCCAAGCTTCTTATGCTTCTCTGATGAATGTATTAGGACGTAAACAAATGAGAACTACGGCGTATCATCCAGCTGCTAACGGTTTGACTGAAGGTTTTCATAAACAACTCATGCAAACCCGGCATGGCACGAGGCTATTCCTTTTGTCTTGTTAGGTATTAGCAGATCGGCGAAAGCCGACCTGTATTCAAAGCCGAACGAGTTATTATTTGGGTGTCTGCTTTGGTTGCCGGGATAACTGGTTGCACCATGACCTTCTCAGCCTTTCAACTAATCTGACTACACCCAAGGCCTAACTCAGCATATGCGTGACCTGCATAAAGCGTCGACAAGGTAACAGAGCATACCGGTGTACATTCCTACGGAGTTGTCCACTCGCACACATGTCTTCTTGCGTAAGGACAGTACACGGCACTCGCCTCAGGCTCCCTATTCATGCCCTCATGGAGTTCTAGAGCGAAAATAAAAGTGTTACGTCATCGAACTTAAGGGCAAACGGGAACCGGTTTCCAGAGATAGGCTAAAACCGGCTTTCATGGAAGTAGAGACGTCACTGGATTCAGCCCAACCGTGTCCAGCACCTGTGGTCATACCCGCACCCGGGACCACATCGTCAGCAAGCACGGATCACAAAAAGCCACGAAACCTCGGCTCAACGCAACCATCGCGGTCAGGTCGTGCGAAGACCCGTGCGTTTCGTAGACACGGTTTCTGTTATACCTAATAGTTAGAAAGACTGTATGGTTATCATTATTCTTTTTCTATATAAAACAGAAAACTACCATTTTTACAGTTTCTTTTAGCTTTGTGTGCACGTCGAGTCGCCTAGGACGATCACTCAAGCACTCGTTTTCGTTTTTTCCCCTTTACCACTAGAGTTTCTTTTGCAGATAAGGATTCTTCTGTCAACAATCCATCTATCAGCTACAAGGATGGGTATGTGGATAAGAGAGGCCACTCTTACCTCACAGTCTGTCAGCATGTGAAGGTTTTGGCACACCTGGCCTTTTTCCTGGCAACCCCGACCATTTTTTTTTACTGGCAGGCGACCTACTGCGACAGCTCCGAACACCCTACACAAGGAAGAACATATTTGTCTCTTATGAAAGAAAGGGGCAATCATCGAGCCATAAAACTATCCTGCAGATGAACCAATGTACCATTCCAAATCCTTTCCTTTTATCTCCAACACACGATCGACCACTGGGTGTCCGCATCCTGTTGGTTATCTTCGTTTTTTTGTGTCTTTTTTTTAATCGTGACACTTTCTTCAGGGAAACGAACACAGTCATAGCTTAACACTTCGAAGACATCTCCCCCATTATCCTAGAGAGGAAGTTGTGCAGTGACGTTGCATTCATTTCTGGCTATCATCACTTGTTGTGCCACTCCCTGTATAAACTTTGTTTTTATCACTCCGAACCAAGCTGTTCCCAATTCGACCACCAAACACATACACTTTCTTGTGAGTCCTCCTTGATCTTTTTTGGTTTTGTGCTCTTTGCTTTGCAGGTTCGCATAAACTGTTCTGTGGTTCGACTTTGGTTTCTCTGACTACTAGCGAAGTATCTAGCTAGCCCTACGCGCTATACTAATCCAAGGTTGCAATCACTTACACGTGGTTGCCTGTTATCAGCTTTGCATCTTCTCCTCCATTATTTTCTCGTTTTTCACTCATGTATTCTAGTCAAATCAAGTACGTGCCACATGCACCTGAGTCTGAACATTCAGCGGCTAAATAATCTCGTTCACTCACCAAATAGCAATACGTGTAGGGGGTGAATCACTATGTCAGCTCGGCGTAGAGTTCAATTCTGTAGTGACAGTTTCAGGCTGGGCGAAAAAAACGGGCGAAATATGATGCGGTAGAGGACCTGTGGATTTTCATTCGAGAAAACAAGTTTTACACATTTAGGCTGTCTTCACCTTCGTGTTGATAATTCTCTTACATAAGCAAACTACACTCATATTCCAGCATTCTATGAATGCAGTAGTGATCACTCGTTAGTTACATCTGTTTGTTTCATTGACTTTTCCTCGACATTGGTGCAATGCAATTACGCTGAACGTACTACCGGGCAGACAGTTTCCCATCCATATGATCTTGATTTGCCCAGCATTTTCTACCCAGCTGTTCTTGGTTGTTCACTTGCCTGTAAGTCACTTCCATTTACGTTTTCCGTGGTTATTTTGTTATTTAGAAACACTAACTTACAATAAACGCCAGTATTCAATAGGAAGTTGTTCAGCTGAAAGTAGCCGTTTACCGCCTCTATCATACGAATTACCCAGTGAAACCTAGCTTCGGCTAGATGAACAAGCTGAGTAATCGAGGTAGCTTTCAGTGCCTGTATGTTGTAATGGATGTTCCACACAAATATCAGAACCCGTTGTACTACTTTCCAATAACCTTTAGAAACGGTCTGCCAATAAGTCTTCTCAGTGTAACCGCACAGGGCGGATTCCGTTGATCTTACAAATTCACTATAAGTCAGTTCTGTGACCAGTTGTAGCTTGTCTCAATTTGTGCCTTCCTTCTTACGGTGTTCTATGGGGGAAATGAAGCTTGCGTATTGTTGCGTATTCACATTAAAACACCAAATCCAGTATGATTCTCGTGTTCTCTAAAACCTATCGGATAATTTTGGAATGATGACTATGGGAACCAAAATCCTATGTGGTCTCCCGCTTATCGGTTCCTGGACGTTTTGGTAAGTTTCTTTATATATCTAGGGATCTAGGTTTGGGATCTTATTTTAATTTGTTTGTGGGCGAGCAAACTGCTCTCACCTATTCCCATTTTGTTATTCCTGTACGGTGTACATTTATTTTTTACTAACTAGTTCCACATGAGTACAGTTGATGAATCCTACCCCATAGGCACAAAGACCCAATTCCCTATTAGGGATAACCGGTAACGGTACCTTGAGAATTGGAGCGGTGAACCACATAAAGTCCCAATAGGTCGGGAATAGTAACGAACCAGAAGACTGTGGGAATTTCTGCCTATCACCAAATTGAAAGGTGGTGGCGGGGATTCGAACATCTGACCTCCGAAGTGGTAGTCTATCACTCTAAACCACTCGACCACCACCTGCCGCTCTGGTGGTAGACAGTAATGTCCTAGAAATTGCATTCGAAGTTTAATGCAGCCGCACTGTGACGAGGACCGAAAGCTGGAAGCACTGATCGCATTGTACATTCGGATCCCCATATTTGTCGTGATGATCCGAGCTATTCATAGTATCTTTGGTAAATATGAAGTTTTTCTGGTTGCCAGAGTGAAGCCATCAGTGAGTCGTATGATTGATAAGATCGGCGTGAGCCCTTTGACTGACTGCGCACCCCTTTTGTGTTAACTACCATCTCATCGAATAAAAGGAATTTGCTCACAATAGCCGCGGTTCGTCGACATATGCGGACAGAAATAATTCTACTCAAACAGAATCCTGGATTCTTCCTCAATCAGATTTAACCTATCGTACATAACGAGGAGTTCTCGTTCGACCCCAAAAAGCACCCTTGCTCGCTGAAAGGCTGCCTTTAATTGCATTCCTCCAAAAAAGATGTCCGTCCGGTCACGGGTTAGTAGCAACAAACGTTCTCTTTTCATTAAAATATCGTATCTAACCCTTGTTCTTCGTTCTCGGTTTCCTGTTCATACTTGTTTGGTTTGTGTACAAGAGTCGTGACTAAACTCTCGTGTAGTTGACTCACACGTGTCAATAGATGACTTCAAACTGTACCGGCAGGACAGAAATTCCACCTGCAAGAAAAATGGACGCGGGATGGTCACACATGTCAACTCCACCTGGTGCGACAAGTCTGAAGTTGTTTATGCATACTCAGTGAATGGTGTTGATCGTTTAGTCATGCAGTGCCATCCTAAATCTTCTCGCTATAGAATCACCTTAATCACAAACCAATACGTAGCTCTTTTTTGTACTCGGAACACTATTATATCTTTCTATGACTCTTTTCCACCTTTTGTTAATTTTTGTTAGATGAG
Organism: Fasciola hepatica; assembly: GCA_948099385.1. Lineage (NCBI taxonomy): Eukaryota > Metazoa > Platyhelminthes > Trematoda > Plagiorchiida > Fasciolidae > Fasciola > Fasciola hepatica. The sequence continues at coordinate 942,242 of CANUEZ040000043.1, forward strand.
AATTTGCCACTTTAATCGTGCCTCAACCCAACCGCTCATTATGTTTCATCCAACTGGTCTTTGTGTTTCTCCAACCAGAGGTAACTTTGTTTTAGATAGGATTATTATCATTCACCCTGGATTATTGTCCCTTAAGCTGTGTTCACTTGCCTCAGTCAGCGACCATTGTCTACTTCTGTTGAGGCCTAAGATATACTCCCGGTTTGCTTTCAGGCAAACCAGCCAAATCAAAATCCGTGTCCGAAGTTTTCACGTGACAACGTTCTTCTCCCACAAAAGTCCCTTTCCTATGCATCTTCCTGTTTTTCCTTCGAATCGTCACCAAGTAGCATAGTCAGACTTTTCGTAGAGACGGTCAATTTAGTTTCCGACATGTACTACCCTTTAGAAACCCTCTTTCTCTGTAAAGGCCATGCCACTTCTCCGAAGTGAAATCCTTAAGAAGACGGAAGGAATATTAATACACAACCCGGAGTGATTCGAAAATAAGACATTTCTCTTATAATAAAGAAAGAAATCAAACGCACTGACTCACTGTATGCTGCTCGTCTCATACGCAGCCACAACCGATAACCGGTTCGATCGAGGCGTTCGATTTCTGTGTGGAAAGGTAGTGAAATAGGTGAAATTTTCTGGGGTCGTTGATAGTACTATCAGTGCATCCATCCGCCCATCAGCTACCTCTCCAATTGCATTCTTTCCAGAAGATGATGTGTACATAAGCATGTTCTCCACGGAAGAAGTGTTTACTCTTCTTTATGATCCCAAAACAACACTATGTACTGGTCCTGATGGCCTATCATCATCACTTTTGAGACATGGTACTGTTGGTTTGACGGATAGATATACTTCTCTCTGGAACAAATCTTTGTTCACGTTTTTTACCCGCGACTGCTGGAGACCATGCACTATTGTTCCCATACCCATACCTTGTAATTCTGGTAGCAAGGCCCAAAGCTTTCGTCACATTCCTCTTACTTCATCTGGTCTTAAACTTGAAGGGCGGGCCGTTCTTAAACTTTTGAATTCTTTTGTGAACTCTCTCTATGACCCCTTACAGTTTGTCCATAAACCTAACAGGTCCACTGTGGATGCTGTCACTTCATTAGTCCACCATACCACCGAATCCTCGGATGGGTCAGCAGAGTCTATGCGGTTCAACTTTCTAGACCACCCGTCCACTTTTGACTCTATTCCGCTGTCTGTCCTCCTCCGTAAACTAAAAGCTTTTGGCTGTCCCAAACCATGATTGGCATAGCTGTCTGATAATTTCACCAACAGAACTCTGGGCTCACGACTGGATATTGATACATCCAAACCTTCGGAGAATAATGTGAGATTGCTTTAGGGAGCTGTCCTTTCTCCTCATTTATCTCTCCCCTACATTATCGACCTTTCATTCAGTTTTCCTGCACATTTATTTAGACGTGCTGGTGACGTGGCTCCTTCTCAAGCTGTTTCTGCAACCCAGGCCTTTAGTATCTTTTCCAGTAGTCTGTCTCATATGTATGATTTCTGTTTTCGATCAGCTTTCACTTTGAATTTGTTCAAATGCTTTCAATGCATATTTACACATTCTTGATCGGCTCATCCTAGTGATCTATCTGCCATTTCCACCGAACAACTAGCTACAGCGGAGTTCTGACAAATATTCAGGAATCGCCGTCGATGCTAATCTAAACTGAACGTCACATTTCAAACTATGCAAAGAAACTACGCCGACTATCTTACCGAATCATTGGTGTGAAACATAGTGCATTATCACTTTTCGTTTATCAGTGTGCTTTTCCAGTTCTACTTTACTGTTTCCCCGTCATTATTTTGGTCTGCTGAAGAAAGATTTTAAAGTTCTTCTTCGAGGTCTATCTATTTTCAGTTGGGTATCTTTCTAATCCCCAACTGAACTATCAATTAAGTTGTGCGAATTACACCTAACCAGATGTGAAAAATTCGCCTACAAAATCCTTGCAGTCAGCACTCACTCTTTATACAGTGGTCTATCCAAATGTAATTCTCTAGCTTCTACTTGTTTCTCTTCTCGATCCATGCCCTCTCACATTAACATCTACAAAAATCTACTGTTTCTTATCTGGCCCGAATCCCCAAAACCGGGCCGAATTTATTAGCTATTCTGATCTGTATTCGTTCGTTTTTTCACCTCGGGTTTGAATACTATAGTTAGAGCTCCGTGGGTATCTATTACTGACGGATCCTGATAAGTTTACGTGATACTTCTAATGGCTTTGAATAGTGAGTTGGGCTTTGATACGGCAAGCTGAATCACTTCACAAGAAGCAGGTGGATTCTCTCACCCTCCTCGTGTCTGTGCGTGAGTGCAGTGGACGAGGCCTTGGAAGCCTGGTGCTCACCTAGGGATAACCGGTAACCGCGGCCCTGCGATTTGGAATGGAGAACCACAAAAGGCTCCAATAGGTCAGGCGTGGTTATGAGCCGAGTGACCTGAGATTGCTGCTTACCATGGAATCCATGCAGAACATAGCCCTTTCGCAACATTGGTTTCCTACCGGTTTGCTAAGTAGCCATTCTTGGAAATTATATATATATATATATATATATATATATATATATATATATATTTGGGAGGGAAATAGAGGAACACTCATGGAAAGGTAATTTATTTTAGGAAGTTGCATCATAAGTTATTACATTTTGGTAAAAAGTTTCTTTAAATAGATTTCCGTTAGCCGTATCGCGTTTATCGCTGGAGGCGAGCTGGATAGTAGGTTCAGAATCCCGTCACTTAATATTTTTGGTCCAGTCAATTTGGTCCCTCGATGATACGATGTTTGTCATTTAAGTAGTGTGATGACACATGAACGAAGCAGTGATATGGTTTCCCACTTTCAATGCATAAATTCCACATATTGGTTGACCACATTTACCTACCGTCATGTGTATCCAATTGTTAGTATAACGAATCTTTATAGTTTTTACTTATTATTCATTAGTTACTTCCAGATATCCAATGTTGTTTACAGGTGATTCGGATGATGCGGACCATCAGACAAGCAAGGGGAATTCGCCACTCATTGAACACAAAGCTAATCATTATCTGTGACCACATCGTGTTCTGCTGACAACGAAAATTCTATTCCAGAGTTTGCTGAAATATCTTTGTCTTATGCAAATGCCAGAGATTGCAGTGTCTCCGTAGAAAAAGGTGAAATATGATTAGCCGACAATGCTGTCATCCCCGTAAACAAATAAATCTGTTGTTTTAAAGGTGCACAACATTTGGGTACTGCCAAAAAACAATATAATTTGAATGGTACTTACCTGTATTCTTACTCTTATTTGTATGATCTTTTATTGTTTGAATTAGTAGATAAAAGCCTATGTTTACGTATTAATTAGAGGTGAAACTATGCGACGCGTATGTGTGTCTACATTTTTAGCTTTTCATGCAAAGTGTGTTGAATATTCGACAGTAAGTGTATCTTTCCATGTACATAGATTATAAAATATTGTAAATGTGCCTACTACGTATCTGTTTAAACGTTTACTACTTTCCCGTACACTTCTTATTGTCTTCATTTTGTTTCCCGTTCCATAGGTCAAAACCAAATGGTTACGAAAGAAACGGACCACTGAAGTATTATTTCCCATATGCATTACATTTTTTACATGACTATCTCAATAAATTTCCTCTGAATCCAGCTTGTGGACTGTCCCTTTTTATACGTGCCGTTACATTAGTGAAATAGTGATAAATCCGAAGATTCCACCTTTCTGTATGTATAGGGGAGTATTGAGAAAAATACTTTGGGGAAAAGCGAACGAAATTGATGGAGTACATCCCGTTTTTCACATGATCGATTTAAACCACACACAAACCGATCCGTGCCATAGCAAAATCCAGTAGAAAAACCCATGCCGTTGGAATGAGTTACCCGTTCTGAAACCGTACCAAAACCACTTGAAAGCCACTATGGGGTTGTTCGGTTGCGGAACAGTTTTGCCGCATGGGAAGTGACTGGCAGCGACGGGATTTGAACCTCTGACATCCCGGTTGGTGGTGGGTTAAAGCTCTAATTCACTCGACTACCAAGTAAAAATTTCGTAGTTCTCTTTGCTGACATTTTAACAACCATGCAATATTTCACATCGATTATCAAAGATGGGTATCCACTGGCGAAGAGGTTGTTTAACCGCTGGTTGTGAAATGAAAGACCGATACAATACAGGTGGTCAATCCGAGATGTTGCTCTTCATCTGTATCCATTGACTTCCACAATTCGCATCATTATACGGTGGCGTACAAACGGCAAGTGCTACTGAAAGCACAGCAGTCAAGCTTTAGCAAGTTTATTACCTTGGTCTATTGAACATCCCAACAACTAGCCCTCTGAGAGTGATAAAGCGAAACACCGGCAACAACAAATCGTTTGATCCCCCAACAGCTGATCACAGTTGCGTGTTCAGCTTTCACTGTAAGAAGAAATTTTGTACAAAACTTTTATTTGCAGTATAGTTTTTTCCACAGTAGCCGATCAGACGCACACAAGAGCAGACAAACAAACCGCTACCAGTTGTACATTCGTTTCAACTGACGCACCATTTGTTGTGCAGCAGAGCACTGATTGGTAGGACTTAATGAGTAGTTTTTGTACAAGCACTTGTGCGCATACCGTTGGCAGTTTCCACATTTCTTGCAATACTTTGTCACAACGTCGACTGCCGAATTTTTAGGTACTTCTGAAAAGGAAAACCGCAGACATACAGAGGGTGTGTGAAAGAAAACTATGAGTGAAAGTTTTACCGCAAAAAGTTCAGTTGATTCTGAGTTATATGATTTCCATGTTCAGCTGTTCATATTGTGCGATGACACGGTGCATCTACTTTAGTTTACACAGAGGACATATAATTCTCGATTACGGACAGTGATAACAAAATAAGTGAGTATCATTTGCACACACTCGAACTTGAAAGTATGATTGATAAAAAATGGAGGGTGATAATTTACAAACTTACAGTAGTGTTCTCTGAATATTTCGTTACTGGTTAGTCCTCTCTTACAATTTACTTTTAAGAAAACCAAATCCATTTGCAACTTTAATTAACGAGAGGCCTTGAACCCGGGACCTCCACGGTGGAGGTTTGCGGTAATGACCAGATTATCACCCTGCACTGAACAGGGTGTAAGGGGGATAACGAGTCCTGAAAGAAGAAGCTTCCCCGCACAGATCCGTCACGAATTTTCATATCAAATCCGAGACCACCAGTGAGATGACGTGATAAACTAGATTTGCCCTCTGAGATCCTTTCAGAACGTCTATTGGTTTGGTAGGAGTTGAGCGAGTAAAGGGATGACCACGGCAGACGAATATCGTGGCCGGACTGCAGCGAGAAATGGGGGTTTTGTCGCTCTTAGTCATTCACTTTATCCGAGTAGGGGTCGAGCTCCACCAGACTCTCCAACCGAATGGTTGGATACATTCGGAACTCTTACTTCGTATTCATCGTACTGTAGCGGCGAATGCTGGAGCAACAGAACGGTGAGAATATAAAACCAATCAGACGAAAAAGGTTGGGAGCCACAAACCAATGAACAAAAGGCAAGTATGTTGGAAGCATCCAACAAAAAATAAGAAGAGACATTCGGACTAGCAGAGAGAATTCAGCTGGATCTGTAGCAACCGAGAAGATAGCCCATGTGAGGGGCTACCGATAAAGCCGTCAACTGGGGCAATCGGAACAGCCATACGGAAATATGGTACAAAAGAATCAAGCTTGTGGCAGCAGGCAACAGGCCAGAAAGCAGCCCACGTGCTCAGACAGCCAGAGGATCAATGTTGCTGCAGCGCAGTTTGGAAAACGAACTATTTGAAAGAATGTACGTGTTCTACCGTCTTGACTTGTTTGGCCGCCCCAGATACAGGTATCCTCCTTCGTCTTGCCTTTTTTGTTACAATATCAGGCCTACTTTTTAAATATGTTGATGAATAAGTCCGTTGATGACGTTAGAATTTCAATCAGTGAGGACCAAAGTGGCTTTACAACATGTAATGTTGGAATGAAGCAACCCACTGAGAGCAAAGTCGGATAACTATCGGACTCGCGGTCTTGCTTATCTCTTTATTATCTGGATAAGAGTTCGGACTAGGTATATATGCGTTGTCTCCAGATTACTACAAGAACGAAGTGGTCTTGGGATGTGGACTGAGTGCAGCACAGCTAAAATCCATCTGTGACATGGCCGCATCGGAAGGTAACGTTTATTCTTCTGGGCGTTGTTTTTACACAACTTTGTTTGAGGGTATTTTTGTGACCTTGTGGGCAAATATAGTGCGACCCCATGTTGGAAGCTCTACTCTATGCGCATCACCCTAGGGCGGAACCCTGTAATACATTTTCATAGCCTTGGGAGCATTATAAGTGCAATACTGATGTGTATGTACAGATTAAACGGATTAGCTATAGACGAGCTTTACGTCATGCAATGTTTTCCTGAAGCAATCCACTTAAGGCCAGACCCGGAAAACCGAACTGTTACTGTGTGGGGAAAGACGTCCTATCACGGTTCGAACCCCAGTTGGTACTCGATTGATATACACTGCTTATGGCTCTTTCTTTACGAGCTTGATGAAGCAGTTGTACAGTGATCCCATGACTCTTGAACACTATATTTAGGGTGGATATCACTCGTGTAGAGTTAAAATATTTTAATTCAAATGAATTACCTTCAAAATCGAATGAGGTTTTAAAATCAAGTCTTTGGTATACACTCACAAATCAGCTAGGATTTTCCTCATAGTTAGAAAGAACCTAGTTTCTATGATTATAATTTAGCTGAATAAGACTGAATTACAAAACTATTTGGATAAATGAACTAGTAACAAATAAATAAGTTCATTCGTCTTGGTCTTTGAGTAAGAAATGGAACTCACTGCACCGCTGGGATCCCGCGGCCCAGTCATAACAAACACCGACAATTTTGCTCATTGCACGATTGCAATCGACATTAAACAAGTGTTGTTGTTGTGCACAGTAAGAAGCATTGATGGCCAACAGGACTATGAGAAATGTAAAACCTAGCTGGAAAGAAATTCAAAACACATGCTGGTGAAATTATAAGTGAAATGCTCGCCAAGAGTACAGTTTAATATTACACTGTATTATGAGATTCATTCAGAATGAGCTGGGGGAACTTGCTGGTCACTAATCTGGTTTTCCAGTGTGTTGCAACCAATACTATGCATTTATACGGTGGACTTGTGTGAACAAAATGCCGACATTGCAATCAGAACTCAAATAAATAATCTCCTACTACTCAATTTCCAATAAGTAAGCCGTCAAGCATGGTAAAACCTCTTGTGTTGACCCCATTTTGTTCTTTGTCAACCTGATTGGCAGTCTTTAACTTGGACCCTCTTTCTGCCAGCCTCGAATCCTGATGAAATCCTGTTTGCAGTGATTTTGAAAATTGGTGTTGATTATGGCCCAGGTTGGTGTAGTTCTACGGCTTCCTATCGGTCGCATGCGACTTAAATGGCAGCCATCAGAAGCCGTTGTAATCCTCTTGTTCATTAGTAAGATCCGCTTTTTCTATCACAGGCTGCGCCTGGAATGGTGTCATTTTTTCTTCAGCCTGGTTCACGCTACCGATCCCATAGATATGTCTTTGTGTTGTCACTGCAGTCCCCACTAAGTGATGATATGTGATCGCCTAGATTTCGATGTAGATTCGGACTTGATATATGAACTGCAATGGGATTGTGTGGTACCCATCATGGGTGGAAGCTGGGCCTGCAAAATCTAAATTATGGCACCAAAAACTTTGTTTACAAATCAACGTATAGGACTTGGTAACATCGGGATCATAGAAGGGCTAACAAGCGGTAATCTTCCGAGTATGGAAAATCAGTTTACGAGCCACCTACTTTTTTCCGATCCAAACCCATGAATGCTGTGTGACAATGGCAATCCACTAATTGTTTAGCCTACTGGCACTATATAAACTGGAATGACATTTTTTTTACTTTTGGGAAACTTATCCCAGACATGAGTGTTATTCAAAAACGAGGAAGATAAAAGGCAGATGAACACTAGCAACTCACGTTCATCGTGCGGCACTCTTAGCTGGGGATCCTTTTGAACAACTCAAATATATACCCCGTCTGCCTAGCTGGTAGAGGTCTCACGGTCGGTAAGTCGGCTCACGGGTGAGTGAAATGAGTAGACGAGTCGTGCCAGATTCACGGAGCATGTTGAAACAGAAGCATTAACTACATCTGCATACATTGTGTCTGTGTGTGTGTGTGCGTGTACATGTGCGTGGGTGATTTTCATGACGGGAATGAATATAAAATCGATCTGTCTGTCCAACTGCCTAGGGCTTGTATATCCAAGATAAAGGAACTGGTTAGCGAGCACTGAGGGCCGAAATTCTTAAATCTCTTACCCTCAACACAAACATGCACCGACGCTGGCTTTGGATGATTCACACACACACACGCGCACACACACACACACACGCACACACACGCACACACACACACACACACACACACGCAGACTCGGTATTGAAACCCACCGCTCAGTCGGGTGCACGTCATGTGCAAACTGTCGAAGGTCCAATTGAATCCGGAAAACCGGACAGATTTTAGGTTTCGTCGGATCTCTCACATGATGATCTCACTTTTCATTTGGCCAGGCGAACGAGGTAGGCAGGAATTGCGTTCACACTGACCATTCACGGTCCTGGCACAAACGGGATGGCAACGAACGAGGTGAGATAGCTTCTTGAAAGTACACGTGAACTTTACCATTGTTTAGCATAGAATGAAGTGAAATCAGCAAAACGTGCAGTTATATTTGATCAATGAAGATCATACATGTCTTCCTATAAGCGTTCGAGAACTTGTGAACCCTTTGACAAAGTTTATGTAAGTATTCCCGGCATCCTGCGTTGGTGTATGCCCTGAAGCTAATTGGATGTTTTTCACTAAGCACCTCCAGTTTTCGCGGCTGAGATTAACGGAACCCGTCTCCATGAATTTGATTCCCAGTTTCCTCATGGTGGATGGTACTGATTTTTCTCTCAAGGCGTAAATGTTTGAATTCATCACAGGTAGTTGACCGATCTGAATCCCAAAGGAAGCATTGGGCAGATTAAAATCAATTGCATCCCATTCCCTTCGCTTTTCCACTATCACCCGAACTTTGGAATTGCTCAACCGGCCGTACGTCTTTCGTTAGTATTCGGTCTGTATCGAAACCACTCCATTCATGAGACCATGAATGGTCAGGCTGAACGCAGTTCCGGCCCAGCTCGTTTGCCTGGCCAAATGAAAAGTGAGACCATCATGTGAGAGAACAGACGAAACCTAAAATCTCTCCGGTTTTTCCAGACTCAATTGGACCTCTGTCAGTTTGCGCATGATGACGTACCCCCGATTGAGCCGTGGGTTCAGTTACCCGGTCTGAGTGTGCGACAATCATTCAAAGTCAGTGTCTGTGCATGTGTGTCGAGGATGTGAGATTCAAGATGTTCTTTCTTCATCTCTCGTTAACCAATTCCTTTGCCTTGCCGCACCCCGTACGTGTATGACCATACTTGGTGACCGTAATGCACCTCAGCGATCGGCGACAAAGTTGGTGATGATGATGATTGCTTTAACAGTTTTGCGTTACAACAGCACCGGGAGCTGCTCCAAAAGTGTATGATTCACCAACTCGAGAAGTCGCACACATCGCTCCGTCACATGCTCTGATGAGATGCCACTCACACACGCACACAGTTCATTCTCTGTACACGTTTTCTGATTTCGCTACCTGATTTGGAAGGCTTGTAGAAAATGCTACACTGACAGTTTGTTATTTCGGTATTCTTTAATCTTTGTCTCAGGCGTACTTCGTGATCTTGACAGCTGCGTTAATTTCCCTACGAAGTTGGCGCTGGCATATGCTCGAGTTCAGTCTATTGATAACCGCGTTATGGAATTAGAATATCCTATGCAATACTGGACAGTGATGAGGTGGAACCGTACCGACTACACCCGTGTGTCTCTACTCTACTAGCCTCTCAATGAGACAGATACAGTAAACAGTGGGATGGGTGAATTGGAAAGTAGCCTTGCGTGATCCGCGCATGTGTTTGACAAACTAACACCGGAAGAGAAGCAATCATTCGACGGATAGGTTGAAACAATAGATGACAAACAGATTCAGCGAAAACTGATTGGACTAGGGGAACTCGTCAACCCAAAGAAACCAACTGCTCAATTTCCCTCTGATCCAATTAAATTAATCTGCAATTTTTCACGGATAAATTTGGACAAAATGTTGAACGAAGTATTGTCGCCAAAACCCAAGCTTTGCAGACCTAGAAAAACGGTAAAACATTGGGATACGGAGGTTGAATTTGGTAATCTTTTTGATCAACTGATAGACTTGGACCCCTCGTTATCACAAGGAATAAAGAAACTCAAGTCTTTTCTCGTCAGTGCTTGCAATCAACGCAGGGATAGCTGACCGCAACGGAAATGCCTACTGATGACTGAGCATTTGTGACGCATAAGCGACTTACAGACTAACAAAGATATCATTTTTTCAACGCCCGATAAAGGTGAGGGGAATTGCAATCCTTGGTAGATTAGCCTTTAGATAAAAAGATGAAAGCAATATTGGGTGACCCGTCCAAGCTCACTAAAACCCCCAATGAGATGGATAAGACAGTTTAAGTGCAGCATCCGAGACCGTCTTGAAAAACAGAGCCCAATTTCTGTTGTAGACGTGATGTTGACACGGTAGCCATGTGATCGGAGGTCTGAGTATCCTGTGGTGACAGCTTCACACCGTTGAAAACGTGGTTGACTGACACCTTCAGAAGCTGAAGTTCTTCAGTCCAGTCGAGCCCGAGGAGATTCAGTTTTGGGCTGCCAGAAAAATAGGAAGTACCCGTGAACAGAACATCATCTAAAGTAACATCACAGTCTATCTCACCAGTGAGCAGTAATTTCCCCCTGGGAACGTTCTTTGCCGTCCTGTTTGGTTTGATTGTTCGAGGCTGTCCGATCATGTCCCATGTGTGTTTAGAAATTAATGTGATATATGAAGCCGTATCTAGCTGAAGACGTACCGGTGTGCCATTGATATTGATGATAATGCATTTCCTTCTGGCTTCGAAAGCAGTATTAAAGGTAGCAATGACCGACCGCGGACTAACGCTCGAGTTGCATGATGGATGCATGAAGGGAGTCTTTTGCTTCTGGTTGACATGAAAATTGGTAGTGATTGACTGGACAAAGATCCTCTTTGTGACCCTGATTATGGCATTTCTGACAAGTATGTTTCGTAAACGGACAGAAACGGAAAAAATGCCACTCGCCATAATTCCAACATGCCGTCAGCGGTTTGCCTGATATGGTTACTGAGGACTTTTGGGCTGGGATCGTTCCGGATTTGTTACAGCTTGGATGATCGTGGAACGATAACCACGACCAGATTTTTCTACAACGGCGGAATCATGTTTTGGATTTTGGAGTCGCTGACACTCGGCGGCAAGAGTCTGGAGATTTGTTTGACGATCCCGTTAAATTCTGTTTAACCGTCTAGTTCTAATTTCAGAGTCACGAGGTGAGTGTAAAACATAGACAAATATGAGGCATTTAAATAGGTCTTCTGTCATTCAATGCAGCTTGAATGGTTTACACTCACGATTGATAATGCTCGAAAATAGTAGAAAATCCTCCCCCTCATGCTTTACCAGCTTTAAACAGTGGTAACGGGTATTGAACAGTGGGGCTTTTTCTTCAAAGGTTTCCGACAAACGGTTGACTGTGTCGTCGAACGTGTTAGTGTATCCCTCGTGTTTTTGGTACCCAGTTTGCGTAGCAAAAGTTGTACTTTGCATGCATCATCAGCCTTGGAAAAATCGACTTGGAATATATCTTCCCGTTGTGGGAACCACGAACCACTAGTCACTCCCGAAAGTGGATCATGCGTGAATTCACGAATGCTGGCAGCAATGGCGTCCGCTGATGTAGACTGATTGATGCTGAATGTTGAATCGCTGGGCTGCAAAATGAACTGTCGCATAATCGATTCCATCACTTTTAATGGGACTGATTCGAACTGTGACTGATGTTGTTTGAGGAGTGACTGTAGTTGCTCCGCAGAAATTGATATTGTGAATTCGAAAGTTTTCCCCGCCGCCAATTTGTTGCATCGGAGCGCAGACTCTTGAATTATCCCCGGTCAGTGATTCCTCGATCGTCCAATCCCAACGGAAAAGTAACCATGAACAAGTGAGGAAGCTTTACTTACCTGTAACCAAAAACGAAAACTTTATGTAGCATAGGTCAAGGAATACATGGGCATATGGTGTTGGTATTAATTTCCCAGCTTGGTGCATAGATGTGATTGGTTTATTCGGGTCACAGTATGTCATGAGTCTGATTGGTTGGCGGGTAGGTGTGAAGGGTAGGTAGTAGGTTGTCTGTCCGTGGTCGATGTGAACAGTGACGTGTGATAGACTGATTTGTTCAGGCACACACAAGTCACGGCTGTACTGCTTTGTGGGACATGCGGACCTTGTCATTGGTTTGTGCTTACAAAGCACCCTGTCAGTGGGTTGGAAGAATGTGGACTGCAGCCTTGCTGACTCCCTGACAAATTAACCCCTAAGAGATTACGACTGTTGAGGAACAAATGGACCGTAGATTCAGTTACTTTTGAACGGATGCGATCAACCGGGACGATAATTATCAGACCCTAAGGAAAGGCAAAACCGATCTGAAATAGGTTATCTTGTAATCCACCAATTACTCCCTTTGATCCAACGTATTTCTACAAATCAGTTCTGCAGTACACCTAGCATGCAATTTTCAGCCCTGATCTTCTTGCTATTTCGATCTGCGTAGCTGTTGGCTGGAGTGATTCCAATACTTTCTGTTACCCCGGGTATTGTGAATACTACACTGTACCATCGAGACCTATTTTAGACTTGTGCAACTCTCCTTAAGACGCAGTATCCAAGTTGTTTACTGACTTATTGGAGTTGAAGGGAGTTACAATCTCAAAACAAAGTTTACTTGACACGTTTGATTTTGTGGATGGAGTCTGCGAATATAAATCTGAGAGGTAAACAAATGTTTTCATCAGATGTCACCTCATTGTGCACTCACGTACCGATCGGTGAAACTATCAACTACTTATTTGGCTGCATTCAGCAAAACAACATTGATGTGGATCTTCCGGTGGACGAATCAAAACAACTTAGTTTTTCTGCTTCCAGTTCAAATTCAACGAGAAAATCAATCGTCAAGAAGATGGGGGTAGCAATGGGGTCACCCCTGGAACCCCTATTCGCCGATGTTTTCATGGCAAAAAATGAGACTAATCGAATGCGATCATCCATCGGACAATGTAAGCCTTATAAAGGCAATGTGGATAACATAATGCGAGTAACAGATGAAACCGTCGACACAGAATCTATATTAGACATGTTCATCACAGTTCATCAAAATGCCCAGTTTACGATGAAAAAGGAAATAAACAGCCAAACAGCCTCTTTAAATGTGTGCGGAACCAGAAAGATTGATGGCTCCGCTGAAATATCAGTACACAGGAAAGCAACGTGGAATCGGCTGTATATTGATGTATCAGATCACAGATCAGTCAGGAGTGTATCGAAAAAGCGATGCGCTTTGTGATATGCTAAAGGTATGTGTTTATTAGTCGGTGAGATAGCGTTATCGGAAAAGGTGGTAGTCGGTCGAAGTTTCAGTTCCCGCCGGTAACCTTTCTCAAGACCAATTTACAATCGATTATGAACTGGTCCTGAGAAAGGTTACCGGCGGTAACCGAAACGTCCACGGGGAGTCCTTTCGATTCAAATGAGATTACAGGTGTAAACCAACTGTGGAGTGCTCAAGTATAAGGATGATTGGGCGGAGGAGTACCGGGTACGCATACCTGATGAGCGGCAATAACCGCGAAACCGGTCGTGTACTTCAGGGAGAATTTTGTCCCGTCATCCACATCCACTTGGGACCACGTGTCCTCGTTCTGAAGGTTAGCCGTGTTAACCGACGAATCAACTTTTGAAGAATCACCTTGTGATTCTAAAAAAGGAATCCCCGTCCATGCACTCACCATTCGATTCAAATGAGAGTACAGCTGTTCACTTAACATTGTTCACATAAAACGTGATGTAATGGCATTCTTTTGATTTGTTTACTGGAAGATGATGGCATCCCAAGAGTGGGAGCTTGGAGCGATTAATTATACCATTTTAAGATTGAGTTAAGAAAATATCACATTGATTCGTGAAATCATCACTTAGATTTGATGAACTATCAGTTTACCTTGATAACCGAACAGAAAGGTCTGTTTTCGCATTCGCATAGCGCATCCCATTGTTCATCTGTTCCCCTACCTCTCAGGCAGACGACTGAGCTTTGGGATCACCTGTCTTTCTACGCTCTTTCCGTACAAAAATGGCATAGGCATCAACTGTGCGACACGTCGTGCTCACCGACGGACGTCGATCTCGTGGATCAGTGAGGTCATGTGATTTTAGCGCGGAAATCAAGCTGTCATCATGTGACTCACAGTCGCAGACCGCCATTCCCACTCTCTCTTATGTAAGTGTTACTACTTGCTTGTACACATACTGGGCGTCAACTCATCAGGCTTTCATTCTTTTCAGGCATTTAAAGATCGTGCACGTACAATCCCAACGGGAATGCACTGCATCCAGCACATCCGGCGGTCTTGTCTGTCTGTGTCCACGTCGAACTCTTCCTCGTGTTCATTGTGTCGTGGGCGCGTTCGTTACCGTGTTACACTAACCATGTTAGGGTAATGGAGTAAGTCCCAATCTGCGGATATTTGAATTGGAACTGAAGTCGAGCCTATTGGAAAGCCAATTGTAAAAAGCTTGAAACTGATCTGTTACCGTTATTGTAGGATACGAAGTATTTGTTGTGTTTTAAATGTCTTAACCGAAATATTTACAATGTGAAAAAGTTAGGCAATTTCTCATGGTGAAAATATTTTGGTGAGTCAATTTATTATCATTTACACCCGCGGGACTATGAATTTAAATAACAGAGGTAACCCGTCTCCGTTATTGACTATTAATTTGTGAAATGACTAGGGGACATTCGAAAGCTCTACTCGACGGCAAATAGTTCCTCTGTCACAGATCCCACTTTCCGTAATATTCTATTTCTGATGCATCTGCCCGAAAATGTATGCGTGAAAAATATATAAAACATGCTTGACTTCATGCTAACACCAACAGAATGTCTGTGATTCCCTCGTACAGGCGTCGTAAGAATCAACCGGAAGGAACACAACCCGCTAAATCTAACCTATGGAATCTCACTTTAAAATCTGATAATCGCTGTACCATCTCACGTCAAGACCTTCATTTGTAATTCCCTGTCAGTACATTTATTTGAATGAAATAGAAGCTTCCGATATGCCTTTTTCGCGATAAAATGGTAAAAAATAGGACAAGAAATCAGTCGACAGTGCTGAAACATTATAGGAAAAACTTAAAGGTTTCTGAGCTTCTATAATATTCGCAATACCGGAACTGATAAGACGTATTGAAATTGCTCCCACCCAGAACTACTCTAACGGAAGTAGCAATAACACTATTAAGAAGCCAGTCAGAATGGAAGCAAACGGTCCTGTTGACCTTTGACCTCCGGTAAGCATTCTTTTCTGGTTTACCTATTGATGTATGCGCTTTTCATTGTCATTCGAATACACTCGAGTCTCCGGTGTGGTTGTGTTCTGTGCCTCTCACATGAGCTAGATTGGAAATTTATCAAACGCCTAGACTGCGGAATAGCACATTAATTGTATTCCAGAACGGGTTTGTATAAATACGTTAAATCAGAAAAATAACTGGCAGATTACAACTGACCAATCACAGGGAACTTTTATCGTACCTGTCCTCGGAAATCTTGATTGGCTGAGGCTCATCCGCGTGCGTGTCCACGAAGCTGTACCTGACAGTATGACGTGTAATGATCGCTGAATCACCACAGTTTCTTTACGTAGCGAATAAGGAAAGTGACACAGGGAATGGGCAGAACAAAGCGAGGTTAGGATCACCTTGTCATCTCGTCGGCACATCAGATGAACGTGTGAATGATAAGGCAGAATGTGGAAAATTGTAGTGAGATAGGAATGCTAATGCCTAAAACTGCACTGTTATTAGGGTAAGAGAATAAAGCGGTGCCAACCATGAAAACAATCACGAATCAACAAAGTTCCCAAAGATCTATCAAGCAACACTAATTTGTCTAAGTTATCAAAAGCATTTTCGTAATCCTAGATCATCATTTTGACCAGTTTGCAGTTCCTGTCTAAAGCCTACAGTGTGAACTAATTACATATAGTGTAGTACCACAATCGATATTAAGACTGATTTTATCATTGTCTGCATTCTGGTCAACAGTCCACGTCGATGTTACCTTCTTAGATTTGTTTAATAACCTAAATGTGCATATGGCAAGGTCTCATCGCCCTGGCTGCTGGTGCAAGACAGGTGTTGTCTCCTTTGATCTTGAGTTGTGAAGAATAGTTTCGGAGTCTAGAAAATTACCGAAAAATCATGCGGTAGATGGCGAAACCGCAGTGAAACACCATTTTAGGTGCGGCAGCAGATAGTTCGTCTAGGCACGGATCTTCGCTTGTCATTATTGTATACGTGTGTGTTTATGAGTGTGCTGCAGTCTGTAGGTCGATGTAGATTCTGTCGCACTACCTATCATGCTAGGTGTCCAAAAACGTATTACAAAGGTCATCTCGGGTGCAGTGTGTTTAAAAGTCTATATTGGACGATGAATTTAGAAATCGAGTCGAGTGCGGTCCGTCAGCGAAGAAAACGTACTATTTTAGCTACTAACAGACACTGAAGTAGTAAGTTGCAAATTCCAACTTCCTTAGGGTGTACACAGGCTTTTGGAACACAAGTTTGGGTACCCCTTTTTCTATGTGCTTTGCTGCGTTCACTATGTATGACGGCGATTTGAGTCACCTAATCGAATTTGGTTAACCGATCGTGCAATCCACTCATAGATAATCATCGTTTGCTTGATTCATATCCCATTACGTACCACGTCAGTGTTCGTGTATGTGTGTTTACGGAGGATGGAATCGAAATTGTTGGCTGAAGGATTTCAACTTCAACGCATGAATGTTTTCAAGCTGTAAATCTGTTACGTATTAGGAGCTTAGCAGAATTCGTCGGATTATGAGAGCAAGAACTTATAAACGAAATTAAATCACACGGGCAAACAAGCCACAAATAGTTGAAGACTAGAACACATTAGCTCTCAGATGAGTGAGAAATGGTTGTATTTGTCTTAACAGGATCTGGCGGGATCTAGCTTGATAGTGTAAAAACAGTATTTACATGAATACATGGATAGAGTTACGGGATGGAGTCTACTACATGTAGACATTCATCCTCGTCATATTTCAGATACCCTGCAAAAATTGCCAACAGAACAGGTAAACTAAGCCATCGCCTGTCTATGCTTTGGAAGCCCTGAAAAGCACGTGAATCATTCACTACATTGGTTATAGGTTTTTGTGTGTGTTCAACTTTCCAGTGATCATACCATTTGCCTAATACCCAAACAGGTCTCTCGCTCGATTCAAACAAACACAACCTATGTTTGAACATCCAGGAACTACTCATTTCATTCACCGTTGATATACGCGCCCTACGCAACATGACAAGTAAAGAAGTGATGCAAGTGTGATATACGTTATACGTGGATTATTTTTAGAAAAAGCTGATCAATTTTATTATTTTTCACACTTTCTTTTTTTGGACGACGGTAAGTACGATGACTAGATTGACGTGAAAGGTTACCACAGAGTGCGTACAATTTTTAAAGTTAAGTTTATATTGACAGTTACCACCAGGTCATGTAGGGACATGAACCAAGCAATAAGTTTACTACTGAAGCAAAACACACAAAGAACCGTAGGTGGAAGCTGAAGAGGAAACAGTAAATGTCCTCACGTAGGGAGCAGTATGAAAATCGGGTATTTCAGGGGACTTCTTGGGGAATTAATCAAGATAAAGTCGTTGGTACTTGTCACACAAAATGCGACATCATCTTCGCATAGTCACAGCGCAAAAGATACAACGAGAGTTTGTAGGGTTACCTCAGTGATTGTGTTCAAACAGTCCGGATTCTTGATATTAAATAAACTTTACTGTAAATACATTTATTCTTATATCTTCGAGGTGGTTGATGTACTCCATATTAATCGCAATTCTGAAGTGCCTTTATTTGGTACCAGTGTGATGGATACTACTATGCTCCATAATTCGTGATGTTTTACCAACTAAAAAGGGATTTAATAAACGTGTTCATACTTGTTGTGTTCGTAGTTGATGGCAGAACACATAATGATTGTTTTCTGGTTAAATTTACGCACACTGCGCAGACATCCGATCAATATTCTTCTCATCAATGAACATATGGCTGCTTTGCCCAGATCTTTATTCATGCTTCATCACCAACAGTGTTGACTTATCGATTCTGCTGTGTACTGATTGGTCTTACTCTCTTCCGCGTGACAGCACATGCAA
Source organism: Fasciola hepatica (assembly GCA_948099385.1). NCBI lineage: Eukaryota > Metazoa > Platyhelminthes > Trematoda > Plagiorchiida > Fasciolidae > Fasciola > Fasciola hepatica. Next base: position 960,837 of record CANUEZ040000043.1, read on the forward strand.
CGTAGCTCTTTTGCTTACCTTTTCACGGCTTGTTCGCCGGCTACGACCGGGGCTTGTGTTTATGTCCGTACAAATAAATACAGCGCCACCAATTAGTGTTTTACCACCAACTACGAACAAAACAATGGTGGCACTCCATTAATTTGTACGAGCGTAACCACAAAACCTAGCCTTATTCGTTAGGCAAGTAGCAAGCTTGCAGGAAGGGCATAAGTAGTGTCATTGATCTGACTTACATATACGCTCTCGAGCACTTTCTCATCAGGTCAATTAAAATCAGTCGATAAGAAGCGAGATCGACCAGTCAACAAGCAGTGCAGGGACTGAAGTATGATTAAATAGATTCAGCACGCTGAAGATGAAGTGAGAGTGAATTCAGTTGGCGCCCTTGATGGCAACTCATTTGGACCACTGACCTGGTCACATTTGCCCGCGATCAGCTGCACATATATTTTCAACGAATAAGTAACTTTTAGTCGTGTTTTTATGCCGTCTTCTTTTAACGTCAGTGCAGGGCGTGGTACCCTTAGTCTGGGCGACTTATCAATTGCGTTCGCTAATTAGCCACACTAGCTTTCAACTTTCACGGTCTATTTTACCGGCGAGTAGTATGCCGGCATAAATCTGATTACATTTCCAGTTACATGGATTATACAATATTCTGCCTGATAGCAAGCATTCAGGTAGAATTTCGGTCATAAGCAGGTGATTCCAGTAATTTTGAACACACTGAACACGTAGGTTAAACACGGCCTCATCGCTGAACAAGGTGCATCATGCAGCATGGAGACTGAGATACCAGGTGCCAAACTGAAGATGATGGTTTGCATTTTCTAGGCATAGCCGTTAAAAATAAAGTTTTTGAAAGGGTTGCAAGTCCTTTCCTTGTAGAATCTGATATACAGACGATCGTAACTGATGACGGCAATTTGTCGGTGCTCGGATAAGTTGCTATGGATTGCTTCGAGTGCTTACCAAATCTTCATTTCACGCGCTTTCGCTCATGGCTGACTTCAATCGTGTTTAATTCTCACTGTCTTCAACTCATCCCGTTTGTTCGAATTTTTCATTAATCTGCGTTGATTCCGCTATCAATTCTCTCTTCGAACACTGTCGAGTGTAAATCATTGCAGCTTCCTCCGTATTGCGCCTCATCTCCATAAAGAAACAAACCCACGTTTAGCATCGCTGTTGGTCCTAAGTTGTGCGAACCTGCGCGCGCACAGAGGTGTACTCACTCAGTCGCCGAGAGTTCAGTCTAGCTCTGTCTGCTCTGCGGGTCTCGTGACTGTCAAGCATTTAAGCGTCAGATCGACTGGTTTTCGATACTGAACGGAGCTAAACACGTTGTTCGCTGTCTGTCTGACTCGCCCATGCTCTTCTGCACCCCATATGCTATGTTGGCAAGGTGTTTGTGGCATGCAGCTTTCGAGCGTTACTTATGTGACGTACTGAACGGTAGGAGTACTACACTGATCTGTCCCAGCAACTGAACTTTGTTTTGGAAGTGAAAAATTCACCAACTTGATCAAATCTGGAGTTAAACGTCTCAATAAGTTGTCTATAGATACCATATTAGGAAACATCAGTTGTCATCGCTTGTGGATTGCCACAAAACACCAACGTGGCAGTAACTGAAGAAAGAAAAAAGAAAACCATGATCGTGAAAAATTCAATTTTTACATCAAAAAAAGGGTAGAGAAAACCTCTAAGATTAAAGACTAGCATAGGGAATCTACTTACGTATGGCGTCATTCTACAAGGAGTCTTTAAGTAGCTGCACCGGAAATGAATCTCCTTTAGTGCCTTGCCCGAAGTTTGCCTGAAGTGATAGATCGTGGTCAAGAATGACCAGTAGACGGTATTTCGGGAGATTTTCCAAACCCAACGCGCTTTAATTTTGTTGTAAATGACACATTCCACTGGTAACTACACCGTAAACGTTTAACAAAACGATGATTGTGTCAAACATGAAATCACTTCCTTGACCATTTAAGGTGACACAAATGGAAGTAGAATTCAATTGTGGGCTGTGGGTTGTGTGGTGCATTGATATCTGCGGATAGGCACATTCGGTCTACTACCCATACCTTATTTTAATGATCGGTCGACCGAAGGTACAAAATGATTTGCGGTTGAAATGGCGCACTTGGATACGCCGCTACAGAGCAGCGGCATGTTTCTGGATGTGTTCCCTCATTGCAAATACACAAAAACCCTGTAAATATGGTGGTTAATCGCGAATAAGTTGGGCCTTGAGCGAGTTGAGTGGTCGGTTGTGGGGGACTGATGGTGGTGCTAATGAATGTGACTGATTTCCTCCCTGACAAACATTCGTGATATGGAGCATATGGCTTGACAATATAGATAAGAGCTACCCCTTATTTCGTTCCGTATGTTCGAAAAGGTTTACAAAGCAAGGTATGTAAACCTTGCTGCAGGCCCCCTGCTCATCTGAAACGTCAGTCTGCGTAGAAGACCCCGGATTTACTCCGAATAATTTATCAATCAACAGCACAATCAGTGAAGTTCAACGGGCGTGATCATCAGGTTTCGTCCACAGGACGGAGTACTAAGTTTACACACTATATATATATATATATATATATATATATATATATATATATATATATATGGAAAACAGGTTGACAAACAAGCTCGTTTTCAGTGATTCTTAATCATGCCAATACAACACAATATATAGGACTAGATGCATAAGGGATACAGTCAACAAAAATCGTGTCAGGGATCATCGTTCACACCTAGTGTGGTACAGGATTATCCGGAAACCAGGTGTGAATGGACTAACACGTTCTCAGCATGTAAGCTTTCGGACGTTCCTGGACCTGACTTTGGGTGGTGAGTGGGCCACGGTAGATTGAATGCATGCACAAATTTCTTCTGAGCACATAAAGGGGGGTTGTGGAGGCGAATCCCGACCGCTTCCGCTGTGGCCAAGATACGACTTCTCACCGATCTTGGAAGCCGACCACGGACCCTATACGGGGGGCGGAATGCTTGATCCACGTTCACCATGTGATTAGTTTCAGCTAGGCGTGAAACGACTGCGCTGGTAATTGACCTAATTGTTCCAGTCGTCAACCACGCTGGATGATGCTCACGGATGCGTTCAGACAAGCGTCTGGTCGTGCGGCCGATATGCGTTGTTCCACAGGAACAATTGAAAGAATACACACAAAACGAGGCTGCAGAAACAGGCATTTTGTCTTTTATCCGCAAACACATCGCTGGCTTAGAGGTGAACAAAACACGCAGTTTAGCAGCGTAGAATGTTTTGTTGACGACGCTCGCCAATCTTCGGTGAATTACATCTGCCAGAGTATCGCCTTTAAATGGCAGAGAAATGTATACTGATTTCTTTTCAACTACCATTTTCCTTGGAATTTCTTTATCCAACTGCATTATCCGGTCGATTAGGCGTTCCGGGTATCCGTTCTGAATAAAAATATTGCGCACCGTAACAAGCTCTTCTTTTATGGTATCTTCGGTGCAGATCTTTTTCGCTCTGTTTGATAGGCACATAATTAGATTTGTTTTCAATTTAAGCGGTACAAAACTACGGAAGTGGATATACTGTCCATTCCATGTTGATTTTCTGTGCACTGACCGCCGTATTGAGCCGTCTTCTCGACGGGTCAAAAATACGTCTAAGAAGGCTAGTGAGTTGTCTGATTCTGATCCTAGTGTGAATCGCAAGTTCGGATGTGCTGAGTTGAGGCTGTTTGGTAATTGTTCTCTGTGGAGAAATTGGTCTGTTATACATAGAATGTCATCCACGTATAGCTTGTACAACCGACGTCCGCAAATCGATGATTGTAACGGGCCGTTTTCCAATTTTGCCATGAAGATATCAGCAAATAGTGGCCCGAGTGGAGACCCCTTTGCTACACCGTCTTTTTAGCGGTAAATCTGCTCGTTAAACTTAAATTGAATACTCTGGGTACATACAAAGAATAACTGTCGCAGGTCGTCCAATGGCCCACCTGTTTCAATCTCATTAGCTTGTATGAAGCCACAAAGATAGTCAATGGTTTCCTTGATTGGGACGTTAGTGAATAGCGAAGTGACATCCAATGAGATCACATATTGTCCTTCCACATTGAGATCACTCACACATTTTACAATTTCAAAAGTATCCTTTAGACTGTGTTTTGTCATTGCCGCTCTAGCTGGATCCAAGAGATGTGTCAACCACTTGGCTACGGCATGATACGGTGAGTTGCATACGTCTAAAATGGGCCTTAGTGGGACTCCTGTCTTATGAATTTTTGGCAATCCATACAGTCTTGGGATGATAGTTCCTGTGGGTCGAATTCTTTCAAATGTGACGCAGTCAATAGTGCCTTTTTTGTTTAAGATGCCGTAACCTGTTAGCCAGGGACTTCTCTATTTGCCTAGTTCTGTCTTTCTCGGTTTCCGTCTTCAAGAATTTGGAACCATCGTTAAGTATGGCCTCCATCTTTTCAACGTAGTCCGACTTTTTAAGGAGCACTATACCCGCCCCCTCGTCGGGTCTTGTTATAATCACTTCTTTATTCTTTTGTAACTCTCTTAGCTTTTTAATATGATGTATTGTCAGTAAGCCTCTCACTGTTGGTTTGGCCCCATTGTACTGGTAACTTGTATTCACTAAGGTAGATTTGAGATTCTCTAGTTCGGTTTGTGATGACGGAAGTAGATCACTCAATTGGGCATAGAGATTCTCGAATTCCTCTTCAGCATCCAGCTGTGTGATATTGTTCGTTGGGCAGCAAAACTTAGGTCCCACGGATAATACTTCTAGTACAGAAAGAAGACGTAGGCCACGAGATACAAGCTAACGCGAACGCAGAGTACCCTAAATGATCAAGATTTATGATAGGTTATGAACAGAAATTTCCTCTGTGATGTGGAGTGATCTATGTGCCTGCTGATGCGTTTTTCTAACCTGGTCCCCATTTAGCATACTTAATCGGGAACATGGGCCGGTAAAAAGCACACCATACTAAGTGGGTTTGACGAGACTTCCATTCCTACTCCGTATGTGTTTACACACCAGTATTTATAAGCATCGGTTATCCCTGTGGATTTCAGTTACGGTCACGGATAAGGGCGAGGGGGCGATGAAACACAACGTCCAGATAAAATAAGTTGAGGATTTAAAAAACAATAACCAGAAAGCTGCGGGAATCACTCAAAACAATCGAACTGCTACGTCTGACTATGAGAGTACTACAGAAAGAAGAAGCATCAGACAACGGTTAAACAAACTATCAACACGTTACCACGAGTAGCCACAAGGATGGAGCAAAATTGTGAAAATTAGAGATCTAACACCACCAGGTTCCTTAGGACAAAAAAGGTGAACGAATCCAACACTAGTATTCGGAAGGTGACAAAAGAAAATTAACATTCCTAATCAACAACTTTGCAGATTTCCAGAATGTGTGGTGTGATATACCCTTGAAAGTCACTTGGTTTGAACATTCTGCTGAGGGACACTGTCACAAGGAGAAGCACACAGATCACACACAAAAACGATAAGAACAAAATCCGGTTGTCTGTTCGCCCGTTCAAATGATCCACTGCCGTTTATTAATCACTACAACTTTTTGTTATTTGATGTGTAGTACGCGAACAAACGTATATACATGTATTTGGGGATGTTTGCATGCTTCAATGTGTGTCTGAACGTATGTATGTTTGTATGTATGTATGTATGTATGTATGTATGTATGTATGTATGTATGTATGTATGTATGTATGTATGTATGTATGTATGTATGTATGTATGTATGTATGTACGTATGTATGTACGTATGTATGTATGTATGTATGTATGTATGTATGTATGTATGTATGTATGTATGTATGTATGTATGTATGTATGTATGTATGTATGTATGTATGTATGTATGTATGTATGTATGTATGTATGTATGTATGTATGTATGTATGTATGTATGTATGTATGTATGTATGTATGTAGTATGTATGTATGTATGTATGTATGTATGTATGTACGTATGTATGTATGTGTGTATGTATGTATGTATGTATGTATGTATGTATGTGTCCAGTTAGTCCCGTTCTTGGCATATTCCAGCCCCGTAGGCCAGTCCAAGTGGTGGTAAATTCCAGTTGGCCGAGTACCGGACGACACGTCATGTAGTATGAATATCAAAGTCACCACTGAAAACCGTGGAATCATTGTGGAACTGCCACATCTGACCTGTTGGGAATCATTCACAATGCATATCCACTGTAGATCACACAGTGCAGAATGGGTTATCTCATACAGTAATTCCTTCGTTGTTCGGATTTCCGATCGGCGGATGAATCACTGGGCTTGTTAATCAACATTAATACGTGTACATTTGAGCAAGTAATTTTTTTCAATTTAAATGCTGCTATACATACCAGTGAAGGCAGTTTAGGTGCAGTTGCACAACAAAGACAAGTCGAGGAAGAGGATAGAGAAAATGATGCACAATTAGTGCACGAGGGGTATGGAACTGTGCACTGCAAATTGTTGAAGAAAACTTCGGGTTTGCCAAATGGGGTGTATGACCCAAGTTCGTGTTGATACTTTTCAATTCTCATGGACTGAGTTAAGCTATTTTGTCGAAGTAGCTCAACCTAATGGCCCGACTGATGTGGACACTAAGTCAAACACTTGTTGAACCAGTGGGTTGTACAACGCGCAGACGAGTAAAGCTACCATGCCTCGTATGAACCAAATCAATATCACTGAGGAATGACATTTAGATACAGACAAAAAGACGCACAATCATCATTCTGCCTTTGGGTGAACACTGCAACGACTCCACTAGTTTTTCTCTAATAATAATGTTTTAGTCGTTTATCCAATTCCCTTTCCCATTGCATCTGCATCTCTTTTATAAATTTGTTAGCATTTGCCTAGACCACAGTCGTTTCGGTTTTTGATTATACTGTTTTCCAGACTATAGGGATGGATTCAATTGTGCCCACAGGGAAAAGTTGTTTTATCAGTATTCAAACTGAACTTGGTACCTAAACCGCAACATTAGTATTTGACTATTTTACAAGTCGGGAGCTGTTAGCACGAAATCATGACGATAACTGCATTACAGCTTACAACAACCGGTACTGTACAAGGTGCTATTCCATCACCGTGTTTCTCTTGCACGTAGACAAGCACCACGCCTTCCCATTTTGCTTGTGTTTGAGAAGCTTGCCTATGATGTTGCATGTAGTATTCCATATTTCAACTACTCCTTCTTGACTAATTTCACGAAATTTTATCCAACTGGTTGGCTGTTCACGAATTAACCGATTTCACTCTTAAGGAGTTAAAACCTCTTTCAATATAAGCTGCTATTTTAAAGTAGTCTATCTTGCGAGTAACAGTCAATGAACTCCGTGACCGAAGAAGGAAAGAGGCAAAGAGAAAATCAGTCTGTTAGTGAATCGTAGAACTACAAGAATTACGACCATGGACTAAGTTCAGAAAGTGACTATACTTTGCGGAATGAAAGTCACTAGGTAAGATGAGGCATATTAGTGTTTATCACTATTCGACTGATTCATTCACGAAGTCTTGAGATGCAAAATGGCCACGGATTGACGTTAACCAAAGAGAGAAGCAAAAGATTTGAACTTTAAAAATAAAACTGTTGAGTTCCATAATAGATTTAGTCGTTGAGTTCATGCGGACATTTATCAACGATTAGTCCTAGATACCCGGAAAAGTCCCCACACAATGTATTTGTTTGAAATAGCGCCTCTTCTTTAGTGGGGAGCCAACTTTGGAAAAGATTAATTGATCTGCCATTTTTATGCTGAATTATTTTTGCAACTATGATGGATTTTGCAGTATGCACTTTAATTTTTCCGTGAATAATTTGCTTTGTGTTTCACAAACAGACCCTTCTTTCGAGTTCTATGTAACGAAAAGGTTTATGATTCACTTGTATGAAGTTACATGTAGACATAGAATTCGGAGTTGCTTATCAGTGGAAGTTGTAGATGTATGCGTATGAAGCTGCAGTGTCGAAGTAACGCAGGCAAGCGACATTCCGTAGAGTTCCTGAATGATAGTTTGGTCCGTCTGTGTTTGATTTGTGTATATAAACATAGATTCTGCATTTTCATCAGGTGTATGTATTGACTATCCTTATTTTTACATCTGACGGAATAGACTTGGAATGGCCCGTCAGTGGAATCTAACAGTTTTTCTTTCTTACTGTAGGTGCAGTCAAAGCCTGCTGAACTTCCACCAATATTCTTTGTAGAACATTCATCGAATACAAATATGATACAGATTCTTTCCAAACACCATGAATGCCATTACAGTACGTGCGTAAAGTATTGCATTTTACTCTGCCACCGTCTACTTATCATGATTTTATTGATTGTGTGACATTGAAAGCGTATTCATCATCATCATCGTACAGTGTTCAACAGTAGGGAAAGCCTCACTGATCACTGCCATTCTCACCATCTTGCTCGTTGAATTAAAAAATATGAATATACGAGATGGGCAGTCAGCGGACCTACACGGGTGCGAAAATGAAAGAATGCCCTAGTAGCCAATACACGGAATACACAGTCTAACTGTACAAATGCACATCGATCAATCATTCTGATTTGACAGAAAGTGACAGCACGATCACCACTGTTCACGGTTCGCTACCATATCCTTCAGTGTCTCCAGCCAACTAGTTGAGGAATCGCTTGGACCCCAACCACAAAGACTAGAGGCACTCACTTTTCCTAAGTTCAGTGTACATTTTCTCATTCCCCGTTGTCAGTTCACCCGTTGACTTCCACGTGGTTTCTTCCACTTCGGAGAGGAACGGAAAGTAGGGCACTGTAAGGTAGGCGTGTGTCTGCCATACATAACACGTATCCCTAACCAACAAAGCCTACTGAGCTGGATGGGCCGTGACAGAACGTTCTCTGAATTAGTACCCAATACTCGCTTTGTGACCTTAGTATTGCTTACTCGGTCATTCCATCCAATCTTAGCGATACTACGCAAACATCCGTGGTCGGAAACCTCAAGAAGATGGACATCTTCCGCACAGGGACCCAAAGTCTCGCAACTATACAATAAAACTGAACGCGCCGTGGCACAGTACACACAACCTTTCAATTTCAGTGAAATATCAGGTCGGCGTTACAAGTGCTTCGGTCCAGCGTACGCAGCTCGAGCTTTGGATATACGCGTGAACATTTCTACTACATTGCTTTCTTCCATCATCACTCTAATGGCAAGGCAAGTGAAGAGGTCGACAGTTGCTAGCGTCTCTCCTTTCAGTATCATGCTCGGAACTGTCGACGTCCAGTTTTGCAACATCACTTTACACCCTGAAGATGCACAGCACATACCAAATGGGGCTACTGTTTTTACAAGTCTACCTAGCGCATGTTGCACATGTTCCATGCGTTCGAACAAGCGGACAGTGTTGTCTGAGTAATGTAAGTCACACAACTTTTCACTATCTACAAGTTCGACACCCACATCCCGGAGACTTCGCAAGACTTTCTCTATCATCTAGTTCATGACGGTGTTGAACAGGAAGGCTGAAATAGGACATCCTTATCGAACATCACTGGTCACTTAGAATGGACTGAATAGTTCACCGTAAACCCTTGAATGACGTCAGTAGACTCATGAAATTATGTGGCTTACCTGTTCGGTGAACAGCACTGAATAGAGCTGTTCGGTCAACTGAATAAAAAGCGCCCCTGAAGTCGAGAAAAAACCATTATTGTCGGTCGACGGTGTGTGCGACGCGTCTCAAGTAATAGATGAAGAGGGAAAATCTGGTCGATGCATCCTCAACCTGGGCGGAATCAGGCCTGTTGTTCTCGCGCGTGCAGTGCTTCCGTGGTTTTCAATGATCAGTCGAGCGTTGATACTGCATGATGAATCATTTCAAATAACAGCCGAATCCGTCACTACTGAAAATGATCAAGCCGTTAAGATCTGCAAGTTATTTGTTACGCAATGCCTTCGTTTCAGTTAGGCTTCATACAGCGAAGACATTCAAAATAAGAGTCGATAATGGACCTAGGGAAGCAATCAAATTCGAATTATGGTCGAGAGGTGTTACCTTCCTTCATATACACTTATCATTCACTAGGAATGTTAGTACGTGAGTCTTCTGTCAAGTGCGCAAAAACAGGACATTGGTGATTAGCATCGTAGTGCGGCATAAACGGTGTGTGACGTATGTTAGACTTAATCGGATTGATAGGCTGACTTTTATAACGGGTAATGGAGTGAATCATTTTTGAATTCGAGACAGTTGCATCCGTTGTGTTAACCATTGTTATTAAGTCTTGGTGGTTACAGTATCGGTCCGGTAGAATTTCCAGTGAGAGATTGGGTTAGCTGGAGACCGGTGACTAATTATGTGTATATTAGTGCTCGACTGATGGCAGTTACCAGTATATCTCAGGCATTCCCTGGTAGAGATGCCAAATGGCGGTTCATAACTTGTTGTACAGCTTGTGCTTTATCCCTCAGTAAAGCGATATCGTAGGTATATTCCGAATCGGAAACTGTTTCTTTGGAGGAGCTCAACTGCACTCTTTGGAAGACCAGATAAGACATGTCATAGAACCTCACCCTTGTCGAAGCTGAAGAGAAAAAGTGAGTGTAAGGTAACTTTATCGTACTCCCATGCAGACCACACAAGTGGTTGGAAGCCAATCGTATTCCCTAATGCGACTTGAGATTTGATGATGCAACTCTGAGAGGATTGATCCATACTTCTCAGACACTCCGTTTTTCAATAAACAATCCCATAGTGCAGTCCTATCTATGGAGTCGAAGGCCGCGCGAATGTTCGAGAAGTCGATGATCGCTGGCCCTTGGAAAGTGTGACGACGCACTCGCTGTTGTCGGAGAGTGGAGATTTGGTCTTTTCATCTACGACAAGGACCAAAACCCAGCCTGATTCGCGTGAGTTTGCTCCTCATGCTTTTGGTACAACCTGCGACACTCCTGGATAAGGATTGCACTCTGTTGTGTGGCTTCATCGGCTTCATTGGATCGATAACAGAATGACTCCAATCTGATTGCCTGCTGATTCATGCCTATTCGGTGCCACGGTCAGCCACACGCACGCACCTTGCATCTAACTGCGCCATTCATACAAACACATCTTGCAACGAGCGTTACTAAACGAATTTTCTGCATTCTGTATTCTGCCCTAATACTGAATATAACACTACGCTTTGTTTGGCCCAGTTACTATTTAAACCCTCCTCAAAGATGAGGACAATAACCGATTTTCTCCAAAGAGAGAACCTGCTCAAAATTCAAAGCTTTTGAGAACAAAGTACGAAGTTCCTTAAAGAACTGCGCCCCACCATCTTTAAAATATATGGGGGGTGGGCATCGGAGTCCGGCTTTCTGTGATGGCCCAAGGCCTGGATTTGTTTTCGGATATCCACCTCGGTAAGCGGATCTGTAGAAACGGGCCACCGGAGACGTGCCCGAAGAGCCGTAGGAAAGGCTGACATTAAGATCCAGCAGAACTGTCTGAAAGTGTTCCGCCCAGCGTTTGAGACGCCACCGTTGATTGTGAATTGGCGAACCGTCAGCTTCACGAATTGTTTCACTCACGCTGAGTAACTTCCTACAGATGATTCAAACGAGATAGATCAGTTTGCGGGAATGTCCCATGGCGGAAGCACGTTTCATCTCTAATGGGTGTTCCAACCACCACATTTCTAGGTCCTTACGAAAACTCGTGGTAAGCTCACGTTTCATTGTGAGTCGTGCCTCGTTATACTCGCTGACAGCCTGAATAGACTGGCGTGAGTTGATAACATGCAGAGATATAGCAGAAATTCAGGTTCTTAAGGCACGACGATGTAGAAAACAACTTACTAGACTAGCGGAATGCAAAGCTTTATTGATAAACGACGAGTGCTGCTTTATGTCATCTGGTGGGGCCTCATGGAGCTTTTCAGCAGGCATTATTTGGAAGACGGATAGGTGAGATGGATCAAGAAGTTTATCCTAATCTAATCGTCGTTGAACCACGCTTTTGGTACGCCCACCGAAGGACATGGACAACTTAGTGCATATTAGTGCGAGTTTGGAATCAGCCGGGGGGGGGGAGGTGCTCCAGCACGAGCAGCAGTCTTGTGTGCTACCCCGCCATTCATGGTTTATACAGGTGTTTTCGATGTGGTGGACGCCAGGTGGCGTACAGAAGATAAGAACTTCTGAAGTTCGTACTTAAGAGGAACAGGCGATGGTCTGAGCACGGGACCAAAAACCATTCCAGTTTTCCGTGTGACAGGAATCCAGCCCAAAAGGGCCTCCTAAATGCCCCTCGTAAGATGAAAACTAACCAACTCTAGCGTTCATATTTCCTACAAAAATCACGATATCGGTCCCGCTTGCTTTACGTAAGAGGTTGTGCAGCTTTTGGTAAAATTTATCTTTGATTGCATCTGGGCTGTAATCGGTGGATACATACGCAGAAACGACAAACATATTGCAGCTACCTGAATGGCGACTGCTCACTTTGCATGTTGATTATCGACTAGGATGCAGCCTAGAAACGCGTCTTCAGCCCTTTCACTAAGAGCAGTTGCAACACCAGTAAGCCCAGAAACCACAGCCTCAGAGCCCTCAGAAACGCTCAAGTGAAACTTCACGGAAGGATTAGATGGGGGCGTCAACCGAGTAATGTAACTGGAGTCTTGAACGCGAGCCTCTTGAATGTAACACATCGGGTTTACGAGCTTAACCCCCCTGTTTTCAAGCACGCAGCAGGGTCTGTACGTTGAACGTGTTTATTTTGAATGGGCTTCGAGGACAAATCATATCATCAGCCAGTGGTGGCGGGTTCGGTGAGACTCGGAAGCTAGTCCAAGAAGGACGAGAGAGAACATGACCAGAATTGCCGTCAGTGAAACTACAGCAGGTGCCGTCGACGGACTATCCTGGGGGATCTGATAAAGGAAAAGAGCGAGGAATGGGAGTGAAAGCGGGAAAGTAAATTCTTGTGTACGATGTGAGGGCGCGTTCATGAGCGCTCGTGAAAAACTGTCAATCATTGTATAAGTGGTACCTTTCATGGTTGTTGTGTTGTGGGTTGTTGTGCTCCTCGGTCGCCTTAGTCCTTAGTAGACACCGTGCAGTGCCTATAAAATACATGGAAACATCCCACAATTTGTCAGAGTGGCCACTGCAACACTACTTAGTAGACGGATTAGTACTGAAGTACTGAAATTTTACATAGGAGGAGGTAATAGTTGTGTTGTGATCACATTTCCTCGTTTGAGTTTTTGTTCAAATGCCGATGAACCTGTGGCCTCATGCTCCATTTTATTCAACGACTAATAGAGAGAAAGAGGATCACATTCACAAGGACTGCGGACGTAGTGATAGCGATACTGCCGATAGTTTGCAGTGGCTCTGGCCGACATTTCAGTGGTATTTCCCCTGGCACTCAAAGGTCTCTTTTCGGGCCGAGATTTCTCTTTCGCGACAGAGTTAAATGCACCCAGTGGGATATTCACACTTTCGGTTGGTAATGAAAAGTAGAAAGGGGAATAATGCATGCAAAGACCATCAGCCTGGAGGTAGTCACACAAGTCAACTAAAATAGAACAGCCGAGAAAGAGACGAAAATGTGCGGATTCGGCAAGCCACTAGCACACCCTGACACCTCTCTCTCTCTCTCTCTCTGCCACACACACACACACACACACGCCGTATTCGTCACAAGACTAATGCTAGATAATCACTCGGTTAAGTTATCCAGTCAAACATTTATTACGGTACAACCCGATGTAGATTCGAATGGCTTCGCATGCGGCCCGGTACGCTATAACCTCATTGCCAGGATCCAGCCAGTCCGGTAAATCCACTCTTTGACAGTCAGATCGTGCAGATACAGCGAGGTCACTTAATGACTGGGAAGTATGTCATCTGCCATCAGAAACATACCACCTTTTACATATGAGCGAGCTTGTACCAGTCAAATCTTACAGGACACATTCTTGCTATTCTTGTCTGGTCTCAGCAGTTCCTTGTGTGCGTAGTATGGATATCAGCCATACCATTACATGTGACTAGTCGGGTAGGCTCAGTTCTCACATTTGACGTCTTGGCATGGAGTCGCTGGTCATCAAAATTTTAACCTTCACAGTGATCCATCTTTCATTAAAGAATAAGTCAAACTTTTTGGGCCCTGGTGCAATGTTCGTAAAGCAGCTAAGAAAATCAGTCGGCCTTATTTCTGACTGCACGTGTATGTGAGTTTTGTTCACTATGGAGGAATACTTCGTTCCCAGATACACCAGTAAAATTGCCTTTCGAGAAGTAGAAGGAACTATTGCTGAACTACGTTTTGCCAGTCATGAACTTGCGAAATTTGATTATCTGGTGCGAGACCAGAATGTGACTTGTTGTGAGTTTATCCTTCAACTAAATCCACAGAATGATGGTTGCAATTATGGAGATCGTGTGGAGGGAATGTTGTGTGATCGACTAATTGCCGGAATTAGAAGCATCACACTACAGCTGCGCTTGCTGCAAGAGAAAAGCTTGAACTTTGCTGAGGACTGTGAGCAATATGATGAGGACATTCAGCCACCAAGCCCGTTAATCCCGTTCGACTTCAACAAGGAAATTCCAAACCAATGCACTCGCACCATAACCGCCAAGTCCAAGTCAACCGAGGGTGATCAAACGGTCATCATAGTGGGCTTACAAACTTTCTGTACCGGGTTCGAATACTGCTTCAGCCGCTGATGACTATCTAGTTGCCAGCCTCTAATTGGCCGCAGCCTTGTTCCCGAAGTACTGTATCATTATCAGTCAAAAAAAGAAAGTAAACAAAAAGAAGAACCAACCAAGCCATTCCAATACTACATTGTCTCATAAACATGTTGATAGATGCATGTCATGCGGCTGTTTCCGTTTGCGCTCAACGTGTCTGCAATGGTAGTAATAAACTGATTTGACAGTCCGCATTGAATTTGCGCCCACCCAGAACTACGCGAACGAAAGTAGCAAGAAGACCAAGGCCGCAAAATAGCACGTTAGTTGTATTGCAGGGTGGGTTTGTATAAATATGTTAAATTAGATAATATAATTGGCAGACTCGAAAATGACTAATCACAGGGAGCTTTTGTCGGACATGTCTACGGCGATCCTGATTGGTTGGGGCTCATCCATGTACGTGGTTACGAAGCTGTACGTGGCCGTATCACGTATGACAGCTGCTGAATCACCACAGTGTCGGCCCGTCAAGCTATATGCCATGTATATGGGAAAACTGGTCAACTACGAGAGGCATGCTGAGGATTCAAGTGAAACATGATGGAGGTGAACGAAACGAATGTAATCAAAGGCACCAGGCTTATGTACCCACTGAAGACCATTTTTTCTGTACTAACCGGTGTCGTTTCAATGTGGATTTCAAAAAGAACTCATAGTGAACACGGGATGCTATAAGTCCATTGTCCCTTAGGGGCTAAACATGATTGAACTGGGACAATTATGAAACCCATTGAAGTCCGCATCCAGGGTGTAACCGGTTACCGCCTCGCGCTGTTGAGTGAAACGATGTTAATGGTACGGTACAAGCATCAAATATCCGTCTCATTCCGTCTCCTGATTTCGGCTGACAGTTTATCTGTTCTGGAGTTGAATGCATTACTTGCTTTGAACCACCAGCTTTCACTTCACACAGTGCCAACCACTCCCAGTGATCCTGTGATTCACAGAATGTATTGTTGGCACGAGAAGCTTGAATCTTATGTAATGGAAAATCTGCTTGCACTTTTCACATGGACTTTTCGACGGGAAAAACACCATTGGATTTTCCGTTACATAAGATCCTGTTATTTCTCAACAACTGGCGATAGAATGCTACAACAATCTTGGTGGAATGGCGGTGTAACCAGTAAGTTGGAAGTTGGCGGTGATCCGATGATCTTCAAACGAGAGCACTGCCTTACGGTCAACGAGGCGCTCTGAAATCACTGAGGAAATTGAGCAGAATGGTCTGATTACTCAAATAAATTCATATTCTTGGGCAACTCCGATAATATTTTGTTTGCAATGAAAAGCGATGGAAAAACACCACGTGTTTGTGAGGACTTCAGAATTACCTCTATTCCACGAATACGACAATGCGCATTGAATAACATGGAGCCGGAACACACTCGTTGAAATCGGTGCTCGAATTTACATATGGTTGACGCACAGCGGTAAATTCCACTGCTTCCAGAATCAAGGTCACTTACCACCATCAACAAGCCGTGTTGGGTATTAGTACAATTTTCCATCATTTGATTAGCATGTCTCATCCGGCATTTTCCAGACAATCATTGGCAACGTGATTGAAAGTTTGGCTGTAGTAGTTGCATATTGGGATGAAGTGATCGTTTTCGGATCATCATAGGAGTACCATGATCATCACCTAAAGCAGACCCTGGGGAGGTTTGTATCCAAGAGTGTTCTGATGAAGCCTTTGAAATTCAAGTTCGGTGTCCGGGAATTGAGCTTCTCTGGTTACACGGTGAACGCCGGTGCGTACCAGCCGGACTGTTATCGCTTCAAGCCCATATCTGAAGGGGATTTACCGAAGAATCAAGCTCACTTGAGGTCGATCGTTGGTAGTTTGCAATACTATTCCAGGTTTACACCAAATTTTGCTACGAGTGCCCAGCCGTTATTCCTCACCCAGTCATCTGAGTTTTGAAAGTGGACGAATCCATGTTAGGAAGTCTTGCAGGATCTCATCAACGGCATAGTTGAACGTCCAACGTTAGCCCGATTTGTGCCACCCAAACAAGCCGTGCCAATCATGAATGCATATGACGTTGGAATCAGTGCAGTGCTAGAAAATTTAAATGCCCAGTTATCTGCATGTTTCGACTTCTGAATGCTGCTGAGATAAGACATTCACAAACAATCAAAGAAGAACTGACTGTATTCTGGGCGGTACGACGTCCACCTTGGTACCTGTTTTGGGTTAAAGTTCACAATCGTCATGGACCACCAAGTGCTACTGTCCAAATTAGATCCGAATAAATCCGCTGCCAAGTCCTCAGTCGCCATGATGCTAAAATGAATTCTCGCCATTGCTGACCGTAATTACGACATCTTACATCGGCCTGAAAACTCGATCTTGCAGCCGAACAGTGCGATTTCATGTCGCTGGCCACTCCGGTGTCGAAGGAGCAGCTACGACAGTACAACAAACGATACTACTCATCGGTGATTTCTGCTAGCAAGAAAAATTAACAACGGGAGGTGAAATGAAAGTATCCGCTGATTTCGTGAGCTGAGAGGAATTACGCGTTCAACCTAACGGAACATAATATCATGGTAGCCTGTTGGTCGTGAAACGATACTGGAAGATTTGTGTAACAATCACTTGGGGGTGGAGAAGATGAAGTCTTTGGCTCGGCAGACATGTTGGTGGCTTGCAGTGGATGTGGATATACGCACAACAGCCAAGAACTGAAATGCCTGTCCACATAAAACCGAGACGAATTCAAACAGCTGAAACCAATGGCCAGACAGCTTCATTCCATGGCAATGTGTAAATGCCAATTTCTGCGGTCCGTTCATGAACAGATACCTCGCTCGTATTGATTGGCTCTTACTCGAAAGGGTCTGATGTATTTTTAGCACCATCGTCGACCACGTCGATTGTAACACAGACTTTGAGAAATTGCTTCACTCGGGAAGGCATCCCACAAGTAACTGTCGCCGATAACGGTTCCCAATTTCGTGCATCTGTGTTTAAATGTTGGCTGGGTAGTATTGGCTGTCGATATCTTCGAACTACACCTCGTTACTCATGTTCGAAAGTAGCTGTGGACAACGTGGTATGTATAACGAAGTGTGTTCCCGCTTCAGCCAATCAAAAAACATCGGAGACATTTCTGGACAAATTTCTGTTATCATGTCGGAATATAGTGCATTCGACGACGCGAAAAACTACGACCATTTTGTTCAAGCCGAGAAGTCTCAGATCGTCCCTGAGATGCCTAGATTCCACGGAGGTAACGTACTTCTGTGGCACTGATCTTCGATCAGCCAATGAAATCATTACAAGACAATTTGGTCAATCCATGATCGAGATAAGGGACCTTAATAAAGCAACCATGAACCAAATCCCACCTTGGTTATCTTCACTTCAGAGAAGCAACTGAAGGCAAAGCGGAAACAGTAACCGAGAATGATGATCCTGCCTCTCCAGTCGGGGACGAAAACGTCGGGGAGAGACAACTGCAGCCTACGGTCCCAGTTCGAAGGTCTGTACATCAAGTAATCCGAATAGACGAGGAAATTCCGAGGGAGGAAGGTTGTGGTGATTCCACTGCCTCCGCACGCGGTCCAGTACGCCGTAGCTTCGTTTCCAGTACCCAGAGTATCAGGCGACATTCAGATCATGCAGATATAACAGATCTGATTTAAGATTGGCCATTACTTTACCATCAATTTAGCAAATACCTCCTTTTGTATATAAACGAGTTTGCACCAATCAAATCTGACGGAAACCTTCCCACTATTCTTGTTTGGTCTTGTCATCTCGTACTGCACGCAGTTTGGATACCAGCCATTCCATTACGTACGAATGTCCGGGTAGATACAGTCCTTGCAAAAATGTCCACTCGGTTCACACACTTGTGATCAGAATTGAAGTGAACACGGTCATAGTTCCGTTACACTAAGAAATGTGGTCGACTAGTTGAGGTCAGTTGATCCGCACAGAAATCACGAATGTTTGTACGCGGTGGTATGTGGGGGTTTGTATGTCGGAGCGATCGTTGATCATGGGAAGTTTGGAAGGTTGTGTACTGACCCGTCTGCTTCTTCCCGTATGTTCTACATTGAACGGAGTCATACTTGTTTTGGGTGAGGTGCATATCAAGAGAAGGCTTCTCGTCTCTCGTTTTACGGGTTCATGAACCTTATTGAACGTGGGTAGTAGATTTCCTATTTCATAGTTTTAATCTACTTTGCGATAGTCACAAACATCACAGGACAACCTTTTCACACCTCCGACAATAAGAGAAGTAAAGAAAACCTTCATTTGATGTTTAAGTGTTCGATATTCAATAACAGAACTTTGCAGAATATTCTCGCAGTCAGGTGAAGTTTCAGTTACCGCGGATAGGTGGGTTTACAATTGAATGCACAGGTTGCCACCAGTGGTCGAGTTTAATCACAATAATCTAGCACCTACTCGTGGAAAAACTTCTAACAGGGCCGTTGGAATGAGTCAGCATATTTGTATAATCACTTCGGGACTATCATTTGCCCTTTTGAAGTAATGGTTCAGAAATACCGATTTCGTTACTCGTGATCTGGTGTAGCCTCTCATGCGGCTTTTTACATCTGCCGTTGGAAATTCTCAATGAAACTAACTACCACCAATGTTAGCAGTAGCTGAAATAGCAATACGAAACACAAGGAGCGGTTAGTTATTTCTGAACATTGTATATGCAGTATTTCATTTTGTCTGCCGAACTTGGGACACTACACTGATTCAGCGAGGTTACTTTATGACTGAGAAGTAGGTTATTTATCAGTAAACACATTCAGTCTTTTATATATAAATGAGTTTGTGCCAGTCATATCTCACGGAAAAAGTTCCTGCTGTTCTTGTCTGGTCTCAGCAGTTCCTGTTGTGCGTAGTCTGGGCACCAGCTATGCCATTATGTATGATGCCGGATAGATTCAGCTCTCACAACCCCTCAGTAAGGGATATTCACGCGGAAAACTATAATGTCCCTAAGTGCGAATCGTCTTTTCCTTCGGAGTTTTGCAACCTTATCTCGTTAAAACGGAATTGATCAGGTAACTATCACAAATCCACCTACCACGATACAAAATGAAAATGCAAAAACAATTAACAGATGTCTGGATTAGTGGGGAAGGTCAGTTTGCTGTTCCTCAAGTTTTGAGTGATTGTTGTACAAACTGCACTGTTGTTGCGTAATGTGCGGCAACAAATTTGTCTGTGTATTTTGCATACAAAGGCACACCTTCGGCAAACCGAACTGTCGGGTTAGGTGTTGGAGGGACCAACTTAGCCTCTTTCTGTTGGCTGTTTCTCACAATCTTACTCCCCTGCTCTCCCATAATCTTTCCTGGCCTACTTAAGTAATATTTTATCACACTACTCCGCGACTTGGCCATCATCAGTCGTGTTTCTTTGATTCTCATAGGTTCTGTTATGTCAGACCTTTGTTATTTTTACATTATAGCCTGTGAAAGATTCGCCGGGAAAATTATTGTGCATCCCACCAATCTTCTGTACCATGACTTACATGCGTGTCTTTCTTAGCCCTTCACACGTTTCACTTTTAGACTTATCCCCTTCGGTATAAATATCTGTCGCCACTCTATAGTGCCTCGTTTAGCTCGTGTTCTGGTTGACAAGATGAGTCACAGAGGAACTTCGTCTGAACTTCGGGGATAAACCATTTTTCCCCCTGTATTTAATTTTATGCTTACTTCAAAGTGACAATGATCAGTTTTCCTCCATTTGGCTAAAACGTGCGTTTGTTAGCGTGTTGCAGCCTTCAGTACAATACATTATAGCACAATATAGTACTAGGCAGCTACGTGCGAAGTCAGACCGTCTCGCACGCAATTACATGCACACACACACTGCAGACCATTGTTCCTTAACCACGCGCACGTGGACACATGAACGTACACACACATACAAGGTTGGAGGTATTCATGCTCCATCCCGAATTTTGCCGATCAGTTATGTTTTCACGTGCCTTTCAATCTTGCATGGTCTGATCCAATCGTACGCTTGACCTGCGTTTTCACTAGCATGCGACTCTGATCCGCGTACCTACTTACTTAGCTGCTTGCATCCTTGCGGTATGCTTGCACTGGCGTTCGCCGTACGGTTTTTTAAGGTAAACGTTCGTCCGTACAGTCATGACCACGTTTTGCCTACCGATTGTTGGACACGAAAACGGGTAGTAAACCGAATGTGCCTATCCGCAGATATCAATGCACCACACAACCCACAGCCCACAATTGAATTCTACTTCCATTTGCGTCACCTTAAATGGTCAAGGAAGTGTTTTCATTTTTGACACAATCATCGTTTTGTTAAACGTTTACGGTGTAGTTACCAGTGGAATGTGTCATTTACAACAAAATTAAAGCGCGTTGGGTTTGGAAAATCTCCCGAAATACCCTCTACTGGTCATTCTTGACCACGATCTATCACTTCAGACAAATTTCGGGCAAGGCACTAAAGGAGATTCATTTCCAGTGCAACTACTTACGGACTCCTTGTAGAGTGACGCCATACGTAAGTAGATTCCCTATGCTAGCCTTTAATCTTAGAGGTTTTCTCTACCCTTTTTTTGATGTAAAAATTGAATTTTTCACGATCATGGTTTTCTTTTTTCTTTCTTCAGTTACTGCCACGTTGGTGTTTTGTGGCAATCCACAAGCGATGACAACTGATGTTTCCTAATATGGTATCTATAGACAACTTATTGAGACGTTTAACTCCAGATTTGATCAAGTTGGTGAATTTTTCACTTCCAAAACAAAGTTCAGTTGCTGGGACAGATCAGTGTAGTACTCCTACCGTTCAGTACGTCACATAAGTAACGCTCGAAAGCTGCACGCCACGAACACCTTGCCAACATAGCATATGGGGTGCAGAAGAGCATGGGCGAGTCAGACAGACAGCGAACAACGTGTTTAGCTCCGTTCAGTATCGAAAACCAGTCGATCTGACGCTTAAATGCTTGACAGTCACGAGACCCGCAGAGCAGACAGAGCTAGACTGAACTCTCGGCGACTGAGTGAGTACACCTCTGTGCGCGCGCAGGTTCGCACAACTTAGGACCAACAGCGATGCTAAACGTGGGTTTGTTTCTTTATGGAGATGAGGCGCAATACGGAGGAAGCTGCAATGATTTACACTCGACAGTGTTCGAAGAGAGAATTGATAGCGGAATCAACGCAGATTAATGAAAAATTCGAACAAACGGGATGAGTTGAAGACAGTGAGAATTAAACACGATTGAAGTCAGCCATGAGCGAAAGCGCGTGAAATGAAGATTTGGTAAGCACTCGAAGCAATCCATAGCAACTTATCCCAGCACCGACAAATTGCCGTCATCAGTTACGATCGTCTGTATATCAGATTCTACAAGGAAAGGACTTGCAACCCTTTCAAAAACTTTATTTTTAACGGCTATGCCTAGAAAATGCAAACCATCATCTTCAGTTTGGCACCTGGTATCTCAGTCTCCATGCTGCATGATGCACCTTGTTCAGCGATGAGGCCGTGTTTAACCTACGTGTTCAGTGTGTTCAAAATTACTGGAATCACCTGCTTATGACCGAAATTCTACCTGAATGCTTGCTATCGGGCAGAATATTGTATAATCCATGTAACTGGAAATGTAATCAGATTTATGCCGGCACACTACTCGCCAGTAAAATAGACCGTGAAAGTTGTAAGCTAGTGTGGCTAATTAGCGAACGCAATTGATAAGTCGCCCAGACTAAGGGTACCACGCCCTGCACTGACGTTAAAAGAAGACGGCATAAAAACACGACTAAAAGTGACTTATTCGTTGAAAATATATGTGCAGCTAATCGCGGGCAAATGTGACCAGGTCAGTGGTCCAAATGAGTTGCCATCAAGGGCGCCAACTGAATTCACTCTCACTTCATCTTCAGCGTGCTGAATCTATTTAATCATACTTCAGTCCCTGCACTGCTTGTTGACTGGTCGATCTCGCTTCTTATCGACTGATTTTAATTGACCTGATGAGAAAGTGCTCGAGAGCATATATGTAAGTCAGATCAATGACACTACTTATGCCCTTCCTGCAAGCTTGCTACTTGCCTAACGAATAAGGCTAGGTTTTGTGGTTACGCTCGTACAAATTATTGGAGTGCCACCATTGTTTTGTTCGTAGTTGGTGGTAAAACACTAATTGGTGGCGCTGTATTTATTTGTACGGACATAAACACAAGCCCCAGCCGTAGCCGGCGAACAAGCCGTGAAAAGGTAAGCAAAAGAGCTACGTTGCATGTGCTGTCACGCGGAAGAGAGTAAGACCAATCAGTACACAGCAGAATCGATAAGTCAACACTGTTGGTGATGAAGCATGAATAAAGATCTGGGCAAAGCAGCCATATGTTCATTGATGAGAAGAATATTGATCGGATGTCTGCGCAGTGTGCGTAAATTTAACCAGAAAACAATCATTATGTGTTCTGCCATCAACTACGAACACAACAAGTATGAACACGTTTATTAAATCCCTTTTTAGTTGGTAAAACATCACGAATTATGGAGCATAGTAGTATCCATCACACTGGTACCAAATAAAGGTACTTCAGAATTGCGATTAATATGGAGTACATCAACCACCTCGAAGATATCAGAATAAATGTATTTACAGTAAAGTTTATTTAATATCAAGAATCCGGACTGTTTGAACACAATCACTGAGGTAACCCTACAAACTCTCGTTGTATCTTTTGCGCTGTGACTATGCGAAGATGTCGCATTTTGTGTGACAAGTACCAACGACTTTATCTTGATTAATTCCCCAAGAAGTCCCCTGAAATACCCGATTTTCATACTGCTCCCTACGTGAGGACATTTACTGTTTCCTCTTCAGCTTCCACCTACGGTTCTTTGTGTGTTTTGCTTCAGTAGTAAACTTATTGCTTGGTTCATGTCCCTACATGACCTGGTGGTAACTGTCAATATAAACTTAACTTTAAAAATTGTACGCACTCTGTGGTAACCTTTCACGTCAATCTAGTCATCGTACTTACCGTCGTCCAAAAAAAGAAAGTGTGAAAAATAATAAAATTGATCAGCTATATCTAAAAATAATCCACGTATAACGTATATCACACTTGCATCACTTCTTTACTTGTCATGTTGCGTAGGGCGCGTATATCAACGGTGAATGAAATGAGTAGTTCCTGGATGTTCAAACATAGGTTGTGTTTGTTTGAATCGAGCGAGAGACCTGTTTGGGTATTAGGCAAATGGTATGATCACTGGAAAGTTGAACACACACAAAAACCTATAACCAAGGTAGTGAATGATTCACGTGCTTTTCAGGGCTTCCAAAGCATAGACAGGCGATCGCTTAGTTTACCTGTTCTGTTGGCAATTTTTGCAGGGTATCTGAAATATGACGAGGATGAATGTCTACATGTAGTAGGCTCCATCCCGTAACTCTATCCATGTATTCATGTAAATACTGTTTTTACACTATAAAGCTAGATCCCGCCAGATCCTGTTAAGACAAATACAACCATTTCTCACTCATCTGAGAGCTAATGTGTTCTAGTCTTCAACTATTTGTGGCTTGTTTGCCCGTGTGATTTAATTTCGTTTATAAGTTCTTGCTCTCATAATCCTACGAGTTCTGCTAAGCTCCTAATACGTAACAGATTTACAGCTTGAAAACATTCATGCATTGAAGATGAAATCCTTCAGCCAACAATTTCGATTCCATCCTCCGTAAACACACATACACGAACACTGACGTGGTACGTAATGGGATATGAATCAAGCAAACGATGATTATCTATGAGTGGATTGCACGATCGGTTAACCAAATTCGACTAGGTGACTCAAATCGCCGTCATACATAGTGAACACAGCAAAGCACATAGAAAAAGGGGTACCCAAACTTGTGTTCCAAAAGTCTGTGTACACCCTAAGGAAGTTGGAATTTGCAACTTACTACTTCAGTGTCTGTTAGTAGCTAAAATAGTACGTTTTCTTCGCTGACGGACCGCACTCGACTCGATTTCTAAACTCATCGTCGACCGATCATTAAAATAAGGTATGGGTAGTAGACCGAATGTGCCTATCCGCAGATATCAATGCACCACACAACCCACAGCTCACAATAGAATTCTACCTCCATTTGTGTCACCTTAAATGGTCAAGGAAGTGTTTTCATTTTTGACACAATCATCGTTTTGTTAAACGTTTACGATGTAGTTACCAGTGGAATGTGTCATTTACAACAAAATTAAAGCGCGTTGGGTTTGGAAAATCTCCCGAAATACCCTCTACTGGTCATTCTTGACCGCGATCTATCACTTCAAGCAAACTTCGGGCAAGGCACTAAAGGAGATTCATTTCCAGTGCAACTACTTAGAGACTCCTTGTAGCATGGCGTCATACATAAGTAGATTCCCTATGCTAGCCTTTAATCCTAAAGGCTTTCTCTAGCCTCTGTGTCATCAAACTAGTCAAATTTATGATTAGTTTATCTGCATTCACGTATAGCCTCGCGCAACTCGTTTTTCGCCTATGTTCATTTCGAAGTTAGAGTATTAAACTATCATTCCAGAACACGGAAGAGATTTCCGAACAAGTATAAATCAATTACATCAGATTGTCCAATCAGCCCAATCAGTGCATAATTTTCGATTATTTAGTATGCTATACGCAAATGCTACTGATGGGATAGTTTAAGTATTGTTGTAATCAAAATAAACGCAGCTTGACGAATGTGATGATGTATTCTGCAACTTAAATGTGTTGGAACTGTCTGAAAAATATCTTCCAAAAATCACATCTGAGTGAGCCTTCTATGGACAAAAGCAATTCATGCATCCAATTTACATCAAAATATGTACTTCTGTGTACGGCAAGACGGTGAACAGCGTTCACAAATCGAACCCTCTATAAACACGTTTTTTTCTCCAAAATGACGTCTGTTCTCTTGATCGAGGTAGCATTCCGGGTAGTTCGAATCCAACTGGCTAACTATTTATGTCAGCAGACAGTGTAAATCAAGAGGCTCACAAAACACCTGAATTATCGATAGGAAGACATATCTTAACAATAAATAAGAATACCGATGCCGCGATAACCAAAGTGAGCTCTAGTTGATGAAAATTTCATGAGGTCACTCGCGATCAACAGATGGCAACCCCGTTCTATATAAACAAAAGTTCTGTGCCAAATGACAGTATGGACATGTTTAACAATGAACAACGGTTGAGCGGATTTTGACAAATATTACATTGTTCTGATTAGGTCTGTACGGTGCGCGGTCTCAATTTACAGTGCACTTCATTTCCCAACAACTGAACACATCACGCGTCTCTAAAGCCTAGATAAAAAGCAATGACTATTTGTAGCTCTCAAGATTCACTTGAGCTAGCTAGTCTTTCGTCGTGGTTTTTTTTCTCTCAAGAAGTTGCTGGTGTTGGTTGGTCTGTCTGCGGCAAAAAGGAACAGTTTCCGGTTAAAATGATACCGAACAAAATTCCGTTCATGTCTGGAGTTCAAATCGACTGAACAATAAAGAAGCCGAAATGCGAACAATATGCAAATTTCATCAAGGCAAGTAAAAAATTCGATGAAAAGCAACTGGTCAACTTCTCGATATGCTTTCGAACAGGATGAATGTACACAACTAAAATAAAATGTTGAAGATCAAAAGAATTAGTTATGCATACTGATTACGAAAGTTCACAGGACTATGTGACGTGTATGTTACTAACGTGTTGCCATTTTACCGACCCACCGAATACATTACCTTCATTGTCAACCACCTCATCTTTCTCCATTTGAGTTGTGCGAGGTTTATTTTACGAAATGGTTCAACTAGCCACTGACAACCATGAAAACACAGCGGACATGCTTCAGTCGTGTTAGGAATCGTCAGAAGGGGAAATCCACCGGATCCTATCTATTACTCAAACCCAAGTGCCTGACTGTAAATCACACGTATTCCTACTACTGTAATGACCCACAGGACGTGCCAGGTAATAGACTATTTATTTGGAGAATTCTTTCGGACTATACTAAATTGATTAGGATGTAAGTGAAAGCCTCTTTTGCACTCAACAATAAGCCTTTGCTTGTTTGGCCGTAAAGAGTGCAGTCGCATATTTCGTGTGCCTTGTTTGAGCTTAGTCTGTTCTCTCTATGTGACATCATTACCTTCTTTGCAGCTCCATTGCTTGCAATTACTGTACCTCACGTATGCTACTTTCAAGTAGTATATGGCATACTTCACAACATTGGACCGGCCGGGCCGTTTCTCAGTGGCTTGTTTCATTTCGAATCTGTGGTACTGCATCCACACGTCACTGGATTTGGACGTTAACAATGCGATAACTAAATAATGATCAACTCCAAAGTCGGAAGTCTAACTGGGGGCCTAAGTGAAACGAAGGCTTCACGAACAGCCTACAGAGATAAGTTACCTAGTTAGCGTAAGTAGTAGGTGATTTAGATTGTTTTTACGGAATGATTTTTGTACCTCTGCTCCGAAGGAATTATATCAGTTAAAAAGAACGACTTGACTCCATACGGTAAGCAGTAATCATCATCTACGAATTTTGATTAGGACCAGCGATACACACCGAATAAGGATGAACTTAAGTAATCAAAAGTTTTATGTTGTCAGTGTTCAGAGAACTTGGTCGTAGTGCGTTTTCACGTGATCCTCCGGATCTGACACTGATTTCACATGTAAGAAGTGGTGTTTTTGAAGCAAGAGAGTAACGCTTATCAGGCATGTAATAACAGTCTATCTTGGAAGGGCTTCGCTCTTCTTTGTCACACGAAATGGTGCAAAAAAGAAGAGAAGGCTTTGGGCCAACACAGTGATGATATTTAAACACTTTCAGAACCGTTCGCATGGGGGAAACAAATGGAAACAAGGTAAATGTACTCAAATTGGGAGGAAACTTCAAGTAAAGGTCCACTTGATGTTGCCTGTATTAGTCACATGTAATATTCACACAACTGCTAGTCTAAAATTGCACAAAATTTCTGGACCGTTTGGTTTGTCACCGCCCAATTTCCATGATGGAGACCAGTTTCTAGAAATAGAATTAATGGAGTCCCTGAATAATTTTATGGAAACGCGGACAGTTCTGTGAGACTAGGCACCCGTTTGATGACCAATATTGCTGTCTCGAATTCGGTAGAAAGAACAAAAGCACACATGTACGAGGAACGTGTATTCAGGATCAACGAACGGCAAGCACGAGCGTTGCCACAAGAACAAGAATGTTCAAGCAAACGTGAGCTGTTAATCAATATCAGTCTGGGACGAGGTGATTTGCATGCGATTGGTGGAATAGGACAGTGCTGATCGTGGTACAGACAGGTATCGGATGCGCGAGTGTAAGACGAACGGGACAAGGGTGAATCACGAACGCATGTCCGTGGTGCACGGATAAGCCTTACGGCATCATGTGCCTGATTCAACCACACAAGTATAACACATGGTACTCCCGTTGAAACCATGGTAGAATGAGCCTCGTCGATACTACACCCAAACTGCTTGCTCTCATTCTGCTCTGCAGACTACACAGCGTTCGCAAACAGCCATACAGTCTTGTTTGCATTGACCACATCTGTACTCTCGGACAGAGCCAGAATCTACGATGTAGTCACTGTAAATTACTTCTTGTAATTTGTGTTCTGATGACATTCTCACTTGTCCTACCCATAAATAGCGTGCACACGTATCATGGGCTTCGAGCATTTGTGACCTAATTTCTCCGTTTCTAATGCACTGACACAGTTCAGCTTTACGTTTTATGATGTATATTGCATGAACATTCTACTTTTATATTTCTGACTCTGGTGTCCGATGATTGTACAAATCCATTGTAAGAAAAACTTACTGAAGGTTTCATCCGTGTACGAAAGCCGCCCTTCGAGGGCTCAATCTCCCGACCGCAGTCTGACTGCAGCTCTGCCACATCGTTAGACCATAGAGCACATCTGCAGCGCAAAAAAACCTATTGCCAGGTTCATTCATTCATATGAAAACGTCTTTTCTGTCGTTTTCCAACTGCTACTACTTGCACGTTGACACTGCCAACTCCTTTGTATATTCAAACTATGGATTGTTTTTTTTTATACTTTGGCTGAAGCTATCGTTTCATGTTAGCTAGAAAGTTTCTTGATTTATTATCTGTACCGTGACCGTGCTGCGCTACAGTTTCGTTCGACTCCTTGCTGAGTGGACCGTTTATGGCTGCACCGTCCTGATTTATCGGATAAATTTCTGTACCGTTATTCTTGATTACTCATCCGGTTGTAAATCATTTGCCTTTATATATTTATATGTATTGCATCATGCAGAACCATGAAAATACGACAAACACGGCTATTCAATTGGAATTTATTCTCCTGTCCGTAGCCGTGTACACCCCATATCGTGCTTGAAGCTAGTGAGACAGTTTCTGCTAGACTGGCAGCCCAAGTAATCGGGATAGTTGCTACAGTAATTGATGGACCGTTATTATCATTCATTATTGATTTCAAATCGGCTTTTGACTCAGTGGATCGCCCAATCAGCTGCGAACCCCTTGCATGGAGGAGTGGGCTAATGACATTACTGTTTTATTTATGGATCATGTATAAACAGTCCAAGTTGAGCTGGTGATTACAACAGCCTGATGGAAGAATAACCAAATGAAAAGTGGTATTTTTCAGGGTTCCCACTATTTCTATCCCCATCTAAACTTTCAGTCAAAATGGTTCTATCCTTGTTCAGACAAAATCTGTCCAACTTTAAATGTACAAACAAAACTGTGTTCCTGATAAAAGCAGAATTAAGCTTTTTGGTACTCTGAATAACAATTAGTAAATTTTGGGATGCGACTTTGTATTTTCCAAAGTGTTAAATGGTTTCCAGTACTAGTTTCGTCCAGCATCAAACCCAAGTCGAGACAGATGGAGTTTGTTACCTGTGCAGCTACGTCTCGGTTGATTTTTTGCTACTGGATCAACTACCGTCGCAAAAGTAGACGGTGCTTTTAGTTTCTATCAATTTCAGCCACTTGGGGCGTCATTCCGATATTTCTTCGTCCTTCAGTAGACGAACGCACGCTGAGGCAGTTAGGTCATTGTGACTGAACGCTTTAGAAAATTATCAGCTACGGATGGAGAGCAGCACCAGTGTTCGCCCATAGAACTTCCCCCAGAAATACTCCCATGCAATGGGAGCATCGAGCCAATGGAGGCTTTTACTTGGACCAATCATCTAATCTAAACAAATTACGTTGGTTGAGGCATGAGCTGCGCGAGTCTTCAAGTGGACATCTTTGATGAGCATCGCTCGTTGAGGCATGTATCAACTGAACGATAGGTTTAAATGGCCAGTTCATGACACGGTGGAAATGTATTGTTCTGTAGGCAACGACTGTCTCTAAAGAGAAGACTCTTCTGATTTTGAACCATCCCGTTTTATTAACAGAAAAAAGATAGTTTCTATTGGACGCAAGATTCATTACCACCAATCATTGCACCATAAACTACTCTGTCAAAGCGGGCATCGGATAATGTCTCTTTTGATTGGGTTATTGGTGATATAACCATTCACAACTCAGTGGGAATCTTTTCTTGTCTTATCGACCCATTGCCCTGTCGTTTGTGATGCCGTTCGCCAAAATCTTAATCTGGATTTTGGACAGGTTTTTACGGGCTGCCCGCTAACATGAATTGGTTGTCTATTGCCAAATATGTGAATCGAAAACGGGTGGTTAAGAAGGGCGAGATCCACCTTTGGTAGTTCAAACTTTTCTTTCGCTACAGAGTATTACGCTTAAGCTTTCCTCTTCTGTTTATTTATTTTAATGCCTTGATTAATGCCACTTGCTACTGGTGGATAATTTAAGCCTTGAATTTTGAGTTTGGGTGGGATTTTAAAGTTGAAACGAAACGAATAATCACGAGAAACTTGGACAAAGTTCATATTTTGGTTCTGCATAACACCATGTCCAAATAGACGAACGGCTGAGTTACCCACCAAACCCCCTGATAACTGATTTGTTTTTTGACTGCACTGTTCCTTAATTCTTACCGTAAAATGGTCGTCAAATATTTCATCGACTCCGACAAACTAAATTTTGCGGCCGAAATCTACGAAAAAGCAAGTTCCTCTAAAAGCGTCACCAGTCCCAGGAAGAGATAGATAGGGAGGGCATTGCAAAACAGAACCCATTTTCCTAATCCAGTTCATCATTCACTTCTGAGTGACCAATTCAACTGTAACGGTATGCAGTCTGTCCAGTAGTTCTGGCTCCACTTCATACGCGTCAAATTCCAGGATTTTACTACTGAAGTATTTTTCAGTAGCCAAATGTCTGGTGACTACGATGACTAGGTGGAAAAATCCAAAGGAGTGTACCTATGATCGGGGGATCATGAACACCATGGTTTACGAATGTTGGCTGCCACGAATGCCTTTCAAATGGGAATTTCTACTACGTAAATCTCATCACGTAACTTGGTGGTAAGGATTTTGACTCGATTAGACTCGGCGTACGTTTGTGAAAACTTATTCGCTTCCATGACTCATTCTTCGAATCAGTAGCTACCTTAAATCCATCTTTGTACTCTCTGCTTGAAGTAACATGGGAAGAAACTTAATGGAAGCCGAAAAAAATAATCACAGAAAAATACTGGGACAAATTTTTAATAATAATAAAATGATGATCATTTCCATGAAGTTTGAGATATTGTGTTTGAGCACGGCGTACTGAATATTTTGTGTCTGAACAAAGATTTTTCCGCAGTCATATTCAGCCTGCCTCATTCAGCATTTAGTTGCGGAATCTACATATTAAGATGAACGTGAAGAGTCGATTGACCGACGACATATTGGACATGTGGCTTGCTAGATCGTGAGTGAAGGAAAAACGGCGGTTAGGATAGGAATATGAACTGCACTTGCATCCTTAATTGCATATAAACGGTGAAAGAGGGGATGAGAGTGAAGTGATCCCCAACGGCTTCGACAAACTAGAAGTGATTATTTTGGCGGTGGCTGGATATTGCATCCATGTTATGGTACTGTACTAATCGAAATACTCGAACTTATAAGAAGCAGTGAAATGGCTGTGACCCAGGATTACGTACGCCAAAGTAATGAGACGACGAAGGTTGTGTAATTGTACGCTATGTTTATATGGAACTCATTGATATATATATATATATATATATATATATATATATATATATATATATATATATATATATATATATATATATATATATATATATATATATATATATGATCAAGTGTGCTCATCGGCAAATTGCTGGTCGACCAATCACAGCTGGCCTTTATTGCACCTGGTCACACTGCTTCTGGTTGTCTGGCGCTACTTACTGTTCGTGACCGCAGAGCTGTACCGTATAGTGTGTCGCATGGACGGCACATTGAATCAGTACAGATTCTTCAGGCAGTTTCGACGCTCAACTCACTATTGAAAACTGTAGAAGCACACAGTGAAGCTGTTGCATCTAACTAGTTAGGACCCCTCCACTTCAGTGCATATCTACCAAATTTCAATTGAGACTCGAACTAAAGGACAAAGGATTACGAATCTACCACGATAATTCTTAGGCCCTTTCCGGATTTACATTCAATGCATTATTACATTTATACTAGTGCATCATCCGGGCCAAATCGACGAAATATGGACGAATACCAGTACGAAACAGACCAATTAGGCAAAGTAGACTCACTTTCAATAACCATTCTCTTATACACTGAGCATGGAAAATATGGGAACATGGAAGAGTGGCGCACGTTTCTCCAATCTCATAACTCCGTACACAGATCGCACAGATTGGACCAGCTTCATCTGGTTCGTTGTTCACGTCGAAAGTGTGCAGCTTAGCCACAGAATCAGCTGATGCACCCAAAATTGGTGCTGGTCCGGTTGATGCATTTGACAATAAACGGATCTGTTCTGTTGAATTGGAAGCAAAGATACAAAGATACAGGCTTTATGTCACCAAGTAAATTCGCACAATTTGAAATCAACGAAAACAATGAGAAGCGGAACAAACAAAACAAACACATCTTCAGCTCACTCCATAATGAATAAGCAGCTGAAGATAAGAGACCATATGGCATGTACACACAGACAGTTTGCATTGCTCAATGAGTAAACCACTCGCAGAGTGAACGTTGGCTGAAGGAATTCGGTCTAAAGTAAATAAGTTTCAGCTTGTATGTGCATTCAAAGCGTAGACGCATACAACCGATCGATGCATGTCGATCCTTATTTCCAGTTGGAATGCAAGCTATGTTTCTCGTCAATCATTTGGTGGTACGATCAGATGTGATCATGGCAGCGCATTTTCCCGCCTAGCTATTGTGCTCTTCAACTGACTTGATTGGCTAGAGTAAGCTACGCAGTTGTTGGGATCTAACGACATCACGTGGCGCAGACTAAAGGGCACGCGCATGTACGCGTGTGTATGTGTGTGCGTTTGTGATTCTAGTGGCAAGTGGTGGAGGGTTATGGATCGGAAACCGCATATTGGGGGCTCGTGACTGCCTTTTACAGCTGGCTTCTATCGATGATGATACGGCTGTTATATAATGCTGAATTCTGAAGAATAAACGATTAAAGTATTGCTTATTGTAAACTTTCTCATTACTCTCCTACTCTTAATTTGACAGACGGCGGAATTAAATACGCCATACAAACAAATCTAACGTAATTTAAAATCACTAAAGATGCTTAGGTAACGACTTGCTATTCTTGTACGTAAAGTTGAGCTCGTTCCTCGTAAATGCTAGTGAATATCTACTTGAATTTTAATAATAATCTATTTCCTTATTTAAAAAGAGGAGTCTGAGTCACAATATTGCACGACTGATGTCCTGGACAGTTTCGCTGCGTCTCTACACAGTGCGTACTACAGACTGCAGTTAGTGTGACAGTTTGTGGATGATCGAAAGCATGACTACAAAATTACGAATGTGCCTGTCTCACCATGGTTAACATAATGTCCCATACAATTCCTTCTGTTTGCACAGCGTTGGTCTCCGTCGTCTATCCATAGTACAGAAATGGTGCAATATTTCGGTAAGTGAAGGTAGGCCAGCAAGGAGGTGACGAGGGACGACAGGATTCAAACCCAGGACAAAAAGATTTATTAACCCAAATGATGACCGTATGACCGGTATTTCACCCTATCTGCTGCACCGAGAAGTTGGTGGATGCAAATCACTGGACATCCATCCTGCTCCAAGACTGCTCCAATCTCCTCTTCGAATCCACCCGAGATGAGCATGGTTCGTTTTGATGGTCCCAATTTAGCTAGTATTAGTCGATCGACTATATTTTGTGAGACCTCGTAGTGTTTTCTCACACTTCATGACCCACTGCCACACATCCGACGAATGAACCGGGAACAATGGCTGTACTCATAAAGCACTGCAAGCATCTCAGGATTGATCGCGAATTTGTCTGATCCTTAAGTGACTCTATGCAACCAGACAGTCTGAAAAAGTCCACATCCGGTTGAGACTCGTTCAGATTAACAGTGAAACCAAAAGAACCCAACTCAATGATAAAATTCGTAATTTGTGGCTATAATCGATACGATTCGTTCCACGAACCTCTACAGGAGTTGTTTCCATCAACTTCCATTTTCTCTACGAGGCGGATTCAAACTTCGGCACATCTTCCTAGTATATCATCATCCCATGAATTCCACGAATCACTTTGTCAATTATAGCCTGAAAGATTCCTGAAGAGATGTGCAGTCTGAAAGACAAGAAATTGTACGGAATCATGCTCCATGGAGTGTTTATGGTTGTTGATGTCTTGGCCTCCATGTACAGCGGAATTTGCAAATATACTTCAGCCGAATCGATTTTCGAGTAGCAGTTGCAGCCGAGTGTGGATTTCCTGAAGTCCTCCGGCTCCACAGTAGTTGTTGCTCAACCATGAACCCGTGGATTAAGAGTCAGTCGGTAATCACCGCAATTTCGCGGTGTTTATCCACCATTCTTTATCGCCACCGCGATCGGGTTCACCCATGTGGATGATGTCACACGTGCAATGGCAATATCTTGTTCCATCTTGGTAAGCGCTTTCAGAACATCCGTTTTATTCGCAATAAATGTTAAACATAGTACGCAGAAAATACGTTTCTTTCAGGGCATGAGTAATCCAGTAAGTGAACGAGCAAGCACGCAAACAAATTATCGATAGACAAGCGCAAGCCGTACATGCGACTAAGGGAGCCAAAAAGGGCCGTTCAACAGTAACGAATCAATATGCATGTATGGCTCAATGCCTAAGCTTGATTGGTTGGAACAAACGTTCGTGTTATGGGCGAGTTCAAAGTGATGTGAGTATATGCGTTTGTGCATCTGTTTTAGCAATCATTATCAACCAACAGATCAATAAGGGTATCAGCTTGAACGGAATGCAGTCAGAGGTTTGACCAATTGTAGGACCACACAAGAACCCCTTTTCTCTGTTTTCATGGCATGGCATTTCAGAAATACTGGTCCACCACCAACTTCCAACTTCTTGGGTCCTACCGTCATGTTGTTAGATCGTTCTGTATATAACCTGATTTGCTGGAGTCTCGGAAATGTTGCTGATTGGTTTATGGCTCGCAAAGTCTTCAAAGCCAGGATCGATGTGTTGTCGATTGAAATCAGGAAGCGTACAGGGAAAAACTCGTTTTTTAAACAAATCGTCATTTTGGTTTCGCTCAACAATGTCAGGTGATGATTAATAACGCTGAGGGTACGTAAGTCAGTGTGTTATATGGGCACATTTGGCTGGTTTAAACCGAACACTGATTTGGGGATGATAAACTCACAGCTCCCAGAATCCACAATGAATTGATGCCACAAGCTGTATTGAAATTGAACCATCTTTTACAAAAATTGATTGGAATCGCTGAAGAATTCAATGTGTACACAAGATTTTCATCGTCTTTCGAAATATCATGGGTCACATTCCCTACGTTGCTCCGGGAATGGAGACAAAACTTGCGGATATGGTCAGTCTTCCCACAGGATTAGAGTATAGCATTACAGAAGCGGCAGGTTGATAGGAGATGGATTTTGATGCACGAAAAGCAGTCATCCAGTAGGGTTAGTTTCCGATCCGGAACAACCTTAGTAGCTGCCTTCGAATAAGGTGTTTTGCTTGAATTGTTTGTAGTACAGAATTGAACTGGTTGATAATGTACAACACAGGATATTTGCCCGCCGCTCTGAAGACTTCATCAAATTGATCACACAATGACTACTCCTCAGAGAACGTCAGTTCTAGCCTCAGAGGAAGCTTTATTTGTGGTTCCGGATTATTCCCATCGCAACCAATCGATCCCACAGTTAGGTCTCCAGCTAGTCCCCTAACTGTACCTCACAGCCTGCGTTTGTAGCATAAGGATAAATCCACAAAACGTCATGTTAGAACCATGTACTGAAAAATGGAATTTGATTCTCTCCATCGCCTGGTAAATATTCGGAACAACTTGGTCTAGTAGCAGATCCTTCTGCTCTTCGAATGGAACTGAATCAGGAGTGCTTGGTTTGTTCAACGAATGACCAGTGCACTGTCTACCGATAGTATTATGCCATCCTGTATGTACAAATGAGGTTGTACCGAATAAAGAAGAAGGACTACATATTCGCAAATTGTTGACTTGACAGATTTTTGGTGCGCGTAGTCTGGATACTAGTCACTCTACTGTACGCGGTTGGCCGAGTAGATTCAATTTGCACGCAGCTCCATAACACAAAGTCAATTTTACTAACCGGAATACTTGAACTAACAGGACGTATCGAAATCACTCCAGCCCGGAACTATGCTCACCGAAATAACAAGAAGGCTAAGGCTGCTGAACTGTTTCTTAATTCAGTGTAGAACCTTTCTTGGTAAACATGTATAATCTGTTACACTGGTCGGTAGATCACCGGCTGACTAATCACAGTCGGCTTTTTTAGTACCTGCTGATAGTAGTAATTTTGATTGGCTCAGAATTTTCACTGTATAGGGCCGCGAAGATGTATCCTACCTTAAACTGCCTACAGAATTACCAGAAAGTCGGTATGTATAAAATGTCCCCTATTGAATTAATATTAAAAATGGTCTCTAAAAAGCAGCATTCCATTAGATACGTGCAGCGATTGAATGGCTTCAGACGGGTTCCAGTGCGCTACAGCTTCATTTCCAGTATCCAGTCAATCAGGTCAAGCCGGACCATAACTGTCAGATCGTGTGGATACAGTGAAATCGGTTTGTGGTTGGTCAGCATTTTATCTTCTCATTAGTGCATGCTTTTGTATATAAACGAGTTAGCATCAACTAAATGTGATGGAATATATTATTGCTGTTCTTGTGTGGTTTTGTCTTTCCTCAGTACATGTAATCCGGATGCGAGTTGTTTTATTACGTATGACTGGTCGAAAACATACAATTATCTTCTATTGGTCCGACTAACAAAGTAGTCTATTAGCCG
This sequence comes from Fasciola hepatica, assembly GCA_948099385.1. Taxonomy (NCBI): domain Eukaryota; kingdom Metazoa; phylum Platyhelminthes; class Trematoda; order Plagiorchiida; family Fasciolidae; genus Fasciola; species Fasciola hepatica. Next base: position 998,132 of record CANUEZ040000043.1, read on the forward strand.
CCACTCTATCCTGTAAATGTTGTAAGTAATATTTGTTGTGTTTTCAAAATTTTCCTAGTATTTTCATTACTCGAGTGGACATTAAATATAATGAGAGAGAGAGAAGGTGGAGGAGAGGATGCCATTCGAATACGAACAGCTTGTTGACTCTGCTTTTCGAAGGAGAAAAGTTATGATAAGTTGATATATTGAGTAGTAGTGGGTTACTAAATTGTGCGGTACTGTGGTTCTGAGAGCGAATGGTCATTGGAATAGCGTCTGAGTTCAGATGCAAAGTGCGTATTTTGGACAAAAGTAGAAGTAGTGAGTAGGAGGATTACATTGGGCCAAAAATCCATTTCGTGATCCATGCTGAGAATGTCAGTGATCGGATCATGAGTGTGTGAAAAAGACTGAGTGCACATGTAGGTAAACGTCTAGTGAACTAAAAATATTCATGAGAAAAGTGAGTAAAATACCAGAAAACCTAACACTGGGACTTTGAACAGCGAATCATTCGATGTCACAACATGTGTAGTGCCGTATTACATCAAATAATGCGTCAGATGCTCAGTTGGTCAGCCTCAATTGAGATGATTTCTCAAGGAATGCCTTGAAACCATGGACGACTGCGGTCATACACCTTATTACGCGCCTATGGAATTGTGCTTATAAAGTTTTCCTTGACTCTGCTCACACTGTGGAGGATGATACAGGCGGTCAAAATGGAATCATGGGGGACTAGGACATGACTAGGAAGCAAGAGCCAGTCAAACTGTTTTTGTCCGCCGATAACCTCACACTCCAGTGCCACGATTTTGGCTGCATTCTCGCAATTCCACCTCTTCTGGAGTGGAATAAATTGAATCAATACGTCCGTATTGAGCAAAACCTTCAAGCGACACCCAGTCAGAGTCACTTGATTGTCATTAGTTGGTAAACGTGAGAATGGGGCTTCCCAGCATATCCACACAGCTACCTCTTTTATTATGGTATCTGGTACTCCAACCTAACCCAGCCAGGGCCGTGGGCCAGTTCTTTGAGTGGCCTAAACGTCCATCAGAAAAATGCATCGTGAGCAGATTGAACACAGTAGCGGTTAGTTGTCACCATGCATCCGCATCAGCATCTGCATCTGCATCTGCATCTACAGTGAGAGCGTTGATCGTGATGATAATCACATGACTGCCCTGCTAATGGAGGTGAGTGGAATGAGGCTACGTAATATCTGAAACCTGATGGGTTGTATCGCGTCGGCGCCGAGGCTTCATTTTGATCGGAAAATTCAGACATGCAATCGTCCGCGCTGATTGAGGCCCGTCCGAGGCCTGCCATTTGAGCATTTTGCTGGCGAACTTAACATCACGGTATGACGAACCCCACTGAGAAAAGCCGTAGACGAGATAGTTGTGAGTTTATGCATCAGGAAGTCATCACGGTGTCATGAGCACAAAATTATGAATAAACGAGAGGGCAAAGATTCCAGAGATGGTTTCTGAACTGAAGGCAACGGAAACATCTGTAAAGAACCATTTGCTCATTCCGCAAAAACCGTACAGAATGTTATCGCAAATACTACTACTTCAATCTTGTCCCATTGCTGGCAGCAGTCTACAAAAGTGTCATTTGAGATTGCATCAAAAACTTTGGTCAGGTAAATGATTCCACTTGTAAGTGTTCGATACTCGATAACACAGCGTCATCGAAAACGTTCGTAGTCAGTCGGTTGTAAACCGGTCTTTGGAAATGTTACTCGTGGTAACAGAAAGTTCGGCTGACTACAGTAGTTCCTCTTACCAGATAGCAACCGCCCTAATTGCAAAACCTTTCTACAAAAATCGGTTTGAGGGAGATCCATCGTGGTGACATGGGTCTGGAATTGCAAGCGAACTTTCCTCTTCGGATGAAACACCGGATGCGGGGCCATTCCTTTACACTGCGGAAGCTTCTGTCGACAGGCTTGCTACCGGTTTATCGTCTTTCACGGAGGGCAACTAATCTCCGGAACGCCTTACCGGTGTCAGTGCTGGAAGAGAAGGATGACGACTTCTCAACGTACATTTGGTGTCATTGCGGATGAATACTTCCTGAACGTGAACCTACAGAGTAAATGTGAATAGGCTTACATGGGTTACTTCCCTCTGCCTTCTGGCAAGAAGATTGGAAGGTTGAAGAAACGCTTACTGTGCAAAACATTTTCTCTGCAGAAAACTTCCCATCATGCCGTAAACCTCCCAGATTGAACAAGAAACATTTTCGGGTAGAATATATTTGGCAGCCTCGTTTTCCGAACAAAATTGGCTGTGAACTTCTGTCTAGGTATACTGTTTATCCCATAAATAACACTCAAAATACGCTGCTCACTGGCTGTAAAAATGTCAGGTGGAGTGCACGCGGGCGTGAACAGCTGAAGCCAACCCCAAACTACGTGTCTAGCTGCCATCCACATCGGAGTTTAATTCGCCTGTCGCTTAAACGTCTGACGGTCACGAGGGTTGCGAGGCAGACAGGCCTTGATTGAAAACTGAGTAATTGAGTGAGTGCGTCCGTGTGTGTGTGTGTGTGTGTGTGTGTGTGTGTGTGTGTGTGTGTGCATGTGTGCACAACCTGGGAACGGTAGCTAAGTTCAGCAGGGTTGATGGTAGACTAAGCAGTGTTTACAATTATTGATTGTTTGCTTGCTGCCGATCATCTGCTTTGTGGTTTATCATTTGACATATTTCATTTGATCTCTTGAAAGCAGAAGTCTTCGATCACTGTGACCTAGTACAACACTACTAGTGTTGTTCAACTTTTATCATCGTATTTCATTCCCGTTGCTTTAACTCTTCATAGTACATCACAAATCAAGGCTGGAATATAAAACCTTATAGAACTTGGTGTCAGTTACGTCAGTCCTGCTGCGATGCGTTGACCATTAAAATGGTGTGACCCTGGTCATCACGATAAATTAGTTCAGAAGTCCGAAGGTAGTACAGTGCTAAATATGACTTATCGTTAAATCGATGAAGGTAAGATTCACCCTGGGTGGTTTTGTCATTCGAAAGTAAATGCTGATCCTACTAAAAACTTTTTTCCATATTGTCTGCTATGAAGCGAAAACGAAGCGAAAACTTATGGAGATCACCATGTTTTCCAACATTTCTACAGCCAACTCACAACAAAGGGCAGCCTCACCGGAGAATTCTTTTGGGTTATTTCCAATGCGTGATCTGAATTTCATGGTCATATGTGAGCGGCCCATTAAATATCTAATATGTGTTCTCTGCTCTGAATAAATATTTACTGGAAACGGGAAAGTTTCTGGAAAAGTTCTATCCACCCGTCCAAGCGTACGTAATGAAACAGCTCGCATCCGGACTACGTGTACTGGGGGGAAAACAAAATCACACAAGAACAGCAATAATGTATTCTGTCACGTCTGATTGGGGCTAACTCGTTTATATACGAAAGCATGCATACACTTTATGGCAGGTAAAATGCTGACCAATCACAAAGCGATTTTGCTGTCTCTACACAATCTAACAGTTGTGTTCCAGCTTCGCTTGACCGGTCGGATACTGGAAATGTAGCTATAGCACACTGGACTGCATATGACGACATTCGAATCTCCACAGTTCTTCTGCAGCAATAAAGAGGTCAGGGATAACATTGTGAGAACCATTCGAACCCTTCTTTCTGTGGTAAAGTTATTTCCTTATATTTCTTGTGAATGACTGCATGCTTTTTCTCAATATGCATGTGAAAATGGTATTATAACGAGACGTAGTGTGCAAAAAACGAACAAATCCGACTTGGATACTGAAGATAGCTGCACTGGGAGAAAGAGATCATCAAGTATTCAATCTGGGAGAAGATCCATGAAAGATTTCCAATGCACCTTTGCAAACTTGGGGGGGGGGTGGAGGGGGAAGAAAAATAGTTGCTTTATTCTTCATCTGATCGAAAGCCAGTGTAATACGAACAGGAAACCTGGGAAAATGTTTCAACCACGACAGTATCCGAATCGTATTGTGAATCGTTTTTACCACCGATGTTCTGTAACTGAACTGTGCTGGGAATAACGGAGCTCATTGATGCGTCCGTCAATAAAAGAAATCTCAGAAGAAACTCGTTTAATTGAATTTGAGGTCGGACAGCTCATCATGCTAATTGACATGGACCCCAAAAATGCGCTATAAATCCTGTTGACTAGTCGCTATTAGAAGTAGCCCGAATAACGTACAATACTTCATGTTAAAAAGATAGAAGTTCTCCGTATGTCAGATCAGGAGTTGTTCTAGGAAAATTGCATTATAGTAGAATGATGCACCGGGTCATGTTTCATGCAAGGAAGTACATCTCATAGAAGTTGACAAATCTGTCCAATTGTTGTCAGATTTTGAGGTAGAGAGGAATCAGTACTAAATATCCATCCAAGTGTTTTCACTGTATATAAACGTGTCCGTAATTAGCATTTCTAAACTTAGAGCTGCAGTACATAGACTCCACGAACGGACCGCCAGGTTAAAAGTACGCAAAATTTGAATAATATGGACTCAGTTGAACCACGAACACACCCTGGGACAACGTGCTCCAGTGTGTCTGAGGCACATCAGCCGCGCTGAGCCACAGTGCATTTTAAGATGATTTAAGAAACCATCGCAGTGATTTTCGAAACTATCGCAAAGAATTCCGAAACTATCGCACAGATTTGGAAACCGATAAGTTTAATTTGAGAACCGAAAGCAGTGGTTGGTTTTCGTATCGGTAATGTGCATTTTATTGGTCAACTGGCCACATGCTTCTCTGAACGACCATTGGCCGTTGTGACCGCCTGTTTAACCACGCTCTTCACGTGCAAAAATGGCACAGACCTCAGTCGTGTGTCTTGTCGCGCTCAAGGATGATCATCGATCCGGTGAACCCGTGGAGTCATGTGATCTGACCCAGAGAACCAAACTGTCCTCAACCCATCAATGGAAATGATGACACTGCGTTAGACGCCCTTGGGCTAGCGAGGACATTTCGATTATCCGGTAGACGGAGTTGTGATGTTGGTCTCCGTTTAACATCAGCATTCGGTTCATTGACATGATGCGGAGATGGAAATATATAAATTATGTTAACTTAGGAAATAGCTTGTCACTCTTCCGTGTTGGATAACAGCTGATATGATTTTCTAATTCCCATCCTGAAAAGTAATTTCTCACGAAACGTGTTTATTATATGCTTGTATATGCAAATAATGTGTGCAATATGCTTGAACTCAGTGATTTTCCAAGAAATGAATTTGCAAGAAATTCAGTCTGAAGTTCGGGGTTTCATAATTTAGAGGGACATCGCAGAAAAGATCCAGATGATTGCATTTGACTAAATACAATTAGGAAATTATTTAGACTTTCGTCAATAAAAACGGGTTTCAATTTGAAATTATTTCACTGTACATGAGAAAATGAAACTTTGTTTTGTAATTCCGGATTTTGGATAAAAAATAGTATAATATTGGGTTCCTCTTGGGAAAGATACCGTGATGGTTTCTCAAATCACTCTTGAAATTGTCGGATCTGTAGGCCGCTTGATTCAGCACACTGGCGCTGGTATCGATAACACAGAAATCGCTTGACGTGTTATTGGCCGTTGGGATGGCTTGGTGTGCCTCTGAGTTTACTGCGTTTTGCCCCGAGGGGTGCAGGCATGCCCCAGAGTGGTGGGGGTCAGATAACGATGGACCGATGCTTCTCAGGTCCTAAACGGTCTAGTCTTTACAATTATGATCTATGTACGGTCGGTGCCTATAAGTGATAACAAAGAGCATCACAATTGTCGGTCCGATTTGCCTTCCGGTTATGCCACTTTTTAAGTAGCCTATTAGGAAAAATGCTCCACTATGGTTTCAGAAATCATTAAAAAAAATATGCGGACATTCATTTTACAATCCTTAAAATCAGATAACTGTGTATGTTGTGCAGTTATATGTAAGTTTCAGATATTAAATCACACCAACTCGTCTGAAACGTACGTGCTCATACAAACCGCGAGTAACCTTTTACAATCGATGGTACAGATGAAACAACAGGTTATCCAAACTCATTTCGATTCTCGAGGGTGCATGCAAGTTTACGAACAATGCGCAAGAGGTGCGGGTGGTTACTAGAAGATTTGCTTTTACAGTAGACTTTAGGATCCAGTGGTGCAGTAGTAGTATTACTATCGGAAATGCTAATTGCGGGCACGATCACATACAGTTAAGATACTAAGATAGTCCACAAGGGCAAAATGACTGCTCCAGACGTGATGAGGTATGTGGACAAACTCTCAATCAACTGTGCATGTTTATCGGTATGAGTGTCAGGTGCAACAGTTTGTGAAAAGAAACTAAGAAAAGGTGAATTACAAATACCAATGATCGAAATAAATGAGTAGTCCATTGGAACTAATTCACAGTTTGTCGGTTTCAACGGGAATATTCGCAAACACTGGCTGACAGTCTTTCCACGTTTCTGCAATCAGGAAACCAAAGAAAATCCCCAACTTAGATTTATATGTTCGGTGTTCAATAACACAAGATTTTTGCCTATTCCTGTTATCAGGCAAAGTTTCAGTTACCGCGGATAGGTGGGTTTACAATGGGTTTACATCACACAGGTTGCCTCGAGTGGTCCAGCTTAACCACCTTAAGTGAACACATTCGTAGAAATACCTCCAATAGAACGGTCGGAATGAGTCGTTATATTTGTATAGTTAGTTCGGGGTTCACATTTACATTTTTGGAGTGATGATTAGTGTGTACCGATTTCGTTAATCTTATTGTTATGTAGACTATCCGACGGCTTTTCTCGGCTGAAGCAGGAAAATCCTAAAGGCTTACTACTACAAATGTTATCAGTAGCTAAAGTAGAAAGTTGAAACCTCCTTCGATTAATGTAAGTATAAGATCTTGTGATGCACTTACCGGGTCTTTGTGCTCATGAAGTTTTCTGTTTTTTTATATTCTGTAGATCGAATACAAGCATTCCTCAGCGTAGGAACACTAATCCTTGCATCCTACGTATTGGTGGCCCCACCAGTAGGACCGAGTAAAATGGCCTTGTTAATTTGAGTGATTTTGAGGAGCATTGACCGACAGTGAAATGACCTACCTGGTGAGTGATCCCGACAAACCAATTAATCCTGGTTTGCTTGTGGCGAGGAAGTATATGACACTGTAGACAGTGTTATTTTATTGGGGGGGGGGGGGGGGTGTGTATTGGGCAGGCTGTTGGCAGCCATATTGGCGTCCGATTATTGTATGTGTAGGATCCCGTGATGCACTTACTGGGCTTTGATTCATGGAGGTTTTCTTCATTCTGTGTTTTGCAGATTGGAAGCTTGTAACCCATACTTAAAGCACTGGTCTCACGTACTACAAGGTATTCTTGAACACCCGATACATCCATTTGTTAATTCAGTGGTTCACTCAGACCAAATGTTAATGTTCTAAATTGTCCTGCTAACTGTGATATGAAGACTATTCTGCCTTCGAATCATCTCAGTTTATTAGTACAAAAAACGACAGCAATAAATATTGGTCTTAACTAAATACTGAGCCACACACTTATTGGTTTACCGGTCATTCTCTGCCAGCTCTTCTGAGTGGTTAGTCTAGGAACAAACCCACTTGGTTTATTCGACTCAGACAGCTGTTGGCAGTCCATTGGTTCTTCAAACCACTTCGTTCGTTCCAATCTTGCCCTGGTTTCAGGACAGGCAGTCGTGCACCGAAGGTTCTCTTCGCCAATTACTTTCGTAGTGAATGAAGGTGTTCATTTTGTGCCGATTTCTTACTTGTTAGTAGTCCTTCATACTGTGTAAATAAAATGTAGATTCGTCGGAGAAAACGATATCGTAGCATGATATCAGTTGATCGGTGAACCGATGTTTGAACCAGTCGCGAAACTCCATCATCTGTTGATGGTCACAGCTGACCCAACTGAAACGCCCAGTTTGCCGGAGGCCTTTCGTACGAAAGTTGAATGGTTATCAGCCAACAAATTCTCCAGTTTCGCAACTTGGTTCTGCGCCGTGGTTGTTCGCCAGAGTCGTGGTCGTTTCTGTGGATGCATGCTGTCGGCTGTAAGTAATCTTTTAATAGACGTGTAGCAAAAAATGGCAAGACGGTTGTGCTTGATCGGGATGACGCAAGCCGTACTGCGAACCCATTGTCCATATGCCGACTGATTCTACCACTGAAACCCCTCAAGAGGTGAAACATCCTCCGACCAAACACCACCATCGGGTCGCGTACCTAGACACAGATAGAGAACGCCACTTCATCTTGTGCTAAAGAAAGCTCGTAGGCTCTTCTGTCGTGACAAGTGTCAAATGATGCACTTGGGTATGCTTGTGCGGAAATCTTAGGCCCATTTGGTAGTTCACAGAAGGTTACTGGAATCATACGACAGTGTCAGCGGATATCCAGAAATTCTGCTTATGCTGTGTGTTTTGCTATAAGCGATCAGTTGTTTGTGACAACCTTTGACGCCTTCGGTGACGGCTATTGAAGAATACTTTTATAGTTTAATCTCATAGCTGGCAGAACTGCTGGGTTCACTTAATATTGTCACTATAACTCTAGCACCACGGAAGTAGAACTAGGAGACATCCATAAATGGTGGCGGAAAGGTCAGCGAAAAAGACGCTCTCGATCCTTGGTGATAGAATCAAGTTAATTTCTACAAGAATTGAGTTTCCGTGTAGAGGACTGCATCCCCATTCGGTGTAAGGAGAACGCAAGTCCACATCATTGTGAGAAACGAAGTCCGTATCAAAACTAATTGGGACCAAAGAGTTTTAAACTAGTATAAAGTCTTGCATTCACGCCTCGTTTGCTTCATCGATGTCAGTAGCACTGTGTGCTGGTGGTTCCTCACGGATCATCGGAATCATCCGTCGGTAACAGTAATGTTGCTACAAGAGAAAGTAATGGAGCTGACTCGTATTACAGTACATCGTGATTTTCGCGCCGGCAATGGCTAGTTGTACAAATTCCAAAACAAACGTCAAGATTAGCTTAAGATCATGGAACGGTTAGGCTAGGACGCGTTTTGATGTTTTGTGAAGTTTAGGAATCGGAGAAAATTTTTAACTATGATGAGGCTCTTCGCTACTTTAGAGAAGCTCCGACAAGCAGCTCGGTAACTGAAGGTGATCCATGCGGCTTTTTATGATCTCTGTATAAAACGAAAACACCACGCCAGTGGAAGACGTGGAGACATTAGTCAGAGAAAATGACAATGACAAAGAAGAAGTGGCCCAAGGTGGAAGTGTCCCAATGAGTGATGAAATTCAAGTTGCAAAACTACTGCAAAATTCACACTAGAATAGTGCGAGAAAACCATATCCGAAACAGAAAAATAGAAAAGAAGTTGTTTGTGTATCGGAGATAACAAAATAGGGCACAGTAAACAATGTATTTCTTAAAGATAAAATAAAGTGCTACTGAAAATACTTCTTCCGTCTTATTTCAAATGTGATTGACACCAATAATCTCAGTTAAACTTTTCGGAAGTTTGGTGAAAACTGATAACTTTTCATGGTACTTTAATTATGTTTTGTGCTATTTTCTGAAAGTCCCTCTCAAGAGCGAACGCCTTCGAGTAGCGATGAAATTTGATCGGTCTCGACGATGTACACTCTAGGGGGTTGTGGGAGCACTGTAGCAAGAACCAGATTAGAGCTATATAATATTGAATTGAAACCAGTTCATGAATTTCTGTTGGAGCACCCTTCAACAAACTCGGTATTTCGATCGGTTCCTTAGTGAATATCTTTCAAACAAAAGAAAAAAATAAGACAGCTATAAACCGAGTCTGTTCCAGACTCTGCTCCCGAGGGTCTACCAATTGCGGATAGACTTATGTGATTGGTTCGTTCAAATACTTGTCATCCGGCTAAAGTTATGCAAGTCTCCCGAAGAAAAGACTTTCTATTTGCATAACGTCGACGACTACCGACGTGGAAGGAGTAGGCATAAGAAGAATCCGCTGGATTAACTAAAGTGTTACATGCAAGTGGATTTCAAGGTAAATGTTTGGTGTGGTATTGGTAATTCACTTTCGGTTGACTCGTTGTTTCTTCCCGATAAGTTAAATGGGGCGCCGCCATATTGTCTCACTGCCGGGCCCGACTGGTGGGAGAAGCCTTTCTGCTTCAAGCGATCGGACGGAAGGGACCCATATCGTGGCTTCCAAGGCCTCCACTGAACTTCTCCTTCTAGGGTTATTTTAAGGGGACAGTGTATTGTCCTCAGTTGGAAACACAGGAAAATTTGTGGCCTAGGATAGATAGTTGTAGCCTTGAGTATGCTGACGACACAGTTCTTCTAAGTGAAGATCCAGGTAAGTTGCAAGCTTTTCTAGACAACTTGACGGATTGCGTAGCAATGTTCGGTATGCGTATTGCACTTTCAAAGAGCAAGATGCTATTGTAGGACTGGGTTGGTCCAACGCCAAACCTTTCAGTGTATGGGGAGACTATGAACGTGGTAGACAAGTTCTGTCTTCTGGGGAGCTGCATCTCACCCGGATGTCGGATATCGGATGAAATGTCTCTGCGTATACAAAAAGCTGGTTTGGCATCTGCCAATCTGAGTCATCTGTGGCGTCGACATGACATCCGTTTACCTATCAAGGGTCGAGTGTACGCTGCAGCAATGAGGCCCATGTTTATGTATGGTTCGGAGACATGGCCACTGCGGTTGGAGGACATACGAAGATTATAGGTATTTGAACACCGATGTCTCCGTAGTATTGCTCGAATCTGGTGGGAACACCGTGTGAGCAATGCTGAGGTTTGGCAGAAAGTCATAGGTTCAAGGATCAAATCATTAGATGAAAAGCCTAAGCTTACTAGGCTTTGATGGTTGGGACATGTGTTACACATGTCTCCTGACAGGATCCCTCGGCGTGCTATGTTTGCTGAGACGGGTTACGGTTGGAAGATGAGTGAGGGTGGTCAGTTCATGACATGGAAGAGAGGTATGAAAAACCTGACTATTGGAAGTGGTCATGTAGGGCGTATTAGACTTCTTGGGCGGAGTAAAAGAGACCCTCCCACTCAATGGTTAGATACGTTGGGAGATACGACTAGATGCCGCGATCAGTGGCACTCTTCCATTCACAAACTTTATCGATTTAATTTCATTATTTTAGTTCTCCTGTTACTCCTTACATACTCTTTTCTCCTTCATTATTTCCTTTTGAGGTTGCTGCTAGGAGATAGCAAACAAGGCTACCGCGCCCAGTGCATGGGTAACGGTTGTCTGAACAGAGCAGAACAGCGATATACCGAGTTCCGTACTTGGCAGAGTTTGCAAAATCATCTTTAAACGAATGTAAATTAACATAACAAAGGTATAACAACCGGTGAGGATCAGGATCAGAAAACGACACAGTGGCTCCTTTCAGACCCGGAGAAAGATAATTCAGTCCTTTTAGGGAATATCATTCCCTGATTGTTCCGAATTTTGTTCGTTTTGTTACAAACGGGGAGGGTAGTGTCATGGCTATTCACCAGTTTTTCTTTGCTTCCAAATGGATAAGTGAGAATCTGACGTGATAAATTTAGCTCTACTGTGTGGAAGAAATCTTGGCCTGAATAGCGTCTCCAGATTAGCAACATAAATACCCGTATTGACCAGAACCTCCAGGCCTTGGAAAATGAAATTCCGATGGGGAAGTACGGAAGTATTGGAAATAGGCACTTATAAATTAGTCTACCGTAATTAGTTCAACCTAAGGACCCCCTTAACACAACTATCCTAGTGTGAATCAACACAATCTCTTCCATTTACCACGAACAGTGATATCATTACATCTGGCAGCCCAATACACGTGATTTTCCATACCTGTATTTAGTCTTAGGATAAAATGGTGCACGGAGTCACTGGTATTCGAGGTTTTGGATTATCTTTTAATGTTGTCTGAATAAACCTTGTACGCAGTAAAATATATCAATTCCCAGTGTAAAAGGATTCTGTGGGTCACAAAAGACAACGTTCATCGAGCAGGATGTCGAAAGTAAACAATTCACAACAGATTCGTACACCCGGTGAGCCTCAATGACTGCGAAATGAGTTGTGTGCTTCCGAGAGACTTAGTCCACCCGTCTTTATATGCTACCTACATAAGATAAAATCAATTATATTGGTCCAAATATCATTCACGTAGACATCAAAGCGTCCAAAATTGCTAGACATGTTTAAGTTCCTGCCCACGGTATCCGACAGAACCAGATGGGATTATTATATGCTGGAGTACGCAGAAGAGGCGATTCTTTTCAGTAGTCCTTTAGATGACATTGAAAACGTCATTCCGTCTTGCCCTCGGTTCATAGGTGATATGTATTATCTGGCGCACCAATTCAGGTCAAAGTGGTTCAGTCGAGTGTGGGTTATAAATCGACTACTCATGAGACATATTGTAAAGAAGGAAACATGACGGGCAAGGAACCCCTGCGTTTGACCAGCCAGACAAGCCTTTTTTTCAGACCGCGTTGTAGCAACATCGACCCTCCAACTGCCTAGGTATCTCAGCTCCGTTCTGGTCAGGTGTCTGCGGCCATTAAGTTGATTCTGTTGGACGCCATTTCCGTTCGGTTGGTCCGATTGTTTCGGTTGACAGCTTGATCAATAGCCCCTGAAATTGGTTACCTTGCTGATTGGCTGAAATCGCGCTGAGTTTGATCTACAAGTCCTCATACTTGTTTTTGTCTTTTGCGGGATGCTTCTGACAAGTTCACTGTCTCTTTGGTCCATGGCTTTCGATTGGTTGGCCCTATGGGTTTGACACGCCTCGTTCAGTTGCAACGGCAGTCCCTGCTACAATACTTCTATGGTATAAAACATCGAAACAGCACATCTCGTCGTTCTAACTAGGTAGATTTGGTGGAAATATCATAAAAACTTGGTATCACTATCTCAATTTCATGTTATACAGTGCTTTTCATGAGTAATGCTCAAAAGCTGCTCGCCATAAATGACTTTCAACCACAGCACGTAGGGTGCATAAGATGATATGTGACTCAGACAAACCACAAACAATGTGGTGCTTAGACTCCGTCGGGTGAGACTGAATTCACGTTCACCACAGGACAACGTATTAATCACAGCACTCGCCAATACGAATCCAGAGAAGCACGGAAAATATTGGAGCATTTCTCATGACAAAATATTCAATAAAATACAACAAACGAACCAGAATGTCACATAAATTATCACTTCGACCAATAAAATGTTCCATATTTAAAACCAAAGGGGAAAATGAATGTGACGAGTAAATCACCTAGGTATTCACACAAATGTATTTACCGTGAAACTTCGTGACTTTCACATTGTTCAGTGTAAAAAGGCAGTCGGGGTTGTCGGAAGGGCGACCTGAGTGCACACTGGACCCCCAAGGGTACTCAGTGCGACGTCCCTTTCAGCCGGAGACGGAACGAAAGTGCCCCTCAGCCGAAGTAGTCCAATCCAAAGTACCGACACCTAGGGCCGACAGTCGGGGACTATTCGAAATAAATGGGTTGTGAAACATGTCGCCTATCCACCGACAGCCTACTTGCGAGTAACTAAATTGTATATGTGCACCAACATGGTAGTCAGCATTAATCGAACGACCGTCGTCAGGCATGCTGGTCCGTGCCCCGTGTGAAATGAAACGACACACCCGTTGCATGTGTGCTCAACCGCATAATGGGAACAATTTTGGGATAAAAACAAAAACGATTACGTGAATAATGGAACGGAAAAAATAGTACTCTTGGTGCGTCACACACCGATCGAAAGCTGAGTGCGTGTGTGCTTAATTCCCCGGGACTGATTATCGATCGTCATGGTTCCGTTGATCGTCGTCGTATCGGTAAGATAGAGAGAATCAGCTCGCCGGACCGTTGGTTGTCTTTCCGATATTGATTGCAGCTATAAGAAGCAAGATTCAAAGTGTACATTCAATCTGTCGCTTTAACGAAAATAATTGGAAATAGAGCCAACCTCTGAGAAAAGGTTCAACCGGGAACAGCTGATTGTGGTTCTAAAATACCTAATCGGGATTCTTCCGAAGTGTAAATTTTTATCCATGCTCGTCGGAAGATCTAGTTCCTTAGCTCTGCACTGCAACATGACAACTTTCAAATTTTGCAGTTGTCCAGTAACGTGAAGTGCGCACACTCCTGAAACGCTCCTACCAGACGGGCAATCGTGGTGAACATTTCAAATCGAATGTTGACGCATTCAAGGACGTGTTCACTTACATCGACTAAGCAAAATATAGTGGGAGTTTTATCTGTCCTAACGATCCTAGAATTGCTGTTCGGTATCTTCACTGCTCTTTACTAGCCCTTCGGAAGCCTCTCCAGCTTTTTCGTAATCCTAAAATATATCTTCCCGAATGGGTACAGTGAAAGCGCTCTAAAAGTTTAACCACAAGTTATCTATACTTCTGTTTTACATGATGTTTTGTCAATCATTCGGCATCCTTATGCGAAACCGGTAACCTAGTCTGCTTGTTGTGTACGCGGTGGCTGGTAGAAAGTGCTACTTAGGAAATCCGTTTACTTGCACGCTTACACACAAGCAAGTAAACTGGTAAACCACTGAATTATCCACAAGCAAGCGCAGACAATGCATGGAATCGCGTGGGGCCTAGCAGGGCCAATCTGCGGCCAGCGAATTAACAAGCGCTTATGATTCAATGGCAAAGTTTGATTGGTTGTAGCAAACCGTTCGTGATATGGGCAAAGTCGAAGCAAATTGCGTGCATCTGTGCATGCATGATATTGGTCGGTGTCCACTAGCAGGTGAATAGGTTTATCGGCCCGGGCGGAAAGCAATCTGTAGAATTACACAACACTGCTCACCTCCAAATGTCCCGGCAGTCCACTACGTAATAAGAACTGAGGCTGTATAAGCCAGTCGCGTATCTATAGCCTTAATACCACTTTAGGCTTTCAAAGTATTTTCCGGCATTCTCCCACGGTGAATTTCCTATACGGATTCGGTATTTTTAAGCGGTTTCGAGGGTTTGTACTTTCCTTGAGTTCCCTGAATGCTGTCCCCGCATCTGACGTCCACTTAAACTCATTATCTTTCTTCAGTAATTGCAACAGAACACCAGCTTTCTGGGCAAATTTTAGAGCAAACGTGGTGTCATAACCAACCACGCCAAGAAGCGATCTAATTGGCGTTTTGAATAAGGTGAGAGGAAGTCCTGAATTGTCTTCGCTTTATCGGATAGGGGTTGCAGTTTGCAGCCTCCAACAATATGCCCCGAACAAACGATTCTGTCCCGTACGATTTGACACTTCTTTGCGCTCAATTTTAAACCCTTCGTTTTGATTCTCCCCAGGACTGCATTTGGTACGGAAACATGCTCACCAGTTGTCTTCGAAAATATCGCGATGTCGTCCCCATACACCAAAACACCATCCAGGTTTTCCATTACCTGGAGTAGCAAACGTCTGAAGGTAGCCCGTGGTCTACACAGCCCAAAGAGCATTCGTAGGAATTCATACTGCTTCCCATTGACACAGAAGGCCGTTTTCTCTCTGTCATTTGCAAGTACCGGTAATTGCTAACAGCCCGACCGTACTCGATTAACGACAACACCTCAACACCTCATGAAGTTGCTCAAATATCCCTTCGGTTCGTGGCTTTGGGAACACGGTCATAACCTCGACACGGTTGAGTTCCCGGAAGTCAACACAAAATCCATACGTGCCATTCGACTTTTGCGTTAGTAACACTGGCGAGGAACACGGGTTTGTGCTGTGCCGAATTATTCCCTTTGATGGCGCGTCTCGAACCTGTTTCTCCACTTCCGGTACGATTTTCTGTGATATCCTCCGGCATACCGGTTTGCAAACTGCATCCGGAACCAAGTCCGTTCTTTGTTCTAGTCAACCGCAAAAACCGTATTCGTCATCTGGTGTCGAAAATACTCGGCGTACTTCTCGACACACTGCCTGACGCATGGAACCTGACAGTTTGGTACCGAGGGAGTCCTTACATCACAGACGTGGTTCACCCTGTTGCAGCGAAACTGCAGCTGGATATCTTTCTCCCCAACTTACAGTCGATGAGCTTTAAAATCAGTTGTGACAGCTATAAGCTCCGATAAATCAACCCCAACAATCGTCTCAGCAACCCCTTCAAGCAGTAACGCTTCATGTGTCACGCGAACATAGCCGACCTGAATCGCTAGCTTCTGCTTTCCCATTACTCGCAGAGCCTCCCCGCCGACCGCAGTACTTGTATTTTGCATGGCTCAACCGAAATTCCCTCCTCCCGATGTGTCACAGACACCCCGGTCCCCGTATTTACAACTGAGATTTTACGTTCGCCCTAATTATGATCTCAACCGTGGGCACTGCCTTCAACTTGAATGCGGATAAAGAAAAACAAGATGAAACACCTTTATCTGGACAACATCGGGCAAAATGCCCCACCTCTCCGCACACAAAACATCTTCTCCGTGACCCGAGCATCAGTAATCCGCTCTTGTGTTTTTTTTTGCTGAGTTCCAGTTTTAATGGCCTCATTTCTTCGGTAATATTCTGCAACATGGACTCCAGTTCCGATGGATTCAATCAGGAAACTGTTACACCTGTCTGGGAATCACGAACAACCATAAACAGGTGCTCTGTATCACACGCGCACGCAATTAACCCTCTCGACGTTTCTTGGACAGTCGGGAACATATTTTGAAGGAAACGGTCACGAGCGAGGCGTAATCTAGTTACGTTACTTGGCCCAGGCAGCCCGGTCAATAGCTGGCGCAAAAGGTACTGATAATGGACAGCCGGGTCTTGTGGTTGTCATACAAAGCCGTGTTGACCCAGTCCATGGCATTCTGGCGACCACCTTCCCGTGTGAGCTCGGCCACCATCCCCGCACGCACCTCCCCATAAGTGAGGCTCGTTTTTTTCTCCCGTCTTCAGATTATACACCTCCTTGGCATGCCCAGCCAGCAGTGCCCCAAGCGTCGCCAACACAGGTGTGTCTCCTTTCCCTCCGTTGTATGTCGCTATCCTTCCAGAATCTGTGATCCATTTCTCCGCATCTCCATACGCGAACGGAACAGGCCAAGGGAGCTTCATTGCGAGTGTGAGTGTGGTCACGGTGCCAATGAAACAAAGAAGGCAAGGCGAGTTAGGACGATACCCGAATTTTTCGTTGCCGGGCTTTTGGGTGCTGGACACTTGGACATTTGGATGGTTGAATTACGCTATATTCACTTAAGTCTGTCAAATATCGCACTCTCAGAAAGTAGTAGAAACCCAGTGCCAAACCTTTTTTCATTGGTTTTCAACCTTGAAATGTAGAACTTCTAAAATGTCACAGTCTGCATAATGTTCCCATTACCGCACAAATCAACCTCAGTCTCTGAAAAGTAGCACCCGACTGGTTAAGACAAGTCCAGTGATGAATCCTGTTTTGCCTGCTGCATGTAATCGTTAAGGTGAGTTATTCCGTTCACATACTGAGGTAGTCAAGTGGATCAAGTGTCTATCATCTCAAAAAGGAAAAGGCTTGAATTCCAGATTCGGCAGGCCCTACCGCGGTAGACCGCACTACCATTTCAGCTGACCTTAGTTTCAAGCCTTCGGCTTTAGGAATTCCGTGTTGATGCTGTTTTGAGGTCACAACGGCTAAAAGAACTTGACTGTGATGCACTTGCATAACAGCTTAGAGCAAGCCCTTTCGTTTACCGATTTGTGATCAATGTGTGCCTTTATAAGTCTGGATTACCAGGTTTTAACTATAAATCCCGAGACTGGCCAAGGGGACGGGCTACACCTAATCCATTTTCTGAGGGTGTGACATTCGACAGACTTAAGCAATTATAATGTAAATTAATCATGCAAATGTCTGACTATCAAATGTCCATCCGACCAAATGTCCGGACACGGTTAGGACACCTGTATTTGGGCGGCGAAACAAGCCAAGACTGTGGAACATGTTTAATCGTTCATATAGTCTGTTTTCCAAACCGCATGCAGCAGCATTGACCTCCTGGCTGCCTTAGCTTTTTGGCTACGTTCTGGCCACTCTTGAGTTATCCACCTCTCATATGACTCCTCCGGAACTGCACTATAGTGTGCTAACGTCGCAAATATTTGCCATACTTTAAGAACCAAAGGAGAATGAATAACTTTTCTGATATTCTTCAAATCATTGTGAGTTATTATGAACAAGCTGATCTTCTCCACAACCTTTTCTAATGTCCAGAAAGTATCTTCACCCCGTCTCAATCATCTTCCCCGAATGACCAGTATGCTACTGGTACTATCCGATTACACGGAGTCGGGTCTATTAAGCACCTCGGGTTTATATTAAGTTCTGCTACTCTCGTGTTGTCAACTGCAAGCACGAATTTCGTTGACTTATATTTCTAATTCGGTAGCTCAGGCAATTCTGCAGGACAATTATCAGCACACATCACTTCTCATGACATCGATAGTACTTTAACTACGTGGAAACGAAATAGTGGTTTGTTGTCACCGTGATTACCATTTTTTTGTTCTTTCTTCTGTTAGATTTATTTAAATGCCCACAAAATGTGCTTTTTCTAACCAGTTGTGAAGCATCGAAAGCAATCTTGTCCTCCGTCCAGTGTTCTGATGTCTCAGTCGGGTATTTTTAGTGAGTTCTGCTTTCACGTCTACTCTCTTTTTCCTTCGTCTCTCAACGCGTTTTACAAAATTTACTCCATTATTTCCACGTAATATTTTCTATGTTATCACTACAGGATTTGGAGTATTCATGTAGTCAGTCGTGTATATTCCAAACCGTATATTTTCGACTGAGCAAGCAAATCACATCTTCCTGCTCAGTAGCAGAACTTAACATAAACCCGAGGTGCTTAATAGACCCGACTCCGTGTAATCGGATAGTACCAGTAGCATACTGGTCATTCGGGGAAGATGATTGAGACGGGGTGAAGATACTTTCTGGACATTAGAAAAAGTTGTGGAGAAGATCAGCTTGTTCATAATAACTCACAATGATTTGAAGAATATCAGAAAAGTTATTCATTCTCCTTTGGTTCTTAAAGTATGGCAAATATTTGCGACGTTAGCACACTATAGTGCAGTTCCGGAGGAGTCATATGAGAGGTGGATAACTCAAGAGTGGCCAGAACGTAGCCAAAAAGCTAAGGCAGCCAGGAGGTCAATGCTGCTGCATGCGGTTTGGAAAACAGACTATATGAACGATTAAACATGTTCCACAGTCTTGGCTTGTTTCGCCGCCCAAATACAGGTGTCCTAACCGTGTCCGGACATTTGGTCGGATGGACATTTGATAGTCAGACATTTGCATGATTAATTTACATTATAATTGCTTAAGTCTGTCGAATGTCACACCCTCAGAAAATGGATTAGGTGTAGCCCGTCCCCTTGGCCAGTCTCGGGATTTATAGTTAAAACCTGGTAATCCAGACTTATAAAGGCACACATTGATCACAAATCGGTAAACGAAAGGGCTTGCTCTAAGCTGTTATGCAAGTGCATCACAGTCAAGTTCTTTTAGCCGTTGTGACCTCAAAACAGCATCAACACGGAATTCCTAAAGCCGAAGGCTTGAAACTAAGGTCAGCTGAAATGGTAGTGCGGTCTACCGCGGTAGGGCCTGCCGAATCTGGAATTCAAGCCTTTTCCTTTTTGAGATGATAGACACTTGATCCACTTGACTACCTCAGTATGTGAACGGAATAACTCACCTTAACGATTACATGCAGCAGGCAAAACAGGATTCATCACTGGACTTGTCTTAACCAGTCGGGTGCTACTTTTCAGAGACTGAGGTTGATTTGTGCGGTAATGGGAACATTATGCAGACTGTGACATTTTAGAAGTTCTACATTTCAAGGTTGAAAACCAATGAAAAAAGGTTTGGCACTGGGTTTCTACTACTTTCTGAGAGTGCGATATTTGACAGACTTAAGTGAATATAGCGTAATTCAACCATCCAAATGTCCAAGTGTCCAGCACCCAAAAGCCCGGCAACGAAAAATTCGGGTATCGTCCTAACTCGCCTTGCCTTCTTTGTTTCATTGGCACCGTGACCACACTCACACTCGCAATGAAGCTCCCTTGGCCTGTTCCGTTCGCGTATGGAGATGCGGAGAAATGGATCACAGATTCTGGAAGGATAGCGACATACAACGGAGGGAAAGGAGACACACCTGTGTTGGCGACGCTTGGGGCACTGCTGGCTGGGCATGCCAAGGAGGTGTATAATCTGAAGACGGGAGAAAAAAACGAGCCTCACTTATGGGGAGGTGCGTGCGGGGATGGTGGCCGAGCTCACACGGGAAGGTGGTCGCCAGAATGCCATGGACTGGGTCAACACGGCTTTGTATGACAACCACAAGACCCGGCTGTCCATTATCAGTACCTTTTGCGCCAGCTATTGACCGGGCTGCCTGGGCCAAGTAACGTAACTAGATTACGCCTCGCTCGTGACCGTTTCCTTCAAAATATGTTCCCGACTGTCCAAGAAACGTCGAGAGGGTTAATTGCGTGCGCGTGTGATACAGAGCACCTGTTTATGGTTGTTCGTGATTCCCAGACAGGTGTAACAGTTTCCTGATTGAATCCATCGGAACTGGAGTCCATGTTGCAGAATATTACCGAAGAAATGAGGCCATTAAAACTGGAACTCAGCAAAAAAAAACACAAGAGCGGATTACTGATGCTCGGGTCACGGAGAAGATGTTTTGTGTGCGGAGAGGTGGGGCATTTTGCCCGATGTTGTCCAGATAAAGGTGTTTCATCTTGTTTTTCTTTATCCGCATTCAAGTTGAAGGCAGTGCCCACGGTTGAGATCATAATTAGGGCGAACGTAAAATCTCAGTTGTAAATACGGGGACCGGGGTGTCTGTGACACATCGGGAGGAGGGAATTTCGGTTGAGCCATGCAAAATACAAGTACTGCGGTCGGCGGGGAGGCTCTGCGAGTAATGGGAAAGCAGAAGCTAGCGATTCAGGTCGGCTATGTTCGCGTGACACATGAAGCGTTACTGCTTGAAGGGGTTGCTGAGACGATTGTTGGGGTTGATTTATCGGAGCTTATAGCTGTCACAACTGATTTTAAAGCTCATCGACTGTAAGTTGGGGAGAAAGATATCCAGCTGCAGTTTCGCTGCAACAGGGTGAACCACGTCTGTGATGTAAGGACTCCCTCGGTACCAAACTGTCAGGTTCCATGCGTCAGGCAGTGTGTCGAGAAGTACGCCGAGTATTTTCGACACCAGATGACGAATACGGTTTTTGCGGTTGACTAGAACAAAGAACGGACTTGGTTCCGGATGCAGTTTGCAAACCGGTATGCCGGAGGATATCACAGAAAATCGTACCGGAAGTGGAGAAACAGGTTCGAGACGCGCCATCAAAGGGAATAATTCGGCACAGCACAAACCCGTGTTCCTCGCCAGTGTTACTAACGCAAAAGTCGAATGGCACGTATGGATTTTGTGTTGACTTCCGGGAACTCAACCGTGTCGAGGTTATGACCGTGTTCCCAAAGCCACGAACCGAAGGGATATTTGAGCAACTTCATGAGGTGTTGAGGTGTTGTCGTTAATCGAGTACGGTCGGGCTGTTAGCAATTACCGGTACTTGCAAATGACAGAGAGAAAACGGCCTTCTGTGTCAATGGGAAGCAGTATGAATTCCTACGAATGCTCTTTGGGCTGTGTAGACCACGGGCTACCTTCAGACGTTTGCTACTCCAGGTAATGGAAAACCTGGATGGTGTTTTGGTGTATGGGGACGACATCGCGATATTTTCGAAGACAACTGGTGAGCATGTTTCCGTACCAAATGCAGTCCTGGGGAGAATCAAAACGAAGGGTTTAAAATTGAGCGCAAAGAAGTGTCAAATCGTACGGGACAGAATCGTTTGTTCGGGGCATATTGTTGGAGGCTGCAAACTGCAACCCCTATCCGATAAAGCGAAGACAATTCAGGACTTCCTCTCACCTTATTCAAAACGCCAATTAGATCGCTTCTTGGCGTGGTTGGTTATGACACCACGTTTGCTCTAAAATTTGCCCAGAAAGCTGGTGTTCTGTTGCAATTACTGAAGAAAGATAATGAGTTTAAGTGGACGTCAGATGCGGGGACAGCATTCAGGGAACTCAAGGAAAGTACAAACCCTCGAAACCGCTTAAAAATACCGAATCCGTATAGGAAATTCACCGTGGGAGAATGCCGGAAAATACTTTGAAAGCCTAAAGTGGTATTAAGGCTATAGATACGCGACTGGCTTATACAGCCTCAGTTCTTATTACGTAGTGGACTGCCGGGACATTTGGAGGTGAGCAGTGTTGTGTAATTCTACAGATTGCTTTCCGCCCGGGCCGATAAACCTATTCACCTGCTAGTGGACACCGACCAATATCATGCATGCACAGATGCACGCAATTTGCTTCGACTTTGCCCATATCACGAACGGTTTGCTACAACCAATCAAACTTTGCCATTGAATCATAAGCGCTTGTTAATTCGCTGGCCGCAGATTGGCCCTGCTAGGCCCCACGCGATTCCATGCATTGTCTGCGCTTGCTTGTGGATAATTCAGTGGTTTACCAGTTTACTTGCTTGTGTGTAAGCGTGCAAGTAAACGGATTTCCTAAGTAGCACTTTCTACCAGCCACCGCGTACACAACAAGCAGACTAGGTTACCGGTTTCGCATAAGGATGCCGAATGATTGACAAAACATCATGTAAAACAGAAGTATAGATAACTTGTGGTTAAACTTTTAGAGCGCTTTCACTGTACCCATTCGGGAAGATATATTTTAGGATTACGAAAAAGCTGGAGAGGCTTCCGAAGGGCTAGTAAAGAGCAGTGAAGATACCGAACAGCAATTCTAGGATCGTTAGGACAGATAAAACTCCCACTATATTTTGCTTAGTCGATGTAAGTGAACACGTCCTTGAATGCGTCAACATTCGATTTGAAATGTTCACCACGATTGCCCGTCTGGTAGGAGCGTTTCAGGAGTGTGCGCACTTCACGTTACTGGACAACTGCAAAATTTGAAAGTTGTCATGTTGCAGTGCAGAGCTAAGGAACTAGATCTTCCGACGAGCATGGATAAAAATTTACACTTCGGAAGAATCCCGATTAGGTATTTTAGAACCACAATCAGCTGTTCCCGGTTGAACCTTTTCTCAGAGGTTGGCTCTATTTCCAATTATTTTCGTTAAAGCGACAGATTGAATGTACACTTTGAATCTTGCTTCTTATAGCTGCAATCAATATCGGAAAGACAACCAACGGTCCGGCGAGCTGATTCTCTCTATCTTACCGATACGACGACGATCAACGGAACCATGACGATCGATAATCAGTCCCGGGGAATTAAGCACACACGCACTCAGCTTTCGATCGGTGTGTGACGCACCAAGAGTACTATTTTTTCCGTTCCATTATTCACGTAATCGTTTTTGTTTTTATCCCAAAATTGTTCCCATTATGCGGTTGAGCACACATGCAACGGGTGTGTCGTTTCATTTCACACGGGGCACGGACCAGCATGCCTGACGACGGTCGTTCGATTAATGCTGACTACCATGTTGGTGCACATATACAATTTAGTTACTCGCAAGTAGGCTGTCGGTGGATAGGCGACATGTTTCACAACCCATTTATTTCGAATAGTCCCCGACTGTCGGCCCTAGGTGTCGGTACTTTGGATTGGACTACTTCGGCTGAGGGGCACCTTCGTTCCGTCTCCGGCTGAAAGGGGCATCGCACTGAGTACCCTTGGGGGTCCAGTGTGCACTCAGGTCGCCCTTCCGACAACCCCGACTGCCTTTTTACACTGAACAATGTGAAAGTCACGAAGTTTCACGGTAAATACATTTGTGTGAATACCTAGGTGATTTACTCGTCACATTCATTTTCCCCTTTGGTTTTAAATATGGAACATTTTATTGGTCGAAGTGATAATTTATGTGACATTCTGGTTCGTTTGTTGTATTTTATTGAATATTTTGTCATGAGAAATGCTCCAATATTTTCCGTGCTTCTCTGGATTCGTATTGGCGAGTGCTGTGATTAATACGTTGTCCTGTGGTGAACGTGAATTCAGTCTCACCCGACGGAGTTTAAGCACCTTCGGGGCGTTCGAATAATTGTGGTGTTATCTGATTGTTGTGTGACTTCATCGGCTTTTGGATCGATGAGAGAATGACCCTGATCTCATTTACTGATTGCATACTGATACATGCCCATTGGCTGCCACGATTACTCACACGCGAGCACCTGACATCTGACTGCACCATATCATCCGATCACCTTTCGCCACGCACCGGACGGCCTTGCCTGGCCCTTACCAATCGCATACACAACGTGCGACTTGCTTACTCGTACGCTACTAAATGAGTTTCAAACATACAGTGCTTTTTAATCCCGAATACAACATGTGATGACGTCAGTTTGTGTTGTGTTATCAAACTTACAGTTAAGTATTGAGCAGAGTGCAATTCGATTTCTCATGTCCTTTAACATGGTTATCTCTGTGTTCCGTTGCGTCTGGTTTGGGTTGGAATGTTTTTCCGTTCACTGCATACATTTCCACTCATGAGCATAATTCGCATGACCATATTTGACTTCGCGCTCATTTACCTAACAATTGGAGTCCTGAACTTTGGAAGCTTTGAATATTCGCGGATTTCCTGATTTCTCATGTCACATAGTCGTATTTGCCTGCATATGACTACTGATTGGAAGGATCTCGTGATGGTGTAACCCACCGTGGAAACCCGATACGCTCTAAATGGCCAAGTGCACTAGTTCAGATTTCAATGCCTTCCCTCTATGCTACGGACTGATCACTTAATGACGTGTAATATAGTCTCTGACAAGAGGGACACTATTAATTTGCCAAACCAACCACCAATCTGACTACGGGTTAAATCTCTATAGTGTTTGATCTCGTGATTGCAATTATTCCATTCAGAAGACTTTATTGAGCTGTCAAATAGAGACGGGTGGAAGTCGCTTCAGTTTGTTCTGGCGGAATACATGGTAACTTCAATTATTATGTGCATGGTGATTTGTATGTTTAGTGTAACTTCGGACGTAGTTCGTGTGAACTCATCACTGAGCAATTCTCCGATCGTTTTGGTAACACGTATTTGGTGTTTTTGGAATATCTTGGACAAGTCGACTGATCCTATTTGGCTTCACTGTTCCTCCAATATTTTTGCCGGCTTTCTAGTGAAAATGCTTTTTCATTTTTCAAAGGTTCATTAAGGTTATGTCACGATCCAGTAGTATCGCCCGCCCTAAATTAATCAGTTTCCTAGCAGAGAAGCACCAATCTTGGAATAACACCACAGTTTGATGTCATTCGAGAGAATTGAAAAGTGGTAATCTGTTGCTGATGGAAGTAGACGGTTCTAGTGAACCGCACAGTCGTCTGCATTTCTGAATGACAACGTCGTTTTATTTATTTAATTCGACCATATCGGTAACAGTGAGGGATAAGGGATACGTTTGGTAATAAGGACACTAATCAGGAGTTGAAATACAGTATCCAACGGATCCATTTATCTCAATGCATTAGTATGCCTGCCTATACACTGCCAGATCGGCCAGAGACAAACCTACTGTAACAATGAAATGACTGCAAACGCGGCCGCAGATCAGGTGTGAGACAGTTAGTCCACAGTTTGTTAACAGTTTTGATCATCTACGGTATTACCTTAATCACTTTATCTCATTTTATTTACTTCCTTTTATTTTGTAATAATGGTACAATATTTCAGGAAGGGAGTCGTGACCAACTATAGGCTGCCAAATGGGGAAACAGACCGGCGGCTGTTTCATCAGCCCTTGTTGATCATCATCATCTCAAGCGGGAAATCCACGGCATTTTTCGCCGGATGTCAAAATTTAACTACTTCTGTTGTTTTCAGTAGCATATATAGAAATTCGACCCTCCAGAGGTGAGTACACTTCCACTGAACACGCTGTACAGGAAAATGAATTCCATCATTTGCTTAAATTTTTATCAACCAGTATTGTTTTACGTGTGCTTTCTTCTGAATTGTCCTCAAATCTGAGTATGGGTGCTTCTCCTCACAAAATCACAGATATGCTCGTGCAGCGTCTTGTGTTCCAATGATCGCATTTATGTGCCTCCACTACGAACAGTCGTTCCGATGGATTTGAATTCCAGACACCTTGGTATGAAAAGGACAAAATCCTCAAACTGACTTGCCTGTTGGTGGTCCGAGCTGAATAGTGGTTTGAGTCTGTTTGGTAAACGCTGCAGTGATCGTGCACATGATCTCAACCCCCAACACTCTGACTAGAATCCGTGGCCCATATAATGTGAAGCATGGCAACGTGCTCATGCGGACCATTTTTTAAACAAAGATTACACCATTGCCATAATTGATTCTCATTCCAAATCATCAGAGGTTCACTTCATTACCTCGCTGAATTCTTGATCCACCACTGCTGCGCCTCGGAAGACTTTTAGCCGTAAAAATGTATCGTATGCGTTGATCATCGATAGGGGGTCAATTCACTGCTCAGAGGGCGATGGACTGGCCGAAATCAAAAGGGTATCCATTACGTGTTAACTCCTTCGTGTCATCCGCAGTCTGACAGAATACCTGACAGTTTTGTTCGTAAACTGAAGAGGCCAACGAAACCCCTGAATTCCGCTACAATCAACGGGCTCGAGAGAAATGAAGGCAACTTTCTAATGTGGAATAGTATCCATTCAAGTGCGGGTAGTAGCGCGGCCAGGCTGTTAATTAGCCGTACCCTTCGAACCAACTTGCTTCAGGTTGAATCATCAGCAATTGTTAACCACAGAGGAAACGATCGGAGATATTCAAAAGGGGACCACGTTTAATCAACTAGGGAACAGAAGTCAGCTTTGGAATTTTTCCCATGTTTCATTACATCGAAGACGTGGAGATCAGATTGCTCATCACCATACATCTGACTTCAATTACGATATTATCGAATCTCACCCAAATGAAGACGATTCCACTGGGAACACCGAAGTCAACAGGAGCGGCCCAAAGGTTTGTACATTCACGGAACAAGCAACGTCGCGATTAGTAAAACCAGGAACGTCTTCCACGCTGTGGCGGATATGGCGACAGCTGACCAAATAATTGAGTGTTTTATCATACCTGTGATTACTTGTGCACAACTAATGTACATAGTGCAATTCGACCTCGTGTGCCTACTCGCCTGCTGTTCTCGCTAATTCAGAACGCTTAATTTGGGTTGGGATATTTTTGAGTTCTCTGTCAGCATACTTCAAACTACCAAAATCAACCACGTCCTAATGTACGCATCTTTGATCTTTCTTCCGGTTCCTCTAAAAGGCGATGAACAGTTGGGATCACGAGGATAAGAATATCGATGAGACGAAGGGTTTGAGTAGACTGAAGGACAGCTTAGAATCGAGTCCGCGCCCCCAGCTTGAGGCTCTTTCCTCAAATCACAGTTGGCTCCGTGGAACTGTAACTTCCGCTCACTGATCTGTGCGTCATATGTAACTGACGAGAACAACTAATCACGACTGTCAAATCCGTTTCAAACTGGAACGCACTATACCCTCACCGCATATCAAACACCAATCAAATGAGTCACACCTATATTCGCATAAAAATTCCAGCTTTAAGTTTAATCTGCATATATATATATATATATATATATATATATATATATATATATATATATATATATATATATATATATATATATATATATATATATATATATATATATATATATATATATATATATAGACGGTTCGTCTGGCTGCACCCGGATTGGTTGATTCGGCTCTAGTCGAATGTTAAACGCTGACTGATCCATTGATCGCCTCACTGGTTCTGATCTTGTCGGCGATTCTGGTCAGCCGATCACGTGCTGTCTGCTTCATTGAACCAGGCCGTCTATTAGTAACGTGCTGGACGCATTCCCTCACAAAGCGGACGAATGTCGCACCGTTATCGTTTCCGTCATTCGTTTCGTGTTACATGCGCACGATTTCCATCGCGATAACACTAGCCCCTAACGCCGACTGGTTCCGTTATTGATGCGTTATGCAATGTGAGCATCTGCATGACCAGGTCGAAACACTCACAGATGAAAGACTTGTAATTGAATGCGCGCTCGAGAAGGTCAATGATTACACCTACGGTCAACTTGCTCGCATACACTCCGACCACAAACCATTGCTTTGTACGTAGATAAGCCATTACATCGAAGACCTAGACTAGTGAGAAGATGAAAACGTACTGTATGTTGACCGATCTACTGCCGTATTTCGAATCCTGTGATGAAACAATCGCGCTGAATAATTCGGCACTACCAGGTGAGTATTGATTTGTGATTCCTGGGAGCATCTGACTAGACGTTATGAATTCATTATTCGATGAATTGTATTCGTAAGCGGAAAATTCGGAAGTGTTCCGGACGGGCCAGACGGGTACTCGATTAACAAATTTACCCGATCGTTTTCCACTGCATTACACAGGCCGGTTAATGCGAAGTTGGTAACTAAGAAAGACGAATCGAAGCTGAATTTGGTCCAGAAATTTTGATGGAAAACAAGTCAGTATCATTGATTTTCGTAAAATTTTCTCTTTGAAAGGTCAACACGGTTAGTCAGTATATGTACAGCGGGATGCAGGGAGGGAGTCAGTGAGCGTCAAAGTTATATCAAAGATTTTCTTGCAGCTGCTGCCACTTCCGCATCAAATGTGGTAGCGCTTTGCCTC
The DNA here is from genome assembly GCA_948099385.1 of Fasciola hepatica. Lineage (NCBI taxonomy): Eukaryota > Metazoa > Platyhelminthes > Trematoda > Plagiorchiida > Fasciolidae > Fasciola > Fasciola hepatica. The sequence continues at coordinate 1,026,896 of CANUEZ040000043.1, forward strand.
CCACGAGTGGATTGGACGGAAGAATCTGGCAAGAAAATGTTTTACTATGCATTATCTAAGTGATTGTAAAGAAATGCAATAGATATCAAACAACCGCATCAAACGAGAACAACCTGATGAATGAAGCGCTGCATCCTTAAACGGACACACGCAAGAGCAACAAAAGCGACCGCATCGTAAGCGGAATTTTATTCTAACCGTGACTTACTGTGGTGGATACACACGATAACCAATAAAGAACAACGTCAACGGACATCGGAATAGGCAACAATGGGGAACAAGGTCGGTGTACACACAATGTCTGAGTGAATGGTATCCTAGATAACATAAATAACAAACAGCATATCGACGGGGCGTCTATGAAGCGATGAGTAAATGAACCTGAGGACCATCATAATTTCAGTCAAAGAATAAATGGAATTCATGTTCACAATAAAAACCATTCTCTGTACACTCCGCGTTACATTAGATGTCTCAACACCGAGACGACGCTCCATTATTGATAATTCTGTGGGTTCCTCTTTCTTGACCCGAGCATATCTATAAACCTGTAGTTACATCGTATTAGTTTCACCAACACTCCTTCACAATGTGTCTTCAGATCATGAGGATTAACCCACTTTTACCGTATTGTACTGTTTTTCAACACACGATTGCGCATGAGTGTAGTGGAAGGGTTATGTCCCATAAACACAAAGGCCCACTGTACTACTAAGGATAATCGGCAACCTGACCCCAAAACTTGAAGTGGAGAACCACACAAGGTCCTAATAGAGCAAGCGTGGCTACGAGCCGGGCGACAGTGGATTACTTTTTTACCACATAAGTGACCGGCAGTCGCGGATAATTTGTCAGGGTCCTCCAATTATATGGAATAGGAGAAACAGCCGGAAGGTAACATGTTCGGCAGTAGAAAATTTCGGGAACTGCATGCTGTTCCATGTCACGACCGACTAAACAACATATAAACTTATTATAATGTATTCAAACAACCAAAAACCTGGATCCCAAGACTCAGGATGACGATGATGAATAAGGGCCCACTTTATCACGTGTTCTAAACCAGACAGTATCCAAGATTATGGTCAGCGACAATATCCGAACTCGTACACTTGATGGCATTGACTAATGACGACGACAATCACACCGAATTATCACCAGTCGCTGTACATCGTAGATGCTGCGACGCTTGGGGATTTTCTGATCGATGGCAATATGACACGACACAACAGGGCCGATCACCTCATCGCATACCGTGTTACATTTAACCATTTTTTATCGACTGTTTCACGACTGACGGATAAACAGTTTAGATTCTATATGGGAACGTTCTGTGGTATTCGTCTCTTATTGGTCAATGTTCTGATGACCTTTGATCACGGTGACCAGTAATCTTGAATTAGGTCACTGTTTACGTGAACCATCATGGGTTCGTGCGTATAAGTTACGACTGTCAGTTGAACAGACAGAATGTAGTTTGCTTTTAGTTTCTTCTTCTTACTGTTAACCCCGATGGATTCTACTGAGGCAATTAATTTGTCATCACAGAAACTCTATCTACCGAGAACTGGATTATTTTCTGACATTTTATGGCCTCGGATGGTTCTGTTCGAGTGGATGAATGATCATCCGAAAACCTGAATGGTCACGAATTCATCTACTGCCGTTTGTTTCTTCTACACGGACTGGATACGCCGGTTCCTTGGGAGGTGATGCTTTGGTACTACCGGTAGTATATAGCTCATGAACACAGTTCACCAATTTTGTTGTCGTTTATTAGCTCACTACAACCGGATTATCATAAGACCACCAATAATGACCACCATCTGCAGTTAAGACGTGACTGCTGGTTGTCAGTGCAGTAAGACATATTTCGGACGTATGTGCATATGGATCTGGAGAGTCGCACATTTACCTTAATGGCGAGACGGATAAGGACTTTTATGGGATGAGGAGTTTGGAATTAGAGTTAGCGTTTACGATTGCCCGGTAATGAGTGAAGTCGTCTGCTGGGATGCCTCAGTGAAATCACGTCATTTGAATGTAAAAAACAAAACTTAACCGCTAAATGAGATAGAATTAATGATTCAAGTTTGTGTGCATACCTTAGCGCGTTTATCTCTGAATTTGAATTTCTCTAATTTGTCCGCTTCGTTCGCAAAAGTTTCCTCTGGTTTCACATTCCGGAGAGTTTCGCTGTTGACAATCGAAACAGTAGGAGCCAAATCGTCCAAATCTTCAAATGCACGACACACCTCCTCGAATTCCCGCAACTGGGCTATGAGATGTTCTGTGCGATCAATCTGCTTGTTGTCTTTAGCTGACTCGACGTCGACTGTATTCTGTTTGAGACACTCCGGTGTTGTTGATGAAAGCGACAACGCAGAAGTTTGATCAGTACACTCAACTTGTTCCTCTTTGTCCGGACGAGTTCCTCTCTTATTTGTGGCCATCGGTGAACGCGGACAAACAGTTGCAACCACCGGTTGAGTCACCATTGTTTTGGGGGGAACGGGATCGTTGTGGCTCTTCTGAAAAAAATGCAAGGCAAGTCAGTGGACAACACTGAAACTAATGCAATTCACAGCCACACATCTGAAATCCTGACTCGGTAGTATTCCATATTTATAGCAAATACAGCAGGTGGGGCGCTGAATTACAACGGACTCCGTTCATCAGGAGGACTCAACGTCGTGATTGATTCTGGAGCTAGCATAGGGAAAACCGAGGATCTCAGCAGCAAGTTTGACCACTCTATCCAGCAATACCTCAAAAAGCCTTAACATGATTATAATAAGGCATCAAGTAGTACCGGACCAGTACGAAGCGCTCAATAGAAAACCCAAACGGAACCCAGAAGTCGACAAGGTTGGCAACTGCTCGCGTGTTCAGTTCACTGAACCATTAACCTGTCAGATCAGTGCTCAGTTGACTAACAAGAAGTATCCTCCAACAGAAGCTGAAGTCGACCGAGGCAGAAAGAGCTAATGCATACCACCAAGTAGGATATAAAGACACTGAAACCGTTAGGGCCACAACTTCACAGGTTGCTAATGACGACCTGTTTTTCTCATTGTTCTTCAGGCTGAAGACGGCTGAATGCCACTGACATCGAAGCGGAACAACAGCGTACAGGACTGAGTCGAAAGAAAGTGGAAAAAACGAGATGTGTGTAACGCTAGCGGCTAAATGCATACTTTCGATAATAATATATTTATCACTCATTGTGGGTCAGAAGTTTCTGTGCACACAGTGGGGGCCTAAGTCTACTCATCAACACAGCCTCACAAAAAGCCAGAAGCTTTGGGTTCCGATTCCACGCAATCACTCGGAACGCTTGACCCGGATCAATCCGATGACGAAAGGTCACCAGGTGTTTCGCGATCGATGAAGCCGGGTTTCTCGTCGTCGTCTGTTGTCCGGGCGGAGGATGACTCATCCACTGTACTAACCACTTCGGTACATGCTCCCCAATTCTTTGACTGAGGCAACGATCCGTTCTGCCTATGTAAGTGTCACCGCAGCTGCAGGTGAACTGATAAATGATGTGAGAGGCATTCAGGTTCGCGACACTGTTTGAATGTGCTTGGAGGTTTAGTCGTTTGGTGGTTTGTGAAATCTGCAATTCAGCCGCCAAGTAGGTGCGCTTTAGTGCACACTTTAGATTTTGGCTAATCCGATTGAACAGATGATCCCCTTTAAATGGCAACACTAGAGTAACTCGTTTCTTCTCGACCGTGTCGACTCGTACGGTCTTGGGCCTTTCTCTTTTGTGAATCTCAATGAACTTATCCGGGTATCCATTGGCACAAAGAGTTTGGGAAAAGAACTCTTCTTCCTTTTTCAGTTGGTCTACACTGCAGATTTTACGCGCTCTGTGGAACAGGGTTTTGACCAAGCCCCTTTTGTAGGCAACTGGAGCGAAACTGGAGAACTGAATATAGTGTCCACTCCATGTTGCTTTACGATGGATAGTCTTCTGAATTGTCCCATTTGCAAGTTTTGTTATCATGATATCCAAAAAGGGAGGCTGCTGCCACTCTCTGTTTCACATGTGACTGATAGATTGGGATGTATGGTGTTCATTAGGTTGAAGAACTTAGTAAACCGTTCTTCCTCAGTAAAAATCAAAATATCATCGACATAACGCTTGTACAGGGTAAACTGGGTGATATTCTGATGTACATTTTTCTCAATCATTCCCAAAAAGATATCTGCCAATGTGGGCCCAAGAGGGCTACCCATTGCCACACCGTCAATCTGTTTGTACGACTGTCCTTCAAAATCAAAACGTATGTTTTCTGTACAAAGGAGAATGAGGTCCCGGATGTATATAACAGGAATCGGCAACGTGGGTTTGAGTGTTGCTACCATGTCGCACAAATACTCTACCGTTTCTCTTAGGGGTACACTGGTGAAAAGTGAGTCAATATCAACGGAAAACATTTTCTGGGAATTCACGGATATTCGCTCCAGGATATCTGATAGTTCAAATGAGTCCTTCAGACAGTGTGACGTCATGTGCTTTCGGATGGGAGATAGAATATCCACCAGCCAGCGTGCCAGTTTGTGGCACGCCGAGTTCTGCATACATAAAACAGGCCTCAATGGAACATCAGACTTGTGAATTTTCGGAGAACCCCTCAGTTTTGGCGTTTGGGTGCCTATCGGTTTCAGTTTTCTGTATAGGTCCTCAGAGATAAATCCATGCAAGCGTAATATCTGGAGATGTCGTGTGACCTGTTTCTCTACGAGCAAGTTGTTCTCTGGGGTCGAATCCGGAATAAATCGTCGTTTGTCCCCCAAAGTGCTATCCATCTTTTTAAGGTAGTCTTGTCTTTTCATGATGACGACACCTGATCCCTTGTCTGGCTGAAGAAATATCACATCTTTCATCTTTTTCAATTGTCTAATTGCAGTGTAGTGTTCTTGTGATAAGCAGCATTTTTGTCGCACAGGGGTTGAGTTGAATACTTCCGAAAGATCCGCCAATTTCGCCCTAAACCAACCTGCTTTGTCCTCTGAAGCCGGAGTCAGATTTTTAACTTGGTCATTTAAGTTTTCGAATTGAGCTTCCATTTGTAACTGGTTGATATTTTTCGGAGGCAACTTGAACTTCAGACCTAATGATAGGACTTCTTTTTGTGCTTTTGTCAGTTGTAACGCGGAAAAATTGTGAACATAATTGGTTGTATCTGACGGGAACATTGGTACCTCTTTGGGATTGCAAAGTCTTCCATAAAATTTTTCCATAGTTTTGGTTCTGGTTTTTTGCAACATTTCCTTTGAGAAATTTTCAAACTTAATTTGACACACAAGTGATAGACTTGATAAGATGACTGCAAAACGTTGCTGTGTTTCTCTGAATTTTGTTATCTGTTCCCGGGCCGCCTCAATGTGGGAGTTCGCGATTCTAACTAGGTTTGCATTGTTTCCCGGTAGCTTTGCGTTTGACAGGATTTTCAAAACCTGAAGTGTGCGCTAAAGCGCACCTACTTGGCGGCTGAATTGCAGATTTCACAAACCATCAAACGACTAAACCTCCAAGCACATTCAAACAGTGTCGCGAACCTGAATGCCTCTCACATCATTTATCAGTTCACCTGCAGCTGCGGTGACACTTACATAGGCAGAACGGATCGTTGCCTCAGTCAAAGAATTGGGGAGCATGTACCGAAGTGGTTAGTACAGTGGATGAGTCATCCTCCGCCCGGACAACAGACGACGACGAGAAACCCGGCTTCATCGATCGCGAAACACCTGGTGACCTTTCGTCATCGGATTGATCCGGGTCAAGCGTTCTGGGTGATTGCGTGGAATCGGAACCCAAAGCTTCTGGCTTTATGTGAGGCTGTGTTGATAAGTAGACTTAGGCCCCCACTGTGTGCACAGAAACTTCTGACCCACAATGTGTGCTTACCGTGGCGGTAGCCAATCAGGTTTACCGAATGGTTTCCTAATTTCGCTTGACACTAAATATTTATCACTGCCTGCTCACGTCGTATTTCTGCTTTCCTCCGTGTACGTGCTGTCGACACGATAGTTTGTTGCGAGGGTAAATTCCGAATACCTGAAATAATTTCAGTTGCAGATTTCTTTGTATACTTCGATTGTGAATTGGAGTTAACCAAATACATTCATTCTACAATGGGCGAGGATTATGTAGATGAAGAACACGACTAGGCTGTTGACTGTGTCGCCTAACGTCTCAAACTAAACTGTTGGCATGCAGCTACGGCGGGAACAGCAAGATAATCAAAAGGTAGGGGGTATATTGGAGGCTTAAGACAGGAGAAAATTACCACAACGAAAGGAACGAGGCCAGTTACTCATTCATAAATCACAACACCTGCGTTACTCAACTGGACTTTATTACATAAGCTAGTCTGGTATTCATAGGATGCAGAGGGTGCGGCTGCTGTCGATTCTCAAACACAATAACAAAAACATTCTACACAGTCAAACTTTATGTCGCTTCCACAGCTAAGTCTATAGTTGCAACTGCAGTTCAACAAACAAGCTGTCTGACAGTCCACGTCAAGTTTTGTATATTTCTATCTTGTGGAGCTAAATACGTCGGTAAAACAACTACTGACCTGATCGAGTTCACTGCTTAGTCAGTGGGATTAACAAAACGGTAATCAACACGATACTGACCCATGCGATCGATACGGAGCGCACATTATCGCGGGCGGGAACGTTTGGTGTCATCCACTGTATATTTGCAAACCGTACTAAAGGGCGGAAAGCGAATCCTTTCGACAACCAAAACGACTATGATCAAGTTCCATAGACCTATCCTATGCTCGCAGAAACAGAGGTCAGCGAGATGGTGGAACAAACACACAAGAGCGATGAACATGGTGGTCCACTTATTCACACAAACTCTTCGCAAAAGGCGTGACATTCAGGTTTGCACTTCTCTGCTAACCCTGGATCACATTTGGTACGCCGTTAAACTTAGGCATGTGTGCTGTGTTAGCCCCGATTAAAAGTCCGTCTTCTAAAGGATCCATTTGTTCAAAAACAGCTGCCTTTTACTCCTGTATGTTTTAAATGACAAATGCTGAGTGATGTGCCTGACTTTGATGTTAACGTGCACTCATGTGCTGACCAAACACTGCACGCCCGCGTTCTCAGGGAATAGTGACCAGAAGAAATTCATCAAACACAAAAATGTAACTGACACGGTGAACCAAGAGAAAGAGAGAGAGAGTATTAATATTGTTCGTGTTCGTTTTATGATTGTGTTGTTGACCTGGGGCAGAGGCAGACCTAGTTCAGTATGTTCGACTCACCGTATCATCCGATCGAGGCCGCGTGGGACGATTCTGACCACCACGAACAACAACACTAGGTGGTTCTGATTGGATACGGCCGGTGGCAAGGTCCGTGTAGACGTATTGCATTTTATCACTAGCGGTGTGAATGAAAATGAGAGTGAAATGATATTCGTAAAAACAAAATGAATACCTGTCCCATGAGCATGTCCAGTTGATCGGGAGACCATGGCTAACCAAATCGCACAGCTGATTTTCCAAATCAGACAGCTTTTGGATAAAATAATCCGGATCGAGAACACCGGATTTCCAATCTTCAAACCTTGTCTGGATTTGGACAGAAGGAAAAAATAATACAAGAGATTCCTCTGTGAACGAATGTGGAACCAACAGAGAGAGTGGGCACTTTATAATAAGACCGGCTATTACCCGGTGATTGGAAAAAAAATAAAATCGGAGGGTAGAAAGCTGTCCGTGGAAATGCAAATCTATGATGGGGACCAAACTCGGTATTTGGTAGAAGCGACGAAAATAATGTTCGTTATTGTGGCTCAGTTTCAGAGAGGTGTTAGTTTGGTCGACACACCGCTCCAGTACTGATAGCAACACACCTCAGCTGGTGATGTAACTTTTGTAACTCAGTTGCCCAGTTCGGCGGGCAAATCAACACCAGTGTTCGGTATTTCGACTTGCAAACTGATCATTCTAAGTTAGGAACATTCACTTACCAGTTACATAATACTTTTAGGAAGCGTTTGAGGAACTGTGCAGAACAAATGCAAGACTATTTGTGTCTGTTCGACTACCGTTTTGAAAAGAAGAGTAAACAAATAGAATAGTATCTCTCGAAGTTGAGGAAAGTAGTCTTTCTTGAGAAAGTCGGAATACTGAGAAACATTCACGCAATTCGTCAGTATCGAAAGAAGACGAATACTGCGAGATATTAACATTTCATTTGTTCCTCTAAACCACAAAAACAAAAACAATTTGGCACCGATGCAAAATTGTTAGTTATTTCAATGGACGGGCGTATAGTAATATTCATGTAAACACATTCATCTCCATGATAAATGTCTTCATAATTGCACCCGTTCGTGAAAGGAAAGAGTCTTTAAGCGATCTTATCTCCTAGTCGAATATTCCCCCCCCCCCTGTAACCTCCATTACTTGAAAAAAGCGCTATCTTATGCACAGATATTATGCGAATTCACTTTCAAGGCATCCTATGCAGAAGGATTACTGGTGAGATATTGGACAGTCTTTTTATTTCACACTCCCTAACCCGGTGAACCCGAACCCCCCGAGTAGTTCAACCAGCATTTCGCTGCTGACGCCGCTCGCACACTCCCGACTCCCACCACCGCTTCGTGCAAGCCAGGAACAGATGCTCGTCAAACATTCAGAGAACCGAAGAACACTTCATCCGCTAGAAAGCCGAACGCTTACTCTCATTTGCCACCGGTAACCGAACATTTTGGTCCCTTGCCAAAGCGGTTTCCTGCAACTTTCACCCTTCCAATTTCCCTCCCATCTGTAAGTCTTCTGGTGATCTTGTTTGTGAACCGCACGAAAGCTCAGGATTTTGCTTCCCATTTTTCCTTCGACTCCACTTTACTGTTATCCCACTCCTCCGGTTCTTTCTCTTCCCTCTGCCCCTCATTTTCCATCGCATATTAGCAGTAGGAGGATCCGCCAAGCGCTGCGTTCCCTAGACGTATGACCCCCCCCCCCCCGGTCCGGATAGTATACCACTAAGCGTCCTTAAAATGTGTTCCCCTGGGTTGGCTTCCCCTTTAGGTCTTTTTTCTCTCTGCCCAACTTTCTACTTTTCCGGTTCCTTTGAAACACGACCTGATTTTTTCTTATTTTTAAACGCGGTGATCTTTCTGACCCGAATAACTATCGTTCAATTTTCCTCACACCTGCTATTTCGAAAGGTATTCGAAACTATCATCTCCGACCAACTGCGTAAGTTTCTCGTACGCAAAGCACTACTGAGTGATCACCAACAAATTCCGACCTCGCCGTCCCACCGGTGATTTCCTGGCACTCGTCTCAAACACCTCTCTCTTTCTTTTACTTATTAATGATTTTCTACCCACTACTTCTGACTCAATCCATCTCTTTACCAATAATGCCAACGTTTATTCTTCCCTTTCGTACCGCACTCCCCGTCATGTCGACACCAACATCAATCGTGACCGCAGTGAAATTCGCGCCTCTTTAGATTCAGACCTGGAACACATCTCGTGGGGCTCCCTAAATCATGTTGCCTCTATTGCTTCCAAAACCCCTCTTTTCTCAGTTTCTTCGAAACATCGTTCTTCCCACATTAACCCTTTGATTCAACTGTGCTGTATTCCACAGCACTTGAATACTGCAGTCACGTTTGGGATGAGGCTTCGTCTATCTCTCTTTCTCTTCATGATCGGGTTCAACAAAAGGCCATCTGGTTTACAGACGACCCTTCCTTAACCTCCAATCTGCAGTCATTAACCCATTGCCGGGCGGTTGCTTCGTTGATCCTCTTCTACCGGTACCATTTTGGATTTTTGTATGAGCTTGCTTCGCTAGTTCCTCTTCCTAAAACTTTTTCCCGATCATCACGTACCCAGGCAGCCAGTCGTCCTTATCAAGTTTCTATCACTAGATGTCACATTTATATCTTTCAGTCTTTTCCCCCGGAACAATAAACTGTGGAGCACTATAATTCTTTCTGTCCTCCCACTCACTTACAGCCTCTCTCTCTTTAAAAACAGGATAAATAAACTGGTCCTTACGTGAATGCTTCCCTACAACACACTTACAGTGTCTTTAGACTATGGGGTTTACCCCTCACACTGTAATTCACTTAACGTGTAATTAAAAACCATGTCGACAAATATCCTGTCCCCCGGTCACGCACTCGTTATAGGATCACACAAAAAAATCACCTAAACTTATTTACGTGTGGGTGATCAGTCAACTAACTAGGAAGAAATGAACGGCGACTTCGACTGAGAGTGACTGAACACGTCCCGCGCTAGTGGACAGCAATGTTAGCCGGTGAGAAACAGGAGGCCAAAGGTCACCGACCAGACAGCCAGCAGCATCCTCCATCATGTATTGTTGACTAGACGTAAAGTATAGGTTCGACTGAACAACTGTGTTTCGTGATTTTACCCACCATCGATTCACGTTTACTGTAGTTTCCCGAAGTGATAGCGATCCAAAAATGGAAACCTTACCCATGCAGGCAAAAGGAATCATTCGTCTCCCCGGTTTTTCCCTTTCAAACCTCACACCGGTGATTTTACTCATAAAACGTACAAAATGAATAACAGTAACATAACTTACGGAAAGCTGGACGAACAGTAAGTGTAGTCGAGCGATATCGGGTAATGTGACATTGAGCGCTGCGAACTGGTCGAAAAGTACTAGCGCCGAGTCCTCAATAGCACGTCTTTCCGAATCCGAAACACACTGGCAAGTGAAGGAGAACACAGTGAGGAAAGACTGGTAAATCCTAATTCGTGGGCAGTTTCTCCATACAAAAATTATTGTATATCAGATGCACGAACGGTAATGGTCCAGTAGTCTGAGTCTCTGACCATAAAAAAGATACGAAGTTCGAACTTCACTACGACCGTTCAAATTCAATGTTGTCTGGTTCGTTACCACGCCTATTTCAATGAGGTTTCATGCGATCCTCCATTCCAAATCTCGCGATCACGGCTTTCGGTTCATCCTGTTGGTGCAGTGGGCTTCTTTGATTATTTTTTGTATGCTTGTACAGGAGTGCAGTAAAAGGGGTATACCCCATAGACTCGAAGGTCCACTGCATTATTAGAGATAAGCCGCAACCAGACCCTGAGACTTGAAGTGGAGAACCACATCAAGTCCCAATAGGTCAGGTTTGGTAAAGAGCCGGACAATAGTGGACTACTACTGTCTATCACCAAAGTAAACGGCGATGGCGAAGATTCGAACCTCTGACCTCCGAGATGGTAAACAAACGCTATATACCATTCGATCTCCTCCACTCATGGGTACAACTCCTCAATGGCACCCACGACTAAACAAGGAATGCAAATATGAATGGAACATTATCTAGACCAAGTTGCTGACTTTATGGAGAGCACGTTTCTATTTGCCAACCCTTCATTTAAAACGGAAGCAGCATTCGTTAGTCTGAATGTACGCTGAGGTAGTTCAGTTAGTTCTACTACATGACTGGGAAAAAGGGGACTCCGACAGTTGAAGAAACAAATATTATCGACTTTGAGAACTGATATTCATACAGCATTATTCAAATATGGTGGAAATACAAAAACAGTGATGTCGAGTATGGGCGCTGAGTGAACACCCGTGGCTGATCTTCAGACCAGCTATAATGAGACTATATCTTGACAGAATGTAATGAATTGTGTGCTTCTACTACCCAACAAGCTATTCAAACTGACTTGGAATCAATCCCGAGAGGTCAATGGTTAGTAGCTAGACAGATGTGGTAACGGGGAATGAGAAAATGTATAGCGAACTTAGGGAAAGTAGGTGCCTCACTTCTTTGTTGTCGGGGTCCAAAAGATCCCTCAACCAGTGTTCTGGAGACACTGAAGCATTTAGCAGCGAACCGTGAACAGTGGTGATCGTGTTGTCACTTTTGTCAAATCAGAATGGTTGATCAATGCGTGTTTGTACAGTTAGACTGCGTATTCCGTGTGTTGACTGCTAGGGCGTTTTTTCATTTTTCCCATCCCTGTAGGCTCACTCCCTGCCCATCTTGTACATTCATTCTTTCTATTTCTACGCGCGACATGGTGAGAAAGGCAATGGTCAGTGAGGCTTGCCCTTCTGTTAACGCTGTACAATGATGATGATGAGCTAGACGAAGTCCTGACTGCCGTCGATTGGTTTTGCCCAAGATTTGAGATGACGAGCGAGTCGATTCGGCGTGAATTGCATCAACTGATGGTCCCCATTTTCAAACCGCCATAACACAGTTCACGCCTATAATACCAACCAAAGCTATGGACTTCGTGCTATATAACCGTTCTAATATGGTTCGTGAGTTGAACATCCGTGACCAACAGACCGGATGCTATCCAGGTCACGTTTACATCGATAAGGTATTCACCCAACGCCAAGCATCTGAATTGCGTCACAGAAGTCGTAGCACTATGACTGCAATCTTTCTCAATCTCAAGGAAGGTTCGACCTGGTTGCTGTTGTATCGTACGGCCTGAAGTCAATTTCCTTTCGTAATGCCCCGAGACAGACACAGAACAAGACCACAATTTGATCCAGAAATCTATTTTAAGTTCAAACAATTCGTTTGTAGTACGCTTGAACAGGTTGGAGATTTTTTCGAACTAACAGAGTATTTGGACCAACTGTGGGTCAGCTGCTGAGATACATCAATAGGAAAGGCGATTCCGTTACCGGGTTATGCCGGCATAGTAACAAGCCTTGGCATGCTAACTAGGTAGTTTTGACTACACGTTTTTTGGCAAAGGCAACCAGTGAGGCATATCCGTTTCCAAAGTGTTGAGGCTCGCCGTGTGTTGGGTGTGGAAGTCATCCCCTGACAGAAGTAATCACTTACACTGCCTCCCGTGATCTGAACGTTTTACGCACGTCTACCCATCGTCTGCAATTCCGTGCGCTATTTGCGCATCCTGTGTATCGCTAGAAGAGACGTGGCATAGGGGGTATGAAGAATTTGACGGCAGCACTGGCCCTAATTGGTGCGTCCCGACTCTTTTACTGGAACCCAAGGGATGACGATTGCCATCGATTGGAAACGTTGAGGGATATGGTTCAGAATTAATGCCAGTGGCTGTGCGGCGTGCTTAGGAAATTCTCGGGCCGCATAAATATTGAACAAAACCTCCGAAAAATTACAGATATGCATGCGGTGAAGTAGCAAAAAAAGTTCCCAATCACTTCCACCTCCTCTTTGTTCTCCGTTCCTGTATTTGTGGTGTTGGAACCCTTCATCATGATTCTAGGGTGGTCGTCTGGATACTATCCAAACAATCCCGTTTCCGGTAAAACCAGAAGTAAATAAACCAACCGAATTCACTGTGATTGCACAATTATGGTCTATTTGGGACATGCGGTTAAGTGTTCAGTTCGTTCAAGGCCAATACAGTTCGCTTCTCTTCCCTTTCATTATTGACAAAGGGTTCAAAAGCATCGCTGCGGGATTGGCAAACGATGGCTAACTGGGCGAATTCCATGGTTGCAAACAATGTTGTCTGTGTTTGAGTTCATAGATCATGCAGAACGCGTACTCGGCAGCAGGCTCCGACGTTGTCCGACCCAATACCACGTCGAACCTTACTCATCTGGTCCCAAGGTTAGGGTCTCCGACTTCCTACCCAACCCCATGATGAATATATATCATCAACGAACCTACTCTCAGATTGTATTGACTAAAATCGCGATTTGGACCACAATATTGAACCTATGTACCTATTTCTCAAATTCATTCCCAGACTCCTGTTTGTGACTAAAACATAGATTTGCTTTTCTTGCATTCGGGGCCAACCCATTCTCCATCACACTTCTAGCCGTTTCTCTTCTTTGTAAACGGTCACTTGCTTATTTTCCCGCAATTTAGATCTTCTGACCCGCTTTTCTAGTCCCAGAGGACTTCGATGTTTACCACAGTTGTTGGCTCCAGCACTCTAGAGCGACAACCAAGTATAGGTGGGAAAGCAGAAGTTCTTGAACTGTTAAACAACTATTCAAAATGGAACAGTCTCCGCCCGAGTTCCCGGTCGCATCAAGCGTAAAGTCAACGAGCTAGTCCTTCGCACATCGGGAATACGCCCATTTTGGTCATTGGTAAAGGCATTTTCCCGTAAATTTTTCTCTTTATTCTTCTATTCCATTGCAAACGAATCTGGTCTTTAGTTATCAGATCCTTCACAAAAAGCCGGTGTCGTCAAGCGTTGATTCAATCTGCATATCCGACCACACACCTTAAAATATAAATACGAATGTCCACCTGGCACTACTTTCGTCAGACGGAGTCAAATTTATCAGTTTCAGTGTTATTTAACCAATCGCAATAATCAGCGATGGGCAAACGGTCATCATGATGGACTTTAGAATCTGTCCGGGTTCAAGTCTTGCCACCAGTCACTTTTCCCAAATGGCTTACTCTAATCGACCGCGATTCTTTTTCTGAAATATTGTATCATTATTATACAACAAAATAAAGCGCAAAAGCTCAGCTGAGTTGGTCTCCATCCTACGTTATCTTTTCTCTTGATCTTTCAGTTTTGGCATTTTTCCCTACCGCCGTAAGTCCGCTCACATCTTTCCCATTATAGAAAGCAATGACCCTTCTAATTCTAGTATTCATCGTCTCATAGCCCATAAATGCCGTGCACCCAATGACTACAAACCGGCTTGAGAACAAGCATGGTGCCAACGCAAAAACAGAAAAAAATTACAAAGTCGAGGGGCGGGGGATTAGGAGTCAGCATAAGAATTACAAAAAGTAGAAGCAAAACTTTTCTTCAATATTTCCACTATACACGTTTTGTAGATTTCTTTGTCTGTTTTTCAATTGTTTATGGGAAAAGGAGACGCAACAGACAGGCCATACAGCCTTCGCGCCACCGGATTCGGTTCTGAGCCATATATCTCTCAGCGTCTCTAACCAACGGCAATCCTCATCTCTTGGGCCCCAACCAGGAAGGCGTGAAGCACCAACCGAAGCCAAAGTCGATGCTAACTTCTTCATGACCCTGCGCCAAGTCATAGCCTGACCCCCACGCCGTTTCTTCCAGTCTTGCCTAGCGGGTGCAAAAAGCGCACGAAAAGGTAAACGATGAGCAGACACGCTAAACGTGCCCGAGCCATCGGAGGCGGTGTAGAGCAATTATCTCTGTCAGGAGACGACTATCAGCAGAGATAAGTAAGACGAAGCTCCACCCTACATGTGACAGCAGTATTCAAGTGTGGGACAAATTTGAGCTTTGTACAGTAAGAGGTGGAATGGCTTGAAGAAACGTCTGGCGTGCAATAGAAAACCAATCTTGCTCGCAGCACGAGAAGCAAGTGGACATATGTGTGAGGACCAAGACAGAGAGGTGACGACCCTAAGACTCAAGAAAGGCATCGAGTTGGAGAAACGTAGGGGAACCAGGTCAAAATTTAAGTGGGGAGAAAAGGAATGGTGTTTGAGAGGAATTGAGAGATGTTTCAAAAGCATAGAAAAAACGATTTTGAGATCCTCAGGAGATCTGTCCAAGCACCGAACTGAGAGATTTTACAAGAGCACAACGGTCACGGTCGATGTTGGTGGTAGCACAATGGGAGGTGGGACAAGAAAGAGTAGCGAAGGGTAGCACCCTCGGCAAGAGCGTGGACGGTGTTGGAAGTGGTACGTAAAAGATCATTACTGAAAAGCAGAAAGAGGGTGGGTGAAAGTACAGAACCTTGGGAAACACCAGAATTCACGGGAAATAGGTGTGATTGTGCCCCATCGACAAAAAAGGAGATGGTCCGGTAATTGGGAAAACTCGATATCCACAAGACAAAGGCCAGAAGAAACCCAAAGGTGCGCATTTTAGACAATAAACCTTTGTGCTAGGCATGGCCAAAAGCTTTCGATATGTTTAGTGAGACAAGGTATTTTTCTCCCCAGTTATTGAGTGCCGCTGAACAGGAGTGCGAGACCATAGCTAGTAGATCACTAGTAGAGCGACGAGGTCGGAACCCGTATTAACGACCTCTTTCATCGGGTGGGAAACTTACTAGATTGGACACAAAAGAAAAAAAGATGGCATAAAATTGGTGCCAACTCTGGGGCACACGTTTTCAGGACGATGGGTAGAATACCGTCCGGACCACGTGGTTTATTTTGGTCGATTGATTGTAAGGTCTGGCGAACCTTTCTGCTTGTGACAAGGGGAATAAAAGGGCGGCTAGTAAGAGTGGTTGGAGGTGGAAGAATGGAAGAGTTGGGCAAAGTGGAATTTCGATGGGGCTCTTTCTGTCCTGCTATCATTATGCAGCTGGCTCCTGAGAGGATGATCTGGCTTCGAGGATGTGCCCATGAAGGCTCTTGGAAATAAGGAAATAAGACGTCCCCAGCGAGTTTCGAGGATCCCCAGGGTTCCAATCGACCCCTCTCTTACACTATTGACCTTTTGTCCGGTACTCTTGATCTCAGTGATGCACTTGTTGGTGCTACCACCCTCTATCGTCATTTATCGTGTACTGAAATAAACTCAAATCTCACCATCCTCGCTGCATGGAGAGTCAAGAATCGAGTAAATTTCAACAAGTTCAAGGTCTATGATATGTTTATTTCCCGTAACCATTCACAATTTCCCTCAGTCTCAATTCGGACAACAACTCATTCAGTTCTACTTCTGTGATATTTCCGGGTCACCAGTTTGGAATAATTTAATGCTCACAAAGAAAAACCTCGTTCATAGTCCACGCGAGTTTTTATTGCATGCTTGAGCATGATTGCAAAAGTTCACTGCACTATCAGGTATGGCCGGTAACCAGACCCTGAGACTTGAGGTGGAGAGCTACATAAGGTCCCACTCCAATCATCTAAATTATACAGGGCCAAAATGCGTTCTACCCTAGAACAGTGGGGATAGGGCTTCTTCTTTTCCTTTCATTATTCCTCAGGACAAAACTGAGAACTTCCACTGTTTACTTCTCTGAGCAAAAAAGTCATAGCTGTGATCCGTTGGAGGTTGAGCGTGTAGATACACAATGACGGAAACCAAACAAAAATGTCTGACCCTGAAGAATGTAGTTTTATGGGGGAATTATTAAGTACCAAAGTGCTTCTCTAGGTACCTAAGTCGTGTTTATTGCACGTTATGAAAATCCAATGAATGGTGGTAAAGGTAAACGATAAAGTAAAATTCTGTAGGTTCAAACTGACCTTGCCACGTCGGTCAGATGCCAGAGGTACACTACTGACTGAAGTACCGGAAGGACCGTCATTCGAAGGCAGTGGCTTTGGTCGAGTTATAGCGTCTGGATGATCAATCAACGAGTCTTTTGGCTGTGAAGCTGTTTGGAAATCAAGTGAAGGTGGTAATAAAGGTCCGATAAATTCCACCGGCTCTGGTGCATCTGATGGACCAAAACCATTGATCGGATGACGGTTTACCGTACCGCGTCGATGGGCCCGTTTCATACGGCGACGTTGACGTGCATTAAGGCCACCATGTGACTCCTTCTCCGTCCCCGAGGAATCACTATAACCCAGCAAGCCTTGAAGCGACTTTGAGTCCGGTGGACTGGTCAGATCATCAACAAACGTATGTTTCCGTTTGTTTGGTACGTAATCTGTGGTGTACTCATCCAATTCCGGTGAATTATGACTCCGGGTTTCCGTGAGAACTGACGAGTGAATGGCACTTTTGTTTTGTATGTATCGATCGAATTCAACAAGGTATCGCTCGTAAGCTTTAGGCATAGCTGATTCAGTTTGACCCGATAACACATGTTTGTAGGAGGACAACTGTGTGACAGGATCCACCTGAACGATCCACTCACAGCTGGGAGCTATTGGAGTGATGTTTTAAAGGAATAGGGAATTTAGGCACCGACAATGAGGAGTCTCAAACCTTAGGATCATTAAGAATGACATAAGTCAAGGAGCAGGTCCTAATGCCTAATCATAGCATCATTATTATGGGGTCTCACAAACACAGAACACAGAACTGAGTAAGAAAAACCGATCTTCACAAACCCATGAGACTAACGAGATGGAAAACAAAACAACGCTTGATAATTTCTCGACCTCCCACCGTGGTCTGTGAATTGGGAATGGCGTCCATTCTTAAACAAAATTGTAATGGAAGTGGCATATAATATTGCGAAAAACGTCCGCTATACTGTTGAAAAGGACCAGCAACCACAGCTGAGTTTTGAAGTGACAAAGTGTGGTGGTAAGCCGAGCGACAGAAATACCTAAATGTCGCGATCTGTGGTGAAGCTGCATCAAAACCGATACCATCCCTCGAACTAACACGTACTATTTCAGATATCGAATGAATAGTTATCACATATGCAATGGTGTTTAACTAGGCCAACTTGTAGCATATGTAATGTCAATGCGGTTTATATTCGCCTGTCCTTCAAAAGTCCAACGTGCAATACGGCAATCGTTTCGATTGCCTGACCGCTTCAGAAACAACTGGAGGACTATTGACGTGTGAGCATTTGTATCTTTGCAGTGGTGTTTCAATCTGAAAGTGGGGTGAACAAACGGGTGAGTAGTGTTGGTACCGTACAATGTTGGATGATTCAATGGATCCAACCCTTTACTCCCAACAGACTGAACTGATTGGAACACGCATTGCACAAGCCTCCAAATGAATTTTGTAGTTTGCGCGGTCAGCGGAAGCAGATAAGAAGTAGCATCAGGATACAAGAACAAGTGAAGTTTCGTGTATGAAAAACTACCTTTTCCAGTTGACTGAGGGAAATTGATACCATTGAAAAAGGCCATCGCTGGTGAGGCATATGCATTGAGACCAATATTTCTCACACCTTTCACTTGCACTTTCGTTTACGATTATTTTAAGCTTTTGTATGGGCACTTCTGACTGGATAAAGTTAAGAGGTATTCGTTGTCTAAACTTGTAATGGCACCGTGTGGAAATCTGGGAAAACTGAACTGTTTGAATCGTGAAATTCAAGAAGCATTGTTTTATATATTTTTAAATACACTTCGTCACAAATAGTGTTTTCAACCCACAAAGATAGCATGTTATTTGAGTATTTGCCATCTTATCTTAAGTCTATTCGTGATTGTGCACCAATGAATTTTGTTTGCAAGACGTTTGGCTAGATCGCAAAAGTAACTGACGAAACAGATTACTGCGCATCAGACACAAAACTGTTTTTTTCTTTCGAGTCATGGTAAAAGAGATCAACCCTATAACAGTAGTGTGACGTCTTTTGGTTTTGTTGGTCACTGTCTGTCGTGCAAAATTTAATAACTCAAAGGGGAGAGAATCCGCGCCACGGTGATAGACGAATGCGGAACTCACCATGCTCAAAAAGGGCAATACCTTCAGACTTAATAGTATCCACCTCCTAAGCGAAAGGAACATTGTCATAAGCAATTGTGAAGAAGCACTTACCGCAAGGAATTCATTCAACGCTGACTGAAGTTCGGAGCTACGACTCATTGCTGGGACCGGAGATCTAACACAGTACGCAAATCGCGCAATGTATGATGATCTGTAACGGAAAGTGGGCGAAATGGATGCAAGGAGAAACTCGTAGTCGTTGAAATATAGTTCAACAGTTCAGAATGACCAGCATCAAAAAGACCGTTGTAATAAATTTGCATACCGACACATAACGATTCACACAGTAAGTCGTGTGTGTGGTTTTTTCTTGTATTCCAACTGGGATGTTCCGATTTGTAGATAAATGAAGTGTATCATTCAGACTACGGTTTATTCCTAATACTAACTTCGTTGTTTCTGTTGCAAACATACAACAGTTTACTCGTCCAATATTTTTTGGATCGTTATTTTGTCTGCACGAATTCCATAGGAACGTGAACTCTCAAGATGGCTGTACAGGTAGCGAAGCCATTGGCTCTAGACTTTCAATGTCCTTCCGAAGTGCTTTCAGCCGGATGATTCGCAAAGTTCTAATAAACTTGGTAACTTCTTTTGCTCTCTGTTCATGTTTACACATCTGATTCTAAAACATTTGAAAGTGCAATCCAACTTCTTCAGCCCCTGCACGTGCACTAAAAAAAATGCTTTACACCCAGAATTTTCTTGTTGAGCGAAGACAGGATTTTGGAAAAATACGGACCAGTTAGTTTATATAATCAAGTCGTTAGCATTAAAATACGATCTTCGTCCCATAACAGTAGAAGAGTTTCAGGACGATGCTATGCGTGATGCATTATTGGCTGTTTTACAATCTAATAACTTCAGAACAATGCTTCTGGAACAATCGAATCTGGA
The DNA here is from genome assembly GCA_948099385.1 of Fasciola hepatica. Classification (NCBI taxonomy): domain Eukaryota; kingdom Metazoa; phylum Platyhelminthes; class Trematoda; order Plagiorchiida; family Fasciolidae; genus Fasciola; species Fasciola hepatica. The sequence continues at coordinate 1,047,144 of CANUEZ040000043.1, forward strand.
TTTCCAAGCTGTCTACGATACAGTTATCAGAAGCGGCCTAGAAACAAACGGTCATACGGAACCGATGGTATTCATTATGCTTCAATCCCAGCCCACAGCCGAGGGATTGATTTCGGGTAGCATAAATGAATGCTACTGGGTGCGTTTGTGGGTTGCTGATAGGACAGCGACAACGCCGGGGGTTAGGTGCGTCAGCCCGCTCAATAAGCCGCGATTGCCCGATGACGTGACCAGTTTTCCATTGGCAACGAAATCTGTCACGATTAATTAACTACAAAGGTCTGCAGATGGCATCGTGATGTGTCCCAATGTCTTGCCCCCAAACGAGGCTACTGTTTTTTACTTCTGGCTGGATAATCAAAGCAAGATTTACGAAACTATGAATGGACAAAGAACGGGTCACCAATTCTTTCAAATACCCAACCCCAGAAATACGTTGGACATCCTGGATCGTCACGTCCCGAAAACCGTAGGGAAAACTAATAGTCACCGGTTTCCAGCAAGACGGGATGCCTCTCTCATAAAAAGCCACCTGAGTGGTACTGGGGATGCCGTTTCGTACCCTACTGCCGGGTATCTTCATCGACTGTCCCCATAATGTGGACTGATCATGTTGCGGCGTACCCGGTAAGCCTGTTTTTCCGAGGTACGCCTACCCAACTCCGGCTCTCGACGCACACAAGTGCCCCATGTAGACGCATCCTACTAAATAATTCCGGGATTTATGAGGTTGTTAGCGCACAACGCCTTGATCTCCTGGGAGCCAATTCCGCCAAGGACTACCATGGTGCAGTCTAAGGGTATGTCGTTTAAAATAACTGAGGCTGTCATCTACGCCTCGAGCCTACATGCTCAGCCGGAAACAAAGGACGAGATCTACAATGGTCTTCGGAAATCAACCCACAGAATCTCCAAGCGCAACGTCCTTATTGTTCCGAGGCCACCCACTAGTTTTACGAGGGCTTCTCTGCCCCCGAACCATCCTAACACTGTTGAATACCGTAAAAGACAGCACCAATTAGCCCATTGGAGAAACTTCCCAAAGTCTCCTCAGATGCGTCAAATACAGATATCCGTACTGATGACAGAATCACACACCACCTAATATCAACGAAAAAGCTACCGACAACAACGCACTCGTCCCTTCTTTTTGCGAAACAGAGGCATAATGAATACCTCTTGTGTTGAGTCTTAATCATCTACACCAACTGATTCAAATTTCCCAGACTGAGGTGAACTTCATGAAAATCCACGATTTATGGATCTTTGTTTCAAAAACAGTCACGCTTGATAGATCGTCTAATGCCTAGTTTTTACGTTTCAGAATGTAAAAGATTTTCAGATGAATGAAGCCTGACTTGAGCGGCAATTTTTCCTACCCTTAGTCGTCGTTTCTGGTGAATCTGTGGACGACAACCTACTCACTCAACAATACCCAGAACCACGACACACGATGTATTGTTAACGACAATTCAAACTGAACTGGTACTTCAATCGTAGTCAACAGTATTACTTCAACTGACGTCCCATTCAAGACCACACGAAGCTACGAGATAATCTACACATTGAAAAAAAAACAAATTGGCACGATAAGTAGATTTAACTGCTCAGGAAGAATAACGAGCCTTGAATAACACTTGCAGCCCTAAACCGACTGGTCACAGAGTATTTCCTGCAAACAAAATTGCGTATTTTATGAAATGATTCAAGTGCTGGAAATCGTCGACCATGGCGGGGTTCGAACTGATGAATGATTCTCACACTTATTTTACTATGCTAGCGCTCTACCAACTAAGCTGCGACGCCGCGCTATCAGGTCATGGATCATCCCAAAAAATTGTTAGATTTGCCAAACCCTAACAAAAATACAGTATCCCGAAATTTCTGCCTTTTCAATTTTTCTATCATTAGTAACCACACGAAAAGGTGAGATTTTTTCCTCCCTGTTTGTTTCTAGTTCTACCTACGACAATTACTCTACTTCTCAAACTTCTTCCTTGTTATATAACCACCCTTTCCTACCTTCCGTTACCACCAGGAAAGTCCGGGAAACATTGCATTTTCTGAACGTACACAAACTATCCAGTTTGAACGATATTCCACCCATCGTCCTTAAAATTTGTGCCCCAGAACTAGTTTTTCTTTTAGCCGTCTTTTGTTGCTCTCTCCATTTTGCTGCTTTTCCAACTTTTTGGAAACACGCCATGACTTTTCATATTACCAAACGGGGCGACTTAACAACCCTAGTAAATACTGTCTTCAAAAGTTTTCTAAATCATAATTCCCGCCTAACAATATGGCTTTCCATCCACGTGCGACCTGCTGGCTCTCGTCGCGCATCCATGGTCCCCTGTACTTGATAACCACGAAGAACCACAGTTTGTCTCGCTTGACATCTTGAAGGCCTTCGACCGAATTTGGCCCGAAGGTCTACTGGCGAAATTGTCAAAGTTCGCTTCCTTTCGGCTCTCGCATCGTGGACATTAAGTTTCCTCAGTAGGCGGACCATTTCGTGCGAACCAATGGGGCTCAATCCAGCCATTCTATGTGAATTCTGGCTTTCTTCAAGGCTCTGTACGTGCACCTAACTTCTATTCATGAATGATCTTCTGTTCAAGACTGTCAACCCAATCCACGTTTTTCCGATGATGTTGTTGTGTCGGTGAGCAAACCTTCCGATTATCCCCGGTCAGCGATTCTTCGGTCGTCCAATCCCAACGGAAAAGTAACCACAAACAAGTGCGGAACACTGTATTCGATTGCAACCAAAAACGAACACTTTATATTGCATGAGGCAAGGAATACATGGACACATATGACGCTGGTTCATGAGCATACGCGTCACAACTGCACTGCTATTTGGGATATGCGGGCCTTATCATTGGTTAGTATTCACAAAGCACCCTGTCCGTGGGTTGGAAGAATGTAGACTACAGCCTTGCTGATGACGTGTTGTCAGGGAGATTTCCGACTCCCTGACAGAGGCCTCGCCACACTGCCGCCTTTCTTGCTCCAATTCCCGCCATGCCACCACCGATATTGATCTTGATTGTTGTTGTTAGTGTACCAATGGATATTGACCTTAAACACATTTCGTGTGGCTCTCACAATCACGTTAACTTCGATGCTTCTAAAACGTTTCTTTTTTCAATTTTCCTTAAACGTCATTCGTTCATCCCGCGGTTATCTTGCGATTCAATGCGCTTGCATTTTACAGACACCGTGTTCCTTTTGGTTTTATCCACAACTTTTCCAGTGTTGGTCCCTTTTTATATCTCAGCTTGATTCCCATGTTGCGCGCAAAGTCCACTTTCTATTCCGCGCCAGACATTTCTTTTATCCAGTCCACTTTCTGTTGTACAAGATCAGACCCGCCCCACATCTAAATACTGCAGTCACGTGTGGAGCGGCGCTTCGTCTTCTGCTTTTTCTCTTCCTGATTGAGCTCAACGTAAGGCCGTCCGGCTGGTTGATGGTCTTTTTCTAACCTCCAATCTGCAGACACTGGCCCACTGTCGGGCGGTTGTTTCAACTTTTGTTTCCTATCGTTGATGTTTTGGCTTCCGTTCTTAGGAGATTGCCTCGACGGTTCCCTCTTCCCTTCACATTTACTTGTCATTCCCTCACACAATTATCCTTATCATGTTTCTATCCCCAGATGTCGTAGTACCTCCATCTCGCAATCTTTCTTTTTTCCCCGGGGTCGCAAAAATTGGAACACTACCTTTTTGTTCGCTTTAAAAACAGTATCAACAATCTGATTCTGACGCGAATGTTCCCCAAGGCTCCTTCTTACAGTATCTTTTTGGTTATGGGGTCTACCCTTCTACTGTAAATCACTGTGTGTGCAATGAAAAAATGGCATCAAGTTATATTTCCGGCCGGTTTCATCGACAAAATTCCACGGTAAAACGAAGAGATCATTCGATAAGAACTGGTTAGCAAAAATGAAAAATAGGAACATTGGGCGAACAAACTAAGGTGTCAATTTAAGATATTCTAACCATGAACTTTGGATTTCAGTTTAATGGCTTCGATTATCACTTCACGGCGTCTTCTAGTTGAGGGCAAAATAAACAGAAGCATAAGGATTATACAAACAGAAAAGGTCATACGTAGAGATAACGAAGAGGAGGAAAAGACTCGAATTCAATTAGGCAACTAAGCGCGGCATCTACACATGTAACTTTAGGTTACTTTGTGGACATTCGTTTTTATTACACGCATTCACACAAGTGCAGCGCTCTTCACCTGACCATTACCGCAATCGGTAAGCGACCATCGGCGAAACCCCTCCTTCGCGACGCTGCAGACCTGCTCATTCCTGAGCAGGCTAAAAGGATGCAACAATGGACCGAAGACTTCGATTATTTACTAAACCGTCTCGTTTTATGAACCGAATCCCAGCAACTCAGAGCGAGTGCCACGACATTAATAGCAACCTACCAAGCCGAGATGACATCACCGATGTAATACACAAGCTGAAGAACCGAAAAGCCCCCGGAGGAGACGGCATCGCAACGAAGCTATGTGAATTATTTCTTTTGACGCCGCTTGGGCCACTGCACACCCCGTCTTGTTCAGTGTGGAGAAAATAACAATTCCCAGCGAACTGTGGAACTGCAATATTACTCCCTCTTTCAAATAAAGGCGACAGGACTGCGTGCACAAACTACCGTGGCATCAGTTCAGTCGGCATAGACACCAAAATATTCTCCGTGCTTTTGGTGAACCACTTTTCAGCGGTGCGGGACGCACGTGCATGCCCCAATCAAGGAGGCTTCCGCCGTGGTAGAGGGCGCGTGGATTAAATATCCATTCTCCGCAGAGTATTAGAACATCCTTACAAGTTTTAGCAGTTGATCGCGGCTTGTTTCATTGATTTTCGAACTGCCTGACTCAGATGACAGGGGATCACTATAGACTATGCTACAAGCGAATGAAATGCCCCAGAAGCCTGTCCGTCTCATGGGATCGTACTACGCAAATACGCATGCGAGAATACGCATCTACGGAAAAGCGTACAATGGTCTTTTTCTTAATTCCGGTATTAGGCTAGCTTCTTCTTTATTACCATTGCGTTTCAACTACACCATCGACTGGATAATGCGTCGGGTGCTCATCGATTACCTTGGCTCTTAGCTGGGTACTGATGTTTTTCCCGCTGATTTGGAATTCGCAGACATTATCAGCCTTAGAGACAGCCCAGCCGACTTACAACCGGTTCTCAATCGCGTAGAATCCTCCGCAAAATTCGTGGGACTAGAGATCAACACGTCGAAGACCAAGATCATTTCGACCTGCACTACGCAGTTCATTCTACCGATATGCATGAACGGCGAACAAATCGAGCTCGTCCCGGCGCTCAAATATCTGGGCTCCACGAACCGATGAAACGGTCAAGTCAAAAACGAAGTCAAGTTGGGTCTTGACAATGCCAAGATTGCGTTTCTCCACCTTCGAAATGCACTTGGGGAGTTCAACTAAACCAGTCTCCTGATCAAAGTCCCCATTTTCCGGGCCATTATTTGTCCAATACTGACCTATGGCTACAAAACGTGGTCATTACGCGTCGAGGACATCAAAAAGTTGAAATTGTTTGATCATTGGTGTCTGCGACGGATCCTGAAAGTGGCTTGGTACGACATGCTTTTAAACAACGCAGTAAGACAACAGCGCTTCGATACCCAAAAGCTGTCAGTGTTCCTTTCACACCGACAATTGCACTGGTTTGGACACATCCCACAACGCCCAGACACGGAGATTTCAAAACAGCGCCTTTCTCCTGTTCCATGCATGGGATAGTGCTATCGCCTTGGAGGACAACTGAAAACATGGGTCACTACTGTCAAATTGGACGCTGAGCGATTAGGATTCCAGTCTGCCTATGGCGCTCGCAATTGGAAGCAGAGCTAGCTTTCCCTGCGCTCATGTGTCTAACCCATACGTCGCTCATGGGTAGGCGCCATCCGGGACATCCTCTCATGGGACCTAGCCGCACAAAAGTAGAAGTAAACGAAACGGACACAACCCATAGCTTCAAAGACCAGCCGCAGTGTTAGAGATAAACGGCAAATTGATCCTGAGACTTAGAGCAGAGCCATCCACGGTCCAAAAAGGTCAGGCGCGATAACGAGCCGCGCGTCAACAGACTGCTGTCTACTTCAGAGATGACCGGCGGTGGTGGGATTCGAACCCCCTAACTTCTGTGATAATCCTTTTTTGATTACACAAAGTGACTTACAGTAAAACGGGTGAACCCCATGGTCAAAAGACATACTGTGGAGGGGATGTGTGTGGGGAACATATATATAAGATTCAGTTTGTTGACTCTGCTTTTGAAGACAAAAATAATGTGCGGCTGGAAATACGGGAAGTGGGAGTGTTCGGAAAATTTGGGGTACGGAGAAATAAGACTGAAATAACGAAGTTTGACATCTAGGGACAGAAACCTGATACGGGTGACTGGCCGCCTGCACACGAGATGAACGAGGAAGTCGTGGGAAGTGGAATTACCGAAACGAGTTCTGATGAACGAAAACCAAAATAATAACCGTAGAAAGAGGACAGTGAAACAACTTCGCGGTGATGAGCAGGCGGCTGCAGATTGGAGGCTAGGGAGAGATTATTAATAATTGACCGGACAGCCTTTCTTTGAACTCGGTCGAGAAGAGAAAGAGCGGTAGACTAGGCTCCATCCCATATATAATCATAGTATTCAAGGGTCGGGCGGATTTAAGCTTTGTACAAAGGGTGAACGGGTGTAAAAAACCGTCTGGCGCGGAATAGAAAACCACGCACGCAGCGCACGAGGCAAGCGTAAAAACAGGAGACCAACAAAGAGATGAGTTTAAGGACAAGCCCAGTAAGGAAAGCGAACCTGTGGAGCGAAGGGAAGTCGAGTCAAAATTCAGAAGAGAATAAGGGAGACGCCGGAATGGAATAGAAATGAGAAGTCTTTGAAGCATTAAAACAGACATGGTTGGTAGAACCACATGGAACCAGATTTATTCTAGAACAGAAGCAAGTGATACATTAGGAACAGAACGATGATGACCAATGATGGTGGAGTCCTGGCGAGTGGAAAGGTTCGGTTCAGTTCATTTAACCATTAAACTCGCACTTCTTTGCTCTGGTTTCGGTTGCCACCTTCTAGCATCGTCGAGTCAAGGGGAAAAACGAACAGAAGCATGAAGCAAAAAACGGCAGAAAAATCAAAGCAATAAACAGAAATCCCGAAGGCAAATAAAGAGTTCGAGTTCAATTTCGCCACTGGCCGCGACCCCTAATTATATCGCTTCGTATCTCCAACAATCTGGAAGGGGGGGGGGGGTTGCGTAGACCTCAACCTGGAAGTCTAACACGTCCTTCTTGAATAAGTCCACTGGTCAGGGTTTCCATACCTTTTTGCCATGGCATGGACTAACCACCTCGACCTACCTTCCAACCACTACATTTGGAAAAACCGTACGCCGAGGAAGCTTACCGGTGGGTATGCGTAACATATGTTCCAATCACCTTGACTTGTTTAGACTCAGTACTTGATCCAGAGACTGACCTCTGGTTCTCACACCCCACATCAAACCTCACCATTGTTGACACGGTGTTCCCACCATATTCGGGCAATGCTACGGAGACATCGATGCTCGAACACGGACAACCTTGGCCCATCTTCCGCTCCTAATGACCATGTTTCTGAGCCGTATAAAAGAAAAGATCTAACAGTTGCAGTGTACAATCGACCCTTGACAGACAACCGGATGTGACGCCGACGCCACAAGTGGCTAAGATTTGCAAAAGCCAAACGCGCCTTCCATATACGCGATAACAATTCATCCGATATCTGTCCCTCTGGCGATATGTAACCGTACAGATATTGTATAATTATCTGACTGGTTTATCGTCCTGATGGTTCTTCTTTTTTGACTTCCAGATTGCATATCTCAATTGTTTGTTAAATAAAGCCTGATTTTCAGATCTTTGACTCATCTCTTCCGGAACGTTGCGTCGCCATTCTAGTTCGCAACAATTTATTCAACAAACAAATGGATCGAAATCTGCACTCCGAACGCTTTGACGGTGATTCAAATCCTTATAAGCAATCGATTCACTAGGTGGATACGCTTACCTACTTTCTGGACAGCATAGAATCATTTAATCCCAATAAACTTAGAATCCGTGCCAACTGTGTGTCTTCCAACGTGTACTTTTATATCAGATAGTGTGCAACTTACGAAGTTGCCGCAGAAACTCTCACTAAAAGGTGGTGGTCAAATGGTTTAGGGCGTTTGATTACCACTTCGGAGGTCCGAGGTTCGAATCCCCACCATCACCAGTTATCCCTAATAGGGGTATATACCCCTTCCACTGCACTTGTGCGGAAGCTTATAATAAAAAAAATAACAAAATTGTTCCTCACCATATATTGGCTATATGTCGACAACAAACAGGCGAAAATCTGGATTGATTCTTGCAAAAGCTGGAATCGCTGACTAAGAATGGAACTTTAAACTTGTACCGGCAGAGGAAAATCAAGATGCCATCAGAGATATTTTCATCACTAGACTCCAGTTTCAGGTTATACGGTAACTGCTCCTAGAAAACATTTCGGTCGATATGCAAACGGCGTTAGCACGAGCTCAATCTTTTGTGATGACTCAATGTCACTCACAATCGTACAAAGCAGGCGTTTATACGGCTTCTGCAACTAATCCATCTTAGTTGGAACAAGCAGCCCGCAGATCAACTATTGAAACTGAAAATATTGGTACTTTTGAGTCGATTAATTTTGGCACTAGCAAGTGTTTCCTTAGATTCAGCAGACATGATCGCGGTGTCCTACCCGTGAGTCGATCTGCAAGGGTTCGGTGAAAAGGGTCATTACCAAAAGGTGTCGTTTCTCTAAGAACACTGCATTTCCGATCCGGAATCGCCTGTCATCAGTCACCCTCACTGCAATACCCAGCAGTCTTTGTCATGCATTAGCCGATATTCCCATCAACAACATTCTACTGAAAGCCTCGTTCGATAAGGAAAGTTCTGAAAGTTATATCGCTGCGTCTGTTGTCGCGTAATTCAATTGGCAAATAATACAATCTCGTGACAAAATCACTGTGGTTAGTACATATCTGATGGCTTTCATAATGGTCATTATTTCAACACATTACAGTATAAAACGTGCCAGTATACAAACATCGAACTACCCTCAGTCACAAATCTCTGCTCCTATTTACTTCCAGGACATGATTTTCTCAATCAGTTGTAATCCCGTTCACCGGGAGCAAACCTTCATTCTCCTTATATGGTTTACTAGCCGCTTGTATGGGTTCCCCGTCTCTATTCAGTGAAATTGCTTCCAACTTCTAATCAATCATAACCAAATTATGCCGCTGCCCAATCGCCGACGAAAAATTCATTTTAGCTGAAACAAATAAACTTCTGGACGATGGCGTCATCGAATCACCAGTATGCCCTTGGCAAGCACAAGTTTTGGTAACCCCGAATGAAAATCACAAACGACGAATGGTTATTTATTATAGCCACACGATCAACCGATATACCCAACTAGACACCTATCCCTTACCACGAATAGATGGCATTATAGACAATGTTTTTGATACTCGATATCTGGCAGATTAAGTCTATGAAGTACACATCACCAAATACTAACAAAGGAAAGCGAGGAGTTCATCGCATTTGAAGCTTAGGGTGAACTTCATCAATTCTGTCGCACACTCTTTGATGACATAAAAGGTGTAGCCTGTTCCCAACGGGTTATTGTCTCCAAATGCCTCAGTAAGGTCGAGGGTGGGTGACTCAGGCTCCGAGATGGCTACCCGTCCTGAACACCTCTCGAAATGCTCTCAGATAACCGTGCGTCTAACACAGCCTCTGCTGAGAAAATCTTACTCACCGCCTTCTCGTGGCAGAGGTGTTCCCACTAAAGTGAGAGGACGAAAGTGAATGCCCGGTGCACTCCATCGGGTTGATTGACTGAGAGTCAGTCTAACGGAGATGGCTAAACCCTGATTCCAAACCAACTATGAGTGGTGTATGAGGCGTACAACGATATGCTCACCGGCATCTGTGGCGGAGGGATCTACTGGGCACCCATGATGTTTGGCCTTATCCGAAGGGCGTATGGACTGAGCTATCAGTCGCCGGCCCCTAGTGGGTTACGGACCCCGCGTTTCCGCTGCCTTGCGGGTTAAGCTTTGGATAAAAAAGGCTCCTCTAGAAAACCACCTGCTTCGGCTTGGGCAACCTGACGGTATCGCACCCACAAATAAATTATGGACTCAGACTATCTACCCCTTCTTCCCCGATTGTACCATGTTTTGTTTGGCACACAGTCTGAAATCAGGCGTATGTGAAACATATGCATAGATACGAGTTATTGATAAGATACTTTATAATAAGGACCTAGAAGGAACATATGCATTCCTTGAAAACATGGCCGTGTGCGGAGTCACGGAGGATAAACATGACTAAGTTAAAAAGAATGCATGAGGATGCTCGCAAGTGTAACCTAACTTTCAGTGAGAGTAAAAACACTTTTCTTTCCCGAGTAATACGGTTATTAAAGTCTTCAATTTCAGACATAACTGTTCGACTTGATTCTGATTAACTACAACAATTACGTACCCTATCGTACCCAAGGACCAAAAATGTCACCAACGTGTCGTGGGATCGTTTGCTTACTACTCCTTGAGGACCACGTTTTTCAGACAAAATCCACCCGCTTGTCGATAGTCCTTGTTTTTATCTCCCTCCAGCCGTTCTTGACTCATCAGAGGAAGTCAAGAAAGAAATCGAAAGGTCTGATATTGCAACTGGTCGTGGCAACCTGGTCCTTCAGATTGGTGTCGATTTGGGCTGACAACTCAGTTGGTAGGATCAGTGGAAGAATAATTATTACAAGCGGGTGGGCTCCCACTCAGCCACCCCTGCTGTCTTGCAGACAGGGTTCTTGTTAGAACTTAAGGCCATAGTGAAGAACCCAAATCCTTTACCTGCTTAGCAGCTGGACACCCTAGCTGTAGTCGTCCAACGTCTCCCATGAACTACAAGAATACAAAGAATCCCATACTACATCGGTTGTCGCGCAGGATAGTTAAAACCGCGCTGCTCATCCCATCGAGCGGGGTGGTTAACAAGGATGTGGGTTACTGATCAGTTCCTTCTCTTTCAGTCAACTTTGTCTTCTGTTCCCAACCACCTCTCTTTGTCCTTCTATCCATCCATTATGTTCCCACTGATAACACGCCCGATACTCTCGACGGTTCATTGTCAAATAGCGTCGTGAATAGTCCTTTATCTTGAAACACATTTTCTCGAACATCGTCAGCCTCTAAATCTTGACTCCTTTAACGTGCGTACTATCATGCAGGCCGGTCAGTAGGTGTGCCTAGCACTCACAATAGACTCTGAATATTGGTGTCTGCTGCGTCAGCGAAACGCCTATCCAGGATCCGAGCAGTGTGATTCAACTAACTAATCCTAGTATCTCATCGAGGTATTTCCTGCACACTTTAGGAGACGAAGTAGCTAGAGCTGCCGGACAACTTGGTGTAGCAAAAGCCTTGACTGACAAGGCTGAAGCTGTCCTTTTAAACTGGATACCGGCCAATAGTCGTTTATGTGCTGTAAGACCACAGGAGTCAGTTGGCGTTCGAAAAGATAGCTGTGTTGAGTGCAGTTTATTTGTGACCTCCGCATACGCCCCAGCAGACTGCAGCTGTGACAAGCAAAAAAATGAATTCTACGATGAACTCACCAATCTCGTTCGCAGGAGCAAGGGCTCTGACATCGTAATGCTAGCTGAAGATTTTAATGTACAAGTTGGTTAACTTAGTGCGTCGGAAGCTTGTTTAGGTGGGCACCGTGTCTAACCCGTTCAGAGCACAGATAACGGGGATAGGCTTCTTCCGTTTTGTGTAGACAATCGCTAGTACTAATTTCCGACACACATCGTGTCGCATGACGACATGGCACTCTAACGCGACAGGTATTCTGAGCCGGATCGATTCTATCGCAGTAAGCTACCGGTGGCGCAGTTTTGTCCAGGACTAAATATCTTAGTGCTCCACGTAAGTGGAGTCGGACTATGTATTAGTTCTAATGCGGTTATCGCCTCAGCTCCATGGTTATCAACGCAAACCGCAACGTCGACTTCAACGGACCTTTTCCTGCATCACGAAGGAAGTATCTGTTAACCACTGTAGACGAGTACTCCCGATTTCCGTTTATCCTTGCTTGCACGGACTTGTCTGAATCCACTGTGATTGATTGTTTCTGTCAGCTTTTCGCACTGTTTGGCATGTCACTCTGTGTAAACCCTGATTGTGACAATTCGGTTGTGTCTGTAAAACCTCAATTACTCCTTACCGAGAATGAAATTACAAGTAGTAGGACTTCGCCATACAGTCCGCAAGGAAATGGACAAGTTGAAAGGACGAAAGGAACAATCTGGAAAGCCACAGCTTTTTCGTTAAAATCGAGGGGTCTCGTTGTACCCCAGCAAGAGTTTGCGATTTTGGATGTTTAGCATTCTATCCAGACGTTGTTATGTATTGCAATCAACGCCACGCCTCACGAATGGCTTTTTCCCTATAATCGGAAGTCGACTTAGAGGATATCATAACCGAGTTGGCTCACTACACCCGGCCCCGTGCTCTTGGGAAGGAATGGGAGATCATCGAGGTATGACCCTCTGGTTGATGAACTGGAACTGATCCTTAGCAATCCACACTATGCACACGTTCGTTCCCAGGACGGAGGAGAGGGGACTGTTTCACTGCACAACTTAGCACCTGGTCAACGTCAACCTGTGCGTTCCGAGAACAGTTTACTTACAGACACCAGCGAACCCACTTACACTGATGACATTGTGACTGAATCATTCACACAACCATCTCAGGAAGACAGTGACTCTATTTATACTGAAAATATATACACCCCAGACCCAACACCTTCCCCTCAACAACAGCAAAGAACATGTCCACACAGTTAACGCAGTCGAGAAGCATAACTGCTTTTGAACTGTTAGGATTCAAAGTTAAACAGCTGAGGAGAATGCTGTATAGTTATCTGATTGATTTATCATTCCGAAGAGTTTTTCTCTTTTTGCCTTCCAGATGGCATATCTAAATTGCTTGTTGAATAAAGCCTAATTTTTAGATCTTTGTTTTTTCTCTTCCGGAACGTTGAGACGCCATTGCAGTTCACAACACCAGGTAACAAAACTTATCTACTTCAGCTGGAGTTTCCTCTGCCAAGGCAGGGTAGGGTGAGGCGTCAACCCAGTCCTGCAACAGCATTGTACACTATGAAAGTGCAAAACGCATCCCAAAACATTGCTACGCCGTTGCTTAGGCTATATAGGAAAGTTTGAAACTTACCTGGGTTTTCACTCAGAAAAACAATGCCGTCCGCGTACTCCAAACCAGACAGTTTACTGCCTGAGAAAACGTCAATGCCGCTATTCTCACACAAGAATACGGCTATCTCAAGAATCAATTCAATCACAAAATTGAAGAGGAAGGGCAAAAGAGAGCAACCCTGAAAAACACCACTTTCAGTGATGAACTCGGATAAAAGATAGCTGTAGGCGCGAACTTGGCTTCGGCTGTTTGAATATAAGCATTGGAAAATAGAAATAAGTTTCTTTGGTGCACCCTTCAACGACAGGCGGTCCCAGAGAACTGTGCGGTCGACTGAGTCGAGTGCCATTTTCAGACCAAGGAAGACAGAGATTGTGGGCCTACGGAAGGTGTGCCTGTGGTCTAAGATTTGTCAAAGAGTAAAGATATGGTCGATACAACCCCAACCAAATCTGACAGCAGTTTGATTCTCACGCATACACCTTCCACGGATGCAGGACAATCAGCAGAGAATAATCCCGGTTGGGATGGCATAATCACCAGGCTAATACCTCTGCGGTTTTCACAACAGGACCTGTTGCCCTTGTAGATCGGCACAATGACCGATTTACACCATTTCCTGAGAATCTGTTCACTAAAGTAGATTATCAAGAGGAGTTTTGTCAACTCCGAAATCAAAGCTTCGACCCTATTCTTGAAAAACATAAAGACAACCAATCCGGTCCAGCGTCTTGGTACCTTTTCAAGTAAGCTCTCTCCCGGATAACCTGTTTCCGATACAGGGATGATATCTACCTGCATCATTTCTCTTGAAGATGTATTCGGAAGGTTATTGGATTGGGTCATCTGAGGTGTCTTTTAAATTGCTCCGCCCAACGGTCCAGACAACGTCCCTCAAAGTGAATCAGTGAGCCGTCGGATTCCTTGATTAACTCACATCGGACTTTCGTGGACCGGTACATCTAATCAAACGATAAAGGTTGCGATTATTGCCAATAGAGGTAGCCTTCTAAATTTCACAATCCACCACTGCTCACAGCCGTTTCTCGGGGGTTTGCGCACTTTATTGAATGTGACACCAAGAGGAAGGGATCTGTGAGCATCTGACAGAGCGCCTGCGTGGCCCGAGTCTTGTGGCATTGGAAACGGCATGCAAAGCTTCTTGAGCTGTTGCCAGTGTTCACTTGGGTGCTGAAACTGGACTGAGGGTATAAAGAAACACGGTGCAGAAACGGCAACCACAAATGGTGAACCAAAAGGTAATAGGCCATGCGATGGTGGTAGACAGTAATCCACTGTCATCCGGCTCGTTACCACACATGACCTAACGTGATTCTCCACTCCAAGTCTCAGGGTCCGGTTGGTGGTCAACTCTAATGGTGCAATGGGCCTTTGTGGCCATGAGATGTGTTCCCTCCATTGCACTCAAGCACAAGCATGTAATAAAATGAATACCATTAAGGAAATTCACCAGCAGACCAATATGTCCTTATTTCAATTGTGTTGCGGAAAGCGAGTGGATTCAAGGATGACAAGTCAATCAACCAGTGAATCGATCGAGGTTAGAATTCTTATCGGTATCAAGCAAAAAATAACACCACATACAATGGGGCACGCTCAAAATGTACTCAAAAAGGGCATATGAGCATATTGACAACAGCAAACTCACCAACGTAGCAGCAAGCAAAGACTTTGTAAAACAAGCACGCTTTTATCTTATTTCCAATCACAAGTACAATGAAAGGGGGTCAATTTTTATTCCACGTTTCCACAAGTGTTGTGGGAGGGGTATATATATCACGGCAAATGGCCATTGCGCCCTCAATGACTGTCGGCAATACAGATCCTGAGGGTTACAATGGGGAACCACATAAGGGTCCATAAAATCTGGTGCGGCAACGAGCAGCGTGACAGGAGATTGCTGTTTACCACCGGTACATCACGGTTGAAAGAGCAATCACAGCCTTGAAACGTAAATTGATGAATCATATAAGGCACTAATGTATTAGCACGCTATTGCATGCATATATACCAGGACTCAGTGGTTGTACGTGCAAGCACTACTAGCCTGGTTTGACACCGAATCAGAAAGGCGTAGAATGAGTATTCAAACAATAATAAGATTGAAAACAACCTCACATGTCTGAAGCATATGGAGGTAAATAATAAACCACGTTTGATAAACTTCTTGAGGGTTGTAGATTTGTTGGAGCATTTGCTATCCTAGATAAATTAAAACGTCTTACTGTTTTGAAATTCAGTACCTGGTACATTTTTTGTTAAACTCATTTGTGGTATATTACTTCCTGTTTCGTCAGTTGTGCATTGAATACGCCTTTTCTGTTCCATAAATTCACCACATGCTCTCTATGAATTTCAGCTCTCATGCCACATTTATTTGTCGAATAAAGCCTAATAGCTAGGCCTTCTATCTTCTTATTTCCTCTTGAACGCTACAGCTCAACCGTGTACTATAACAGCATTTGAGATCCAATACTGGAAAAATGCTCAGATATACATCTACTTAAACCGAGTTCAATGGTGTTTACGGTGATGTTTAGTTGCAATTTAAGACCAGTGGTCAAGCGTGTGCGCGAAGATGGAGCGTTCATGACTAGACAAGACTGCACTAAGCGAACTCATGGAATTATTGGAGTTGATTAAGCTTTGTAGAAATCAATCGTGGACCGTTACCTTCAGTCATCAAGTAAAGGGCAGTGGAAAATCGTCCTGTATGAGCCTCATCGCATTGCACTGTGCTGACTCGGCCAGACGTGGGTGCTTTGCCAATAACCTTCCAGGTGGTAGTCTACCTTCCTCGTACACTTTATCTTGTTTTCCTCATCGGTCGGTAGAGCGTTCCAGAGATTGTTCACTCTTCTGCCTCAGTAAGGTCGAGGGTGGGTGACTCAGGCTCCGAGATGGCTACCCGTCCTGAACACCTCTCGAAATGCTCTCAGATAACCGTGCGTCTAACACAGCCTCTGCTGAGAAAATCTTACTCACCGCCTTCTCGTGGCAGAGGTGTTCCCACTAAAGTGAGAGGACGAAAGTGAATGCCCGGTGCACTCCATCGGGTTGATTGACTGAGAGTCAGTCTAACGGAGATGGCTAAACCCTGATTCCAAACCAACTATGAGTGGTGTATGAGGCGTACAACGATATGCTCACCGGCATCTGTGGCGGAGGGATCTACTGGGCACCCATGATGTTTGGCCTTATCCGAAGGGCGTATGGACTGAGCAATCAGTCACCGGCCTCCAGAGGGATACGATACCCCCATGTCGTCCTAGTACCTTGTAGGTTAGGCATTCTGGTCAAAGGCTTGGGGTGGGGCCCTCTAAGTCAATCCTTTACTTCGGTCTTGACAACTGGATAGTATCCAGCTCACATGGCCACATGGAATCTACAGATATATGATCACTCGTTCTCGCGCTCGACTCTATTCCCTCACTCAAGCTACACAAGTTATGACCGAGGTGATGGCGGCCGGACAAAACCAACTACCTATTGCTACACCACCCATTTTCACCCACTCTTTTACACACAATAATAGTAATACTATTCCATGTACTTCTCAGGTTGCTACCGATAAAGACGCTGGGCATGCAAATGAGATTCCTCCTTCAGTTGTGTGCAGTTCATCAAAACCACTACTGAAGCCACATGTGCCACTGAAGCTTTCAGCTTTCATTGTACGCACTCTAATGCAAATAGGCCAACAAGCAACTCTAGCGCTCACACTCGAGACACTGGCTATCGACGTCTGCTGCTTATCCGAGACCCGCATCCAAAACCCCACCATCGTAGTTCTCCTGAATTCGCCCTCGGGACATGCTTTTACTCTGCGCTTATCCGGATACGCCGAGGCTTCTGCATCTGGTCATGCAGGAGTATGAACCGCTTTGAATACTAAAACTGAGTCTAAGCTACGCGACTGGATTCCAGTCAACAGCAGATTATGTGCGATTTGCTTAGATGGTTCGTTTAAAGGCCGCGACGGCAACCGTCGTCTGTTTGTTGTCACTGCCTACACTCCTACTGACTGCGGTACGGATACAGTCAAAGATATATTTTACCAGCAGCTTCACGAACTTCTTGGAATGATATCTCAGAGAGATATAGTGGTACTTGCTGGAGATCTGAATGCCCAGATTGGCTACCTATGTACAGACGAGCGAATGCTTGATGCCAACCACCAATGCACAGATAACGGCAATCAACTACTCTATCTATGCGCAGACCACCACCTATTCTTGTCGAGTACGAACTTCCGGCACAGCTTTCGTCACACAGTCACATGGCGACCGCCATCTACTAATCAGTCTTGGACACAAATACACCACATAGCCGCAAGCTACCACTGGCGTGGCTCAGTCAAATCTTGTAGGTCGTACCGGAGCACAAATCTAGATTCAGATCACGCTCTAGTGTGTGCCGAGCTCATAGTACGGTTTCCCACCAAATCAAAAGTCCGCCGTCAACAGATAGACGTGGACTAACTTTGCTGTACGTCGGTCCGGGAGATATCAGAATCAGCTTGCTGCCCAGCTAAGTAGCTACACATACGATGACTTGTCAGACCGCTGGCAACACATCCAAGACGCCATAAAAGTAGCGATTACCACATCTTGTGGATTAGTCATACGCCATGCAGCCACGCAATGGATCTTATCAGGTTCCCTGGAATTGCTAGACAGCCGCCAAAATATCCCTGTCGGAAACGAAAACCACAATGCCCGCGCCCAACTACGACAGACTGTGATTAGAAGCTTACTCAGAAATCGAAAATATTGGTGGTCCGAACGCGCGGGCGAAATGGAACAAGCTGCTGCCACCGGCAATGTTTGGAGGCTTTTCTAACTCATCCGATCTACTGGGACCAATAAGCCTGGGGTGAGCGAAGTGATCTGCGAGGCAAACGGCCAACCAATCCAGCAGCTTTCACGGCGCATGGACTGATGAGCAGAACACTTTTAGGAGCAGTTTAACTGGCTTTCAGCGCCAGCGCCCCCACTCAGTAGCCCATTTGAACCAGTTCATACTCCATGGACAACCTGCACCACCCCATCCAAAAAAGAAGTCGATGGTGCGCTCCACTTCCTGAAATGCAATAAAGCTCCTGGCCCTGACGAACTCCCTCCGGCCCTCTTCAAATATGGTGGTGTACACATCTCCAAAGTGCTCACCAGTCTCTTCTCCGAGATTTGCCCTTACGAATGTGTTCCAGAAAGTTCGAACTGTTCATCCATCATCCCTATGTACAATAAAGGGGCTAGAAACATCTGTTTCGATCATCAAGGGATAAGCTTGATCTCGGTCGCATCAAAGTTGTTAGCATTGGTAATCCACCAAAGATTGTCCCCAGTGCGCGAACAACAGGTCCGTGAAGAACAGTCCGCTTTTCGTCCCAACCGCGGGCGCGTTGATCAAACTTTCACCATTTGTCAGATACTTGAGCTCTGCCACGCACATCGCAGATCAACGGTAAATATATTCTTGGCCATCCGAACAGCTTTTGATTTTGTTGATAGGACAGCCTTCTGAAATTGTCTCATCAGACAGGAAGTGCCTGATAAGTATGTGAAAACCATCCAAGCTCTATACCATCAGACTTCAGGCCGAATACAAGCACATGGCTCATCGTCACCTTGCTTTCCAGCTGGAAGTGGCGTGCGTCAGGGTTTCCCACTCTCACCCTACCTGTTCAATTTTGCAATTGACGACATTCTAAGAGGAGCGCAGAGAAATCAGACGAACGAAAGCGTTGAGCTCCGGCCTGGTAACAGACCTTTAGATTTAGGCTATGCGGATGTAATCGCATTGGTTTGCGACAATGCTACTGTAGCACAGTGCGTCCTGGACAACCTCGCGTCGTTTCTATTACGGTACGGGATGTGCTTTTCACCCTCCAAGTATAAAGTGCTTCTAGAAGACTGGCAGCAGTCCATCCCCGCACTTACCATCGGTAACGATTGGTTGGAAGTTTTTAAAAAGTGTCTACTTGGGAAGCTGTGTAACTGTCGATGGACGGATTAGAGATGATGTGGACAACCGAATAGCAAAGGCTCAAGCAGCGTTCTGCAATTTACGTTATCTGTGGAGACATCGTGACATCTCTCTCCGACTGAAAGTTAGGGTGCACAACGCTGCTGTGCGTAGTGCGCTGCAATACGCTTGTGAAACCTGACCTGTTCGAGCGGCCGATGTCGACCGGTTGTCCGTGTTTGATCATCGATGCCTGGGGAGCATCTTGCGAGTTTGGTGGCAACAGCGAATAAGCATTTCCGCAGCTCAAACGCATATCTACGGAACCGGGCATGCCGCGTACCCAGCTAGTGCTACCATATCACTCCATCGGCTTCGCTGGCCGGGACAAGTTCTACGTATGCCACCTCATCGACTTCTCCGTCGCGCTCTATTCGCTGAGCCTAAGGTTTGCTAGACACGATAACGTGGAGGCCAAGCCATGACATGGCACCGGTCTGTCAAAGTGTTGACGTCAAGACTTGCTTCGGTCGGTTTCTCATGCTTGCATGGTTGGGGACCTCGAGATCCACTACACAGCTGGTCCGAAAACTGTCGGATGTGGCTCAGTGTCGTGCTCAGTGGCTGTTATGTTGTGACAGCTTGTGTTGGAACTCCTGAGAAACTTCCCCTTTGATTCCTTACTTCTATTTTGCTGCTTCATGTTTTGCATGGCACCACGCCTCTGTACATTGTACCGAGTTATTAGTTATTATTATTATTGTTGATAAACGGCTGGCAAACCGGTAGAATGCATCCGTACATTTTCTCGGGTACGGTCCTCATTTCTGATCGGGAGTTCCGACTCCAGGTCCGGGGTCAAATCAGCTCCGATGATTCGCCTGGCATAAATGAGGTCACCACAGATATGCCTGTAGGCAATTGGGAACAACCCAGTGGCTTCCAAACGTTCTTCGTAGCTGACCCCACGTATTCCACTAGGCGTGTGTCAGCGCGTTTTACTCGGTCCAGTTTGGCTAATTCTGCTACTGTGCAGGGGTAGACAGCCGGACCGCCATATTCCAAGTGACGTACATGTGAAGTACACGGCAATCGGAAGGCGCCTCAAATGAACGATGGATTGGACTGAGTATTCTTCAAGCTGAGGGGCAGGTTCTTAGTGTATGTTCAAGTCTTCAGAATGTGAGTGAAGACAACTCCGAGGTCTTCTTTCTCAAAAGTGAGACGGAGTACGGAATTATCGAAGCAGTAGCTCGAAGTACCACCGGGTCTGCCAATTCTCATATAGGCGCGTTTGTTCATGTTTATTGGCAGCCCCGAGTTGGTCGGCCAACTGACCAATGTATGGAGATTCTTCTGTAGTATCTCACGATTTTCTACCAATCGGATGATACACCAGATGTTTAGGTCATCAAAGTAAATTATATATTGAGATCGGAGGGTCTGCGGTAGGTCATTCACAAACGCTAGAAACAACAGAGGCTCCAGCATGGCGCCTTGCAGAGTACTGCTGCTGACAGGGACTGCGTGACTTTCACGGAAAAGGTTCTCCTGACCAAGAAGTCCTCAATCCAGTGAATCATGGGCCAATAACCGATAACCCGGAGTCTTAGCAACAGCTTATCATGAGGAACGTGATCGAAAACTTTACCAAAGTCCACAAAGATAACGTCCGTGACACATTCCTCGGCTTTGGCGTTTGACCAACTTTCCGGAGGAGTTAACAGGTTTGTCAGACATGACCTGTTCCTTCGAAAACTGTCCTGATAGTGCTCCAGGTGTTCACAGATACGAGAAACCACAAGTCTTTCCATGACCTTTCCGATCATGGAAGTGAGGCTGACAGGGTAGTAGTTGGTTGGCGTGGATTTCGTCCCACCCTTGTACGATGGAATGACCACAGCTTTTTTCCGTCTCCAAGGCAGTGTACCAGAGGCTACCAACATGTTGAACAATCGAGTCAGTGGTGGTGATAGGTTTCCATCCAACACGTTCAGCACCAACGGATGCGCATCGTCCGGTCCCGGTGACTTGTGAGTTTTGATAGATTTAAGGACGTTAATCGTTTCTGACTCCACAAAACCTTGCATGAAAAATAACTGTGAGCCATTCAACATCGCTCTTCTACACAGAGTAAACCGACAGATAATTTATGACTAATGTTTTAGACTTTCCACCATATGTTGCAACTAGTTCGTCGTTGTCCATCGGCGATGATATACCAACATTTGTTGTTGTACGCACGTTAAGGTATGTAAACAGGAGCTTAGGTGTTTGCACCGCATCAACCGCAAGAGCTCCCTAGAATGTCAGCCGCTTTGTTCGTTTTTGTTCCGTACAACGGGTACGAATCCTGCGACAGAGTTCATAAACCTTACCTGTGGATCCGAAAAACCGCCACGCTCGATTTCGTCGTTTAACTAGATGTCTGAGCTTCAACTCAAGCCACGGTGGACCCTTCACACGGGGTCTCCGTCGACTGAGTGGAGAGTAGGTATTCATAAACTTTAAGACACCATCACGAATTACATCCCAAGCCACGTTCAGATTGTTGTCGACATTTGAATCTGTGGGAAACCAGATGACATCTAAGGCATCTCTTTGGAAATCCCAAAATGGTGTGCACCAAACTTTGCGTCCGATGTTCTTTTTAGTACGTGTTTTTGCATGAGTGCAGTTAAGGAGGTATGTAGCCCACAGACTCAAAGGCCCACTGCACTATTACGGGTAACCGGCAACCGGACCCGGTAGTGGTTGAGTGGTTTAGAGCGTTTGATTACTACCTCCGAGGTTCGAATCCCCGCCGTCATCGGTTACTTTGGTGGTAGACAGAAATCCACTGTCGTCCGGCCGCGAGCTCAGCGCAAATCGTCGTCCAGTTTTTCTTCCAGTATCGCAGGCCGTAGATTGTCCGAGACGCTGTCTTTTTCGACGGTGATCAACCACGTTTTCAGCTAGCCGCCAAGGTGACAGTGCCATGCCGTACGTGGCGCAGGGCAGAGTGTTTGTCTGGACTGCTCTATATCAGGTCGAGGGAGTATACGAACGAACCACTGCAGTCGGCAGCGTTGAAGAAGAACGGAGAGTTAGTCAAGGTCGCAGCACCGCCTCCTTATTTCGTTGTTTGAAGGTATTTCCTGCCATTTTGTACGAAGAATTCAGTGCAGACACCAGTGGTCGAACACCTCCAGCTTCCTGGTGTCTTCAGCTCGTAGAGCATAGGTCGGATAGCGGCACAGAAGACGTGTATCTCCTTTCGAAGGCTGGTTTTGCTCCGACACCATAGCTCACACCGAGGCTGAAGAAACGCATTTCGTGTATTGTCGATCCCTGACTGTAATTTGTCCTTCGCCCGACCATTCGGAAACAGATATTCGAACGATGGTACGTAATTGATCGCTTGATCATTGATGGACAACTGCTGGGCTGACAGCCTAGGGCAGGCCGACAAAGCATTGTTCTTGTTGAGTTGACTTCGGGATCAATAGTCTTCGAGAAGTAATCGATTCGGCCCAGAACTGGCTGCGTGGCGGGAGAATCTTCTCGCACGACAACGTCGTCTGCAAATTCCAGGTCTGAAGTGTGCACCGTTGGACTCAACTGAACACCGGGGTAATCAGCTAAGGCTTTGCTCATCGTCCAATCGAATGCATAGTTGGATAACAATGGTGAGAGAGAGAGAGCATCTCTGTCTAACTCCGAAATTGATTGCGAACGCCGAAGACTCTTCGCCATACACTGGGACACGTACGCTGGTGGAGGTATAGTAAGCCCTCAGGATCCTTGAAAGTTTGACAGGAATACCGTCAGCTTCTCGCATACCCCATAAACATTCAGGACTAACCGAGTCAGAAGCAGCCTGGAAATCAATGAAGCAGGTTACTGTTGGCTGCTGGAACTTGTAGCGGTGTTCCAGTATTTGACGCAATGAGAAAATTTGGTCCACACAACTTCTGCTACGGCGAAAACCCCCTTGGTTTGGTGAAGTGCGGGAGTCTCTCGCAACTGAGAAGCGACTGAGTAGCAGTTCGCGGAAAATCTTTGCAGCGACGTCAATTAAACCGATCCCCCTGTAGTTTTCGCACAGTGTCTGTTCTCTTCTTGGGAATGGGTAAAACAATAGAGGCACCCTAGTACGTTGAAAATGTCTCTCCTTCCCATACAGATCGGAAAAGCATGTGGAGCCTGTCTATCAATGATGACAAACAGGTCGTATACACTTCTGGTGGTATGCTGTGCTCTCCAGCAGCTTCCCTGTTTTCAACGGGTTGACGACCTTGGCGATTTCTGTCATACTCGGTGGCTCTCAGTTGACGTCGTACACTTCTACACTCGGGGAGGGTGGAAGGTCCGCAGTGTGATCGGAAGGTTGGTTGAGAAGCCGGTCATAATACTCTACCCGACGTTCGATTTTTCTTCTCTGTTCGGGTATAACCTGGTCTGCTGCATCATGTAAGACGGATTGAGGCTTGCATCACCCATTCGAAGCACTCTGAATGAGTCGAAATAATTTTCCGAAGTCACCAGTACCGGAAGCGGTCCCCATGTTCTCTGCCACTTCGATCCAGTACCGCTAACAATCGGCTCTAGCCGAGCGCGAGGCCTCTTGCTGTAGTCTTTGGCGTTCAGTGCTTCCCATTACTCGGGTTTCCTGTGTCTTGGCTGATAGTTGCAAAGGTGGTCCCTAAGATCTAGTCTTTTAGACGTCTTCAAGTTCCCCCAAGCTCCTTCCAAGCAACCTCCCTGACCACCGACTTGATTGCCTTCCACTGTTCTTCCACGAAGCACCCATCGGTTTGTAGTTAGTTACAGTAGCCGGCCGGGATGCGACACTGATTCAGCTCGGTTGTGAGACTTCGAGGCGCATAGACAGATGGATTTTGAAG
The DNA here is from genome assembly GCA_948099385.1 of Fasciola hepatica. Classification (NCBI taxonomy): domain Eukaryota; kingdom Metazoa; phylum Platyhelminthes; class Trematoda; order Plagiorchiida; family Fasciolidae; genus Fasciola; species Fasciola hepatica. The sequence goes on from CANUEZ040000043.1 coordinate 1,071,400, forward strand.
CGCGCATCTACAAGGATATGGTCTGTACCACTCGTGTTTCTCGTTACTATGCCGCGGTATGCCTGGCAGTCCTCTACTGACGAAGCCCAACGGGATCGCACCAGAATATGACCTATTTGATGCGCTGTCCAACTATCATTTGAGTACCAAGTCACCAAATGTTTTCTAGGATGTTGGAAGCGATTGGCGGGAATGACTGTCATAGTACGCGATTGAGCCGGAGCATCCGAGAAAAAGTGAAAAGATAGGAGGCCCAGATATGAGGCTTTATCCCACAGATACATAAGGCATGAGAGCTGAAATTCATAGAAAGCGTGTGGTGAATTTATGGGACAGAAAAGGCGTATTAAATGCACAACTGACGGGGCAAGGAGCAATGTACCACATTCTCCCCAGATAGTTTTTGTTGGTGTAATGAAGATTACGATGCATATAAATGATTTTTCGGGCTTCGCGATTACGAAGATTGTAAGGGCGAATTCGCTGTTGCTGTTCGTGTAGAGGTTATAAATCCGTCCGAATGTCTACGGGAAATGAAGGTAGGTCTGACTCGTTTGGTGGATTTGTTTGTGTGATTGCATTGGTCACATCACTGGCGGGGCTTCTATGTGAAATGGAAGGTGATGTTTGTTGAGTGGGTGCTGGAGCTAGTTGATGAATGGAAACTGTTTCTTCACGGCCATCAGGAAGTCAAACGCGAGCGCACGTGGGATTACAATAGATTAACTCCACTTCATCAACGAGTGGGTCGTATTTAGACGTTCTGATATTTCTGCGCATGAATACCGGTCCGGCAGTGGATAGCCAGTTCGGTAATAATACGCCGGACGTCGATTTGTGGAAGTATGAGAAAAGACGCTCGTGCTGTATAGCATTGGTGGCCGTGCACAATAAGGATCGAATACAATGAAGAGCATCGAGGAGGATTCTGTCCCACTGAGAAATTTTTAGATTTCTGGATTTGAGGGCTAAGGTGATTGTTCTCCAGAGAATACCGTTCAGTCTCTCCACCTGTCCATTGCCTTGAGGATTATAAGGCGTGGTTCTACTGGTCGCTATGTCTTTGTCGTGAAGGAAATTGCTTAATTCCTCTGAAATGAACAAAGACCCGCGATCGGTGTGAATGTAAGATGACATACCGAACAGTGAAAACAGTTGGCAGAGACAGTTAATAGTCATAGATGTGGATGTGTTCGGACAAGCAAATGCGAAAGGAGAGCGGGAGTGCTCATCAATGATTGTGAGAAGATACTTGTGTGAAACTGAGGGAATTAGACCTTTGAAATCCACGATGACTTGCAAAAGGTTTTGTGGCATTGATTACTCGTCCCAGTGACTGCATGAAGAACTAGAGTTTTAATTCCATGAATATTCGGCAGTTGGAGATTGTTGTTTTGATTTCTTGAGCGAACGAAGTGGAGCATTCTGGTGACGCAGGGATGGCAGTGTACAATGGAGTTCGTGCAGATTAGTGGCCGTCAATGACACAATGCAACTTAGACTGGACAAGGCGTCCGCTGCCACATTCTCTTCTCGTCGACGATACTGTATGTCGAAACTGAAGCTCGAAATTTCGATTCTCCAACGTAGAATTTTTTTCGTTTATTATCTTGCTTTGGTATAATATATCAAACGTGAATGCGACAGATTTTTGATCTGTAAGGAGCGTAAATCGAGTTCCCATCAAATAATGTCTCCATTTCCAAACGGCTTCCACGGTGGCACAGGCTTTCTTTTTCACCACGGGTTGATTTCGTTCAAGGTATTTTAAAGTCATGGAGAAGAATGCGACCGGGCGTCCATTTTGGGTTAGAGTGGCAGCAATAGCAACATCTGAGGCGTCCGTTTCCACGACGAAACGAATCCTCGATTTCTCTCTTTAGACCCTCAAAAGAATTGCAAACCACGGCCGGCAGAGGAAAACTTTGTTATTGATCATTGGATAAATCTTGTCGGAAAAGTGAGATATCCATTTCGAATAGTACGAAAACAGCCCAACACGCGTCGCTGAGATCTCAAATTTGTGGGCGGTGACAGGCTTCGCAGGGGTTGAAGACGGTCGGGATCTGGTCTAATGGATCCTTGGGAAATCTCATATCTCAAGAGACGTATTTGACTGACGCCGATTATGCTCTTGTTTTTATTGAAGGTAAGGTTGTACTTTTTGGCAACCCGAAATAGTTTATTTAGATTGCCGTCATGTTTTTCTTTGGTATTCCCATAAACAGTCAAATTGTCGACATATGCGAAAGTTGCCTCTAGTTTTTCGGTTTGAATTATTTCATCGACTACTCGGTGGAAGCATGCTACTCCGTTGGTCACTCCCAACGGGATGCGACAGAATTGGTAAAGACCTCCACATGCTTCGAAAGCCGTAAAGACCTTTTCTTCGTCTCTGGTCGGGATCTGGTGATAAGCGCTTTCCAAACCCAGTGCGCTGAACAAGGAGTACTTTGCGATCTTCTCAACCATACTGTCGATCCTCGACATGGGATATGCGTCCAGATAGGTACATCGATTGATGGTTTGGTTATAGTCAATGACCATGCGTTTTTTGTGGTGTTCATTCGTAGGAGTCAGGACCTGAGCCCGCCAAGGGGAATTGGATGGCTCGGTAATGTTGCCTCTGAGAAGCTTTGAAATTCCGCTGAAATAAACGATTCGTCTGAAGTAGAATGACGTCGAGATTTAGTAGTAATCGGTCTGAAGTTAACAGCGGAGTCATTGAATAAGGAAGGAGTGCGTATGAGAGCAGAAGTCAAGCCGCAGACTATTAGCGTAGGTTCACCGCTCCGAAAAGGGATTTGCACTGCCTCGTGGAGTCGGAGGAAGTCGTGGCCCAAGAGAGCCTCCGAGCAGAGATGAGAAAGAGAGGAGAGTTTGATTCGAGGATACTGCTGGTCCTTGTACCGCAGATTGACAGAGCAATGACCGAGAGCGTGACTAATTAGATTGACCGGTGGTGGTCGAGTGGTTTAGAGCGTTTGATTACTACCTCCGAGGTTCGAATCCCCGCCACCACCGGTTACTTTGGTGGTAGACCGTAATCTACTGTCGTCCGGATCGTTACCACACCTGGCCTATTGGGACCTTATGTGGTTCTTCGCCACTGAAAGTCTTAGGGTCTGGCTGCCGGTTTTCCCTAATAGTGTGGTGGGCCTTCGTGACTATGGGGTAAATCCCCCTTCTACTGCACTCTTGCGTAAGCATGTAATGAAAAAAAGTGTTGGCCATTCTCATTTGGCTGCAAGAATGTCCCATTTTCTATTTGTACTTCTCGATAACTGAAGCCCCGATGTAACTCTATGAGCTTCCGGTATCGATGAAAGCCTTCAATGAGATAACGTTGACGACTACCTCAGTGGCGCCATCGACTAGACATTGTGGTGCTGCTGCTACGGTGATAGAGGATGGATGAGTCTCGGTGGTCGCAGAACACGCCCTTGGTAAGGTTTTGGAGCAACAGATGTTTCGAAAATGGCCTTTCTTGTCGCGGTTTTTGCATGCAGAATCCCGTGCTGGACACCTGAATCGAGGATGACGGTCTAGCCCACAAAAGTAGCACTTCAATTCAGGGCTGAACTTGTATATTGTTCTCGTTTTTCGGGAGAGTTTCGAGTTGAACTTGTTCGGCCAGAATCTTTTACACAGGCGTTTAATGACAAGTTTGTTTGATACGACTGGGGATTTTTGAACGCTGTGTCTAGTGAACGAGCCTGATCAAAAGCGGCCTGCAAGCTAAAAGAATTGTTCTCCAACAGTCGTTGACGAATACTGGGCGATTGTAAGCCAGCTATGAAAGCATCTCGGATGGCGTAATCCATGTGCATTTCGGCAGTAACGGCCTTGAAGTTGCAGTCTCTGGTCAAGGACTTCAGCTTCTGCATATACTCATCCAAACTTTGACTTGGCTCTTGTTTGCAAGTAGCAAGGACGTGTCGAGAATAGATTTCACTCTTCGGTTTCACATATGTGGCTTCGAGGGTCTCGATGGCTGAGTGGAAAGTAGTGCAATCAACTATGTAGTAATACACCGAAGGAGATATATGACTGACCACAGTGTCCAGTTTGTTGGGCTGTAGATCATCGATGGAGATCAGAAAGCCAGAAGATTTCGATACCAGTGAATTCATCGCTTGGAGGCGTTAGGCGAACAAGGGTCGGCGTTGAATCGTTCAGGGCGCAGGATACAATCCATTAACTATTTATGGACTAAATTGTTATAGTACACGCTTAAGCCGGAGCGTCCGAGAAAAAGTGAGAAGGTAGGAGGCCTAGATATAAGGCTTTATTGCACAAATGCATTAGGCATGAGAGCTGAAATTCATAGAGAGCATGTGGTGGATTTATGAAACAGAAAAGGCGTATTAAACGCACAACTGACGAGGCAAGGAGTAATGTACCACAATGACTAACCTGTTAGTATCGGCCAGATTCATACACAGATTCTCACAATGTTAGCCAATTTCGAACTTTCCTAGGACGTGGCGAGTGGACTCATCCGAAGGGCTTGTCCGTGCGTTCCAGTCACCTGCGGTGAAGAGTATGTCACTAATTGAAACACGATTGATTAGATCTTGTAACCTGTAGTAGAAGTCACCTTTGTTGTATTTTAAGCTGCATTTGTCGGTGCATAAATAGCAACTAGCGACAGATTCTGAGGAGAGCCCTCGAAGCGTGCTGAGGTCAACCTCGAAGAAATCGATTCCCAAAAAACCACAACGCTGCTGACCTTTTGCTCAGGGCAAATGCGGCATCATGTTGCGCGGAGTTATCCTCAGGCCCACCGTGGTAGAGCCAATAAACTGTATTCACTCCCGGAAACTTAACACGCCGAGTGCCGGAGCAGGGTAGTTGAGCTCCCGAAAGGCAAGCGATGTCTACGTGGCAATCACAGTGTTCGCATTGTAATACTCTGGCTACTTACATCTAGTAGCGTCCTCACATTCCAACAGGCTGTGTGCCTGCTTTCTACAATAGAGGACCCCAGCCAGCTGCCTTGCTACCAGGATCGCTGGGACACGAGGCGCATTGCTAACCGGGGACGCCGCAGCATGATGAGAGCGCGTAAGTTCACAATAATCCATAGAGATTCTTGGGAACAGTGATAGGAAGCGGTGTCCCGAGCGGGACTTTTGTGGGATTCGATAGCCCAGTCCGACCTTTTTTGTTCGACGGTGTACCTTTAGCCTTTGCACATCCAAGCGCAATGTGCTAAGCAGCAGGGGCAACGGCCGCATGTGCGACGTCAGTGTGCAGACGTATATGGTATTTTAGAAAGGAAAACGCTAACCGAGCGAAGATCAATCACGTCCTCGGGCGCTGCCGCTACCCGTTTGCCCCACCGACCACTGCCTTACTCACCATGTTACATTAAGAAGTAGAAACTGAATATACAAGATGGATAGGGAGTGGACCTACACGGGAGGGAACAGAAAAGAACGTCCTAATAGCTAACACGTGAAATACACTGTCTAACTGCACAAACGCACACCGATCAATCATTCTGATTTGACAAAAGTGACAACGCGATAGCCACTGTTCACGGTTCGCTGCCATATCTTTCAGTGTCTCTAGCCAACTGGTTGGGGGGTCTTTTGGACCCCGACGACAAAGACGTGAGGCATCCACTTTTCCTAAGTTCGTTGAGCATTTTATTATTCCCCGATCCACGTTATCAGTTGAATCCCACATGGCTTTCTTCACTCCCGAGGAGGAACAGAAAACAGGGCACGGTATGGTAGACGTGTTTTCCACACGCAACACGTGCCCCAACCGACGAAGTCTACTACTCTAGACACGCTGTGAAAGAACATTCTCTAAGTTAGTACCTAATACTCGATTTCTGGTCTCAGCATTGCCTTCTCGATCAGTCCATCCAATTTTAGCGATACCACGCAAAAAACAATGGTCGAAAACCTCAAGACGACAAATATCTTCAGCACGCCGACTCCAAGTTTCCCAACCATACAGCAAAACTGAACGCACCGCGGCAGAGTACACACGACCCTTCAACTTCAGTGAAATGTCAGGTCACCGCCACAAGTGCTTCAGTCCAGCGTACGCCGCTCGAGCCTTGGATATACGCGTGCTCCCTCGGCTACCGTGCTCCCATCCGCCGTCACGCTGCTGCCAAGGTAAGTGAAACGCTCGACAAATGCCAGCACCTCCCCATCGAGCATCAAGCTCGGAACCACTGACGTCCGATCTTGCAGCATCACTTTACACTCTGAATGTGCAAAGCGCATGCCGAATGGAGCTACAACTTTTGCGAGTCTGTCTAATGTTCGTTGCACATGTTCCATGGATTCTTACAGGTATACAAGGTCACTGGCGTAACTAAGTTCACGACTTCTCACTATTTCCTAGTTCGACACCTATATCCTGATTATATCGCAAGGGATTCTCCATTATCTGACCCATGACGAAGTTGAACAGCAATGGCGAAGTGGGACATCCTTGTCGAACATCACTGGCCGTTTCGAATGGACTTGATAGTTCACCGTAAACCCTTACGCGGCCAGAACTATGAGAGAACAATGACCTCAGTAAATTCACAAACTTCTGTGGCATACCTTTTCGGTGACCAGCACTGAATAGCGCTGTTCGGTCAACTGAATGAAAGGGACCTTTCAAGTCGAGGAGAACCATTATTGTCGGTCGACGGTGGGTGTGTTACGCGTCTCAAGTAATTGACGAAGAGTGGAAATCTGGTTAATGCATCCTCAACCTGGGCGGAATCAGGCCTGTTGTTCGCGAGCGTTCCTCTCGCGAGCCGATGTAAGACGGCGCAGCAAAATCGAGGCGAATACCTTGGTGACTACTGGAGTTAAGCTGATCCCACGATGAAACATTGGGCTTTCTCTTATCGGGAACCAACTGGGACCCGATTGGGACCCAAATGGGATGCGTTTCTGATTCCAGCCAAAATTCAACTGAGGTTAGGTCATCCCAACCAAAACCCAATACATCCCACCCGAATCCCGACTGAGGTTTAATTTGGATTCTTGGTTGGGTATGAGATAGGTCAAATTCCACTAGAAGTAAAGGCATCTGGTAGATGCTCGTCGTTTTAATGACAGAATCTATCTTTCTTAGATTCCGCCGTTTGATTTGTCAATAGTTGACTTAGAAAATCTCGAAGTCGGTTAGCTTGCGTAAACAGGTTTTTACGGCAGCCTTTTGCGTCTTCTCCCACGTGTGGAATTTCACAGTACTACAAGACGCGCGATTCCAGATTACAGGCAATTCGAAATGACAGCGCAGTTCAGAAGTAGCAGAGCGGAAACAGTCAAGAATGTTTATTGAATGGCGAACGGAGCTGAATCCATCGGAACTGGCTCTGCATATGTAACCGATCAGTACACGAGAAAAATATCACGCAATCAACAAATGAGAATGCCAGCTGATCAGATTAGTTTCAGCGAAAAAGGGCGGAACAAAGTGGGTAGACAGTAGACCAGAACGCCCTAATAGCCACGCGCTGGTTATTCTAGTCCCACACCTTACGCCTCCCCCCTTTACACACATACGAACAATTTCGTATTCTTCGGAAACTGCAGTCGGCCGCAACTGCAATAGTGTCTCTGAGGGAAGTCCTGTTCTTGTTCTCTCGCGTTCTTTTTTGTCTAGTATCCAAGTCTCATCGAATCCGCTTTCGCCGTCTGATGCTCTTCTTTACTCTCGAGGTTCTTTTAAAGTGGCCATATTTAATGTGCGAACAATGGTGCGTATAGGACAACAGCCGTGTTTAGCCTGTACGCTGGAGACCCCTAATATCGACGTGTGTTATATCCGAGACTCCAGCTCGATCGGTCGATTGATGCCCTTATTTAATCCTTCTGCGAAGTTTCACTCGCGTTTGTCTGAGAATCTCGGGAAAGCGGCTGCTGGTCTTGCTGGCGTAGGCATAGCTCACAGTGACAAGCCTGCGGCTGTGCTACTTGATTGGATCCCAGTTGACGGTCGGCTGTGCTCAGCGAGATTTGAAATTCGTGCAAAGAGAGCAAATATCGTCCAGATAAACGCAATTTGTTTGTCGTCTCGGACAAGGCCCCCACAAATTGCAGTAGAGGTACTGTAATACGGTAAAGAAGACATCCACAACACGACAGGAAGAACGAAGGCAACGAAAACGACGGCGGTTCGACACGGGCAGAGGCAAGCAGGGTCGTCGGATGTGCTGGCCGTCGCGCTCTTCCGTGGGGGTTCAGTTCAGCTTGCACAGGACAGGTAGTGGCCACGGCCAATCGAGCGTCCAGAATTCCTTCGTTGGTATGCACACCAGTTATGCACCCACCACTGCCGAGTGTATTTCGTCGAATCCCCGCTAAAAATGAGAGGGAAACGGAAAACCTCATCGCACATCAACTGCGAGAGACATTATGCATCGTGAGCGTTCACTGAGACAGTATACTATGAGACGGACCATAATGCTCTCAGTCATCCTTCTAGTTAACATACTCAAAGCTCACTATAAGGAAATATCTCGTACCATTTGCGATTTAGGGCACCTTTGAAAGACTGGACGGTCTTCAGATCTATCATCTCACCAGGCAGACCGTTCCAACTGTTCACTACCCTGTTGCTGAAGAAGTGTGATCTAGCCATCAACCTAGCTCGGGCTTTTATCAGCTTTTCACTCCCCCTTGTTCTGGAATCTTAAGCCACTTAGAACAGACTACCCGGTTGCACGTGAACAATCTGCAAATGCATGGAAGCAATGAAAAGCCGGTGAGCCGGAGCTCAACAGGTGTACAATCAGGTACAAACAATGTCATCCGAGTATGAGACGCGTGGTCTATGCCAATGCACTACAACACAAGAAAGACTTCGCTCTGTTATTACTGGAACAACGAAACCGACCCTGAAGCCTCCAGTTCAGTTCAGTTCAGTTCAGTTCAGTTCAGTTCAGTTCAGTTCAGTTCAGTTTGCACAGGACTTGGTGTGGCTAGAGCCAATCGTGTGTCCAGATAGTTGTGTTGTCGGCGCGTTTCCGTAGCTCCCAACACTGCGTGATTTTCTTTTTCTGAAAGGCAGAAATTTTGTGCAGTATCAGCCCTGGCAGAGTAAGGTGGAAACAATAAGTAAATTGCATCTGACCCTAAAAGCTGCTTAGCATAACTCGGGGTATACCGCCACCCAACATAGGTCTAGTGCTTTCTTAAAGGCCTTCAATGTTGTGGTATTTATGACCTCTTCCGGGAGCTTATTCCAATAGGGTACCACTCTATTTGAGAAGTACTTCGCCCTAATTTGGAGCCTCGAATGTTTCCTTTGTAATCTAAGGCTATGCCCCCTTGTGCCTCTCTCGGGGATCAGCGAAAAAAAGTCTTCTCGACTTATTCCTGACAGTCCTTTCATTACCTTGAAGGTTTCTATCAAATTCCCGCGAATGCGCCGTCTTTCCATCGAGAATAGGTCTAGGGCACGGAGACGCTCTGTGTAGTTAAACCCCCTTTGCCCAGCCACCATTCTAGTGGCTAGCCCTTGCACTTTCTCCAGACAGTCGATATCTTTCTGGTAGTAAGGTGCCCAGGCCTGCACGCAGTACTCCATATGCGGCCTAACTATGGCCTGATATATCGGAACGAATATCTCCGGATCTCTACACGACATAATGGATCTAACTCGAAAGAGTTCCCTCCTGGCCGTATTGGCTGCTGAGGTGCACTGCTTTGACGGCTTAAAGCTGTTGTCCATTATAACGCCCAAGTCTTTGACCTGCGAGACCACTTGCAACGAACCCACACTATTCTCACTAGCCCCTGTATTTGTGGTCAAGCATTGACACTTGGTGAGGTTTAGTGGAAGGTCCCATTTGCGTGCCCAGTTTTGTACTGCTAACACGTCAAGTTCTATATCTACCCCAGCTATCTTGACGTCATCGGCAAACATAAAGGTGGGGTTTGTAAGCCCACGTGCTAGGTCGTTGATGAAGATGAGGAAGAGCAGAGGGCCGAGCACCGAGCCCTGTGGCACCCCACTCGTTACACCTTCCGGTTTTGAAACATGGTTCCCCACCTTAACACTAAAGGTTCGCCCTGCTAAGAAACTACTTATCCATTGTCTGGCCTTTCCAACAATTCCCATGGACTGCAGTTTGACGTCCAGAAATCTGTGGTTCACGGAATCAAATGCCTTGCTGAAGTCCAAGTAACAGACAGCAATCGATTGCCCTTCATCCAGACGCTTGGTTACCTCATCGAGGAACAGCAGGAGATTCGTCAGACAGGATCGCCCTGCCACAGACCCATGCTGAGCATTTGATATGAGGTTGTGTTGAACCAAATGCCTAGAGATCTGCTTCCTGACTATTCGCTCCAGGCACTTACACAGTATCGAAGTCAAGCTAACCGGCCGGTAATTTTCCGCCTTTTGCCGGGGCCCACTCTTGTAAATGCCTACCACTGTTGCTCTCCTCCAGTCTCCCGGCACAGTTCCCTCTCTAAGTGACGTTTCATACAGCTTCGTCACCGGAGCCTTCAGGACCTCGGCCAGAGGCTGAACGATTGCTGGATGAATCCCGCCTGGACCTGCTGCTTTGTTCCTATTCAAAGTTTGAAATTCCGCGTACACTTCTTCTTCTCCTACAGTAAGTTCGGGTATTGGAGGCGCCTGTGGGCCCTCCATTCTTTCCTCCAAACTATTATCTGGTCGATATATGCTCTTGAAGAATTCCAGTCTGCACAGGACAGGTAATGGCCACGGCCAATCGAGCGTCCAGAATTCCTTCGATGGTATGCACACCAGTTATGCACCCACCACTGCCGAGTGTATTTCGTCGAATCCCCGCTAAAAATGAGAGGGAAACGGAAAACCTCATCGCACATCAACTGCGAGAGACATTATGCATCGTGAGCGTTCACTGAGACAGTATGCAATGAGGGAAAAAGTCTGCTAAAACATACTCCAGAAGGACCACAGTGCTACCCATCATCCATCTAGTTGATATACTCAAGGCTCACTACAAGGAAATATCTCGTACCACTTACGATCTAGGGCACATTTGAAGGATTGGACTGTCTGCAGATCTACCATTTCACCAGGCAGACCGTTCCAACTTTTCACAACCCTGTTGCTGAAGAAGTGTGATCTAGCCATCAACCTAGCTCGGGCTTTTATCAGCTTTTCACTCCCCCGTGTTCTGGAATCTTAAGCCACTTAGAACAGACTACCCTAGTGGCACATTGCCCACCGCCGAATTCCGGTAACGTGCCGGTAACCGATGGGCAGAGAAATCACTGAAATTTCAAGAAAAGTATGACGTAGTTCGTTCTAATTCGCTGTATAGATTACCAATGTCCTATTTTCATGGTTATTTGTTCCCGTTGATTGCGTTACAAATGCAGTACCAATTGTTTTAACTGACTGGTATTTTCCCGGCGGCAGCCATTTTGGTCGTGCTTTGTTCGCTAAGGTGAGCGGTGCGCTTCTTTTCCTTTGGGTGCTGATGACCCGTGGTGGCTGTAAAGTGTTAGTGACATATCAGGTTATCATTTACCAATTAATAAATGATAAGCTGAATAGTAAAAACTGCAATATTGTGCTATAATTGTACTTAGAGCATGGTGAGAACATGATGAAGTATTTTTCGCGTAACTCTGATGATACCCAAGTAGTTTTGTAAAATTCATGAAGCTTCGAGGTTTTCGTATTGAGTGCTCTGATATCGTGTGACATCTGCAGTATGTTTTTCAATTATGCTATGCTGCCGTTTTATTACTATTGGTTAACAACTAAGTGCATTTTAGGACCTTGTTACGTATTATTGACGGACAATGGCCGATATGACGAAACAAAAGAGATATTATCTGAAAAAGAAAGAACTTAGCTCACTGATGTGTGCTCTTTGTGATGAAGCCACCCTATGGGAACATCGGCATGGTTGCCCTAAGTGGGTTTTGCAAGGTGAGGTTATTCAGTGGCGATGTTACTTACCGTTCCGATTCAACACCTTTAGGAGTTGCAGGTGAATGCAGCGCTGTGGGCTCCGAAGACGTGTACCGTGTGGAAGAGGGATGTGCTATTGCAAGAGGTGAACGCGGTCTGCCGTGTGCTTCCACATCACAACCAACAATGATGGGTAAATTACTCCGTTGAATTATGTTACACCGAATGAAACAGTTTCTGCGTCTCAGACAGTTTGTGAAGCTGAAGGTACACCTGAAGAAAGGCCGACTGTGTCAGGTAAACCCTAATTCTAAGCTGATTTTCGTATTAGTTACTTCTTTGGCCAGTCTACGACGTGCATCACAGTTTGAAGAGGAGAGCGGTTCGCTGCTTAACTCACTATCAAAGGCTTTCATTCGATATCGACTGACGCTGGTGCAACAGGAGGGTATACTGGAGGCTATAGGCAAACTTATACCAAACATACGTCGGGACCCAAGGACATTGTTGCACACGCCACGGGAATGTCCAACCACGACATTGGAAAACGGCGAATATGTACACATGGGTTTAACCGAAGGCTTGCAGATGCAGTTGAATAACATCACCGCTGTACCGGACGAAGTCTTCCTCCAATTAAACTGTGACGGCACTTCTGTGTTGCGTTCGTCGGACCTGCAGCTGTGGCCTGTCCTTGCCAGGGTGGTGAAGCCTTATTGCTTGCCCGTACTCACCGCCGGTTTTTACTGCGGTCGTGGGAAACCATCAGAGGTGTCATCTTATGTGGGTGCAACTGTCAGAGAAGTAAACCATTTGTTGACAGAAGGCCTCAAGCTTGGTGAGAGGTCTGTGAAGTGTCGCCTGTCATCTATAATCTGTGATACTCCGGCACGGGCCTTTATTAGACAAGTGAAAGGTCCTACTGGCTACTTTGGCTGTGATAAATGCATCCAGCGTGGATTTCACTGCGACAAAAGGATGACATTCCCTCATGTCAAATGCAAGTTACGTGACGACGAGGCTTTTCGATCACGTCGACACCACAAACATCATGTTAGTGTGAGTCCTTTTCTTTCCCTCCCTATTGACATGGTTAAACATTTTCCACCGGATTACATGCACCTTGTTTGCTTGGGTGTGATGAAGAGGTTGATTGATTTGTGGTTGTTTGGTCCGCGTGATGCATTTGGCCGCTTGGACAAAGCTGCTACTGTCGAACTGGGAAGCCGTATACTTTTGTCACACCCAGACACTCCGTGTGACTTTCAGCGACTCTGTCGACATATACATAATGTTGAACGATGGAAGGCCACCGAATTTCGCATGTTTCTTTTGTATTTGGGGCCGGTTTGTCTGAAAGGATTGTTGTCGAATGATGCGTATGATCACTTCATGTTATTGTTTGTTGCCATTTACATACTGTGCCACCCCTTTTTGCACAAAACTTGTAACTCTTTCGCAGAAACCATCCTGCGTATATTTGTACAAAGAACGAGTTCCCTTTATGGTATCTCTAACGTCGTGTACAATGTTCACGCCGTTATTCACTTACCAGCAGACGTTCTTCGTCATGGCACTTTAGACTCTTTCTCCTGTTTCCCTTTTGAGTCCTTCTTACGGACACTGAAATTCTCCATTCGAGGTCCCCGAAATCCCGCTCAGCAACTGTATCGGCGTTTGCGTGAGAGAACTCTTCCCGATAACAACGATTCATCTGAGGCCATCCGTGATGACGTTGGAAATGTGGCTACCCGTTTCCGGGTATGCAAGACAGCGATGGTGGTGAGGGGAATGGTTCTGTCATGCTTACCACCAAACAACATTGTCGTTGCAGGTGGGAAGCCAGCAGTTGTAGAGAACATTTCTGGGGATTCCATAACCATTCGTTATTTCCTAAACCCACGTGATTTTTTTCTTACCCCAATGAAATCCAGTCATCTGTACATTTTTTCTGTTGACGGACTGGATGACAATGTTGTCCAAGTTTCCGTAAAAACCCTTCTTTGTAAATGTTTTCGTATTTCTCTCACCAATAATGTTTATGTGTTGATACCCATATTACACACCTTCACAAAGTAAAACTTCTCTTTTAAAGCAGATGTCTTAGGTTTCTGTCGTTACTTTAACATGAGACCGAATGAACTAACCTTTTTTAGATGTACTTGGTCGTCATGTTTCATGTTGATGACACGGTCGCCATTGTTCACAGCAATTGGCTGACTGATGGGAACCGTGTGCGCTGGCCGAAGTCATCCACCTTTCAGGCCTACCAACGCCTCTTTTTGGACGGTGGATGTTTGCAGGAAACGGTTCCAGCATACGATTTTCATGAGATTTATCACTCAGGTAACACTCCCAGTTATATGCATTCTTCTCAGATAATCTCAGAGACGCAATTAAATTCGAAAGGAATTTTCTTGCCGAATCCGGTATGTCGGCGTCAACGGATGATACGTTGCCCATGACACCATTTTCGCAGCGGTACACCGTTCGCCGCAGGTACATTGTTATACGTTATCACATTCCTTTTAGAATACCGGTACCATTGTCATCGGATGACAGTTCTGTCGAGCTACCTCCGGCGCAGAGGATTCGAAGAGAGTCTCCGATACAATTCCCCGACTCCCCCGGTGATACCATGGCTTTTGGCCATTCATCACCTAGGTAAGTCCAGTGCGAAGTCCTCGTTTCATATTAGTTATAGTCCACCAACATTGAAGTCTCAGAGGAGACCCAGCGAAGATGCCATATTGTCAAAGGTGGCCGGTCCCAGGTATGTTGCGTAAAAATTACTAACACTCCTATACTGCAATTAGCACAATACAAGTAGTAACAACGCCCTTATCTCCACAGCCTATGCCCGCTTACGCCAGCAAGTGACAAGGTTAGTTTCGCATTATCAGCTACTACGATTACCAGACTACTTCGAACGGATGCTGTCAAACCTAAGTGGCATTCGCAACGATATGGCGTTGATAATCGCCAAAATTGACGGCGTAATTTGTCGCCTGGATGCGACAAATACGACGGACTACGAGCCTCTACAAGCAGACAATATCACAGATCTTCTGAAACTGGAAGAAGATCTTTCGGTACTGAATAACTTCACGGGCACTGTAAGTGATAGAATAATTCCACCTCATATTATAAGGTCAAAGCACTCAAGCGTCATCTGTGCACCGATCTTGGATCAAGTATACGCCGAATGCTTGCATCTTTGATCGGGGAGAATTTGGCACTGGCGTGCAATTGGACCGGAACAGCTGGTAAAATTGCAGTGGGAAGCTACAAGTTTCCTAAAGCCGTCATTGGTCAGTCTAATGAAATGTAATTACTGTTTATTTACAGACGCCGTAAAATCTACCAATCGTTTCCGGGAGTCGTCTGTGCTGGAGATCGAGCGTACCATGAAACGATGGTTTACCGACGCAAGAGATCGCGGCTTAGGACGCAAAACTGCCAGGTACGTTCACTGATCACGCATTTGCAGTCCCATGGTAAATTGTTTTATTTATTTGCACAAACGACGATAACGAATTTCATGCTTCACTTTACTTAACTAATTACCGTATCGGAGTCCGTAGTATATATATCACTGCAGTATTCTATTTGTATGTATCTGATTATTCATATCTATACGTATATTTATTTTCGTCCCACAATTCATCTTATTTCTGATTCACACCTTTGTTATCCTTTCCAGATGTCGGCGCGAAACAGTGTGATGGGAAGAAGTTTGTTCCCTAGATTCACATTGTAAATATAACCAATATATAAAATTTTTACTTCGTACAATTTGTTCGTTTTGAAATGTCTAAGGTTCAGCATTTTGGAATGAGTGTCATTTGGGTTGCACTGCAAGTTGTAAGACGTTAGATTATGCAGTCCTCAAGTAAGCATCGCTGTGGGAGAGTGGAGAGTGGACAAGCTTTCGGAATGCAGTAGCAGGCAATCATAAAATTGTATGTGCAAAGTATGTGGGGATAAGACTGTTCGCGTAGGTAACTTGATCGATCAGTTAACTACTTGCGTAAATTTCGGAAAAGCTAGAATGGCATGATCGTTGGAGGGGCGTGGGCGATTTCGAAAATCGGGTTTAAATTTAAAAATGGATTGAAATCGTACTCCGATTTCGGTGTGATTCCGGTGTGCCCTTCCGGTACCGGCACCCTACCGGTAACAATACCAGCAAGCTACCGGCAACCTACCGGCAAGTTACCGGCAAGTTACCGGCAAGCTACCGGCAAGTTACCGGATCCGGTCCGGAACCGGTTTGCTACTAGGGTACCCGGTTGCACGTGAACAATCTGCAAATGCATGGAAGCAATGAAAAGCCGGTGAGCCGGAGCTCAACAGGTGTACAATCAGGTACAAACAATGTCATCCGAGTATGAGACGCGTGGTCTATGCCAATGCACTACAACACAAGATAGACTTCGCTCTGTTATTACTGGAACAACGAAACCGACCCTGAAGCCTCCAGTTCAGTTCAGTTCAGTTCAGTTCAGTTCAGTTCAGTTCAGTTTGCACAGGACTTGGTGTGGCTAGAGCCAATCGTGTGTCCAGATAGTTGTGTTGTCGGCGCGTTTCCGTAGCTCCCAACACTGCGTGATTTTCTTTTTCTGAAAGGCAGAAATTTTGTGCAGTATCAGCCCTGGCAGAGTAAGGTGGAAACAATAAGTAAATTGCATCTGACCCTAAAAGCTGCTTAGCATAACTCGGGGTATACCGCCACCCAACATAGGTCTAGTGCTTTCTTAAAGGCCTTCAATGTTGTGGTATTTATGACCTCTTCCGGGAGCTTATTCCAATAGGGTACCACTCTATTTGAGAAGTACTTCGCCCTAATTTGGAGCCTCGAATGTTTCCTTTGTAATCTAAGGCTATGCCCCCTTGTGCCTCTCTCGGGGATCAGCGAAAAAAAGTCTTCTCGACTTATTCCTGACAGTCCTTTCATTACCTTGAAGGTTTCTATCAAATTCCCGCGAATGCGCCGTCTTTCCATCGAGAATAGGTCTAGGGCACGGAGACGCTCTGTGTAGTTAAACCCCCTTTGCCCAGCCACCATTCTAGTGGCTAGCCCTTGCACTTTCTCCAGACAGTCGATATCTTTCTGGTAGTAAGGTGCCCAGGCCTGCACGCAGTACTCCATATGCGGCCTAACTATGGCCTGATATATCGGAACGAATATCTCCGGATCTCTACACGACATAATGGATCTAACTCGAAAGAGTTCCCTCCTGGCCGTATTGGCTGCTGAGGTGCACTGCTTTGACGGCTTAAAGCTGTTGTCCATTATAACGCCCAAGTCTTTGACCTGCGAGACCACTTGCAACGAACCCACACTATTCTCACTAGCCCCTGTATTTGTGGTCAAGCATTGACACTTGGTGAGGTTTAGTGGAAGGTCCCATTTGCGTGCCCAGTTTTGTACTGCTAACACGTCAAGTTCTATATCTACCCCAGCTATCTTGACGTCATCGGCAAACATAAAGGTGGGGTTTGTAAGCCCACGTGCTAGGTCGTTGATGAAGATGAGGAAGAGCAGAGGGCCGAGCACCGAGCCCTGTGGCACCCCACTCGTTACACCTTCCGGTTTTGAAACATGGTTCCCCACCTTAACACTAAAGGTTCGCCCTGCTAAGAAACTACTTATCCATTGTCTGGCCTTTCCAACAATTCCCATGGACTGCAGTTTGACGTCCAGAAATCTGTGGTTCACGGAATCAAATGCCTTGCTGAAGTCCAAGTAACAGACAGCAATCGATTGCCCTTCATCCAGACGCTTGGTTACCTCATCGAGGAACAGCAGGAGATTCGTCAGACAGGATCGCCCTGCCACAGACCCATGCTGAGCATTTGATATGAGGTTGTGTTGAACCAAATGCCTAGAGATCTGCTTCCTGACTATTCGCTCCAGGCACTTACACAGTATCGAAGTCAAGCTAACCGGCCGGTAATTTTCCGCCTTTTGCCGGGGCCCACTCTTGTAAATGCCTACCACTGTTGCTCTCCTCCAGTCTCCCGGCACAGTTCCCTCTCTAAGTGACGTTTCATACAGCTTCGTCACCGGAGCCTTCAGGACCTCGGCCAGAGGCTGAACGATTGCTGGATGAATCCCGCCTGGACCTGCTGCTTTGTTCCTATTCAAAGTTTGAAATTCCGCGTACACTTCTTCTTCTCCTACAGTAAGTTCGGGTATTGGAGGCGCCTGTGGGCCCTCCATTCTTTCCTCCAAACTATTATCTGGTCGATACATGCTCTTGAAGAATTCCAGTCTGCACAGGACAGGTAATGGCCACGGCCAATCGAGCGTCCAGAATTCCTTCGATGGTATGCACACCAGTTATGCACCCACCACTGCCGAGTGTATTTCGTCGAATCCCCGCTAAAAATGAGAGGGAAACGGAAAACCTCATCGCACATCAACTGCGAGAGACATTATGCATCGTGAGCGTTCACTGAGACAGTATGCAATGAGGGAAAAAGTCTGCTAAAACATACTCCAGAAGGACCACAGTGCTACCCATCATCCATCTAGTTGATATACTCAAGGCTCACTACAAGGAAATATCTCGTACCACTTACGATCTAGGGCACCTTTGAAGGATTGGACTGTCTGCAGATCTACCATTTCACCAGGCAGACCGTTCCAACTGTTCACAACCGTATTGCTGAAGAAGTGCGATCTTGCCATCAACCTAAATCGGGCTTTTATCAACTTCTTTTCGTGTCCCCTTGTTCTGGAGTCTACGGCGACTTGGAATAGACTATCTGGTCTAAGGCCAGAAAAGCCCTTCATTACCTTGAACGTTTCTATGAGATCCCCTCGACGTCTCCTCCTTTCCAAGGAGAAGAGATTCAGGTCACAGAGTCTCTGCTCGTAAGTCTTACCCCTCTGCCCTTCAACCATCCGCGTGGCGAGACGTTGGACTTTCTCTAGGCAGGCGGCGTCCTTTATGTAGAAGGGTGACCAAGCCTGCACACTACCTTCTAAGTGAGGTCGTACTATAGCCATGTAAATAGGTACGAATACCTTCGGTTTCCGGCAAGACAAATCTGATCGCAGTCTAAAGAGCTCCCCACGAGCCTTATGCGCAGCCGCGTTGCACTGCTCCGACCATTTGAAGTCACTGTTCATGATGACCCCCAGGTCTTTAACCCTACTGGCTGCCTCTACGGTGAACAGCCCTTGATCATGAGCGACAGTTAGGCTCTTTGTTGCCCTTGACAACAAATGGCTTTTTTGAGCGTTTAGAGGTAAGTCCCATTTGTATGCCCAGTTCAGGACGGTGCCTATTTCCCTGCCCAAGTCCGCCCTACCCTTAGATTCAACAATCTTCACATCATCCGCAAAAATAAAGCTGGGCGATTGAAGAGTGGATGCTAGGTCATTAATAAATAACAAGAATAGGACCGGGCCTAGGACGGATCCCTGAGGTATACCACTGGTGACGTTCACCAAACTGGAGCACCTGTCCCCCACTTTGACATAAAGCGTCCTGTGGGAGAGGAAGTCCTCCAGCCACCTATATACTGGGAGTTCAGTTCAGTTCAGTCTGAAAGTGCGGATTCGCCCCATCTGTGTTGGTGTAACGTGGAGTTTGGAATTGGGAGGATGATTCCTCGATCTCAGACTTGCTCAAAATGTTATTTATTTAGAGTTGCTAACTTTGACTTAGCAAATCAAATGTTTAAGCTTAAAATGAAACTTTTGTTTGTGTGTTTCGATGTCTGTGAGTTCATTGGTTAGTTGGCCATATAAAAGTCAGGTCGAACGCCATGTTGGCCACAAGTCCCGGGTGTGTTCTGCTGGCCGGTTTGCGTAATGGAGCGGACAGTTGTGGACAATGCTAGTGAATTTCGGCGTTTGATGCGGAGGAGTTACCCGAATTTAGAGTGTTTGAACTCTGATTTTCGCGAGTTCCAATGGGCGACTTCATCAAGTTTCTACGTGCATAATTCTCGTACGGCTGAAGCGGCTCACAAACGTGGCATAGTTTTGGCGAGCAACGTGGAGTATTATTTCATCAAGTACTGCTGCGTACATCGCAGACGGAGACATTGTTCCGCTAGAAGGTAATGTTTGTTCACTTCCGAACGAAAACTTATTCATTGCCTCAGGTACCCAAACTTGGGATGCGAGGCTTTCGTCACGCTCCGTGCCGTTGGTAGTGTGTACATGGTGACGCGGTGGTCAGTGGTCCATAACCATAGTTTCCAGTGCGGTGCGGAGGGTTTGTATGTTAGGAATAGACGTTTGACACGTGATCAAGAATGTCATGTGTTTGAGTTGATGCATACCTTTCACCGTATGTCTGAGCTTAGGGAATATACGAAGAAGGCGTTCAATCGTCGTCTTTGTAATGATGATTTCCGGTCCATCAGAAATAGGCTTACCACCTGGGATGGCCGGAACGAGGCGACCATAGTAGGTCAGTTATTAAAAGATAGAGGGCAATACAAGGTTTTATGTGATGGTGATGTTATCAAGTTTGTGTTGTTCGTGCCTTTTGTGGGCATGGAACTAAGCTGCAGGCTTTACGATGTTATGCTTGCAGATGCAACTCACCAAATAAATTGTGGTGGATATGCTTTGTGGCACGTAATGATCGTTGACGAAACGGGTTTAAGGCATAGTGTGTTATATGCCATTCTTCCCAACGAGAGTGGCAACAGCTATCGTACAGCTGTGGGTTACCTGGCTGAGGCGTTGCCTCAGTCAAGAGGTTGCAAAACGATAGTGGTTGATAGGAGCTTAGCGCAGTATAATGCCTTCACGGTGCAGTACCTCGATGCGCAGATAGTGTTCTGTAGGTTTCATGTACTTCAAGACATGAAAAAGAAATGTAATCAGTTGTGTGTGTTGTCAAATATGGACAGGCTTAGACTGTTCCAGTGGATGAGTAACATGGTGTACACTGAAAGCAGAGTAAGTTTTCTTAGGTTTTTTAAAGCTATACAAACCAGAAGCCCGGAAGCTGCCAAGTATCTCCTACATACTTGGATGCCATTTAAGGCAAACTGGGCGAGGCATATGATGCGTCATTACATGTTGTTTAACAATTTTACTACAAATAGAGTGGAAGTAGAGAACAGGCATCTGAAAGATGGCCTGTCCCGAAAGTCATCGGTTCATGACGTATTTAAAAAAGTGGTTGACCGTTCGGAGTCACTAGCTGATAAGCGAAGGCGACGACTAGCTAGGGACAAGATGGTCCAATACACAGCCCCAGACGAGCTACAGTGGATGTATTCGCTTCTAAATAAAATAACACCTTATGCACGTGAGGTCTTAGTGCAACATCTTCATAGCCAAAATTTTTGTGCATTACTTTATCGAATGGCTCCTATGCTGTTCGTACGTCAAGGGGTCGTGTATACCGAGTATCGCTGCTTTCAGGCCGCCCACAGTGTGACTGTTCGTTCAGTCATCAGTGGGCTTTGCCATGTCTACACATGCTTAGTGTGGTTAAGGAAACTAGGTTTCCTCTGGAACAGATACAACCGGCCGATGGACATTGGCAAATACAAATGCACCGATGAACGTGAAAACTACACGAGTTAGCCAAATGCCGGAGCAAGTGCGGGTCACTGGCAAAAATGTAAAACTAGCCGAATGTGAAGATATCACGAAGGACTTAGCCGTCGCATTAAGCAATCTCGGGGGTGACAACTACCGGAATTTGACAAACCAGGTTAGACACTTGACGCGCATCATTGGTCTACATCCGAGGGCAAGAATTAGAGTGGAGGTGACTTACGATAGCCCCTTTAGGGATAAGGAGGATTCCAAGAAAATGGTACCTTCCTGTAGTTCCTCAGGTGTTTGTTCAGCAAAACCTAGCACCAGTGACGGTGTATCAAGATCTAAGCGTAAATCACCTTTGGGTGTCAGGAGTGTAGGTGAAGAGGACATCGTTGTCGTAGGGCATCCGCTGCAAGCGGTGCAGTTCCGACGGTTGCGGGCCACATCCTCTGCCGAATACCGAACTACCAACAAAAGAAGACGACTGGAACCTCAGGCCTCGCCGATACGGGAGGAAGTCTGCAGTATATGCAGGATGGAGGAACCAACAGTTGACCTGGATGAAGACGTACAACGGGTTCAGTGTCAGTCATGCGGACGCTGGACGCATTTTCAGTGCGCTGGTTTTCAACGCGACGAAGACTACTTCTGCGTGCACTGCCTGGCTCGATGACGGAGGATGATTCACAAGTGAACGCAAACCGGCCCCGGTGGGGCCACCACAATCTGATTACCATGAATTTTACATGCCTTCAGTTGCTTTCCTTAGTCTTAGATAAGTGCGTTAGCGCGTGAGTCTTCTTTCACGTGCTGAACGGGTTGGTTATAGCACACTTAGATTGCTTTACTGCCTACGTTACAACCGTGGTGGAGCGGTGAATAAGTCCTGCGATTGGTCACAGAATCTCCGTAATGTTTGCACCGTTGGTCGCCTTACGTATTATTGCCAAAAATAGTTAAGTGTACAAACTCAACACTGGGCGAAGTAGGATAACGCTGAGGAGAACATTAAGTTGTATACAACTAAGTGTACCTACTGGAGGCACTTACAATCGCTGCTTGGATATATATATATATATGTATATATATATTATATATATATTATATATATATATATGTATACATATATATATTATATACATATATATATGTGCACTAGAATCTAATTTGAATCGTCTGGAGTGTGAATGGATACTCTTCATTGAAGAGCCCACAAGTAAATCACAACTGTGATTTCTCATAGTTATTCGTGTCTGGGTCAGTGCTAACCCAGCGAACAACGAGGCTGCATGTTCAAGCGCTCATATTGATAGTAACATACACATACTACTTACTATCAATATATATACATATATTCTCCGAATGTTATCCACAAATGAACAGTGGAAAAGCATAGGATTTTGTCAACAAACAATAATTTCTATTCGCTTTCAGTTATTTAACGATGACTTATGAAGATCGCCTGACTCGTTGTAGCGGAATAGCTGGAAAGGAAAATGGTATTTCGATTCCACCATTGAGCTGTTTCAAGTCAGTTCGTAAGCATATTCCCCTAATGTTTTCAATTAGTAAGTACAATCGACGAAGAGCACCTTTAAAAATTCCCTAGGGGTTCTCTGGGCCTAAAAGCATCATTAAGGAGCCATCAGGCCCTGTAGCCTTAATGTCGCACACTAAAAATCTTCGACGTGAGAAATATGCAGAAAACAATGACCAAGCAACCGATATACATTTTTATGGCATCGTACCCAACGATACGTTAAATATATGTTCAGTACGTCACCGAATCCATCGATATGACGCCGTGGTTGTAAAAAGAAGATAATCATCCACCTTTCTAATTATGAGAAATGCAGAAAACTGCTTGACCTGGAAAATTTATCACTATTTTCAACATTGTCCCTGAAGCAATTTTACACTAAATACCGCAAAGATTACCAAGGTATCAGCAAAAAAGAAGGTAGATCAATTTGTCATTTTCAAATTTCGCGCCAAAAAATAGAGGCGCCAAGCTAGGTAGGGCGACTCCGTCATACCGTTCAGTCTGCAGAGGACAGATAATGGCCACGGCCAATCGAGCGTCCAGAATTCCTTCGTTGGTATGCACACCAGTTATGCACCCACCACTGCCGAGTGTATTTCGTCGAATCCCCGCTAAAAATGAGAGGGAAACGGAAAACCTCATCGCACATCAACTGCGAGAGACATTATGCATCGTGAGCGTTCACTGAGACAGTATGCAATGAGGGAAAAAGTCTGCTAAAACATACTCCAGAAGGACCACAGTGCTACCCATCATCCATCTAGTTGATATACTCAAGGCTCACTACAAGGAAATATCTCGTACCACTTACGATCTAGGGCACCTTTGAAGGATTGGACTGTCTGCAGATCTACCATTTCACCAGGCAGACCGTTCCAACTGTTCACAACCGTATTGCTGAAGAAGTGCGATCTTGCCATCAACCTAAATCGGGCTTTTATCAACTTCTTTTCGTGTCCCCTTGTTCTGGAGTCTACGGCGACTTGGAATAGACTATCTGGTCTAAGGCCAGAAAAGCCCTTCATTACCTTGAACGTTTCTATGAGATCCCCTCGACGTCTCCTCCTTTCCAAGGAGAAGAGATTCAGGTCACAGAGTCTCTGCTCGTAAGTCTTACCCCTCTGCCCTTCAACCATCCGCGTGGCGAGACGTTGGACTTTCTCTAGGCAGGCGGCGTCCTTTATGTAGAAGGGTGACCAAGCCTGCACACTACCTTCTAAGTGAGGTCGTACTATAGCCATGTAAATAGGTACGAATACCTTCGGTTTCCGGCAAGACAAATCTGATCGCAGTCTAAAGAGCTCCCCACGAGCCTTATGCGCAGCCGCGTTGCACTGCTCCGACCATTTGAAGTCACTGTTCATGATGACCCCCAGGTCTTTAACCCTACTGGCTGCCTCTACGGTGAACAGCCCTTGATCATGAGCGACAGTTAGGCTCTTTGTTGCCCTTGACAACAAATGGCTTTTTTGAGCGTTTAGAGGTAAGTCCCATTTGTATGCCCAGTTCAGGACGGTACCTATTTCCCTGCCCAAGTCCGCCCTACCCTTAGATTCAACAATATTCGCATCATCCGCAAAAATAAAGCTGGGCGATTGAAGAGTGGATGCTAGGTCATTAATAAATAACAAGAATAGGACCGGGCCTAGGACGGATCCCTGAGGTATACCACTGGTGACGTTCACCAAACTGGAGCACCTGTCCCCCACTTTGACATAAAGCGTCCTGTGGGAGAGGAAGTCCTCCAGCCACCTATATACTGGCCCATCTATACCGAAAGTATCCATCTTGCGTAGCAAAAGACGATGATTAACGGAGTCGAACGCCTTGCTAAAGTCGAGGTAGCATACCTCAACTTGCTTACCTTCGTCCAGTCGTCGAGTTACTTCATCTAAGAAGCACAGGAGATTGGTGGGGCAAGATCTATTTTTCAGGAATCCATGCTGCGCCGGGCTTAGCATGGAGTGCTGCAGTAAGTGCTGGCAGATATGGGCACGGATGATCTTCTCGAGGACTTTACAGAGAATGCTAGTTAGGCTTACCGGCCTGTAGTTCTGCACATCCGACTTGGGCCCACTCTTATTTATTGCCACGACTGCCGCGACTTTCCAGTCCTGAGGCAGCTTACCCTGGTCCAACGTGGATCTGTACAGTCTGCATACCGATGGAGCTATGATATCCGCCAACGGCTTGATGATAGCTGGATGAATGCCATCTGGGCCCGCTGACTTGTGGCTGCTTAACTCCTGTAGGTACCTACGCACGCACTCCTCTGAGAGATCTACCTCGTTTAGCTGAGGAGGATGCACCAGGGCCAGATCTACTCGTACCCCACTATCTATCCTATGTACACTACCAAAGTATTCCCCCAGGGCGTCTGCTTTGCCCTGGTCATCAGTGACAATACCATAGTCTCTAGTGGATAGCGGACCTACGGCATTTCTTGTTGAGCCTTTAGATTGTACAAAGCTGTAGAACTTCTTCGGCTGTTGTCTTACAGACTGGGCCAATTTGAGCTCAAATTCCCTCTCAGAAGTTCTCAAAAGGCTTACAGTCTCGTTTCTCAGCTTCGTATAGCGGTTCCAGGCTAGCTGACTGCCGGAAGCTTTGTACTGGTTCCAAGAGCGGTTTGTACGTCTGATAGCCTTGGCTATTTCAGCCTTCCACCAAATGGGCTTGCCCTCCCCACTCCTTCGTTTTAAGGGTGCGAACTCTTCCTGTAGGCAGTCAGGAATCCTTTTATGGCCTGCCAGCGCTCCTCCACAGTAGCCTCCTCTGGCGCGTCCCAGGTCAAACCCATCGCCCTATTACGAAGCCTATCTATGTCCATACTACCGAAATTCCTAATCAGCCTTGAGGGTACCTTCGGTTGCCGCATGCATAGAACTATTTTGACACACACGTGGTCACTCTTTCCCAGCGGTGCACAATAATGCAGTCCAGCCACATCGTAGGGGAAGTTCGTTATAGCCAGATCCAGCAAGGATGGAACGCATCCAGTCCTATATCTGGTATTCTCCCTAATATGCTGATGCAACGCATTATCATGCAGCCATTCTAAGTAGGTTTGCTCCTCCGATCCCGGCACGCACACCTCAGCCACCCAGTCAATGTGCGGAAGATTGAAGTCACCCACTATGAGGGTCTTTTGTGCGTCCTTAACTAGTTCAGTCAAAGTCCGCAGCAAACAAACGTCCTCTTCGTGGTTTGTGCTTGGTGCCCTGTAGACACAGACGACGTTAACCCTTCTGCCTGGAAGGATGATCGTGACGGCGCATAGCTGGATATTGTGAGTGCACATTTGGTCTGGGACTCAAGGTGGTTTGCACCTGACCTAACGAGGATGGCTACTCCACCACTAAGGTGATCTTGTTCCCGATCCTGCCTGTAGACTGCAAAACTGTTACTTATTAGGCCTGGCACATGGTCTTCTTCAGAAAGCCACGTTTCCGTGACGGCAACTATTGATGCTTTCTGTTCGTCAGCGGCTTTGGCAAGTTCCGCCCATTTGTTTCTAATACTACACGCGTTAGTATATAACACCACCGCGTTTGCTCCGTCGCCTAGGTGTCTTTTGTCATTCATTCCTGACTGTTTCTCAGGCGCAACGCCTGAGATGATGACCCATTTTTTGCTTCGGATGACCCCACTGGGGTGCATGAAGCCGGCTGATAGTCCAGAATTTCCGACGACTCCCAATCCATCTCTATAGGAGTGGCCACAACATCCAGACTGACAGGGGTCGCGCTGTCATCTATCTTCGGACAGTACTGCCAATTCTCGTCTTCCAGCGCATCTTCAATTACAACTATTAGCGACCCCGCACGTGGCTTCTTTACTATTCTCGGGGCCAGGGCCTGAGAGCCGAGTACGGCATTCCGCTGAACTTTTAGGTTTCTCACCAGCGCCCTGGCTGGTCGAGCGAGTTAACTCCCGGAGCTGGACCACCAGGATTTACCCTATGCTCGTCCGGCACAATCTGGTATCTGCTCTTGGTAATCTGAGCCACTACCGCTGCCCTCGCCAGTAGTCTATCCCGGGTAGCCTCATCAGCAAACTCCACCAGTATTGGTCTCGCACGATGTTCGCCTTTGTTCCCTAGTGGTGACTTCCATGTCCCCACTCTGTGCACCCTTCTTAGAGTAGGAGGGTACGGAACACCTGCGATTCGCAGTATGTCACAGACCCTCCTCCTGTCAATGTCTCTCCTGGCCTTCGATTCCCTTATAACGGGTTCTTCCTGGTTTAGGATCAGAAGCCTGTAGCTTGAGACCCTGCCCATCGACAAGATCTGCCTCTGCAGGTCCTTCACCTTGTTTTCTAGTACCAGAAGAGAAGGGTCATCCACCCTAGCCAACCCATCTTTCGCCCTATGACGGTCGCCTTTCTCGTTGACCTGCCTCGCCCTTCTCGGCTTCTGCTCCGTCCATTGGCCCTCGTCGGTCTGCTTCAAAGGAGTTGAGACAGCGACCGCCTGGCAAGCTCTCGGAGCTGGTCCATTCGCTCGGATGATTGTCCTATCGGGTGTTGATACTACTTCCGCAAACGACTTACTACAACCTGCTTGCGGTGGTTTGGGGCTTACAACCGAGGTACTACTTGGTGGACGTTGGTCCTGCCCTTGGGCCTGCAGTTTAAAGGCCAGACTGGCCGCCTCCTTGCAGGGGGCACAGACCCATTCAGCCCATGGGTTCTGTTTATAAAGGACATAGATGTCCTTTGCTATCCCTGAACACCTTGGGTGAGCCCACCTCTTGCATATCTCGCACTCTATACCATTTACCACACGTTTTCCGCACTTGGGTGCTAGACACGGGTCGGAAACGCGTGTCATACCGAAAACCCCCAAAAACGAGGGCGAAAACAACTCACGTGCTCTTTACCCAAACACAAAATACGCACTATGACAATAGCAGATAACTCCCGCTAACACAAAGAACAAAAACAAAAAGCAAGATTAGAAGCGAGGAAAGATCGCCTCAAAAAAACACCGAACACTACTCGGCAATACTACAAGGAGAATGAAAATATTCTTCGGATAAAGCGCACCTTAAATGCAATTATGATACGCTCAGTATTGTGAATTAAACTGGGTTAATTCACAAAACTATTCAAATACTCAATTCAAAGACGAGAGCACTGTGAATTCAAACCACGCGGCAATTCAGTTTCAGATCAAATCAAAAGTAATCAGAGCACAGGACCGGCGGCTGACGCCCGTGGAAGTCAAGTTCCTCGCCCCGATGAGCCTCTACGTCTCACCGGGCCTCGGCTTTTTGGAATCACTGTTTGTCCGTGCACGGAAAGTTAAATACAATGACTTTTGTCAGGCCGCCTTCGGAAAGAGCAGCAAAGGCAACATTTCAGTAGGACAAAGCCTCCGCAACCAACATGTTCACTCGTCATGCAAAAGTCCGTCACCCGATGATCAGCTCTTTTATAAAAAGGGAGAGCATAAGGTCTAATAGGCTTCAAGAAGGCGCAGATGAAGACCAGTGACAAGGGAAAAATAATAAATAAAGGGTAAAGCAGTAATAATAATGATGATGATAATATTGGCAGTGGGAGGAACAGAGAGAAGGAAAAGAAGAGGAAGAAGAAGAGATAAGTCAGGATGGAAGTTTTATTAGCTCCTTCCCACTGGCACTCCAGAATTGCTTGTGTCCGAGCGAAGCCTGACTTCTTTTCAGTTTAGTTCAGTTCAGTCTGCACAGGACAGGTAATGGCCACGGCCAATCGAGCGTCCAGAATTCCTTCGTTGGTATGCACACCAGTTATGCACCCACCACTGCCGAGTGTATTTCGTCGAATCCCCGCTAAAAATGAGTGGGAAACGGAAAACCTCATCGCACATCAACTGCGAGAGACATTATGCATCGTGAGCGTTCACTGAGACAGTATGCAATGAGGGAAAAAGTCTGCTAAAACATACTCCAGATGGGCCACAGTGCTACCCATCATCCATCTAGTTGATATACTCAAGGCTCACTACAAGGAAATATCTCGTACCAATTACGATCTAGGGCACCTTTGAAGGATTGGACTGTCTGCAGATATACCATTTCACCAGGCGACTTCTTCTCAAGATAAACGACAGTATCCGCTGCCACAACGTCCGCGGGAGGTTGGTTGCAGTCGTATATTAGTCAAGATGGGAAGAGCGGAGCTCTGATATATTTGTTGGCCCCTGGCTTAACAAGCTTCGGTTAATGCCGTCGGGGGTGGAGTTTCTGTCACGGACAAATAATGGCTGCTTCTGTCTTGACAACCCTTTTAGTCCCTTCCTTAGTCCTATCAGGTCAGTTTGCACGGGACGGTAGTGGCCAGATCGTTGTATTGTCCACGAATTTTGTTGGTTCTTAACGCTGTGATTTGAACGCTTTCCCCGAAAGGCAGAATTAGCGAGGCTGCATCACCTTCACATACATAAGTTCACTGACAAAAATACCAGGGGTCAGTTACCGCACTTCCAATACATGCAGCTAGTCCTGGGAACTCCTTGTTCCAGAGCAAATCTAAGACATTCTCGGAAGCCCACACGTAGCCGCATCTAACAGCACCCTCTGACAGACCACCAAGCATAGATGCAACCGCATTTGTAAAATGCAGTTTTTGTGTTTACCCTTGAGTGTACCCTCTCTAGCCCAAGACCGTGTCCCTAGTACGGCAAACAGGAGCCGAAAATAAAAATTTCCCTGTTATCGGTTTTGGCAAATCCCCCCAGAAACACTACAATCTCATGTTTCCTTGACATCACTCGCTCATGTACCCTATTTGCGTGTTTTTATGCACTGTATGTTTTCATGAACCAACGTTTGTTTGTTCGCGTACAACGGGCTACTCTGCCATATCTTATTTTGGACACGCGTGATGCACATGCTCCTTTTCTGCACGCCGCAATTTGGTTCTCGCTTTCTGAGTCCCTGTGATCGCATAATTGAGGTTTGTATTTGTTTTATGTTGTTGTTCATTTAGTAATCCAGTATCGTACAATTAACGGATAATCGCGTTCTGATTTCAAGATCCGTTTCGAATTGGGCTATGTACTGCTCAAAGGCGTCTTTCAAAGCTCCCTTGATCAATTTGGAACGAGAAAATACGCCCAGAAAAGGATCGAGAGACTTAGAGTCTCGACAGGAATTAATGCTGCAAGTCACTGTTCAGGGTCTGGGTTTTTTGGTTCTTTAGTTAGTGCTAGGTCACCTAGTTCTGTCAGTGCTGGCTCATGTATTATTGAGGGTATTATGGATTGCAACAAAGTTGATCGATTTTAGTTGAGGATATTAGACCTAGAACAGCAACTGTTATCGGCTAGGCAGCTGACCCAGGAACCAGAAGAGAAATGTAGACAGAACGAGAGTGAGCAAAAAACCAACGACTACGATCTGTCCGACAGATCATGGCAAAATAAAATAAGAAACTCTATGCCGGCCATCGAAAATGAAACCTTGACGCAACCAACGATCGATCTGCCAAAGGTAGAACTGACAGTTTTCAACGGATGACCTGAACACTACTGAAAGTTCATCAGGCAGTTTGAAACTTTTGTCGAAAGTAAGATAGCTGACCCCGGGCGATGGCTTGTTTATCCGACCCAGTACTGTCGAGGCTGAGCAACAGAAGCTGTCGATGAGTGTACCATGCTGGACCCGGAACAAGGCTTCACTCGGGCAGGGAAGATTTTGAGGGACCTGTCCGGTCAGCCATTCAGGGTAGCTCGTAGTCTTAAAGAAGACTTGATGTTAGAGGCCATAAAAACAAGGGGCGACGCCTATGCATTAGCTGACCAGAACTGTTAGATAGCCCTCGAACATTTAGTTTGCAGGTTTGACTTCGATGCAATGCACACCTTGGAAGGCATAGTCCGCCACTTCGCTCCCGAACTACAGGGTCTGTGAGCGGAAGAGGTGGAAAGCATAAGCCGGAGTGACCTTGAAGCTAACTTCGAAGACTTGGCCAGACACTTGAATAGGAAAACCAAGGTAGACGACAGTAGATTTGGCAGACTCATCCAGGATAGCAACCGGGTCAACAAACCTAGCATTAGATAGGCTCAAACTACTGTACAGGAACATCCGAAATATCAGCCTTGAACCAATACTCACGCCATTTCACCCGAGACTATAGTGCATCCAAGTTGAAGGTCCTGCGACCTTATGCATGGGCTACCAGAATGCCTGAATTTCGTTGAGGCCTCAATAGACGAACGTTGGGGAATGGTGAGGACGACAGGAGCGCGCTTTATATGCCTGAGCACCACGCACCGGGCGGCTGCTTGTCAAACAAGAAGCAGATGTGGTCGCGAGGTTTGCGTGGCCGGACGCCAAAGATCATTACACCAAGCGAAAGAAACTACACCAGAGTCGAACACCAAGCCCAGTGTGAATCGTTCAAAGTCATAGTCTGCCAGTTAACCAATGCGTTTAGGAGTAGTTGCCGTGGGAGTGATGACCTCAACTGGGGTGGTCGAAGCTTTGGCCTTCGTCAACAGTGGGTCAGACACAACCCTGGTGAAGGAGTGGTTTGCCGGCAAACACCTGCTCTCTAAAAGCACCACGTCGTTAGCGGTGAGCATGGTGACCGGGAGACAAGTGATGACTGCCGGCCGGTTGAGGTTACAGACCGTCTCATTGGACACTAACCAGCAAGTCGAATCAGCTGAGGCGTTAACATTAGCTGATCTCCCCATGCGAGCACCAAAGTCATTGAGTTCAACTTTACCATGGTGGCCCCACCTAAAAGATAATAGTAATAATATTAATATCGGTTTATTTCGGAGACGCCCGAAGCATGCCATGTGCATGATCTTGTTGATACAGGTGATGGAATGGATAGATGCACTTCATAAAAGTGTGGAAATTTGCATGAAAAGTAGGATAAGAAGATTCAGAAGGGGGAATAGAGTGGGACGAAAAAAGGATAAGTGTATGCACCTCTTAGAGATTGTAGGGATTTTAAAAGAAATCAGGGGCGGATTTAAATGGACGTCCGGTGAGTTTGAAAGTAAAGGTCAGATGGGGGGGTGTGTGAATGGTCCGGGTAGGGACATCTGGAGGCGGACTTGTTTACATGAGAACGACTAGAAAGCGGTATAAAAACTTGCCAAAGCGAGGGACGGTGGAGAAAAAGTGAGGTGCAGTGGATTGGACACCAGTGAAGCATTGGTACTCTGCAGTGGATGGTTGGCAGACATGGCACAAAGCTCGTGGTAGAACAGGGAGCGAGCAATACAAGACGTAGAGGGTGGATCGGATGACAAAAGTGATTCAGAAGGATTGGATATGGTAGATATGAGGCATAGACGTAAGAGGGATGGAAGCATGTCATGAAGGTCGGCGGGATGATAGCAAGAGAAATGGCCGGTGAGAAACTGCAAGATGCAGAGCGCGTGCACGTATGCATATAAGCGCAAATATTTATATATACATATATAACAGGAGCAGGAGAAATAACTATGGGGTCCTAGAAAGGAATTATCAGTCATTGGGAGGGGTAGGTAAGGGTAGATCAAATTATTGTAGAGTTGACTTTGGAATATCGTGGTGATTTATCTTCACGACAAGTGGACATGGCAGTCCAAAAGAGGGAAAAAGAGATAGTGAACCACCGAAGTGATGACGACTATGAGGAGCAGTCCGTAGAAGGTGTAAGATGAAGGATAGGATCAAAGAGAACAGGTAAGAATTGGTCTACTTATTCCATCAGCGCATGTGTGATATGTGGCGACGGACCAGAGGAATCGGGTAGTGACAGATCAAACGATTTGGAACTGTAAAAGAACATCATGACGTTAAGTTGTCGTTACAGTTGGTGAAACATGAAAAAACAGACGAAACTGGAAGACACACAGGAAATGCCTGTGGTCCAATTGGGGATATCTGAAAACTGTCAGGCATGCACGAAGGGGGCTAGAAATATGTATGAGAAGGGGGTGTAGTGGGAGACGATGGAGAGGAAAGAGGGCTCCATTGCTAGGGATTATATAGTAATTAGGCCGTGCTGCAATGCAGTAGATGGTAGGCAAACGGGGCACAAAACTCATTGTAGAACGGGTAGCGAACATTGGAAGAGGTAGAAGGTGGTGCAGATGGCATGAATGGTCTGCAGGAATTTGATATGGTAAATATGAGGGGCAGATGTAAAAAGAGTGGACGCATATCATGAGGGTCAGCGGGATGGTAGCATCAGAAATAGCCGGCAGACTGGGAGGACAACGAAGTGGATCTTTTCATCGGCTGCGACGTGCCAGAGGCATATTGAGTACTGAACGAGAGAGTGGACAACAGCTAGGCACCCTATGCCGTACGCACAGCACAAGGATGGATATAATGTGGTCTTGCCGGGGGACGTGATTCCGCGAGTCACTTATCAGCCAAGGCGGACAGCTTATAGTATCAATAGCAGCGACTGTTCGAAAAGGAGTGTCACGACATTGGGGACGAAAGACTATCATTGTCTCACGGGGACCACTTCGCTCTGCAAACAGTGCTGCAAGGAACTAGAGGCCTAAAAAACAGTTTAAAGTTCCTCTACCGTGGAGCACACCCGCTGACCCTTGGATTCATAACAGAAACTATGCTCCGCAAGGACTTCTGCGACTAAAGGAATGTTTTGTTTGATACCAGGACCCGCGGGAACGACACGCAGGAGTGATGACTCGGATTGAAGCTTTCGGCTACTTTGAAAAGGTGCCTGCTACCACCGGATGCCGGAAGGGTATGTGGCATCCAACCCATCACGCAGTTCTCAACCCCAAGAAACCCGAAAAGCTGCGGGCGGTTTTCGACTGTGCAGCCATGTTCCAGGGCAAGTCGGTAAATGATTGCCTGCTACAGGGGCCTGGCTGGGCCAAACCGTTGATTGAAGCCTTGTGCCGTTTCAGAGTGGAAGGGAAGTGTTCCTGAAGGTGAAGATACCGGTAAAAGGGCTAGATGGGATGCTTTTCCTGTAGTGGAAAGCGAACAACCTTGAACAGAACAGTGATAAATTATAGAATGACCGTCCTTCCCCTCGGAGCCACATCACCACCATTTTGTGCGAACTACGCCCTTCGAGAAACAGAGAACAAGCGTGGGGTTCTGGTCCACTTGTTGGTAGCAGATAGCCTTTGCTAAAACTACTACTTCGACGACTATCCTGAATCGCTCGATGATATAGACTCGGCCCCAGCGCAGTTCAAGTGCTTTACAAGACTGCTAGAAGACTATGGCTTCCATCTCACGAAATAGATGTCGAAAGCTTCGGGAGTGCTCGAAGTAATTCTGTACCATTGGAGGGCCGAAAGGATTCGAGATCTGGACGGCTTCCTGCTCCCTACCGAAAGCACACTAAGAATACAATGGAATGCGGAAACGGACGACTTAGCTTTCTAGCTAAACGCTCCCGAGCTGCCAGTTACCCATCGTGGCATACTATCTGCCGTCTAGTTTGTTCGATCCGCTCGGTTTCTTCTCCCCTGGCTGTTGCCCTGAAAGGTCCTGCTGCAGCGGCTACGTCGTAAGAAAGTCAATCGGGACCGGCCAATGGACCGAGAAGGCCTGCTGGACTGGGAAGAACGTCTGAACAACTTAAAGAAATTGGGTGTCTTACGGACTCCACGATGCTTGTCCTCTGGTACCGCAACCCAGACGGGAGAACTACACGTCTTTCATGATGCATTAAAAGCCGAATGCGGAGTCATGGTATACGGACGACGGTGTACGGGGGTGAGTCATATGCTACGAGGATCCTATTCACCAGGGCCCAAGTTGCACCACTGAAATTGCTTCCGATCCCGCACCTTGAACTCAGCTCGGCCTTGTTGGCAATAAGAGCGGTACAAGCGGTAAAGAGATGTTTCGACCTCTACATTTGGCCGGTTAGTTTTTGGACGGAATCGACGATGGTACTGTACTACATTAACAGCGTCAGCGATCTGGGCTCTCGAGGTGCGATCAAATTCCGGCAACTCGACACGTGGACGGGAGGAGCTAAATTCCTGCGAATACCTAAATAGAACTGGCCCTCGTAAGAACTAACCATCCATCTCGAACTGGAACTGGAAATCAAAGGTGCAGTCGTCAAAGCGACATTCCTTTTGTCACGATTGTTCAGGATTTCCTCTAGGATGAAGACGCTTTGTTCATTAGTTTGTTTGGCCATGATCAAGAGACATTTGCTGGTCTTGAAAGGGATCCGCCCCGCCAGCCGTGTACGAGTGGGTCCGACGAGCCATGGTGAACCACGAACCGCAGAACACGCTTGATTCAGGATGATACAACGGGAGGCTTTCACCCGAGAACTCGGGAAGGTAAAAGAAGCGGGACTAATAGACAAAAGAATATCGTCTTCAAAAAGCAACTTGAAGCATTTAAACCCCAAACTGGCTGAAGGAAAACTACGGGTAGATGGTAGGCTGACCAGCTATCGCCTAAGTTTAGACACGAAATGTCCCATATTACCAAGGGGTCAACAACCTTTGACAGAGCTAAAGATTCAACACATCCACTCCGTAGAGGGACATGCCGGGGAAAGTCACGTGGGAAGCGTCATCCAAAAGCTCTTTTGGTTGCTGAAAGGAAGATCAACTGTAAAACGCTTAACCGAACGTTTTGTACGTTGTAGGAGACGCAGCGCCACAGTGGAAAAATAATACATGGCTCCACTGTCAGGATGTAGAGTGACTCCGGGTTGGTGGCCGTTCAGTAATGCCAGACTGGGCTATTTCGGGCTTTTTTGGATCAATGCGGAAAAGGGTTGGAAAACGTTGCGAGTGTATCATGACGTGCATGAAGCCACGCGCGGTACGCTTAGAAGTTAGGCATTCGACGACGACCTACTACTTTCTCCGGGCCTTGCAGCGCGTTATCAACCGAAGAGGCATACCAGCTGCTATATACTCCAACAGTGGGTCAAACTTCGTGGGCTCCCACCGGGAACTACAGATTTGGCACCAAAACATGAACAGGGACGAGATGCAGAACCGGACCATGGCCTATGGCACGCGATGGCGCTTAAAGCCTCCTCAGGCTCGTCATCGCGGTGGCTTGTGGGAATGCCTGATCAACTCCACCAGGCAAATATTGCTGTTAATCATCGAGCAACAACCTCCCGACGACTAAACGTTGGGCTCCGTCATGACTGAGGTTGAAGGAGTCCTGTACAACCGCCCACTGGTTCCAGTGGCCGGAGGCGACCCCACCCATCTGGCTCCCACCCCGAACAACCCAATGACGTTGAAGTCGAATGTGGGTTTCCAAGGGCCGACAAATCTTCGTGGGAGCTGCTTTCATGGATGCAAACAGGCAAGTCATCTTGCCAAGGCTTTTTACAGGCGGAAGCTGCGGGTCTACTTACCGTCTCTGCAAGCTCAAAAGAACAGGCTAATCAAGGCAAGACCATTCAAAATTGGGGAATTAGCGCTGATCTCCGATTACCACTCCCATTTCTGCACCTGGCCCCTGGGCAGCGTCGCGGAAGCTATCAGAAGCTCTAACGAAATGATAAGAACTGTCAAGGTGAAGGCCGCCTTTGGAGTGCTAACCTGTGGTGTACGCAGCATTAGCCTCCTCGAGGGTGAAGACGGAGCAGGCGACACCACGGAGCCTCAGTAGACTGCTCCTCATTCGTCGTTGGAGTGGTGAAAAGCACCTTCCTCGTGTGAAGGCACTTATAAAACTCATGCGCACTGAACTACACTCACACCCAATCACTCGCCCACATGAGACACTTTCCTGCCCCACGGTCTCAAAAACTTCACGGTGCTCGCCGTCTCTTGTTTGCCATTGGCTTTATAGAAGACGTTTCCCATGTGTGGAAGTAGTTATGATTTCCTCGCTCACCCAAACATACTCGCAATCAATCACACACACGCATACAAAACAGGTATGTGATTCACGACCTCCATCAAACAAGACGCAGTGCTGATTGTTCCTCATCCATCACTGACATTATGGAGGATGTCTCCTGTAGGTGGTAGTTGTTGCTATTTACCAATACTCCAGAGCGGGACCTCACTCATTACACCCACTCCCACCCGCACACACACCCGCACAAGCACGCAGCCAATGCTCGACGGCTTCCCCGAGAACAGCACTTTTCCCCTTCATGCCCGCCGTCGATCAGCCTTTATCATGGACGAAGCAGAGTAACGCCGCTTCGGAGTGGCCGCCGGATCAAGTGCGATCGTCGGTTGAATGTTGACGTCAGAAGCATTCGGTACGCACCCTGACAGCAGGGCCCAGATGGGTAGAGATAATCAGTGCGCTTATTCCCGACATCTGACTTTACTAAGATTCTAGAGGATTTTGGTGAGCGGTATAGCTGCCGGTTTTGGCAAATCCCCCCAGAAACACTACAATCTCATGTTTCCTTGACATCACTCGCTCATGTACCCTATTTGCGTGTTTTTATGCACTGTATGTTTTCATGAACCAACGTTTGTTTGTTCGCGTACAACGGGCTACTCTGCCATATCTTATTTTGGACACGCGTGATGCACATGCTCCTTTTCTGCACGCCGCAATTTGGTTCTCGCTTTCTGAGTCCCTGTGATCGCATAATTGAGGTTTGTATTTGTTTTATGTTGTTGTTCATTTAGTAATCCAGTATCGTACAATTAACGGATAATCGCGTTCTGATTTCAAGATCCGTTTCGAATTGGGCTACTTGTCGCTCGAGGGCCTCTTAAGTTACCCGTATCCATACCCATTTGACCCTTTTGCAACATTGAACACCTCTGTTGAGTCCCCCTGGCCTCCACGACTCCCAAGGAAGAGGCTAAGCACTTGATACTGGGCCTGTGGTTACCCCTGGCCCGCGATCATTCTGGTTGCAAGTCGCTGGACCCCCTGAAACCACTCCTTATCCTTGTGACAATAGGGTGCCCACTCCTGAATACAATATTCCATAAGGGGTTTGCCAAAACCTTGTAGGTTGGGATGAGGATCCCTGGATTTTGCGCGTGGTAGTATTGCACACCCTGGCTGATACCCCTTTGCCCGTACTTGCGGTTCCTTGGCACTGCCTTGAGAGTCCAAGGTCCTGTTTGGTTATCACCCCCGGGTCCGTTACCTCCGACACTCTTTGAGAAGTAATACTGTTCGTTCCGCCTATGCTGGTGGTCAGGTTGTGGCTTTCAGCGAGATTCAGTGGCAAGTCCCATCGCTCTGCCTGTCCGAGAACAGCATTTATATCCTGTCCTAAACTGCTCCCTGCTGTCCTCCCGTCGTCTGTAAAGGTGAAACTCGGGATGCTTTGTCACTCCTCCAGGTCTTTTACGTACAAGGGTAAGAGCAAAGACCCCGGTACTGGAACATGTGGCACATCACTGGTAACCTCCTCCGGCCTCGATAGGTAACCACCCATATTTTACCGTTCCCTAGAAAGTGTGTTACGCGGTTCAGTTAGGCTCAGTTCTACTCGGCAGTCAAGGGAAACACCCAATCCAGAGCCCAAAATTCCTTAGATGTTATGCATATTACTCAAGCATCCTTCATTGCGCAGTTTATTTAGCCAAATCCCGGATAGGAATGGCAGGGCAACGCAAAATCTCATCCCACGTCAACTGCGTGGGGCTTAATGCACCGTGGGCACTCACCGGGTTATTGTATAAACAGTGGAAACGTGCTATGACGAACCACCTCAGACGGACCCCAGTGTTCACATTTGCCCGCCTGGTGACATGCTCAGGGCTAACCGTTGTACACGATCCCATTACGCTTGGGATTTAGGGTTCCCCTGAAAGCATGGACGGTCCCCAGCCCTCCTACGCCCTTTGGGCGTCATCCCGGTAGCTTCCTACCCTACTGCTGAAAGAGCAAGATCCAGTTATCAGCCGCAGCTGCCCCAGGCTTGTTGGACATTGTACATCCCGCTTAGTGTTTTATACTGATTGCTTTCCTTTCACGAACCCAGGCCTCACATAAAGGGGTCGATCTCTACCTCCTTTAGAACTTAGATTTACGAGTTCCTTTTGTAAGTAAAAGCAACGACCCCCTGACAGTATCTCAGTGTGTTTCTACCTAAGGGTTTGCTTTGCCCAGTGTCCGCCATATTCCCTGCTCTGCCCCCGCAGTCCTTCAATACCGATTCTGCCGTGGAACCGACTTAACGCCTTTCCAATCGGCGCAATACTGAGACTTAGGGTACCCTTGAGGATTTCATGGTCACTTTTACCTAGCTGCTGTGCCACCGTGATTTCCCTAACGTATCCTTGATTCCTCGTTATCACTAGATTAGGCCGAGAGGAACCCTGCCCCCACTGTGCCTAGTGGCTCGTTTCGCACGCCGTACAAGTTATTACACCTGAGGCCACCGCAGAAAGTTACGGTCTGTAGACTCCTTTGGTGTGGTTTAGTTTTTCTAGTTGCTTTTCGGCAGGTTGGAATCTCCTGATACAAACTCTGTTGCCTAAGCTAACAGCCCGCAGCATACGCAGAAGTTCTAGGTCATCCCCCGTTGTCGTTTGAAGCCCCGTTTAGAGGCAGATTGTGTGGGCTGTCCTAGAAGTGACCCCAAAGAGGCACCGTTTGACCTGCTCACTAGGGGAGCTCAATTTAAACAAGGCCTTCCAATGGTCTGGGTCAGCCCATATCAGCGAGGCAACTCAATCCCTCTTCTTCCATTGTTCTTATTTTGGCTAGGAGCAGGATGTCCCGAGAACAATACAGTGTCATTCTCCGACCTCAGTGGGTTTTCGTCAGTCTATCGACGTCGAACACTACCGCCCCAGCTGACAGGTCCCCATGGGCTAAAGACATCGAAGTACCTAAGCGACGGCTGCTTGCCCGGTTTTAGTCAGCCAGTAGTCCTTTTTGCCTCCGACTTATCTTCAGACGGAGTCTCCGAGTTAGGGCCCCGCTACTGAGCAGATTTGCAACATAGTGATCCGAAGGTCGCTTGATATTAAACCGTCCTCAACCGTGAGGCTTCCATGGGCCAGATTTATTTCCGACTCCACGTGAAAGGTGGGGGTCACCCTCCTCTCTGCCGACCTATCTATGAATTTACTCAGGTTTGCTTCAACTTTGGCCCGGCTAGGATCTTGCAACCCTCGGTCCATTTTCCATTGTGGACTTCTTGAAGATGGTCTTATCGGGAGGCTGTTAGATACGGTGGTTTTGCTAGGTTGCAGTGGTACAGCTTTTACTCCACTCGGCGAGTTATTAGTTCCCTGGTTTTATTCTTATTACTAAAGGTGTCCTTGAATCTTTCTTTCCCGGCTCTTGTGGCCAAATTTGAAACCTCATTATATCCTTGACCTTTTAGCAGTAACCCGACTGAGAGGTCATCATCATCCTCATTGTACAGCTGTAAATAGTAGGGCAAGCCCTACTGACCACTGCCTTTCTCACCATCTTACACTTTGAATTAGAAAGTATGAATATACAAGATGGACTAGAAGTGGGCCTACACGGGTGAAAAAGGGCAAGAATGCCCTAGGAGCCAATACACGGAAAACACAGTCTAACTGTACAAACGCACATCGGGCATTCATTCTGATTCGACAGGAAGTGACAACACGATCGCCACTGTTCGCGGTTCGCTGCCATATCCCTCAGTGTCTACAGCCAACTGGTGACAGCCTCAGTTGTGGGATTTGGGTGGAGGGCCGCATGAAGCCGAAATCATCTGCACTCCCAACATTAGTGAAGGCCGGTTTCCAAAATACGGGGCCATTGAGTGTGGCATGCGCCATATTCCGAGCATCTGCCTCTACCGCACAGGCCCCGGACCGCATCGTATCCACCAAGTCAACGCTCTGAAGACCAACAGAGCAGGTCGTGGAGGCTCTAACTGCATTGCAACAAGACGTGTAAGATACCCCGAAAAAACTATTATACCCCGGACTTGTCAAACTACTGAAATACGTGCATTTATTTATGTTATGTCCCAACCCTACATTGACATTCGTTTGGCCGCACCAACGCCACATCACGTTTGCAAGTAACTTGTTTTAGTCCTGTGTGACTCACTAGCCCGTCCTACGACATCGTGACTTTGGCTCCCGTTTTCGAGTACTTGTAACATCAGGCTTGGGGTTTGTATATGCTCTTAAGACTGTTTATTTCATAGTCCAGTTTTTTAAAACAGCTTACGAATCTTGTTTTGGGTCTGGGATTCGCGGTCGTCTACGCGTTGCTCGGAAGCGCCTCGCATGCTTTTCTCGCCATAACCTCACCCTTTCGCACCTCATTTTCGGAATCGGAGCAGGCAAACTCGCTATCCTACGGACCTTAGTCACACGCCATTGGTTTTTATCTCTTCTGGCTACCCTTTGCGACTCTTTCCCCGAAGTTATGTGTAAGCTGTCTTCAACTCCTATTTGCTTCGACCGTATCTTGTTTGATGAGTAGCACTCCATCATGGAAGCGCTTAGCCCGCCGCTTAAGTGATACTACTCTTGCTTAGAGGTCTTTTTCACATTACCGGAAAAAACTTCCCCTCTACTTCTCTTGCTCCTAGTCTTGGGATGCCTTCTTCCGGTAGCCTTTGGTCTTGTCGAGCAGTTTTCCTATTTTACCATATTGGTTATCGAATTTGAATTTTAATCCCAATTTCGCTGCCTTATCTTCTTTTTCTGGGTCCCCCGGAGTGTGCAGGGGCACTCACTCGTAAGCCGTTATCATTAAGCGCGTATCTACTTGAGAGATGAAAACACAATAAGCCACATTGAAACCTTTCTTCACCGTCTAAGATCAGTCTCGGTGATGTCAAGGAGGAGCTGGTTCCACTGAATTCCCTTATCTTCCACAGGTCAATGCTCACCTTAGCACCGCAGCCCAATTCCTGATTGACGGAGTCAACCACT
The DNA here is from genome assembly GCA_948099385.1 of Fasciola hepatica. Taxonomy (NCBI): domain Eukaryota; kingdom Metazoa; phylum Platyhelminthes; class Trematoda; order Plagiorchiida; family Fasciolidae; genus Fasciola; species Fasciola hepatica. The sequence goes on from CANUEZ040000043.1 coordinate 1,113,154, forward strand.
GTTTTCTGCTTTCTGACAAGGATTACATTACGCAATCGTGTCAACAAGCGATGAAGGAGCTTCTCCGAACTTTGAGAACGGTATAATGGAAAAAGGGACGTGAAAGATGCTGTCTGGCAGCAGTTTAAACTGAAACCTGATACACCGAAACACCGACACTAGAAACGTGTACAGTACGCTCACCGTATTACCGTCCAAGAAGTTTCGGTTTAGAGATAATAACATTTGTTATCTGAATAAACAATACAAAAAACTTTGTCACTGGGGGCGGTTTGGAACTTCACATTACGTGCCATCTCACGAGTTACACAAAGATTGACGGGAAGGGGCTTATGTTCTTCTCGTGGCCCGGGTTCTGTCGACAGATTTATTGCTCGGTTTTGGATAGAAGTCCTTAGAGGTTGCTTCATCTCTGATGCCGATTTTGATACGGTCTAGTGTCCAGATTTGGCTGGGTTCTCTGGTTTGTTTGTGTTTGTAGAAGCCTGTAGAAGGGACGGTTCCGCTGAATAGTGGGAACTCCACTTGCCTGTATAGAGAGCAGTGGCCCAAATGCTACAAATTGGGGCTCTGCAGACTTCTAGCCCCATCCATGAGTGGGGGCGGTATCAGGGTGCGCTTGTAACTATCGTCAACTCCCCGGTCTTCAAATAGGTCTGTTGCCAGCACTTGCACTACGGTTTGCCCAGAAGGCTTTTCATTCCACTCAAACAACTCAGATGCCCTTTGCATACAAACCATCTGTGGACTCCATTCAAAGACGGGGGGGGGGGGTGATAGAGGTTTACACCTATGCCGCATCACACTCGTCTTTTGCTACACCATCTGCCTCCAACCATCAGCTTAAGAACCGTGGCACTTTGTAGTGCTGCTTGTTGTTGAAACATGTATAGGTATTTTAGACTAAGTGATCGTCAAATGAAGCTGAAGCGGTAGAATTCTCTCCCCTGGTGACCCGTGGGATATTTTTGAATGGTTTACTAGAGATACCACTGATGCTTCTTCCGTATTTTCGCTCATCCTCAACGTCGGCTTAGGCAGCTTGGGCTCCCGCCCCACTTTCTTCCCTCACCTGGTTCACCCTATCCTTTTCTCCCGTCTCTCCTTTTCAACTCCCCATAAAATGTTGTCCCCCTCTTTCCCCTCCTCGTAATGTTTTTGTTTTCTCATATCCTTCTGCTAGCTTCAAACGTTATTTTTTCAAATTTTCTTTTCTTTCAGCATTTCATCTATTTCTCATCTTTTTTCCGCTTTATTTCACTTTGAGTTGGCCTTGGTTATCCGTTTTCATCTCCTTTTTAAGGGTGCGCCTAGAAGATCGGAGCCCACCAAAGATGGCCCCCTTTTTGTCTTTCCTTTTTAGTCTGGTCAGGTGGGTTGCGTCAAAGGTGAGAAGGGTGATGCCCAGCTGCTTTATTCAGGGTGGTTTAAAACTCAACAAAAGACGTGTCTGTGGTGTGCTCTGATGTCCCTCCCGTCTAACCCTCCATCTAAAAGGTAATATACGACTGCTATTGATCAAGAGGGTAAATATGTCGAACATTTGGAAAACCTGGCTACTTCACCCTCGCATCACGCCACACCTGTACAACACCGGATTCTCATACAAACTTCGGAGGTAACAAATTATTGTCAATATCATACTAACCTCAGCATTCTAATCTGCTCAACAACGCTGTCCTTGTGGCTTTGTTCTTAAGACTGTACTCGAATTTTCGAATGGACACCTGGACATCACTCGGCTTTGTACTTGTCAAGTTGTCTTTGAACAATCGTTTGCCTGTAGCTTCAATTACGGGCGCTGGCAGTAAGCTCTACGCCCCGCTGAAAAGTGCTGGGAGCACAGTGCCCCCTGGCCCTCCGCCGTGGAAGTTGCCTACCATATTTAGGGAGTGAAAGCGGAAAGACCAAGTTGACACTATTCGAAACAAATGCCGGTTGGGGTATTCATTGGAAGATAAAATGTTCCCCAGGAGGAGTAGATCCCCTCTAGTCCCTCCGCGCTACACACTCTACAGATTAAGAGGGCATAGTCTGTCGGAGTACGCCATGCCGGATAGTCCTGGAGCTTGCTTTGTGGTTTTCCACTCAACCCTTTCGACGAGGCTGATATCTCGCCGAAGTATTCGTGAACATGCCCGGATGTTTATCTCCAGGGACAGTCAGACCTGTGTGGCATAACGTTTTGGGATTGTTTCAGAGGCTCACTTTTCCAGAAGTCCGCTGAGTAGATTAGGCTGAACATGGCTCTGAGAGCCGCAGTGCTGCTGTTTGCGGTCTGAAACTGAGCCCCCGCAGTGATCATGCCCACATACCTCTCTTGTGTAACTAGCTGCGGCCTGCCTTTCCTTGAAGAGCACTCGTTTTCCCGACGGCCCCGTGTGCCGGGCCTTGCACTTGGCCGAACCAAATGGTAGGTCGCTGCAAACTAATCCCCGGAAAGAACCATCAAGATCAAACCGCAAAGCACCTCTATTCATTTCGGTTCCAAACTTTTGGCGGGTCACGTTGTCGGAGTGCAGTAGGGTATTTGGCTCAACCGTGGGAAGACATCATCTAAAAAGACAACGAATGACCTGGGCCCGAGTACGAATCTCTGAGGCACCCCACTCGATCCTCAGTGATTATCGGATGGCTTTACGTTTACTGGCTCTGAATATCCGGTCTGTCAGGTAGCCGGGTACAAGAACGTTTCGTAACTGAGGGAAAACCTGTTCTTTTAGGTTCTTCGTGAGTGAGTGGCAAACGGGATCATCAGCCACAAAAGACTTCTCAGTCCGGCTCTCTAGTGTACCACTCGGTTTTTATGAGATTAGTTTGGCAAGATCAACGGCCTTGGAAGCCATGATGGGCATCATACCGCAAGTTGCCATCATCGACGAACCTGCAGATAATATCACCGATCAAGGGTTCGGCTACCCTGGAGGCTGTTGACAGCAGCACCAGAGGGCATTTGTTTTGTGACACCGTCCCCTTTCCCGCGGACATTCGGCTGTAAGAGCCTATGGGCTCTTTTCCCGCCTAGTCCAGGAATGACTTCGGATACTCAGAAGTATCCCGCTTGTGCTGCGCGCTACGGACGTTCCGGATGTGAATGTATTCGGTTTGGTCCTGCGGGCTCTAGATTAGATTATACGTATCCCATGCCGCTGTCCTCCGGTCTGACGACTTAAACTTGTGATGGTACATTACCGGCTCGGATTTCAGGGGCCCAAGATGTGTTTGTGGCGCAAATCTCCACACAGCTTCGGTTGGGATTCCCCTCATGCTGCTGCCGTGTGCTCTATCATAGGACTTATCGTGTGGCCGCTGAGTCTTGGCTGGCAGTTTCGTCCTAACTGAGAAAGTCACTCTGGGCATGCCCTACCAGATGGCCTTTCCTGCTCTCGGCCAAGCAGTGTGCAAAAACCGAAACCTTATGGCCTTGTGATCCCAAGCCCAAAGGATCCTGAACCAAGGGGTGGTCAACTATGTGCGGTTTGCTAGCAGTATCCAATCTGTCACCTATAGAGTGGAAGTCCCTCCCCACCGTACGATCGCCTGAAGCCCTTACCAGCCTACGCCTTTCTTTGCGTGCGAGAGGTTCGGAGGGCTGGACCTCTGGCCGGTTTAGCAAGACATGAAGGAAGCAGGACTCATGGTAACTGAAGTCGCCCGTTAATAGCACTTGGTCATGGTTCAATAATAATAATAATAATAATAATAATAATAATAATAATGGTTTATTTCGGAAGCGCCCGAAGCATGCCATGTGCATGATCATGTAGATACAGGTGATGGAATGGACAGATATAATTCGTGGAAATATGGAGACTCTCATGGAAATATTGGGTAACAAGGCTCAGAAGGGGGAATAAGGTAGGATGAAAATAGTATAAACGTATGCACACTATAGAGATTGTGTGGAGTTTAAATGAGCTCAAGAGCGGATTTAAATGGACGCCCGGTGAGTTTGAAATTCAAGGTCAGGTGGACTGAATGGCTGGTCCCGGGCAATTACGTATGGAGGCAGACTGGTAAACATGAGAAAGGCTGGAAATCGGTATAAAGAACTGCAGTAGCGAGAAACGATGGAGAAAAAGGTGAGGTGCACTGCAGTGGATTAGATGACAACGAAGCATTGGTACTTTGCAGTGAATTGTCGGCGGACAGGACACAAAACTCACCGTAAAACAGGTGGCGGGCGATGCAAGACGTAGAGGGATGATCAAATGACAAAAACGATTTAGACGGATTGGATACGGTAGATGTGAGGCACAGATGTAGAGTTGATGGATGCCTATGATGACGGTCGTTGGGATGATAGCAAGAGAAATGGCCGGTGAGGAACTGCAAGATGCAGAGAGCGTGCACATAGATATATATGCGTAAGTTTATATATATATATGTAGATTTATTATATATATATATGTATAGGTATAAAAGAAGCAGGAGCAATAACAATTGGGTCCTAGAAAGAAATTATCAGTCAATAGGAGGAGTACGTAAGATTAGATCAAATGGTTGTAGAACTGACTTTGGAATATCGTGGTGGATTAACTTCATGACAAGTGCACATGGCAGCCCAACGGAGAGAAAAATAGAATTTAAAAGCACAGAAGTGATGAAGACTGTTAGGAGCAGTTCACGGAAGAGTGAAGATGAAAGACAGGATCAAGGAAAACAGGTAAGAATGGGTCTAATTATTTGATCAATGCAGGTGCGAGATGTAGTGACGGACCAGAGGAATCGGGTAGTGACAGGTCAAACAATTTGGAACTGTAAAAGAACGTCACGACGTAACGTTGTCATTACAATGGTGGAACATGGAAAAGCGGACCACACTGGAAGGTACAGAAAAATGCCTGTAGCGAGCAATAAACGGATCAAGGGATGAAAGCAATGACCGAGGAGACACAGGTAAGAAATCACCAATCAGATCGTTTTACTGCAGATGAAACACGAAGGAGGCGCACAAGGAAGCGGGACGCCCCGAGATAAGTGGACCAGTAATAGAGCAAAAAGGCCACAAAAAAATGAATGCGCAAAGGAGTTGGGGCAATGGAGCTGGAGAGCTGTGTGCCGGCAGACAATTGAACAGGTGGATACTAATCAGGACACTGGAAAGAACCGCAGAGGAATCGCGGGGCCAAGTGAGGAAGATATGGTGGTGGTGATTAGATAATAAATACGACTGTAAAAGATGCGAAGTTTGGAGCGGCAATTTCTAATATGCGGATTGGGCATGGGTTCGGGTGCGGTTGGTGCATCATGGCATGGGGCACGAGGAGGGATCCCATGTACGGTGGCGCTTCCGGTGTGTTGGGGTTAGTGGGCTGAGGGCAGCCAGGAGGCCCACAGATCAAGCCTATAAGAAGCATCCTGTTTGTGTCACCCATTTATGTCATCCCGTAAAATGCCTCTGAATGCCCCGGTATGGTCAGGGGTGGGCGTAGATGGCGCTTGTTGACCTGGATATAACAATAAAGAGAGGGGTGATAAGAAATTGAGAATTATACTAAGATATTGGGCAACTGAGCTACCTGTCTGCTGGTTTCAGCAAACGCGCCATCCGACGGCAGTTTAGTCGACGACGGAGCTCCGCAAAAATCTGATAAATTTTTATCCGCATCCGTAGCCGGTTTTCTTCGTCTACCACCCTTAGAGTTAAGGGACCTCTCTGTAGGAGGCTAAAGACTGTTCTAGTTATACTGGTATATTTCTCGGCCATGGTCAAGATGCACGCTGTAGCGCATGATCATGGTGCAACACGTTACTCAATAGGATGAAATATTCACAAATTCTGAATATGAAAGTCGAGAGTATCAGAGATGGGAAAACAATGACGGCAGCAGTTTGAATGGATCATTCTGATAATGGTTTGCGCGGCAGTTTTGAACCGATTTCGAATCCGGTCTGGGTGTAATACGCTCAGACAGATCGCCACTCCCATCTTTATCGGTGTAAGTGTTGATGCTTGTTGATGCCCTTACTGAGCTCTGGCTCATCGAGTTTTCTTTCTGTCTTTGCAGATCGTACACGTGCAACCCCCAAGGAAGACACTGCATCCTGCATACTACACTGGGCACTGGTGCGCGGTGGATATATCGAAAAATTGTTAACGCAGTGCCAAGGACGCATTATGAACGAGAATGATGCAAGCCAAGGAGACCAGAGGCCCATCAAGGTTCTGCAGATGGAGTAAATTTTTGAGCAAAAGAAGAAGGGTGAAAAATTGTAAAGAAGTGTGTTCGGGAAAATCTACGCATGCGAAAAGGATAGCGATCATGAAGACAATGCAAAACCTGAATGGCGGATTTACCGGAGTTCAATAAACGGAATGAGTTTTGAAGCAGGGGGGCATGAGACCAATTTTGTGAGAGTGAACACTGGTGGATGTGGGAGAAACAACGGACTATAAAAAGGTGAGTTTAGATTCAGGATCAGTAACATGTACCATTCTGAAATAAGAAAGCGCAACTGGAGGGTCCTCGAGAAGTGGAGAGTCAATTTCCAGCCGGCTACGGGTCGGGGGAAAGATAAACAGTGGTAACGGATGATAAAGTGGGAAATCTGCGCATGGACTTCAGAGTTATTATGCCGTTTCACTGACAAATATATATGTATGTGTTGACACATTTGCCTTCAGTGTTATCCAGCCTTATTTCTGGTAACGTACGACATCGAGTGCGTAAGGTTCGTCTGGCAGGGCAAAGTATGTGTCGGTCGATCAGTCGAGCGTGGCTGTATAGTAGCGGCATGTGCGTGAACTGGAACTCGTGTTGGTTGCGTTTGAAAACGCTGAACGATCTGATAAGTAATTAGGAGTATTTCCTGTTGTGTGGTTTGATTTCGGTCCCAGTTGCTATGGTAGGTTCCACTTGAGTCTCTGTCCGTACGAGTTAAAGTGGCATCCTTGGTTAGCCAGTTTTGCGACTGAGATAGTAGGAGACAACCAACCTGAAGTAAAGGGGGATTGCAGTCTGGACGTGTTTCCAGCTGTGGGTTATGATAATATGATAATGAATAACAATAACGGTTTATTTCGGAGACGTCCGAGGCATGCCAAGTGCATAATCAGCTGTTTACAAGTGATGGAATAAGCAGACAAAACCCTTGAAAATGTGGAAATTAACATGACAGGAGTTGAAAAAGGGCTTAGAAGGGGAGTTACGTGGGAAAGGAGAGCAGATAAAAAGCAGCAGTCATGGTGTGCCTCTGCTGCGGATCAACGGTAATGGAGACATATAAAAACCAGTAAAGGACGAGGCATAAGAGTGACAGAAACTACGGGGTTAGGTGGAAGCAAAGTGGTTAAAATTACTGGCATTTCCATTTTTTTGGTTCATTAAGGAAATGGCCATATGTAGTCTAACGTTGAGAACTCAGCCAGATAGATGAAACTGTCTATCGTTGATTGTGTCCTTAATTGAGGGGAGCAGGGTCGGAGAAGGGGTTGGTCTTAGAAGTCGAGGCCCATCTCGTAAGCTATTTCTTCTGCCATGCACATATTAGATAACTGCATTGCACGGGTGACGCTGAGATATGGGATGAGTGCCGACGGAAATTGGGACTTGGTTTGTGAAGCTCGAAGGGCGATGGGCAACTTGTTCCAGACTTTGGAGTAGACAAGAAGGAAAAACGTGACCGTATGGCCGACTTAGCTATACTAGAAGGGACAGTGAAAGGCCTGTGCCGAAGTGAGTAGGGGGTTTTACGGGAGAAGCTTGCCGGGTCAAAGGAAAAAGACCGGTTATGGAGCAGGTTATACAAAAAAGACTAAGTGTAGTCTTAAGCGGCGGAGCCAGAGTGGGTCAAGATTCAGATTTTGGCATCGTTCTTTATAGCTTAAAGACGTAGACCAACCGATTAGTTGTTTGATGAAACGCCTTTGTATGCTTTCAATCGCAACTCTGTCGAACTTTGTCCTGTTAGAAATTATTATTGGGCAGTATTCGAGTAAAGGCCTGATGTGTGATTTGTAGATGCTGATGATGCTGTCCCGGAGACGAAAGAAGCGGAAGAGAAGGCCCACACTTCTTCTAGCCTTGGCCGCTTGGATGGCGGCGTACTCAGAAAAGTTGAGGGAGCAGGAATAGCGGAGGCCCAAATCGCGGATAGTAGGTCGACTGGCTTTTGGGGACCCACCGAGAGTTAAGGACCCAGGGGGCAATTGGAAATTGTAGGTTAGGACCTCGCACTTATCAGTGGAAAAGCTCATCCTCCAGGTGTGGCACCAGCGGTCAAGTGCTGCGACGTCAGCGGAAATGTTGCAAAGATTAGGGATAGCATCATTAGAATTGAAAGAGTAAACTATTTTTATATCATCTGCAAACAAGAATGGAGTGCCGTGGTGTACTAGATCCAATACGTCGTTAATGTACATCAGAAATAAGAGGGGACCCAGTACTCTTCCCTGTATGACGCCACTTGTAACAGGTTTCGGTTTAAAAGTATGTCCGTTGGCGAGGACCACTTGCGAACGATGAGCAAAATAAGATTTCAGCCAAGAAAGCAGCGGGTCACCAATGCCGAATGAACGCAATTTGGAGATAAGATGCAGGTGTGGAACACGGTCGAAAGCCTTCGACAGATCTAGGTAGACAACTACTAATGCCTGCCCGCTATCAACAGCCTTAGTGACTAAATTGAGGAGGTCAAACTGACATGCGGTGCATGATCGCGATTTGAGGAGCCCGTGCTGCTTATCGCTAAGAATGTTAGAAGCGAGAAGATGGGTGGTAATGCTATCTTTGATAATCGTTTCCATTATTCTGGAAATGATAGGGGTATGATTGATGGGGCGGTAATTAGCAAGTTCGTGGACAGGTCCTTTTTATGTCGTGGAATGATGACTGAACGCTTCCAGTTCGACGGTACGAAACTAAATTTGAGTGACAAGGTGAATAGGTTCAGTAGTAAAAGTGGAAGGTCCGATCAACAGTTAATGATTGCAGCTGGGGGCAACCCGTCTGCTCCAGGACGCGCAGATGCTTTATAGCGTGAAATGAGCCTGGAAATAACGTTTACTTCAAAGGTTAAGGTAGATAAGGAAGAGCTGGTAATAGCCAGAGGATTTTGGGGTGCTGTATCTGAGGCGAGGGCCATGGAATTGGCGGAGTAATGGTTGAAGGCCTCAGCGATATCAGAAGGGGAGGTGGCCGAAGTTTTATTCGGTAACACTACATATTGGATCATAGTATCCGTTGCCGAATTCCTAGATTTGTGTAGGGATGAGAGTTTCAATGCTTTATTGGGATGCCTTAGGGCTTTGGATTCCTCGTTGCGGGGCTGTTTTTCCTTTAGGTCCCGGATAATATCATTAAGACGCGTTACCCTTATGAAAAGAGAGAAGTAGTGGTTTTGGAGGTAAAGTCTTTGCACCTTAAGGTACTTTCGTTGGAGGGGTTGCTCGTAAGCTCTGGAGGGTTCCTCTTGATGACCATAAGATTGCTGAAGTTCAGTATTGGTAGAGTCAGCCTCCGAAGATCAATATACCCCTTGAGGACCTCAGAGGCTTCAGTCGGGTTACCGCTGCGTCTCCTGCGCTCGAACGAGAACAGATCCAGTGCCCTTAGTCTCTGCTTGCGGGGCAATGTCCGTTAGACTAGCGGACCCACTGGTGAGGCGTCTTTGGATCTACCTGATCATCTTCACCTCGAGTGATCACAACATTAAGGGTCTGGCACTTTTCAGATCTCGCTTCAGAGAATCCGTTGCCACAGAGCCAACTATCATTACCTAATCCGCAAACGAAAAGCGTGTGTTTCACAGGACCATGAATAAATAACTTTGCGGGGGATAAACAAAGTAGATTCGAGGACTGAGCCTTAAGGTAAACCGCTAAGCAAACAGGTTTCCTCCACCCCTTGTCCCCTATGACCCATGGGCCCTAATTATGACCGACTTATCGACCAACCCGCTAAACCTAGGAGACGGATCAAAGACATTAAAGTTCATCAAAAACAAACTGGGTTTAACTGAGTCAGGGACGTCCTGGAACTTGAAGAAATGGGCCTTTAAGTGCTTCTGGCAACAAGTACTTACTAGATCCCGAGAATAGACTACGGAATGAGCAACGAGCGTGAAGTTGAAACGGTTCCCAAGAGACAGTTAGAGCCAGTGGAATAGGTGAAGGGCAGTTTGAATCAGAACAATATCGACCACGTTTACTTGACAGAGAGACACCGGACGAGATACCACCCAAATCAGCCAGAGCTTAAGCAGTCCGCAAGCAGAGCAGTCAGAAGTGTTTTTCAGATAGAGGAAACCATTTGTCTATACGGTTAGTAGATAAACAACGCACGGCACTGTGGCACTGAACATTTTTCAAGCCGATTGGAGCTGGGTGCTAATTGGATACGTTTTTCTTCGGTAATTTTTGGTCGTAAGTTTACATTTTGGAACCTGGCCATCTCCAGATGGCCACAGCTTTGAATCTATCCTTTTGGTCTGACGTTCGGACTACCTCATCCATGAGACAGATGAGTTCTGACAGGAAAATTGGGTTGTGGCCAATCATCAGGCGGTCGCAAACCTAATAGTCTTGTCTCCCAAGACCTCACCTATTACCTACAACAGCGGTGCCGGTAAATTGAAGGATCAGCACTGAAAAAACTCCGCCTTCTCCGGGTTCGTGGATCAGGATGACAGTCGCCCCGAGCCAATCCTACGGTAAGCAACCTACGTCGGAGGATTCTTGAAACAAAGTAGCCAGCTGCTGTGTCAGGAACTCCGCCGGGGACTAGACGTTCGCTGGGCGGACACCCTTGGGCACTGCTGCCATAGTCTTCACCAAGCCACTTATTCCTTTTAGCACCCAACTTACTGCGACAGTTACCTCTGGCATTTGGGGAGCGGCCGCGCTAGAGGCAGAGGAAAGTCTAAAATCCTGTTTTTCCACCGATACATCTGCTGGAACTGGTGCCTCGGGAATTCTGCCTTCTCTAGATGTTGGTGGCTGCTCGACTTTTGGAGTCCCTTAATTTTCAGAAAGCTACTCTTAGAGCCACTTTAGACTGCGTAACTGTAGTACCTGTTCCCGTTTATTTAATCGTTTAGAGCTGAACTCTCACTGTACTATAACAATAAGGGTTTATTTTGAAGAAACAAGGTTCATGCTGAAGTGCCTAATTAAGTGGTACAAATGATAGCTGAATGGGACTTTTTCTGAGGATCGGGCAAATATACACTCGGAAAAGGACTTAAGGGAAAGCTCGAAGTCGACTATTTGGGTTGGGTGAGTGAACTGGCCGAAGTCAGATGGAGCCTTATGGGAAGAAGAAAACTATATACATATAGTATGAAAAAAGACTGCGGGGACCGGAACAATATGCAGTATTTAGGGAGGTTTCGACTTGCAAAAAGGGAATTTTCCAGGTGAGATGGTAAGAACCAATAGAGTCTCAAAGTATGAGATGGATAATAATATTATTGATAATAATAGTAATATCATGGATACATTTCTCTACTAGGATCAAGACACTTGAGCTATGTATAATCACGGAGTACAGCTTTTCACGGCCGTATGAAATATTCACAATTTTTAAAGTTCGGGTTCGTACTTCTCAGTAAAAGTACCATAGGACTAGACAGTGTTTAAGTTAACTAAATTTGGAACGGTCAACGCCGGAAGTGCAAAATGGTTTCGATTTCCGGACAGGGCACTGTGCAGAGACTGCCCGACGCAAAGCTGCTGGATAGAGCGTTAGTGAAGTGTGAGGAAGACGCAGTATTTACAAGAATGGTTTAAACAGTGGTTCATCGAGAGATCAAGGAAAAATCTGGACTCATGGAAACAAATACATGGAAGCACCTGCTGGTTACCTGGAGAATCGATATCAAAAGACCGGAGGGAGATACCTACCGATGAACATTCAGACACGGTGGAGAGTAAAGCCAACATTAAATCATCAATCATCAATGTCAGCGGCGTATTGAGTGGTATTTCACTGGTGTCATTTGGACAAGTTCCAAGGCCGGTGGACAGTAGTTTGGAAGTCTAAAGAAGCCATGGGTCTGCTAGGTCAGATTAGTTCATTTGGTAGTTCATCTTTTAGGTGATTCCATTGCGACATGGGGAGAAAGAAGTTACATTAGAATTTGGGCATGGAGAGAAATACCTCCAGGGGAATGTAATGTGCTGTCGAAGCAGCATGAATGATTGTTGGACGCTTAGCTGGAGATTTCAAAATAAGTTCATTGGGGAGGCAGTCAGCTGGAACGAGAAGATGAAGTAGATGAGTCAAAGCAGTGATGAATAAGTGAAATGCGTGTATGCACGTTCTGTGGCAGTGGTTCGCAGAGGACCAAACCCGAGGCTACAACGGATATCGTTGGATGTAATGACAAAATTTTCTGTGTATACAAAAAAAGAATATAGAGGAAAGTTTCGGCCAACAGCGGGTGACCGGTATTTTATTCCATACAGTTCATGTTTTCCACTGATGGCGGGTCACGAACTGAGGCCTGAGCATGGGGGAGGGGCTCGCCAGAATGGACTGGCTGTTCACGAGGAGAATGATTATGTGGCAGGCGAAAATGGTCCAAGGTTGCGTTGGTTTGTGGAAAGAGAAAAGCAAGTTGAAAATGCATAGGTGGTGGTAGGATTTCGCTCATGATTTAGGAACCATGACGACCGATTGGGGGATATACTAGAGGTAATTGTTGGGTCATTCTTTGATGTCGTTTGGTGTCGCAAAGCCGCACATGCGGTCCGGTGAAACTGTTATGATGGCATGTAACCACAGAACCACTATTGTAATTGAAGTGACTTGCGATATAAGAGGCTCCACGTAGCATCGGCCAGCTTCAGTTCAGATTTGAACCATGGTCGTTCAGCGTTGAAGGTAGTTCAGTCCGATCTGTTCCAGTCATCAAGCCCTTGGGGTAATTCCAGCTTAGTTCCTAGTGGACCGATGGATACCCGGGTAACCCAAGCGACCTGAAAGGATACTGGAGATACTGCAGTCTGGAGGATGTTCCAACCGGGGGCTATTATTACCGTATCAAAAGGAATCCGACGATTACTATTTTGGAGGAGTAATCAAGAACTAGAATGAGTAGGGAAATCGGCAACCAGCTGTGGGTCATGGGAGCTAATGAATGGCACGTGCTTTATGCCATGGACAGGACTTTGAAGTCAAGTGTTGACAGCAAAAGCTAGGAGGGGGTGAGTTGACGGGGATGATCACAGTTTCGATAGTGCACAAATGGATGCAAGCTTATAAAGTCACGGCTTGGCGGGGCGCCCTATGAGCGATAGGATTTGTTTCAACGGGAGGTGGGTGAACAAATTTATAATGTGATTTAAGAACCATGGAGAAAATGGATGGGTTTTACCTAGATCATGGTGACAATTCGGTCATATTTCGACAGTGGGCCACGGGCATGTGCTTGACGAAAAGCGTCGTGTTATAAGGTAATTTCGATTTTTACACTTTGCCGAGGTTTTCAGCTCCAGAAAAGCGTTATTAAGGCGATGGCAGGTCAAGTACATGCACACGTAGTTGAATGGACATGGTGTTAGTAGGGTCGACTGCTAGGTTTAGTTATGAAATCATATAGAGTCTTCAGGGGATCTTGTTGGACACTGAGGCTGCCAGAGCACTTGGTTTTTTGTATGTGTGGGAGGTAGATGATTGTTTGGTTTCGCTCCGGTCGGGTGGTTTATATTCTTGATGCATGAAATATGGATGTTCTAATCCTTGTGCAATTATAGGTTTGGAGGGTGAAGTTCGAGGCTACGGCGTAGGAAGCTAGTGTTTACGCTTCATTTGGGATAAAAACAGCGTAGACACAGGGAAACCCAGGTGGGCCGCAAACAAATTACGGGTAATTACGCAGGGGTTGGCTTTACAGAGATTTAGCTTTCATATTGTTCATGAGCATCAACAAGTGCTGGTGATAATCGTCTCATGTACCAACAAGAAAGATTTTGAACAAAGCGGACTTCACATCGATGGACTTTGGGATTCATGTGTAGACAGCGGAGTCTGGCATCCGCGAGCTGGTCAGAGATGGAACAAGACACTCAGAAGAATTTAAGCTGAGAGGGATGAGGCCGGTTTATATGTGGATAGCTCATTTGGTACGCTTGTCACCCCGTACAGGGCCAGGCAGAAGTACTGAAGGCTTAGTTCGTACTCTTTTTTGGGGGTCATTCCATACTAAAGGTCGGGTCGCGGCTGTAACGGGGATTTTGTCCGTTAATAAAAGGGCGTAGAGTATGAATCCGATACCCTAGCGGCCAGAAGTACTTTTGGTACTTCCAGAGGAGCGAGAGAGCATGCTTACCCCGTGGGGAATACTCCTAGTTTTTCCTCCGCCCGCCGTTCCTAAAGCGTGACCCATGCGGTCCGCCACTGCTAGGGTGTGCTGTTTTCCCCCTATTTATAAGACAACCACGGAATTGCTGCCGTTTGCCAATCGGAGTTGTCGCGGCCTTTAGCTTTGGAAGAGAGAGCGAGTGGGAAACAGACACACGGAACGCTTTCAATACTCGGGGAATACGTACTCGACGGCTCGTTGCCGACAAGGCCTAAGTTCGACGACTTTCATTTTATACGTGAGCCGACCGTTGTTAGCACGAACTATGGCGATACTCCGGGGCGCCCCTTAGACGTTTTGTATTTTTGTCCGCTAAGTATCGGGTGTTATTCAGGCCATCCATGGGAGGGTGCCAGGGTCATGTGATAGGGAGAGAAGTTGAGCCATGAGTGCCCGATTATTCGATTTGGGGTAACCACTGGATGTAGGCTGAGGGCTTCTAAAGGTGCTGCCTTTTGGGCTAGAGATAGGGGCGGAGACTAAATCAAAGGTAGAGCTGGGAATGTTTGAAAATTATTCTCTACGCAGCTCGTGGAATTTCATATATTCAGACACAATTTCGGAGGCGCTGGCCTCGATCATAAAAATAACGAAGGCTGTCAGGTTTACGCTAAGGTAATCGCAACGACGGTGAATGGCAAGGCACTTCCTAGGGGTTATCGAGGGTTCAGGTTAGTGTCCAACACCTCCCTGGCAAACTCAATCAAAAGTGGTACATGGATTTAAAAGAGAGATCAGTTTTTGGATGTCCAGCTTTACGTGTAGTCTGGACTTAAATATGGTTTGGGGATCTATGGAACGGATATCGGCTGGCAGTTTATTCTGCAAAGTTGCATATTTAGGAAGGAATAGGCTTCTCCCTGAGGATTTCCTGGAAAAAAGGATTGTTATACGGTGTTCCTTATTGCGCAGCTGATATGTCGAGTTTATACCGAACTGTGCTTCCCCAGAGGATAGAGCTTGTTTGTGGAGCAAATTAAGCAAAGATGCAAGGTTTAATTTCATCCTCCTAGGCCACAGGGGATCAAGCCGCAGAAGCATACACCTGTAGCTCAGGTTCGTAGAAGGCCCGAATAGTTTTGTTGCTAAATCGAAGCTGTACTTTTTCAGTGTCGATAATGTCACGTTTGTGCATATTTGAGAACACAAGTGTACAGTACTCTTGGGTTGGGCGAATATGAGTTTTGTATATTTCTAACTCACTGTTTGTGAGGAGCCATGTTCTCTGCACCAAGCCAAGGAACTTGCTTACCCGTGCCGTTATGTTGAAAGTGTGTTTGGGGAAAATGAAGGTGCAAGAGTATTGTAATCCGAGGTCTCGTATTGTTGGGGAGTATGGGAGTGAGACACCGCCAAAATAAAGGGTATTATGAGGAATATTGCAATTTAGCTCGAGATAACTGCATTTGTTCGCTGAAAACTCCACTTCCGAGCGATCTCACCAAGGGGGGGGGGAAGGGTAAGGACTGTGTGTTGACCATGACGTTATTTAGTGCTACAGGCCGTTTTCCTCGTTGGAACTCGTAGATTATCTTCATGTCATGGAAACAAAAGAAAACTTCGCCGTAATATGGAGATAATGAGGAAAGGAACACTAGACGTAGAATAGGATAGTCAGTTTGAGAACACAGCGGTAGGATGTTTGGTGGCTGGATATCGACTGAGTCCTTTTTATACCAAATGGGGAACTCACCTAGAGAAAGTTCGCCAGAGCAGTAATGAATGAAGCGGCCAGAGAGAAACAGGAAAATGCTGATCAAATAAGTTACTCCAAGATAAATGGATCCTAAAGCTCCTGGGTGAAAGTGGAAGTTGTGTGATAAATCAAAGTTGGACGCCCAATTAAGCAATACCAGAAGCGAATAGCCTGCAAAAGATGGAAGGTCATTTACGGGCTGGCATCTATCAATTGATATTCCTTTTGAAGGCTTTACCTAGTGATAACAAGAAGCCACACGGCTGTGGATCGCATGCATCTAGGAAGGCTAATCTGGTAGGAAACTCGAACGTGAGATAAAATGAATCACTCAACGAAAACGTGTAAAATCCGGTGGCCGCCTGCTAGCCAAGCTCGTTGTGTACAAAACGAATGACCCATTTAGGATGGTGGTGAAGGAAGAGACCGGAGAAAAACAGGCGAACTTTGGGTGAGTTGTCTACTTCATATTTAGTGGACCTCGAGGTACCAGATGGAAAACGGGAACAAGATGATAGATCTTTATGAGATGTATTACTACTGAGACGTTAGAGGTGAGTGGCCTGATAAGAAGGCGATAAGGTAAGCGAAGGTTGAAAGCCTATCTATTGATACTCGTTCGGAAAGGCTGCCCACTTTATAGTGAAAAATCAAACAGCGGATTGACAGAAGACTCTGAGAGTTGCGGATGACTCGAGGACTCAACGTCTTGCGGCGTCAGGGTGTCGCAGTGCAAGAGCACCGTGTGGGCATAAGTTCAAAAGAGATAATAACCAATGGAGTCCTTGACCTTTGAAATACCGTAGGAAAATGTTTCGCGGCGGGATGTCGTTTGCTGATAGTGGCACGGAGTTAGACATCGATAATTAGTGTGCCAGTGGTTGCATATAACGAGGGAAGTGATGAGTTCTATCATGAGGAAGGGATCTAATAACGGATGGGACTGATGGGTGGATTGACTTGGAATCCCGGGAAAATGGGCACTGCAGTGTGCTAAGAATGTCCATGGGTGTTTGAATACTCGGTTTTTATGCACCGAGGAAAAAGACTGGGCGCTGGGTGGTTGGTATATAAGCGGAATAATTATTTTGCCGGGAGCAACATAATGCAAAACTTTGATAATAACGTGAGGCTGAGGGAAAGGAAAGTATGTAGGAATGGGGGCGGAAAAGGGCACTTTGTAATCTGAAGCTGCCGATACTATTGTATATCGCCCATCTTCACTGGTTACCTGAACGCCAGAGGTAACGCCTGTGGCCACCATCTTTCCCGTGCCTCGCTCATTTAAATTTCTTCTTCCGGATGGCGTTTCAGAGCCGATTAGTCCACCGGGCTCCTCGGAAGAACCCTCCTGATGGTAGCTATCTTGTCGGTCAGTGTGAAGAGGTTATCCCGAAGTGCTTCAAATCCCACCCCAAAGAGTCCCTATCCTTTTCACTCTCCCATTCGATACCGGCCCCAGTTGCTCAAAATTACCTGGTCTTTCAAGTGGTAGCTCAGTTTTTTTGTAAGGGGTTTCTTGTCTTTTCATATTCAGTGTCTAGCGGAGTACTCCGTGGTTACCTTTCTCCAGCGGAAGATCAACCTGAAGTAATGAAGCTTCCTGCGGGCATAAGGTGACCACAAGGGAAGCAGAGACGAAAGGTGCTCTTGCCTCTATCTGGTACCCTCGCAGTATGCTGGGTCAGGCCCTTACTATGTATACATCCCAGCCAACTGTAGCCAAATGACCCCCAAGGAACCGGCTTGAATTTATATTCTGCTTCTAGCGCATCGAGGTCTCCTAATGTTCGCGCCTTCTCCCCAAGCCTGTGAGAAGCCTTCCTAATGTTTTATTCTGCTAAAGAGGACGGAGTCCGGTAGAAATAAACGATTCCCAGTCATGTTTGACGAGTCGTAGGCACAACCCAAGTGGTCTGCATATGATGTGAGTGCAGCTTAGATTGCTTTTGGTGGCCGTAGTGCCTACGCATGAGAAACAGAACACCTCCCTGTCCTTGTCGCCTTTCCTCGCGGCTGACTGCATTATTTGAGGAAATTCGACTTCTGATATCCTCATGGGTCGAATACACCTCCCGGAGACCAACGTTACTTCTATGCCTATTGCCCGAGCCTTAAGTTTCTACCCCTGGTGCCCAGACTGGCAGCTTCTGTGTGAAACAACTGTCCGTCGCGCAGTCACCTGTCCATTGTATGAATTTTCAGGGCCCCCCGTTCGCCCGGAACTGAGTCCGATCGACTCTCTCTCTACCCATTTTTAAGGTAAAAGACATTAACCCAAGCTAACGAGCTCACTTATTGCAGCGCTCTACACAGGATAGACAGGTAGCGGCAGGTGGGCTGCAACTTTCCTGCCTTTTGGGTTGTCACCTTCCAGATCTTCAGCTCGTTTTTGGTTTAGTACAGAGCTTAGGGATGGTCTGAAGTGATTATTTGACTTCGTCTGCTCCGGATCTAGCTACTTTATTACCAGTGAGCGAGAGAAGCCTCTGAAAGCTCATGGTCCTCAAGTTTTGCCGAACGGCCAATGCTTTCATGGACAATCTAATTCATGGATAATTTTATGGACCCTGATTTTTAAGGTATGTCAACCAAGAACTTCATCCTGAGTAAAGGTGGGCTCCTGAAAAGATGTAGAGGTTCTGTTCGATTCAACGCTAGAGTTTGCTCACAACAGCCACACATGCAGGAATTTCAGGCAATTTTTGTGTAGATCCATTCCAACTTCTTGTGTTTGCAGTAAACTGTATGGAGGGTCTCTGTTAGGACTTAAAAGTTGGCGAGGAGCTAGGCGCTGTTGGAAAGGCACTGGGTATCTACCTCCAAACCCCTCTTCGCACATTTTCGACCACCACAGTAGTGGGTATGTGGATAATCTTCCGCCTCCTTGCCACAAGTCCAGTAAATCTGGTCATCACTAATGAGAGCAAGCCAGGGGGAATAAGTGAGTCAAAATAGTGTGGGCCATTGAGATACACTTTGAGAGCTGAAGGCCCCTCTAACTCTGCCAGGGAAGATATAGCGATGGTCGCAGGAAAGTTAGCTCACTTGGAACTCCCTACTGTCAGTAGGTGACACTGAGCCAAAGATCTTCCCAGTTCAAGCTTTCTTCCCAAAAAACAGTTTTCAGGTTGCCTGTCTTTCATTTTTTGGACTGGAAAGTCTTCTTTCAAATTTATTTTTCGTTTGGTCACAATTTATGGGCTGAAAGCTGATGCCTAGTCCTCTGATACCACTGGAGTTGGGATTTTTCTGTTAGCTTCGGTTGCTATTCGATATCACATCACTCCGAGGTTAGGGCAAGTCACTGGTATGGAGGTTTGAGTCGAATTCTTATCCAGGATTTTACATCTGGGGCTCCGGAGATGCTCAGGTACTGCAACCGAAAAGAGTAAGAGTCATTTTTCCCAGCAGTCATGATACAGCAAAAGATACATAATGGTCTGACCCTCAGTTTCCACCTCCTTGAAACTAGAAACCCTAGAAGTGGCAAAGCCAACCAGCGAACACACTGAAAGAGACATGATAGAGCTACAAAAGGCCTGCATCGAGGGTGGAACCTTGACGCTTACTTTCGTAATTTATCTCTTTAGGGTCCCTTAGTGGTGTATGAATCGGTAATACCTGGGCGCTTCGTAATCTTTCTCACATAAACGGATGGGACTGGGGACTGTGACAAAGAATTTGAAATAAGAAAGGCAGCTAGGCAAAGAGGGGGAAAAGTTCAAAGAGTTGAAAATTTGTGAGAATTGGCAGTGATGATAGCTTTAGTAGAACTGAGACCGAGCTATAATAAAACTTTCATGTAAAGATGCACTTCATTTGCCAGGAATATACCTGCTACGCGACACACGGACCAGCTGTCGCTGCTCATTCAGCCAGAGAAAAAAACAGGTTGAAATTCGATTATGCTTCGAGCGGCTCAGAGCAACACTTTGTGACATGTGTTTTATTGTGAGAGAGGACAGACGTGCGCCCCCTCCTCGAAAAGACCTCACTTCTCCTTGGCATCGTGTTATCAGGAGTTAGGGTTACTCAAAGTTCATCAGGGTTCCTTAAGCCTACGTACTTTATGGACATTCTTGTACCACGCCTCACGCTGTTGTCCTCTTCCGTGGTAGACACCACATGAACCCTTTTACCACGAAATGTTCTGACCGGAGGTAGCTTCAGGCAGGAGACAACCACAGCTTACAACAAGCCAGCCTCTGTATTTTGGTGCAGTATGAATTTGCCGTCAAATCTGGGGCCTTTATTGCAGTATGGTGGCTTTTGTGCAGTGAGGGTGACGGCTGGATGGCTTTAGTGTTGATTTATACTAGCTTCTCCCCGTAAGGTCTTGCGTCATATGTTGTAGCGATCTGACTGTGTACGAGGCCGTGGCCGTTTTGTATGTGAGGCCATCGTGTAAGAGTTTGAAGAAGAGATGTAGAGATAAGGAGGTCCGATTCTCCCCAAATTGTCCATAAAGCGAAAGGCTTCGACTCAGCCTGGTAGAAAGTTATGGCAAGGGCTGGGATTTAGAAACACCTGCATGCAACGGTCCCGGCTGAGTCAAGTTGCTTTGCTGACCGGAGGGAGATTTAGAATGCAAGTTCAAGCTCCAGCTGCTCGGTTTCTTGTGAGATGATGAGAAGGTGTGCCTTCTTAGGCCAGGTCTTTAAAGGGAGTGTCAAAGCGGGCAAAGAAATTTTTTTGGAGCTCATCAACTGCCCCGGCTTTGCCAAAATGGTAAACTATTGATAATGGAAGCCCGTGGCACAGCAGCTCTTCCTGAGTCCACCAGAGATAAAAGTAGTAGGTTTGTCTTTCCCTCTTTAGCGGTGCACATACTCCCGACAACTCTGAGCTTTGCCGAGTAGGTTTTGCTTCCCGGGCAGGCATGCGAGTCATTAACGTAGTGTCAGGTCCAGCATCCAAAAATGATACAGCCAACAACAAAGGCTTGTGCGCCGTAACTCCTACTGTGGTGGCCTCTGGTCTCACCGGTTTGCCTGGGTTTCTGGTAATAGATCACACACCTTTGAACTTCACGGAATCCGGAGTCTTGGAAACTCGGCTGGTATGGAACAAAGAGCGATGACTGCCTCAAAAGCCTTCATGGCGATTTCTAGTTTGATTACGATAGACGCACTGCAGTGCGCTACTTTCAAACAAACAAAGGCAAGTGCTGTTCTTCTTGGCTTGATTCTGCCAATCATCAGTGCTAGACTTCAAAAGCCTCGGCCACTATGAAAAACGATGAATTGCTCCGCAGGCCTACAAGTCATCGGCATCGTGCTGTCGTGGAAAACAACGTGTTTGCCCCTTTCTTGGTTCTGAGGTACTCCTTTGGCTCCATTAGTGGGAAATACGAGCCTCACCTAACTGTCTCATTGCTTTCCCGCACAATTCACCTAAACCTGCCTTTCACAATGCGTGACTGCCGATCGATGAACTCGGTGAGATCTTCATACGTAGCCTCGCGTCCGTTCCGGCAGTCTCGTTTTGCGTCTTCGGCCCAGCAGCTCTGCAATTTACCAGGCAGACACTGAACAATCGACCCAAGTGCATGCTTCGCGTTTAGATACGAACGGTAACTTAGGTGGTTAAAATCTATGCTACCGTCTGCATTCTTGTCGCTGAGCTGGACGGTGAGCAGGCACCACCCTTATCGCTCCTTGCCTTCATTTTTTCACCTTTAATCAGGTCCCGTTCAATCATGAATGTTCGTCCAAAGTGCTTTTCAAGTACTTCCCGGGCCCTGGCTTTAGCGAACTCCGGACTCAGCCTCGTAAACCACTGTGCTGATTCCGTGTCCTGTCTGTAAGGGTAGTACATTAGGTAGGGGAATATTTATCCGGGGCCTGACATCACGCCCTCAGCAAAATTTGCTTACTGTTCCGTAGGTCTACAGCAGTTACGCGGACAATCATCAGGAGTCATCAGTCTTACTCTTGGAAGACCAAAGGCTGATGAGGTTCCCGCTACTCGATTCAACACTGATTTTATACATCCCTATCATCACTGACCCATGAACCTGCAAAATGTCTGGTGTTGATTCCATCGGGCGATCCTTAGTAGAATTTTCCTCAACCACACATATTTTTTCTTTGATGGACCTGAGCCATGTTCTCGTTTAGACACCAGGCTTCCATAAGTCAGCATCTCTGTATTCTTAGATGTCTGGTAAAATACATGCCGCAGCACTAAAAGGACTGAGAGAGCCAGCAATACATAGCGCATGGAAACTTTTCGGAACGACTCCAGAGACTTGCCGCCACACTTTTTGACTTCATCCAGATTTTCTTTTCAAAGGTGCTTCAGCTCCACGTACCAATTTGTCTCGTTGCGCGTGGAAATTTCCTGACAATTCCGTACTGCTGCAGACCGGCGAAGCCATATCCGAAGGGTGAGGTGTTCGTTTGATTGTTGGAGGAACTTTTCGGGGCATCGGGCAGTTAAGGCTTTGGGTTAGCTGGCCTGTGCTGGAGAAAGGCCTCCATACCCCTACAACTGGTGATTTGTGCCATCTGGCGAATTCCGCAATCTTAAGAAAGCCGGCAGTCACCCAGGGGCTTCGATGGGGGACCGGCCAGTAGAGTCTCCAGTAGCGTGGGAAGAACCGGACACAAAATGTCTATGCCTGCCGCCTTATTTTCAGCCCAGCCGGCTCTCTTCTAAGTTTCTTGAACCAATTTCGATAAATAGCATTCCCACTGGAAGTACTGCATGGTACTCAGTTGATTCAGGCCAATATTATTAAAGCGGACTCTCTCAAAATGGCGGAGACGTACACGTGCCTCGCCGTCTTCCTTCCCAAATTTGAACTTCCAGAATCACCAGGTTTACCAACTGCCACTCTCAGGTTAGATTTTGATTGAACAAAATTAAATAATTCTTTTGAGTATCGCTTTGGTTCTCTGAAGAACACTTACCCTTGTTGACTTCGGCATTCTAGCTGTGCTCCTATGAACTAAGCAAGCGCCTTCAAACAACGTAGGTTACTCTTACTGTCGACATTCCCTCAACGCTTGTCGCAGGTTCCCAGCTTCTAGGTCTGCGAATTCCTGCCTCGCCTTCCATCCAAGAGGCAGGTTTGTCCGTCTAATTCCCATTAGGAGGGCTAATGTACTTGGAAGCACCACAAGTTTGCCCTTGATATACGGACACATCCCTCTACAATACCCCGGCCGTTCCCCTAATGATTTGTTTGCCCGCCTCTAACGGTTCACAAGATCTCAGGCCCCCAGGCTCCCAGCACCTTTTGTCCGGTTCCGGGCTCTGGCTTATCAGAATCTCCACCGGTGGTAACTCATTATCTCCTTTCCCTAACGAAGCTCCTATATATACCGGACCTTTCTCCTTTCTGTCTTCGTAATTACCAAGTTTAGCCTGGCGAGGTCCTGACTTGGCCTCCAACACGTTTCCTGCTGCACATGTTATTTCTTCGCTCACTCATGTATGTAGAACAGAAGAGCCTCCGCAAATAAACCATAGTGTCTTCTTTTGTGTGTTTTTTTCTGCGGAGCAAAGAAGTCCCAAAAACCAAGCACATTTTTGCAGTAGATCGCGGCTTCGAATGCCCCCAGTAACTCGCTGTTCCAAACTGTGGTAGCCTGCTGACTTTAGTAAAGGCACATGCCTAAGCGGGTAGCTTCGAGGCCCACATGTACAGCCGGTGAGTTGCACATTTGCTGACTCCGGTTTCAACTTTTACCGCTGGGCCAAACGCTCTGTGGTCAGTAAGAGAAGGATCCCTCGGGTACGACCGCTTAAACTGTCTTTAAGCGTGCAGTTTAACCAGACTGAGTTATGACTCCAAGATGGAACTATTTATGATTGTCATTCACCCAACGATACACGAACTTATGTCTACAGTAGGATCAAAAAAGGTACCTGATTAGTTGAAATGACTCTGTCTGATGTGTGAAATTTACAGATGTATATCAGCGCAACAAATTACACGGCCGTACCTGAATGTTATTCTTCTTCGGAAGACCATACGCGGAAGAACCACGAAGAAAGTAGTAGCCAAATCGAGCTTTACCAAGCACGAAAAGGGGGTCAGCAGATAAAATACTGAATCTGTAATGGAAAAACAATTGGAACGGAAAGGGAGTAGGAGTCAGGATCTCACTTAAGGTCACCGACACTGGAAACTGTGAAAGCCGTAGCCTCCATAGACCCGCCTTGAGTCGAACGCCGGTGATCTCCTCCATACCTCCGTCACTTCTATCACTGATTCGCTGCATGTGTTCCTCCACAGGAAAATAAGATTTTGTATGGCGCGCTGTAACCACCTTTCTATCGGTGCCGCCATCTGATCCGTGTCTTTGTGGCAGATTTCCCATCTGACCTGTTGTAAATTCTGCACACTTGGGCGTATGTAACCAAAAGTGTCCGGAAACTAGCAGTCTCTGCTTCTGGGGATAGCTATTTGAATTTTTTAAGCGCTCCAGCCATGAGATCTAGAGCTTTTCTTTATTTTTCAGATTCAATACCCTTCTTCTCCCCAGCATTTTTCAGCGCGGTTTCCGCCTCTTTAGGGCTGAGGCTTTTGTTGTCCTTGGCGACACCCATTCTATAGCTATTATGCTTCCTTTTTGTCTAGCTTTGGAGATTTCAGCCCAACAGACTCCGTACTCATTTCCAAGAAGGGGGAAAAAGTACTTTTCAGTAGCGTCATCTGGCTTGACAATAAACCCGGCTTTCGATGGCCTCCTTATTTCTTCCGAGGCAGCCAAAATGCTCACTCTCTGTCCTGTCCGCTAGGGTTGATTTAGGCCCTCTGTCATTTGCCGGGATTCTCGCTGCATTCTTTCCAAAGGCAGGCTTTCTTTTACCTCGGCCTGGTCAGGCAGAATTATGCTTCTAGACGGTTACCAGCGTAATGTCTTATTCCATTTTCACGCGGTTTTCCATTTCCATGAATCATGGCAATTCTGTGCCCTCTAGCGAGAATTTCGCTTTGAGGCGTCTAATCTGGTGACAGACTTTTTCCACTTTCCGAGTGGAACCTCTGAAAGTTTTCCTTGGACATCTGATCTAGTGATTGTCTTTAGCCGACCTTAGTTGTTTACAGATTCTTCCACTTCGGTTTATCACACTAATTACTGAAGCTTGTCTCCCGCTATTTTTCTAGCCCTCTTTCTTCATACGCCCTTGTCAGCCTTGCACGAGCTCAGCTATAATTTGGCCACTCCGTCTAGTCTATCGCCTTCCCAATATCATCTCTCAGAGTCGTGTATTAATTTGCAGAATGCTTTCGAGTCTTGGTCACAGAATTTCACGCTTTTCACCATCTTCAATACGACTGAACCAACCTTAATTATTGCTTTTTGGTCTCCCACACCGAATCCCTTAGTAACGTGCGCCTCACTTACACACTGTGTCTTCCCAGAGTTTTTTACATGCCCTGTTGTACCACCAATTGCACCACTTTTAAAACCGACTGGTAGCAAGCTAAGAGGCACAAAAGTCGAAAATGTGGCCTAACCATGCGAAAAACCAAAGATGTTTGCAACCCCGGGGTAAACACCCTGTCAAAAGGCACCCAAAGTGGAACTTAGTTGTTTGCAGTGTCATTCAGAGAAATGATAACAATGGTGTATTTCTTGGTCCTGGCCAAGACAAGCGGAAGCGTAACCAAAGTATTCGAAATTACTCAGGAGGACGAATCACTTACATATTCTGGAAGTAGGAGTTCAAACCCCTGTAACCGTGAAACAAGGCCAGGCTGAGGCTGACTAGATTAAAGAGACGGAGGTTTACTCGGCAAGCTTGAATCAGTTTCGGATAAGAGATGCTAATTTCAGGCCAAGAGTTGTTGAGTCAAATTTATCATATTGCCGTAAGCTACCGATGGTGCAGTCCTGTTCAGAACTGTGGATCTTACTGGTCCCCGTACGTAGAGTCGGACCATGCAGTAATTTACTGCGATTATCTGTCCAGCTCCATGGTTGTCGTCGCAAACCGCAGACCCGATTAGCCGTGCAACGCTTGTGTGATCCAGAAGTATGCATCCGTTATGAGCAGAAGTTGAAACATGAGCTAGGATCTACGACGAACAGTAATGTGGATGAGTATTGGGCTCATATCAAACAGGCGACGCAAGTGGCAGCAGGTTTTGCCTGTGGTCCTAGATCCGATGTCCATAAAAGACACTGGATCTCGTAAGAGTCGCTGAGTGTAATGGAGCAAAAGCGTCAGCTCTCAAACCGTAAGGAGATGAATAAGATGCGGAGAAAGCTGCAAAAGACAAGTTACGAGAAGCCTCAAGGACGATCGCGAAAAATGGTGGGTCAAGGTAGCAGGAGAAATGGAAATAGCAGCTGCTTCAGATAACAGTCAAAGACAGTTCAAACTTATTCGTGACACCGGTGGACGGAGCATCCACGTCAGTTAAACGATTTGCGATCGAAGCGGAGAACCCGTCCATAGAAAACAGCAAAGGCTCGACCGTTGGGCAGAGTGCTACAAAGAACACTTTGGCCAGCCGCATGCTAGTGTAGTTACTCCTGTGTAAACAACTACGACTTATTGGGTGGTATCACTTGAGCCCCCATCCGAAGTAGAAGTACAGTCACGTATTCGATAACTAAAACGAAGGAAAGCGGCAGGTCCCGACGGACCTCCCCAGTTCTTTTCAAACTGGGTGAAAATATTTTGATAAAATCACTTACCGCTTTGCTCCGTGATATTTGGAACTCGGAGAGTATTCCGTTAAAATGGAGCGAGTTGGAAATTGTTCCTATCTTCAAGAAGGGAGTACGCAATGACTGTATTAATCACCGTGGGATTAGCTTAATTCCGATAGTCACCAAAGTAGTAGCTCCGATTTTGCTGCACCGTCTTACACCCCCGCGCAAGAGGAATGCCCGCGAACAGCAGGCTGGATTCCGCCCAGGTCGGGGATGCGTCGACCAGACTTTTACTCTCCGCCGACTACTTGAAACGCATCACACGCACCGCCGACCGACAATTATGGTTTTCTTAGACTTGAAAGGCTCCTTCAATTCGGTTGATCGAGCAGCGCTTTCCAGTACACAATCGAAAAGACATGCCCCAGAAGTTTGTGAACCTAATGAGATCATTGTATTCTCATACTCCTGGCCGCGTTAGAGTTTACGGTGAACTATCCGGTTGGTTCGAAACGACCAGTGGTGTTCGACAGGATGCCCAATTTCTCCATTCCTGTTCAACTTCGTCATGGACGAAATAATGGAGAGTGCTCTGCAAAATCTTCAGGATGTAGGCGTCGAACTAGGAAATAGTGGAAAGCTATGTGACCTAGATTACGCAGACGAAATTGTCTGCTTGGTCAAATGCACGGAAAATGCTCAACGTGCACTAGATAATCTCGCAAAGCTGTAGCTCCATTCGGCATGAGCTTTGCACCTTCAAAGTGCAAGGTGATGTTACAAGACTGGAGGTCAACTATTCCGAGCTTGATACTCAATGGGGAGCTGCCGTCAATCGTCGACCACTCCACCTACCTCGGTAGCTGCGTGACGACGGATTAGAGCACTGTATTAGAGGTGAGCATGCGTATATCCAAGGCTCGAGCGGCGTACGCCGGACTGAAGCACTTGTGGCGCCGACCTGATATTTCACTGAAGTTGAAAGGGCGTGTATACTGTGCTGCAGTGCGTTCAGTTTTGCTGTATGGTAAGAAACTTGGAGTCTGCGTGCTGAGGACATTCGTCGTCTTGAGGTTTTTGACCATCAATGTTTACGTAGTGTCGCCAAGATCAAGTGGAATAGCCGAGTAAGTAATGATGACGTTAGAAAGCGAGTATTGGGTACTAGTTCAGAGAACGTTCTGTCACAGCCTATCCCACTTAGCAGAATTCGTTGGTTGGGCCATGTGTTATGTCAAACACACGTCTGTCTTACCGTGTTCTATACTCCGTTCCTCCTAGGGAGTGGAAGAGACCACATGGAGATCGACAGATGACGTGGCAGTGAGGAATGAGGAAATGTACAGCAGACTTAAGAAAAGCAGGTGCTTCACGTCTTCGTAGTTGGGGTCAAAAACATCCGCTAATGGCACTGAAACATATGGCTGCGAAGCGCGAACAGTGCCGATCGTGTTGTCACTTTCTGTCGAATCAGAATGACTGATCGATGTTTGTTTGTACGGTTAGACTGTATTTCGTGTGTTGGCTACCAGGGCATTCTTTCCTTTTCCCACCTATGTAGGTCCACTCCCTGTCCATCTTGCATATTCATACTTCCTAATTCAGCGTGCAACATGGTGAGAAAGCCAGTGATCAGTGGGGCTTGCCGTGCTGTTTAGCGCCGTGCGTTGACGATGATGATTAATATTTCTTTTATTGCGAACGTTAGTTTCTTAGTCATATTTTTCCTCTTCACTTGTCTTCCAGGCCTGAACAATCGGGGTCCGGACTGCAAGAACCACAAACCCAGAAAAAATTTCATGGGACCTCTCTTTCATAATTCACTAGCTGTCCCCGGAACTTCCTACGACTAGGACGATAACCAACTTTCATCTAACACGCACCATCTTCCGGCATCTGCGTTCTCCCTGGGCCTGAGCTGTCAGTGAACGGTTTGTCGGCCTTTCTTTGGTTCATCAAGCACTAACATCTGGCCTATCTCGGATTCATACTAGAACAGTTACAGCCGCAAACATCGGCTCAGACCTGCTTTGCCCGCCAAACCTCAGCAGTTTGGCAAAATTTTACCGCTGGATAAAGGTTCAATTTATATTTCTAAGGGCGCAACACTTGAGAGAAGAGTCCTTTGGCTACTGTCAATCCTGTGCAACCTGATAAGAGCTGATCACTGGTGTTCAGTGAACGGAACAAGCCACTAAGTAGGTTGCAAGGGGGAAAGTCTGCGTGAAACCACCCAAAAATCTCTGAAAAATGTGGAAGCAAGCATTATTCTCTAGAACCGTGAGATAATTACCATAGTGAAAGGCAATTTCCAACCAACGATGAGAATCAGCAAATATAGGAAGAATGCTAGATCTTTGTCGACGCTCGCCAATACCTCTTTTCCCACCTGCCGTCATTACTGGCTTCTATTCTCTATGCGCTTGATGCTACCATTTGCTCAGAACGCCCATTGTTACCTTCCTTAAACTTGTCGTTCTGATAAATCCCTCCTCATGTCCAATGCCGTGATGCACCAATCGCACCCGCACCCATGACCAATCCGCATATTAGAACTTGCCGCTCCAAAATTCGCATCTTTTACAGTCGTATTTATTATCTAATCACCACCACCATATCTTCCTCACTTGGCCCCGCGATTCCTCTGTGGTTCTTTCCAGTGTTCTGGTCAGTATCCACCTGTTCAATTGTCTGCCGGCACACAGCTCTCCAGCTCCATTGCCCCAACTCCTTTGCGCATTCATTTTTTATGGCCTTTTTGTTCTATTACTGGTTCACTTATCTCGGGGCGTCCCGCTTCCTTGTCCGCCTCCTTCGTGTTTCATCTGCAGTAAAATGATCCGATTGGTGATTTCTTACCTGTGTCTCCTCGGTCATTGCTTTCATCCCTTGATCCGTTCATTGCTCGCTACAGGCATTTTTCTGTACCCTCCAGTGTGGTCCGCTTTTCCATGTCCCACCATTGTAATGACAACGTTACGTCAAGGTGTTCTTTTGCAGTTCCAAATTGTTTGACCTGTCACTACCCGATTCCTCTGGTCCGTCACTACATCTCGCACCTGCATTGATCAAATAATTAGACCCATTCTTACCTGTTTTCCTTGATCCTGTCTTTCATCTTCACTCTTCCGTGAACTGCTCCTAACAGTCTTCATCACTTCTGTGCTTTTAAATTCTATTTTTCTCTCCGTTGGGCTGCCATGTGCACTTGTCATGAAGTTAATCCACCACGATATTCCAAAGTCAGTTCTACAACCATTTGATCTAATCTTACGTACTCCTCCTATTGACTGATAATTTCTTTCTAGGACCCAATTGTTATTGCTCCTGCTTCTTTTATACCTATACATATATATATATAATAAATCTACATATATATATATAAACTTACGCATATATATCTATGTGCACGCTCTCTGCATCTTGCAGTTCCTCACCGGCCATTTCTCTTGCTATCATCCCAACGACCGTCATCATAGGCATCCATCAACTCTACATCTGTGCCTCACATCTACCGTATCCAATCCGTCTAAATCTTTTTTGTCATTTGATCATCCCTCTACGTCTTGCATTGCTCGCTGCCTGTTTTACGGTGAGTTTTGTGTCCTGTCCGCCGACAATCCACTGCAGAGTACCAATGCTTCATTGATATCTAATCTACTGTAGTTCACCTCACCTTTTTCTCCACCGTTCCTCGCTACTGCAGTTCCTTATACCGATTTCCAGCCTTTCTCATGTTTACCAGTCGGCCTCCATTGTAACTATCCGGACCAGCCATTCGGCCCATCTGACCTTGACTTTTAAACTCACCGGGCGTCCATTCAAATCCGCTCTTGAGCTCATTTAAACTCCACCCAATCTCCTTGGTGTGCATACGTTTATCCTATTTTCATCCTACTTTTCCCCCCTTCTGAGCCTCTTCATCCAATATTTTCATGCGAGTTTCCATATTTCCATGAATTATATCTGCCCATTCCATCACCTGTATCAACAAGATCATGCACATGGCATGCTTCGGGCGTCTCCGAAATAAACCAATATTATTATTATAATATTATTATTATCTCCGAGAAGTAAAGGACAATGACCTGTTGGAATACCGTGCCAAGGAGGAACAAAATAATGCAAAAGAGATAACGGTGAAATTTGCTTGCTTGGGCCCGAGCATGATTACACTGTTGAGAAGACCAAAATATAATATTTAATTGAGTCTCCTTGGGCTTTACTCCGCTATGATTGAGCACGAATTCTGAAGACGGCTTACGGTGTTTTGGGTTTGCGCTTCCATCTTGCTGTGATGCCTCTAGAAACAGGAGGGTATCTCCGACCCTGGACCGTCAGTTATTAGGAAAGCTGTTCTTGCATAGTGGGGTTTCGATAACTTAGGGAGATTCGTCTTTTTCTGCTTCAACGAAAAGATATCGGAACATTCAAATTTGGGTTAAGGAACAACCAAGAGGGGAATGCCATTTCTGAAGCTTATTATCCAGTGGTCATCTGGCAAGGCCAAGGAAGTGTTGCAAGCCTTGATGATTGTCATTCAGTGAACAGATCGTTAGGTGAAGTCTGACGAGGCACATCGAGTGAAAAAGATGGAAGTTGGTGGCTGGTGTATTGCATGTTCGCTCATGGTCAATCGTAGCATAGACTCGGATTGTAACACCAGAAGGGGGCGCTTAACTAAAACTCGAGTCGGCCTACTGTGAAGGTTTAGGGAGAGTTTTGTTTGATGGCTGGATTGTGATCAAGTTATCTGGCGGTGCGAGGGACTCCCGTGAGGCCTAATCCGACAGCAGCCAAACACTGATACTTGGCCTCAAAAACGGAACAGGGATGGCAAAATCAGCCATTTCACAGGAATTGTGGTGTCCTTGAGGTTAGAAGCCGGTAGCCATGATGGATAATGGTTTCAAGCAGGATTCCAAATGGAGAGAGAGGAGGGCATCGCGGAAGACTTTCTAGCTGGGGATTGTGGTGAACATAGAACAAAATCTAGCAGCACCAATCTTTCGGGCTTGCTGGCCGATGGACTGAAATATGTTCATATCTGAAGAGAGATATCAATATGCGTAGTGTACGAGGTTGCTAAATAGCAGGCTGATGAGGATGCGCAGGAATCTTGGCTGGGGTGAGATGAGCTTTGCTCAAGATGGGCTCTAAAGAAAAGGAGCTATTTCAAAGACTTACAACCAGGAGGTGCACGGAATGTGAGAAATTCTAAGGAAGAATTAATATAAAAATTTTAGTAGGAGTGATGAAAGGGGAGAAGTAAACGAGGCACTCGAACAAATGAGGGGCACTCCCTCAAATTCTACGATTTCTTCCACCGAGGATGTCAACGATAAGAGACCGTGGGGTGCCAACAGCGAGTATTCTGTTAGTAATGATAATAATGGTATTTTTCTAGACCATGGTCGAGACCCACGCGCAAGCGCATGATCATGGTGTACAAAGTTACTCAAAACAATGAACTATACACGAATTTCAAGAAAACGAGTCAAAATCGTCAGAAGCAAAGCGATATAGCTAGAGTTAGTTTTAATCCATCGAAGTGATAATGGTTTGCGCGGCAAATGCGCTTTGGATTCGAATCCGGTTGGTTGGTTGTGGCCCGTGGGAATGCAAAATATGTCGTGAAAATAGGGCGCTAAGGATGCGTTATAAATCAAAATAATGCAATCTGTGGATTACAGAGGCCTATTGGGGTTCCATGAACGGAATAAGTTATGGACATGGAGAGATGAAAGAAATGAGTGGGAGTACACTCGTGAACTTTTGGTGAATATGAGGAGAACGGCTCTCTGCGAAGACGATGGTGGCCCGGAATGATGGATATTCACGGTCTCAATAAACGGAGTGCGTCATGAAAGGGGAGACATGAACAAACTGCGTGGAAGTGGACTAGGAAACGTTGATGAATGTGGGGGAAACAGCAATCCATATAAAAGGTGAGTTTAGATTCAGGATCGATAACACATATCATTCAGAAAAAGGGAGCGCAACTTGAAAGCCTTGAATTAGTGAAGAATCAATTTCAAGCCGGATAACGATCGAAAGAAAAATGAAACCTTGCAAGAGAAAACTGAGCGAAAAACCTCCGCGTAGGCTCGCGCCCTACTTTTTTGTTAAGCTGACAAAAATATATTGACTTATTGATTCTCAGTGATGTTCGGCGTCAATATTGGGAACCACTGATAGGAGGGGGATAAGCGGACTTGCGTTCGGATGGCGTATCGAAATTTAATGAGTACAAAATTCCCGTGTTGCGTATTCTGACTCTGCTGTTGGATTGTTTTACATGAGACTAAGGTGATTTGCAGCATCCCATGGGTATGGTTTATCAGGCGGGTTAAGGGACGTGTCAATCAATCAGTAGCAGGTAGCTTGTAAACTGTTAATCGTGAAGACTTCAGCAGTGACATCAGTAGTAGAGGTGTTGCGTCAGAATACGCCTGTCAATCTATTGGTAAGCAGTTGGGAGTGTTTTGAGTCGTGTGGCTCGATTGCAATCCCGTTTGGTATAGAAGACTCCATTTAGGTCTCTGTCGGTACTGGTCGAGGTGTGAACCTTGGTCACCGAAAGTGGAGCCCGAGGGAGTGGACGACGACAAACCTGGAATAAACGATGTTAGCAGCCTGGACGTGGTTCCAGCTGTGACTTATGACAATAAATGGTGACAACTAATGATGAACTGGTTGGGTTTATATGAAGGATCGGTGGCACATTTCATATTCTGGTCTGGGTTTTAGTTCGAGAGTTTAAGTAACGTGGGGTTGCAGGGGGTTGATAAGTACTGCTACAGGCTTGCAAGATAGCGTAAACCGGGTAGGCTGCTGCGTCTGCATTTCAAAAGATAAATGATTTGCATGCAATTAGAAGTTCTGAAGAGCAATTTAGTAAGAATTCAGAAAGAACCACCAGGACATCGGTGGTGATGCGTTAGAGAAAATTGTTATCATGCACAGAAACGTAAACGTATGTTGCTCTGTGCTCCAACTCGGTAGTGCCGGCCTACTAAGATTTAATTTGAATGTGAGCAAGGAAATCTCATGACGTGGTGGTTGCATGAATATCATATTTGTTGTAAGAGTGAGGAGAGATAGTTAGTAGGGAATGGAAAAAATGAACGATTCTCCGTGTTCACTTTCTGTAGACTCAAGTGAAGCAGGTGTTGG
The DNA here is from genome assembly GCA_948099385.1 of Fasciola hepatica. Lineage (NCBI taxonomy): Eukaryota > Metazoa > Platyhelminthes > Trematoda > Plagiorchiida > Fasciolidae > Fasciola > Fasciola hepatica. The sequence continues at coordinate 1,146,955 of CANUEZ040000043.1, forward strand.
TCATCTGTTGCCTCTATATGTTATCCATGTCAGTGGGCTTATAGTCCAGGCTGCGGTAGTGATTGTAGTTGGCAGGAGGCTGTGGTTACTGTTAGATAGAGTTGTAAACCTAAACGTGGCTTGGATGCTAGGACATCGAGAAGGCCACTTTCTAAGAAAGATGACGGAAGATAGAGGGGTATGGATGGAAAAGGTGACCGGTTTCCACTATGTTCTTTTCTTTATCTCTCCTTTTCCAGGCTTCACCGCGGTTGCCGTTATTCGTCAGGTACGTCTACACACTGTCCTGGTCAGTGGGTTGAAAGTCAGGGCTATGGTAGCGTTTGTATTTGACGTCGACATGCATGCCAGGTGCGCTTATGGGGGGTATGGGGTGGTTGCAACTTAGAGCAGGGGGTGGAAAAACTTATGTGGAGAGTCCAGTGCACTGTCACTCCAGTCAGTCTCGTGCGTGAAAACCAAAAGCTTGTAGAGCGAACAAGGGCGATGTGGGGTTTGCCCATTCGCGGGATCAGGTCTGAGCTCATGGGAGAAGTACCCGTAGATGAAGGCTGCCCGATTCCTTCCTAGCCCGATGTCAGTGGTATTTGTAGGTCGAATCGATCCCACGAGGACTTTTTTTGTTTCCATGGTTTTTTCTTCCAGTTTTCTTTTCCTTTTTTATTTCCTAACAGAGGGTTGGTTGAGCCCATATAGGAACTTTCCATAGCCCCTCCGCCTAAATGAAGGGACCGCATGCTGGCAAAAGCCGAGTAAAAGCAATGGAAGTAGAACTGGCGGTCGCCGAGCTCTCAAAGAGTACGGTCGAAAAAGTGATAGATGATGAGCTTCACGCTGATCGCTAGGGAATTAGGCTTTTGCTATGCAAAGTGTGTCAGCATGTAAAGGTCTACCTTCGGTGATAGGAGAGCGGTAAGCCACAGTGTGCACTTGAATTTCGATTAGCAGAGATTTTATTGGGCATCAATCTGAACTTGATCATTTAGGGGAGAACAGAAATTACGCCCCAAGTTCAAGGTCCACAACTTTGGCGTCAGCCTATAACACACAACTTGAACTTTCAAGAAGGTAAGGCGACCCTGGAGACTTTGAGGTGATTCTTCTGTAAAATTAATTAGAGCTACGATGCTCAGCATTGCCTATTCCCTAAAGGTGTTTTTTGAGGTGGGGTTTAGACATCCTAGAGGGTATAGTGATAGTCATGTCTTCAGGGTGTGTGTGTCACCGAGGGAACTAGAATTGCAAGGCTTAGTTTCAATTTGTTAATTTTATTTTGTTACTTCTTCTCACGTACCATCCGACTTTGAAGCGCATTGGCCGAGAAGCTCACCACCGCAAAAAAACGTCAGCTTTTGCATACGAGGTCAGTATGGAAGTCGTAGGATGCGTACGCGGGATATGTCGACTGTTGTGTCCGGTTAAAGACACGCATGCTGTGTGGGCAGCAAAGCAGCATACTTTTCAATAGCTTATTATTGACAATTATTCATGACTGTGTGCGAGCAACTCTGACTTACTGGTTTTAACATGCTTTTGAGCCGTGCACAGCCGAGTTTGAATGGATCCGGAAACCAAAACACGACTTGTCCATAAGTTCTGCGTTTATGGATTATTGATTTAGCAACAACATAAAACAAACTCACCTCACACAGACTCAGGAAACGAGAACCAAGTTTACGGAGTGCGAGAGGAAAGCATGTGCTCCGCGCAAGTCCAAAATGGGACATGTCAGGGTAGAACTTTTGACGCGAATAACCGAAGGTTGGTCCATAGAAACGTAAAGTACAAGGAAACACACAAATGGTATATGTGAGGGAGTGATACCACGGAACAGGAAATTATAGTGTCATCGAAGGATTTTACGCAGCCAGTCGTTGCACTGATTGTTTTATGCACCGATTGGCCCCACGTTTTTCCACGTGACAGCGCGCATAATTTAGCTCTTTTCTTGCTCGCTTGCTGGGTACCGTCGGATTTTCTTTTTGCGCTCGTGCGAATGAATGTAGTGCTAGCGTTTCACGTTTTGCTGCCAAATACTGACACAACAGTAACCGATAGAAGGAGTTTGGCCACCATCGGTATGTGAAAAGCTCCGTCCGCTCCCACCTAACTTGGGATCAAGCAGAGGAATCAATGGTGTATCTGGCCAAGAGGTAGTGAGCACTATTACAAGGTTTCACCATTTGCAGGGCCAAGTATAAGTAAGAGGTGGGAGGCTCTTACTTCCTCTACAGCCCGCATTGAGAAAAGTGTGTTCTTGGGATACGTCTTCCTTTTGTCAAGGTTGTCTCCAAAGTTTGAGCCCTCTTGGAAAAAGTCCACGGCTCCCCTGCCCGCAGCAAGCTCGCAAGTTCGCAGATGACGCTCAAACCTGTAGAACAGGTCTATTTTACACCCGTTTGGAAGCAGTCGTGGTCTACTTGTCCTCGTCACCAAGAAGATTATGGTTTTGATAGTGGAAATTGAGGACAAGCAGGCACACGGGAAGAACTCACACAAGACAGCTTGTATCCGATTCTTTCAGACACCCCACCAACAAGTGTCTATCTATGATTTTGGGCTACTGATGATATAAACTGACAGATCAGAACATGCAGATTAGGTAAAGAAAACGAAGAAAAATGATGAAGGGCGGAACAGTAGGTAGTGCACAGTCCAGTGTCAACGCCTTCAATTAAAGTCAAGTTTGGGCCCGGTCCACTGCAATCTCCAACACGCTCTGTTGTATTTTGGACGCTGTCGTCGGTTATTAATATCACTTCGGAGTCTTTCAAAATAGTACGCAGAAGGGAGTGTGACACAACGTATTAATATCCGTTTTGGACTATGTGGTGCCAGGTGGATGGTGGAGCAAAGCAAAGAAAGTTGCAGTTCTAAGTAATTGGAAGGGAAAATAAAGGTGGATAATTTGAAATGGATAAAAGCAATATGAGGAGTTTTAGGACCGGGAGCTCAGAGTGTAGAAAAAGGAGGCACGAAAACTAGAGCCAACTTAAACGTTATGCACAGAACCTACTCAGATCAAAGCCATATAGCCGACCGTAGGTTTGGGGAGCAGGAAAAACGAGCAGAGAGTACGTCGTAGGCACATTGAAGAACATTCGTTTGGGTTGGACCCAAAACTGGGGCTCACAAGTTTAAGTATTCCTCGCTTTTGTTCGACAGGTCGGATGTCTGAACTACATCTGCCAAATACCTAAGTGGATGGGTTAACTACATGCATTTAAACCATGCGATCGAGGAGGAAAAAGATGGCGAGATGATAGATCTATGGTAGCAGAGGTTTGTAACGGCGCGAGGAGGAAGTAAAGTTTCAGGATGTGTTGCTATAACCCCTTTGATCAAATCGGTCTTTAGAGGCCGGCTCTTCGGTAAAACCTTGACAAGTAAAATTTACCGAGTGTTATCCAGAGCTGCTAGAACCACGAAGCATTTAACTAGTTGCATTCACTAAGGGCAACAAGATATACGCTACGGCTGCGAAGATTACGTGCAGTGCATCGTGAAGGGAAGTAGTCTGCATTGCTTTCGTCAATGAGCTAGTAATGAAAATTTAAAGTTTGGAGCTTAATTCTTGCAGATGGAATCCGTTTTTGTAGGTCCTTCCTTCAGCGACATTATGGCAGAAAGGGAAGATTGCTTTGGGAGCATTTAAGAGGTGTTCAGGTTAGCCTACGAACTGTGAGATAGAGGGCTGTTCTCGGATTTTAACCGGGAGTTTGCTTCATGACTCTGAATAGCCCAAGAGAAAAAATCGGATCCCCATGATGGTCTCAATCTTGGGGTAGAACTGCAGTCAGTGATGGTGTAAGACGTGGGACTTGCACGCAATCAACTTGCGGCCATGTAGTCGCAAGGCCCTTGGCAATCTGAGGTGGAGCGTATTCGGAAAACTTGAAGGCATATGACCACTGAAGAGCTGAGTTTTGAAGTGACGGGTTGTACAAAATAAGCGAATACTTGACAAAGGGGTTCCGGGGGGGGGGTTGCCTGAAATCTTAGGGTTATTTATGGGTTCTTGGCCGAGAATTGCTTCCCGTAGATCTGGCACCAATGGTCGGGACTTTCTAAGCCTATGGTTATATTTTCAACGGAGGTCTGAATATTGTACGAAGTTGTTGATATAGTGTGTAAAATGGAGTCGGGTGCCATGGTGAAATAAAGTAAATGGCATTATTTTAGATTAGAAACAAAGGTGGACCCATGAAAGCGCCCTGTATTACATTGCTGGTGACTGGAGCCGGTCGTGATTCGTGGCCATCCACGGAGACCGTTTGAGATCGGTCTAGAAGATATGAGGTAAACCATGCCTGCAGGGGCCGGGGACCCCTTATGCACGGAGTTCAGAGAGCAGCCTGGTGTGAGGTTCCCGATCAAAAGCACCCTATCTGACAAGAAAAATAATGTCTTGCGGTTTATCGGTCTGCTGCTTCGACAACTAGACTGAAAGGGTGAAATCGGCGGTAAGTGAAAGAAAGCTCTTGGAGGAATCCGCGCCGACCAGTACGAATAGGATTTCTAATAAGCGGATAGCCTACTGAGTATTTTAACATCCCTTCCGATAGCGTTGATAAAGTAGGATTGTTGTTATTGTGGCTATTGTTATTGGAATTGTGAGGCGGTCTCCTTTATGGTGTGGAATTATTATAGAGGTCTGCGCCTGTTAAGGAAAGACTTTAAACCTCAGGGATACGTGGAATACATCGTGCCACGGCTGCCACTCTTTTCCATGTAGACCTGAGAGTGTGGGTAGAAAGCCGTCTGGACCAAGGCTCGCTGAGAATTGGTCCATGATAGGGGCTAAGATGCCCTGAGGAGTAAATTCTAGGGAGTACGGAGTGTAGCTGGTCGATGGAGTAAGGTTGAGACTGTTGGTAGTGTGATCACGTGCCACTGATGCCGGGAATAAGGAGCCAAATTTTCAACCACTGCGACGGGACATTTGATACGATCGTTATCTGTTATTAGGTACGGCCTACTGAGAGGACTCCTTTTGTTTCTAATCCCCGGCAAATGGGGTAGTTTGGAAGATTTTCCACGGCTTCTCGGGGTTTGACGTTCTCTTTTTAGGGCAGTGTCGTTGGGGGCTTGCTGAATATTCTGAAGGTTGAGAGATACCTGTTTACGAAGAGAAATATCATGAAGTTTTGAATGAGATGCATGGATTTTCCGGATTTCACTGTGCTTCTTGCCTGGAGCTTATTCCAGTTGGCAAGCTTGTGTCTGTCAGGATGAGGTCCCAGGTGTGGTAAGCAGAAAATTGGTGAGTTTGGTCAGATGCTACTTGTGGGTCAAAGGCCATGGATAAATTGTTCTGGCTGTTCGTAAACAGCGCGGCCGCAGACTTAGTCTAGTCAAAAGACACCATCGGCAGTCGGGAATCGGAAGGTTATGGTTATGCAGAGAGGGGGAAGCCAGCGGGACCCCATGTTGTGGTCACTGTCACCGAAGTAATTCATGGTTAGAACAACGGCGTCAAGTATTCCTTGGCCTAAACAAAGTCCAGTAAGTTGGTCTTCGTGGTTAGGAAAATTATATGTTGTGTCCAGGGGACTTCTGTGATGCAAGGGATAAAACCGTTAGGGTAAGTTGGCGCTGAGTGGACTTGCCTGCGGGAGGTGGGAAAGCTGAGGTCACCAGCCAGCACCTTTTGACCCGGTGGAATTTATGCGAGCTATCTGAAAAAGTCGGCTGGCTGACTACGGTCGACTACGGGGGCTTGGACGCTGGTTGGCGCAACCAGTGTTTGGGGGGACGAGTTATATAGTGTGACTGTCAACCAAGTGGACCCTGGTATGATATCAGGGTTTTGCGAGGGAAGGGGTAATAGGGGAGTTTAGGGCCTACGTGAATGAAGCAACCCCCACGGAGATCAGTTCTGTTCGTCATAAAAATGTGGCAGCCGAGAAGCAAACTTGGTCAGCTGAGGTGGAAGCAGTTGACCAAGATTCAGTGGTGAGTTTGATATCGAAACTCATGGGCCGGGCATTCCTATGGAAGAAACCAAGTTCCTCCAGAACGAAAGGGACTTAACGAGTTACTGGGTGGCTCGCAGTAACCGAAGGGCGCACGGAGACCTGCACAAAGGCAGGAAGCCGGGTGGGTGGGTGGGATTGGGAGGTGCAGCATCAGGTGGGTGTGACATTTATATGGGTTGTACTTTGGCTAGTACAGAGGGAGTGGCTAAAGACCCAAAAGTGGATGCAGAATTCTGAACCACTGACAGTAGACTGATCGTTACTGGTTCTCCATGTTGTCTCAAGGGGGATAGAATAAGGCGGGGAGGGGGGGGTGGTGCTTTTTAATCGTACACGTAGAGGGTTACAATTCCAATGGGAGGTGAATTGAGTCGGTTGGACCCACTAAAGGCTAGTGGGTGGGAAGGCGGCGACTGCCCCGATAACTGTCTTGGGGAAAGTGTGGAAGGTACTGGAGTATGTAAGTCTGCTATCGAGTATGTCCAGGTAGAAATGGGGATAGGTCGGTTCAAGTAGACGGGTCAAGAGACCTGAGTAAGAGGGACTGGGTGATCTCGTCAGTGACAGAGGAGGCTTTATGACTGCAGTGTGCATCAATATATTGCTTCGCAGAAGGGGCGTGGAGCGACGAGAGCCTGGGGCTCCGTGAAGTTGATTTTTCATGAGCGAGTTTAGGTCTACTGCCCAGGTCTGCCTCTTGGGGCGTGGATGATTGGGGCGATTGGGCGTTGTCTTCGTCATTTCCACTGCAGGTTAACGTGCCGGACCCTATGGGGAACGACGAGTAAGCCATGTCCACTGTATATATTCGGCCGTTCGTTTCTTGCCTGCTGGGGTGAACTACGGAGTTTATCCCTTGCTGAAGGGGAGTTTTATCAGCCTTGGTTTTGATCCTGTTAGGTGGAAAGTGGAGGCTAAATCACCTTGTGTGCTCCGAAATCTGGTGGCAAGAGCATCAGTAGAAAACAGTACAGGGATCGGACAACAATTTCTGCGGGAGTAGGCCTTGCCCGGCCTCATACCCATGCATGGGAAATATGCCATGCCATGAGCAAAGAGAAATGCCCTCCTAACTGAATTGGCTAGGATTTAGCCAGCGACATTTGAAGCCATACGAGTTCGGGAGTTGTAGAATCTCCTCACTACCAGATGGTGATCGGTTTTGGGGCAGCAGGGAGGTGTGGCATGAAAACAACCTATGACGTCGAGCCGACCTCAAAACAAGAAGAAACAAGTGATCCGAACGGGCTTCACTATTCCATTTCACGGCAGCAGATGAAAGTTTAGGTTTGCTACGGTGGTTATGGAGAGCCATGGAGCATACAAAAATATTCCGGGCACTGACATGGGATATAAATAAATATCTCATAGCTGAAAGCTACACAAAACCCTAAGATAAGCTTTGCGAATGGAAGAAGCAAGACGAACGAGTGACACCTTGAGTTTCACATCAGGAAGTAGTGAAGATACACAGACCAGACTAAGTCAGAGAACGGGGCCGGTGACCAGTGCCAGTGGTGGTTTGGTTTGTTGCGTCTGCGGGACTCCTCGTCTCACTGAGCCCCGACTTCCTGAGATCTTTTGTATTTCACTGGCTGGGTAGCACAACATGTATCAGCATTACCGTTGGAGAAGAGCAAAATACTGACGGAGTAAAGCCCCAAGAAAAAGCAGGCCTGTTATTCATGCGAATTCCGCTACGTCCAGTAATGAATTCTCGAGAAAAAGTAGAACATAAGGAAAAAAGAGGTATTTAGCGAAGGTAATTGAGTAGACTGAAGAAGAATAAGGTAAAAGACAGAAGCAGGCTGAAGAAACAAAAGTAGACTCCGGTTTCTGTTTCGCGAGGCATCCACAAAGATGCCCGTCCACTAAATTTTCGGCTTCTTGAATAATAGCGTTCTCTTTTGTTAGTTACTTGAAAGGTATATTCCAGTGAGTTATTACCCTCCAAACAAACGACTAGGCCCTAATGGTGTTGTAAATTCATGGCTCGATTTTTTCCAGCTTGTGCCCCCGGAGGGAGAAGACTTTCCCGCCGGTAAACAGAGATACTTTGCGGTAAAACCCCTTCTTGGTGTTACATTGTCTCAGTTAAGTGCAGTCTTGTTTCCCGGAACCAGGCTGCGCTGATTTATCCTCGTACCGTCCCATGAAACCTCTGTAAAACTTAAACCTTCTCTGAGGCCTCAGAAAAGAAGGAAAGTCCTCGAGTGGGTGTGCAGCCTATGCCTGGACCACGTGCTTTAAGTAAAAAAGGACCAGGGCACTGTCCATTGGCGGCTCGAGCCCCGATGCCTTGATATTACCTTTCTGCACGGCTGACAAACTCTACCACTTTCCGTACAAGCAGCCTGTTAAACATGCGCGGAGGTGAATAGTCGCTTCTAGTGACCACAGAGCAGTCCCTGACCCAGCATTTTTGTGTCAATATTTTGGGATTGTCCGGCAACAAAATTACTGTGAAACCTTTGTTCCCATCGAGTCGGAAGAACAAATATCAAGTGTCTAGTTATATTCTGTATATGCCCCCTTCTTCGAGGATATTTAAAGTTAGATCAGAATTTGAGTCACGAGCGGCTGCCAAAAATGTTTGCACTGTTTAATTCACCTACGCATCAGAAATACATGTAGGCAGGACGGCAGCATTGTACACACGACTTCAGTGCAGAAAAATATTTGAATTAGCCCCAAAACAGATTCGTTCTATTTCCCAAAGGTACTGCTTTGAATTCCACAATGAAATACTGCTCGAGAAACCCAGCTAAAAGCAAAACATTCGTTGTGCGCTTACCTGTCTATCTCAGGCTTTCTCCATCATCATGAAGCTGGTAGTCTCCCTCTCCAGACAAGTAATTTGTTCGCCGAATAATTGATTTCTCCAGTATCAAGACGCCAATTTTTACCTCGACCTACGCTGAGAAAACTTACCGGTTATGGAAGATGATTCGATCACAATTTTCGTTTTGTCCTGGATTTCGACGGTTGCGCCGATGATTGTTCCACTGATGTTATGTTGGATTCTGTGAGATATTCGACGTCCACCGAAAGGTAATTTTCCCCTGGTCTCCGGCCAACATCCCAGCTGCTCCGTCCACTTTTCTCATATTAAGGTGCAGGGGACAGACACTAGACTCCTGAAATGTTCACCAATTTCGTAACAGGCAAGTCATTGAATGCTCGCCCGCCTCCCTGTGTTCTTTACTTTCAAGGTCGCTCTGGAAAACTCACTAGCCCTGCAGGTGTATCAGTTGGCTGATGCGAAACTGATTCTGCCAGTAACCGAATTCCACATGCCACAGCAATCTAAGCGTTGGTGTGAAGTTGATTCTACAGCCGTTGCCCAAAAACTGAATTCTCGGATACATATTGTGCGGCTCTTCGCAACGGACAATATCGTGCAGTGCATTCAAAATAAAATTGGATGGTCGATGTTTAGTTAAATGTCATCAGCCACAGCATCAGTTTACAGAAATATACGCCACTGTAACGGTTACAACTGGAAAACGCGTAGACTTAAATTTCGATTGGACGTTGGAGTTCTCCACAGTAAACCCAGCCGGAGGCAAACAATTCACCGCGCGCTTACCTGTCTCTCTTGGACTTCCTGCTTCATCACCAGACAAGTAAATCGTTCGCCATATAATTGATTTCTCCGGTATCAAGCCGCCAATTTCTACCTCGATCTCCGCTGACCGATGTTTCCGATTCTGTATCGGGTGTCCCAGCCCCTTGCCCCATCTCAGACTCATTGGTTCTGCAACTGTTATCTCTACCGTTGTCGCGTGGTCCGCCTTCCAAAATGGTCACCGATACACTTATCAACCCTCTACTCTGTTATCGCTTTTGCAATATATTCGCCTCTGCAGTCATCATGCAACGCGTCCAAGATCGACTTGTCACCATATTTCCATTTCCACGTTGACACTTGTTGACATACCCATCGCAAGGTGAACAGCTCGCCAAGCGCTTACCGGTTCCACCCTGGCCAATTCCTTAATCATCGCTCCAGTAACCTCTCCCCCTTCTCACCGTTATATTTGTTGTTCTTTGTCCTTATGACTGACTCCGGTGGCGTCCCGCCATCAAATTTTACCACTGTATTGACGGAGTGATTCGCCTTTTTATTAGTGATATTTTGTCCTTGTCCAGTGTGCATTTCAAGTCGTTAAATAATTTCGGGGATGCGTCTCGGCTAATCGTAGTTGCACTCTGCACCGAAATACTATTGTGCTTCTCAGCAGGTAAATCATCGATAAATCCACTCGGGCTCTGAGAGTTTAGCCTGATTGCTTAGACCGTGTACTTTGCGTACCAACAAAATACCTGCCCGTAAAAGCTGCCGTGAAATCGAGATTACCGACGGGCAAGTATCAGCACGTAGTCGACACTTCGGTGCTCTGCAGGGGTGACTGTTTTATTGTGTCATGGAGCTGGGGGCTTAGATTGCTTTCCAAAAGTCGCATCGCATGCGGTGACAAGTTATTGTTATTCATATCAAGTTCGTTTCAATGTATTCAGCAATCAAAGCTTGGATCTGCAGGGCTTGTAAAAGAACGAACAATGCGGTTCATATGGTGCATATAAAACAGTTTAAATGCATGTGAAATCTCATTTGAAAAGGTCCCCGATATGGTTCATTAGGAGTGTTGACACTCATACAACTAATCAGACGTTGCTGCCTCTCCAACGCCATAGTTTATTGTTCTATCCCTCATGTGGAACCGTTAATGTGTTGTGCGGTGCTAAATTACAAACCGGTGAATTCAGTTATGTCAGCAAGACAACTTGCCAAACACTTCAGCAAAATGCGGTATCCTGATCCCAACCAGAGACCAGGTGACTGACTGTTTTTATACCGTTCGTTGTGATCCAGATTTCCCGCTCTCTCTTGCATCAGGATAGTTGTCCGAAAAGGGACACCCGAGTCTTCCTATTTGCTCTTTTTTTCAGGATATTATTCACTTTGAATTCTTTATCAGGTACGCCATGTGATTTACTAATGCCTCAGTCGTGTCCTTTTTGAAAGGCTTTTATCAGAGCAATCCAAGAGGCACTCTTATGGTGAACTCATTAGGCTGAAAAAATATCTCACAGTCGTCAAACATTTTAACATTTGCTGCGGCCTGAAATATCGACAAAAAGCAACTTAATGCACATCGTCTTTTGAATAGACAACTCGCCTGCTGCTCAAAACCCATCGTTGCGAGACCTTTAGTCGCATCAGTCGTGCAGCCTAGAATTCTCCAAGCCGCTACAGCGACAACCATAGAATTCCTATGTAGATCGTCCCGACCAGTGATATGAAAGAATTATCAAATCCCTTCTGTTAGGCTCCGCGTGGACTATTGCCCAAACGTCTTCGAAAATACTCATCAGATTTACCCAATAAAGTTGGAGAATAAGCATCGCTCATTCACTTAAGGGCTGCTCCGTTATCATACCATACCCGGCTCCAGGGTGCAAGGTGCAGTCTTTGACACAGAACCCCCATAGTCACGCCGTGTGAGCCCTAATCTGTGCTTTCTCCACAGGTTCACCCGTCGTCCTGCTATTACTCCCACCATAGCCTTGCGTCCACTCGACCACTCCCTATTCCGTCCGCCATGGGAAATTGCTAATTCTGTGACTTACCTCTGTGGTAACGTGAAGCTTTTCTTTTACGCCTCTCTTAGACTTATAGCTGAGAGAATTTCAAGACTGCAACCTTCGCAATTTTTCCCATAGCTGGCCACCCAAGACAAAGTCTCGCCTACTCTGTCTCATGATTAATAACTTGGAACCGTTTTCCCTCTAGGTATACTAATAAATTGCCGACGATATTTAATATCCGCCCCTCACTGGATTGCTCCCTCCAACGGGTCGTGTCCTTCACGATCTTCTCCACCCGGTCACCAGATCCTGGACTTCCCAAGCTTACCGCACAACTACAGCTCATAATAATTTGAATAGTTCTGGATGCCATTAGATCCATCGCCTTGGCCAGCGCACTTTGGGCGTGCAGGACTTCCTCAACGATGTGCGGGTGGATCTGGGCTAGTGGATCGCACCTCCCTCAATGAAAAATGATTTCGACGTTCACTGTTCGGATCACAATCAGTCCCACCCACTAGCACCGCTTGAGGTCTGTTAAATACTACTCATATGGTCGCAGTGTTGTTACAAACATGCCCTTCACTCTATCCGCCATGAGTTCCACCGTTATTTCCCATAGCTTGCTCTGATTATCTAATTTATGATTTTTTATAAAGTTTACGGCTACATTTATGTACTGAAAAATGTAAAGCTTTCCATTCTACCAATTGACCACTTTTTTCTTGGCATACGATGATTGCTCATATAAAAGCTCATCAATCAAGACATGTTTCATAGCCTACCTACCCCGAGTTTTGGACCAGACCATTCTCCAGTCCGACCCATAAACATGTCCACTTTCCGTGTTAGAACTTCCTGACACTTTTCGTAGTCCCCTTTCATTCAGAGAGGTGATAAATGCTTATCTGCACTTTCCATCACTCCAGCTGTTTGCTTACACAGAGCTGTTCCATCGCCTGATCCTGGTCTTGCAGAGCCTTGTGTTTTCTTCTTATTTGTGCATTTCAGATGTATTTATCTTACAGCTTTGCGAGTCTGTTGTTTTCATCTTACGCACCAGTTAAAATGATCGCTAAAAGCTAAGTTCGACTTCTACCTACTGTACAGTCTTTGCAAGCTATATGCCCATACTTTCGCCCTACGACGCACCTCAGACCAATTTATCACCCTGTTACCACCTTCTGGTTAATATATCAGGTTCTGGTTCAGGTTCAGGTAAATTTTAGGTCTGCTGGGCTGACAGCGGCAAAATCCAGTTTCTTGCTCGAGTAGGCTGTACGGGTCCCTTGGTGTTGCAACGATAGGAAAAACAAGTTCCTCGAGCTTCATTTCCCGTATCCCATCGGATTGTACGGTTCGCAGTTGGTGACAGTGGAATATCAGGCTGGTAGACCCGTCAGTTAGGTTGAGGAGGGAAGAGGGATGTGGTGGACCAGACGATGGGACAAAAGAGGTATGGTCAACATTAGTAGCGAAAGGGTAATTACTGAAGGCTTGGAGGGCAAAAGGAAAGCCGTGTGTGCAAAACAAAGTGGCTGGAATAGAGGAACTACAAATAAGAAAAAAGAGGATAAAACCAACAGCAACTGGAGGACGGGAGGTTGTTGTATGGAGAAGCTTTAAGGGTGGAAAAAATAGAAACTTAGTGAGCACAAAGTTTAAAGAGGGACCACCAGTACAGGCGGTGCTGTGTTGTCTGTCATTGTAGTCCATCGCGGAACACTCGGGTCCATACCCCGTTCAGCTCAAGCTTGAACTCAGCCACTGCAGTTTCCTCCGTCACTTCCTCTGGGAGTTTATCCCGGTCTTTAACCACAGGCTGCCTGAAAAACTTGGCCAAAAGTCCTGTCCGCGACCTTTCTGATTTGACCCGGGGGCAAGGCTACTCAAGTTGGGATTTTCTCCAGGAGGCTAGGGGGCATACACGGTGTTGCCCAATCCAATCCGACCTGCGAGTGTCCTCTACATCGCTATGAGGTCCCAAAGTTTCCTTTTCCTTTCCGCGGAGGACAAGTTGACGTGCTCCAAGAGCTTCTCATAAGCTTCTCTTCTCAACGCAGGGAAGGATCAGGCGAAGTCTCTGGATTTTATTCAACACTCGCCTCTCCCGGACCAGATACAGACCACGGGTGTGGACTCAACTTTCGAAATGAGGCTCCAAGACAGTATTGCATAGAGCGAGAAGTACTGAAGGCCCCCCGGAGCTGATTGTTCGATGGGGCTGATGAAGAGCCTTAGAAGTGGCTTTCCCCGCTTATTCACATTGGGTTTCGGGTTAGAAATCAGCTCTGACCATGACCATCAAGTCCTAATCATGCCCTTTACAGCTACTGTTAATGTCGCGCCCTCCGTCCCCAGTATCCTCAGTCCTTGAGGTAAACCTTCACCGACGGGATTCATATACCTGTGCATGTCCGCTGGCAAGGCCTACTTTGCAGCCCACTCTTGGGCGCAGTCTGGTCACTTTAGGTTTATTCATGGTCGAATACTTTTATAGTTCTCAAATAGCCGACAAACTCGAGACAGGAGTTTTCTGCACCATTTTCTAAGTCATTTATATATACGTGGAATGGCAGGGGTCCAAAGGCTGACCCCTTATCCATGCCATCACCTGGTCCTACAGCCTGGGCTCCAATGGCCTTCCCATAGGCCGAAGGGGGTTCACTGAGTAGAAAGCCTAGAAATCCAGTAAAATGACTCCCACTCGCTCCCCGTCATATATTCTCGTGGTCAGTTCCCCCAATCGGCACAGGAGATTGCACAGGCAAGAGCCTTTCCGCATAAGTAGGTGTTGGGACTCCTGGACATGTCTGTGTTGTTTTGAAAGCAACTCTACTCGGTCCCGAGTGACCCTCTTCTTGATCTTCAGTAAGATCGTCGTTAGATCAACTGGACGGTAACTTCTTCAGCCGCCCCATTATGGTCTTTGTCTATGAGGACGATTGACGACGCTAAGCACTCTTCGGGCAAGACCCCGGTTTCAAGCGAGGTATTGAGTAACTTAGTCAATGGCCTTGACACCGCTGTTGGTGTTGGCTTCGGGACGGCCGGGTGGATAGTCTCCGGGCCCGCTGCTATGGTCGTGACTGGTTGTTCGACGCGGCATGGGATTTAGTCTCACCCTGTTGAGCAGTCTTCCATCACGGCCTTCATCAGGGAAGGGACCTCTGGGCCTGGTAACCCTTGGCCCACCCCATACATCGTTCGGAATAACCTACACAGGTGTTCGGCTTTTTCTTAGTCTGCGGTCGCGGCGCATCCCTATTCGGCCGTGACTCTCCTTACTTCACTGCGCAAGCTGCACTTCGAGTATACACATCCATAGTAGGCCTTGGGGTTCGTTTTCGCCTTCTTGGACAGTGTTCCTTCACAGCCTCTTTTTCGATGATTTGGGGCTGGCCTGACTTGTTTCCTGGCAGCCAAATCCTAGAGAAGATTGCGGCTCTCTGCCCTCACCCTGTATCTCTTCCATGCCACTTGCTTTCTGCAATCGGCCGTTCGTGCCCTACTTCTCCATCGTGGCGGTATTCTCACTTCGAGGACCTGATGAACTAGGGCGACCTCGTCCGTTAACCTCGGGGAGCTGGCCTTCATTTTATTCCATCATGTTGGGCCGTGCATTCTCCCGATTCCGCTTCTCAGTTTGGTATTAAAACTTTCTCCGAAAGATCGTTTTCTATCTTGGAAACATTTTTCCTGGTTTTTACCGAAATTGGTGCACCTACGGAGCTGTACTTTGTGCAAGTCACAGCATGGTGGCTCATGCCCAGTGAAGCTCCCGCGTTTATTTCCTCAATATCACTTCAGTACCTTATAATCACAAGGTCCGGCCCCGATGCGCCTTTCTCCGCCCTACCCCTGTTCTCTTGATCGACATGATGAACAACAGGCTCATCATACAATAGAGCTGCTAGATTCTCCAGGAACGACGTCACCGTAGCTGTCCCCGCTAACCAGCCAACCTTATGAGCATCGAATTATCCCATGACGAGAAGCGTATCCTCAACCACCACGTGGGTTTTGGAAAACCGAAGAGGATATTCGTCTTCCTCATGTTACACCGGTGGTCCCCTGCATAAGCGGAACACTGCGAACTTATACTCTCTCAGTCGTGCTATAATCTCCACTGGCTGCTAGGTTGGTGTTTCTGGCCGCCCCTTTCATGGGTTTTATTGGCTTGCTGCTGATAGCACGACTCCAGCTCCGGCTCTTCCGTCTTGTACGTTTACCTTGACCAACATGAATTTCCCGGGGCGAGATGAGTCATCTTCTCATCCGGTGGAAGTCACGTTCTAGTGACCATAACGAAGCCCACCCTGAGCATGCGAGCCCGTAGCTCACCCATTTATTTCCTAGGCTAGCAGCTTTTGCGCAAGCAGCTTGCAGGGCAGCCATCATCTCGTTGGAGACAACGTCCGAGGGTGCTGTGTAAATCTTGGTTCCTAGTCCCGAGCGTCTTTCCCGTTTTTGGAAGCGGATGCTACTGTATCCTCCCGACAGCGGCTTGTTGGGGACTTACCCTGGAACGTCACCTGTCCATAAATTCCAAGGAGGCTTCTTTCCCCGGCTGGTTTGTTGAAAACTATTGGTCTTCACTTTACCAATTAGCTTGAAGCCTATGTGTGGTGACGTATTCACTCCGAAAAATTTACCCCCGTGTTTGGGGTTGTCGTCTGGCTCCATCGTCGTCGTACTCCGGAGGGGCTGCTCCTTCCTACCCGCTCTTGCCTGGAAACTAGAGCGGTTCCTCTGGCTTCCGAGTTCCATTGGCCTTGGTCTGGGGTGCATCCTGCCTTCCCCCTGACGCCGTCCTAGCGGAAAGGCTAGTTTGATGACCACGTTTTCAGGCCAATCTACCATCCTTAAACATTTCACGAATGGTATCGTACTGCAAGCTCCTTTCGTCAGTTCTCGTTGATTACGGGCTTTGACACCTTTCCTTTAATCATATTTCCACTTCGCCTTGGAGCGACGTCGCAATTTTGATAAATTTCTGTATGCACACTTGAGGTATTGGTTCGCGACTTCTGTTGATCCCACCTAGGCTTCTAGGAGTGTAAAATTATCTTCGCACCCTCCCCGATTTTCTACCATGGACCCCACTTTACCCGGTGGTTTTGAGATGGAATCATTGTTATTTATCTTCGTGGGCTCCGTAAGTATTAGTGTTGCAGATGGGTCCTCCTGGCTGAGTGCTGAGTCCCCCTATATCGGTTTTTCCTTCATTCCTAATTGCTCATTATTCAGGGCCCATTCGGCAAGACTGAGAGTCTAGGTCTTTGCAGTACGTTTGCTAACTCAGCTGCCGGCTTCACCCGATTAACTTTAGCTCCGGTCCCGACCTTGCTTCCAAGAAAGACCCATGTTGGCTTCCTTTGTACAAAATACACTGCATATATTGCTTCCGCTGGAGCCCGCGCTTACGTTGGTACCATGTCTCACAGATATCGCAATGAACGCCCTGCGTATCTACCCCAGCTTTACGTCTTTTCCTACGGCACAGTGACTTGCGCACTAGTGACCGCATGACAGAAGCCGCGAACGAAAAAGCGACCATGGCTCCCTGAGGAACTGGTCAAGGTAGATTTGAGTGTCAGTCCTAGGAAACAACAGTTATTAGAAAAATTAGGTTTGAATGCCGAAAGCTAAACCGGTCCTATCACCAGCGGTAAATTCAAGGCAACTCACATTCACGGAAACCATTTTGACAGATGTACCACAGCTCCTCCGCCGTAGTAAGCCATCGATCAATTTTTAGTTATTCCCCGATTTATTTTCCACCAGACTGTGGAAGCTGCTTCGATCACAATTTTCGTTTTGTCCTGGATTTCGACGGTTGCGCCGATGAATGTTCCACTGATGTTATGTTGGATTCTGTGAGATATTCGACGTCCACCGAAAGGTAATTTTCCCCTGGTCTCCGGCCAACATCCCAGCTGCTCCGTCCACTTTTCTCATATTAAGGTGCAGGGGACAGACACTAGACTCCTGAAATGTTCACCAATTTCGTAACAGGCAAGTCATTGAATGCTCGCCCGCCTCCCTGTGTTCTTTACTTTCAAGGTCGCTCTGGAAAACTCACTAGCCCTGCAGGTGTATCAGTTGGCTGATGCGAAACTGATTCTGCCAGTAACCGAATTCCACATGCCACAGCAATCTAAGCGTTGGTGTGAAGTTGATTCTACAGCCGTTGCCCAAAAACTGAATTCTCGGATACATATTGTGCGGCTCTTCGCAACGGACAATATCGTGCAGTGCATTCAAAATAAAATTGGATGGTCGATGTTTAGTTAAATGTCATCAGCCACAGCATCAGCTTACAGAAATATACGCCACTGTAACGGTTACAACTGGAAAACGCGTAGACTTAAATTTCGATTGGACGTTGGAGTTCTTCACAGTAAACCCAGCCGGAGGCAAACAATTCACCGCGCGCTTACCTGTCTCTCTTGGACTTCCTGCTTCATCACCAGACAAGTAAATCGTTCGCCATATAATTGATTTCTCCGGTATCAAGCCGCCAATTTCTACCTCGATCTCCGCTGACCGATGTTTCCGATTCTGTATCGGGTGTCCCAGCCCCTTGCCCCATCTCAGACTCATTGGTTCTGCAACTGTTATCTCTACCGTTGTCGCGTGGTCCGCCTTCCAAAATGGTCACCGATACACTTATCAACCCTCTACTCTGTTATCGCTTTTGCAATATATTCGCCTCTGCAGTCATCATGCAACGCGTCCAAGATCGACTTGTCACCATATTTCCATTTCCACGTTGACACTTGTTGACATACCCATCGCAAGGTGAACAGCTCGCCAAGCGCTTACCGGTTCCACCCTGGCCAATTCCTTAATCATCGCTCCAGTAACCTCTCCCCCTTCTCACCGTTATATTTGTTGTTCTTTGTCCTTATGACTGACTCCGGTGGCGTCCCGCCATCAAATTTTACCACTGTATTGACGGAGTGATTCGCCTTTTTATTAGTGATATTTTGTCCTTGTCCAGTGTGCATTTCAAGTCGTTAAATAATTTCGGGGATGCGTCTCGGCTAATCGTAGTTGCACTCTGCACCGAAATACTATTGTGCTTCTCAGCAGGTAAATCATCGATAAATCCACTCGGGCTCTGAGAGTTTAGCCTGATTGCTTAGACCGTGTACTTTGCGTACCAACAAAATACCTGCCCGTAAAAGCTGCCGTGAAATCGAGATTACCGACGGGCAAGTATCAGCACGTAGTCGACACTTCGGTGCTCTGCAGGGGTGACTGTTTTATTGTGTCATGGAGCTGGGGGCTTAGATTGCTTTCCAAAAGTCGCATCGCATGCGGTGACAAGTTATTGTTATTCATATCAAGTTCGTTTCAATGTATTCAGCAATCAAAGCTTGGATCTGCAGGGCTTGTAAAAGAACGAACAATGCGGTTCATATGGTGCATATAAAACAGTTTAAATGCATGTGAAATCTCATTTGAAAAGGTCCCCGATATGGTTCATTAGGAGTGTTGACACTCATACAACTAATCAGACGTTGCTGCCTCTCCAACGCCATAGTTTATTGTTCTATCCCTCATGTGGAACCGTTAATGTGTTGTGCGGTGCTAAATTACAAACCGGTGAATTCAGTTATGTCAGCAAGACAACTTGCCAAACACTTCAGCAAAATGCGGTATCCTGATCCCAACCAGAGACCAGGTGACTGACTGTTTTTATACCGTTCGTTGTGATCCAGATTTCCCGCTCTCTCTTGCATCAGGATAGTTGTCCGAAAAGGGACACCCGAGTCTTCCTATTTGCTCTTTTTTTCAGGATATTATTCACTTTGAATTCTTTATCAGGTACGCCATGTGATTTACTAATGCCTCAGTCGTGTCCTTTTTGAAAGGCTTTTATCAGAGCAATCCAAGAGGCACTCTTATGGTGAACTCATTAGGCTGAAAAAATATCTCACAGTCGTCAAACATTTTAACATTTGCTGCGGCCTGAAATATCGACAAAAAGCAACTTTATACACATCGTCGACCAATTTGACACCTGTTTTGGGTTTACTCTTAGATCTGTCTTTAACTGATAAGCCAAGGCAACAAAACTAATCTGACGATGGGTTGTGGGTATATTTTGTTAAGTTCCATGACAGCAATAATTTCAATTTTTCGCAAGGGCAGCAGGATAAATGCTACAGAATCGGTGGAGCAAGGTTGATCTGGAGTTATCAGAAAGATTCTTACAATTAAACACATTTTTAATATAATCATGCTCACGTTCTTGGGATATTTTTGACCGTTCTCAGTTGATTAAAGGAATGATAATTTAAGGACAGGCTATATGGCATTTGCATTGCTGCATTCTGTTCTAAGCCTTTTCTCTGACAGTTTTCATCCAGTGAGAATCCCGGATTCTTAGACCTCAATCACAAAGGCGGAAACCCCCAGGCAAACTCGAAACCAAAGCTTAAGTTACATTCTGGTGACTACGTAGAACAGTAGTAAAAGGTGGTGTCCAGTCTTATGGGTAGTCCGGTTGCTTTGGTCCTCAAAGAGACCGATTTATTTTCATCCGACTCTAGGGGGAATCTATGGTGACGCCAAGCAGTGAATAACAAGGTTTTTGCC
The DNA here is from genome assembly GCA_948099385.1 of Fasciola hepatica. Taxonomy (NCBI): domain Eukaryota; kingdom Metazoa; phylum Platyhelminthes; class Trematoda; order Plagiorchiida; family Fasciolidae; genus Fasciola; species Fasciola hepatica. The sequence continues at coordinate 1,167,135 of CANUEZ040000043.1, forward strand.
CATGAGTTATTTGGGCTTTTTTAATAAATCACTCCAGCATTCCATAGCGGCATTGAGTCAGCCCAACATACTTTGATCCTTAATCCTAAAATCGGGGCAAGATGCCCCAGACTGTCCTCTTTTGGGGCACACTGATTATAAAATTTTCTGCCCTTTTTGGACTTTGTGTGATTGGATCTTCGCAATTCTTTTAACTCAACCTTCTCAGTTAAAGTTTCACCATTTATCGTCAGCCCCATGATACACATTTTATCGAATGGGACACTACAGTGATGACCCTCTGAGACAAGGCTTCCCACTTTAGCCGACAGTAAAACAACCAGCAAAATAAGGTTGGTAACCGTTCAGATTTGGAAAACCAGACATGCCGTTGTTCTGTCCTACAACTACCTGAGAGGTAATACGTTGAGGAATAATACAGGGGTAAACAGCAGGTGTTTGAATGACATTCAGCTGGAGCGGCGGTCCGCCAGATTATTGGCTCTTCTATGAGGAACACAGGTTTTTGGCCTCAAGTTTCTCCTGTTACTCCCATCTTTCCTGCAGACGCCAACTTGCCCGTCAAGCTCTCTTAGGCATGCAGAAAATTGATCGACTGGACCAACCCAGTCCAGACACGGGAACGGACTGCGTCTCACACAACGAGAGAGTACTGTTTGCGTTGCCTAATGCCTTTCCTAATCATCACTTGCAAAAACACGCACCAGCAACTGAACACTACTCAAAGCCCTGGCAATCTTGGCTTCATTCGAGCCAGTGTGTAGTTATGTTGGTGGACTAGCACATACGAGTACTGACTGCTGGGGGGTATTCTCCGACTTAAATTCAGTTCAGCTGGTACATGCGTAACAATCTCTGGTTGGTGCCGGTCAGTCTTCGTTGATATGCCTTCTTCCCCACAAGGTTCGTTCTGTCTTCGACACGACGGAGATTGAGACAACAACCCACAGGCGCAATGCTCTGGGTCGCATTTGACTCCTGTTGAGCTGTGCCACGGCTGAGCTCGGTACAGCTGCCTGGACAGGTAAACTAAGTGGTTGAAGTTCGTTTCCACTGGAGCACAACACTGACACTGAGTAACTGCATAACTGAGGGACGAAAGACTGAGACCTGCTGGAGACTGTCGAGAAAGTGATAAGTTTACTGGGAAGCACCGCGATAACCGTCATTCTTTGTGACTAACACCCAGTAAACTCATAAACTGAAGGCTGGGAAAAACCAAAATATAATAGAGCAGTGAGAGAGCAACGCAGTGGTTCCCTAAAGGCAGCGGAACAAACGAGCTATCGCGCCAGGAAAAACTGAAGGTCTAAAAAAGCAAGAACAGTGTCAGTCTTCCAAGGATTTACCAGTTTTGAGAAGCACCGATACCGGCAAGATAGTCTGAGAGAGCATCTGCATTTTTCTGTATCTACCGGGCGATCAGAAGATATCTAGCTCAAATTGGCGGTTTACCTGGAGCATATTTATTCATTTGGGGCTATCCTGGTTACAAGATGACAAACAAGTGCATATTAGGACGAATAAAACCTAATCCACTTAATCCCATTTCCGTCTCTGTGTTTCGAAAGACTGTCTGACAGGGTTGTGGCAAATATACTGGGGATTCTTGTGTTGACCGTTTATTTTGGTGCTCCAAGTTAGTGGATACAAACCAACGAACTAGACAGTTGTTTTTATTTGGACTGCAAATTGGTGAAAGTTCAAAACCCATGAGAAATGTGGGCCACTTTCATCGCATTTGCTCCACAGCTTCACTTCCTTGTGGTTTCACTTATGAATCAGCTTTCTCTCTGACTACCCAGCAGCGTATAGGCAGAAACACTAATCTTTACCTAGCACAAGAAGAGATGAAGTGGTATGGTCAATCGATTTATAAATAATGTCTCATAACTCCTGGTCTGTGTTATTGCTAAACGCACTCCATGTATCTCTATTTATCCAACTCCGTTAATGACATGGTACCGTAAAAAACAAATAACTTTCTCAGTCAGAAACCCAGGCCACTTCGCTGGTCACTGAAACAGCTTGCTCCTAACACAAGCTAATTGCAACCACTTTATTTTTGCCAGGTTAACTAGAATTGTTGTGCAACTGCATGAAACGTCACGCGAGGCGAAATGCTCTTCTGATAGGACAATAATTGATTTCAAGTAGTTGATACCTTTAGATCGTGAAGTAACAATAAGGGACCCCTGAAAAGTGACAAAATCTTTCGCTAAAAGAATGCCGAAAATAAAGAACGATAAATTCAACTAGAATCTGCCGGAAATAGAGTGTACCTGTTAAACTGTATACTAAACCGGTCACCTTGTTGCTTAAAACGAGATACTATGAGAAAGTTCCTGAATATTTTGATGCATGAGAGTCGAGCTACGAGGCAAATTGGTAGCAGGTTAGGTATGTACTATCAGCCGAGGTGAGTAGTTTTGGGACTGCGTTGTAAGCCTGCTCGACGGCTAATCGGTTAAAAATAGCCGCCAGTGTCGGAGTAACCAACTTGATTTCGGGTCCTGAAAGGCTATTAGGGGGTTTCTGGAGTACGAAAGGATTGACAGATTTCCAAGAAATTTCAGAGGGTGGGAAGGGGTGCAAAATCCTTCGTGGGTAAGGGTCACGGGATTCAAAAGAGCTATCAGTCCAACCGAAGATGTATTAAGCGTCTATCACCAGCCAGTGTCTTCTTGGATGTTTTCAGCTTTCCAACACTAACTAGAAAGCAACGCGAAGTACATCAAAGGTACACCGCACTGAGACGATCACGAGCACAGTACTAGCCTTTCCTGTGCTGCGCAACAGAACAAGCTTTCTATTATTTACACGCGTTGCCGCTCACCCAAGGTGATAGAGTGAATCACCGAATGTGTAGTGATTATCATCGTTGGATAACACGTAGCTTGATGACGCTTTTTGAGATATATTGTGGCTGTTAAACACAACAAACACATTTCACCCGCCTCCTGACGGGTGGTGTTGCTTTGAATAACCAATGAAAGACTGATCGAAAAGGAGCACCAATGGTGTCCAGCAATCAGTAGCCGGAAGGAAGCATGCATGTCAGCAGGAAAGTGTATTAATTCGCGTCGTGAGACAAATGACGATTTGAAAGGCAACAACGTGTTATGGAAAGGTCGGTTACCTGGTCTCTGGTTGGGATCAGGATACCGCATTTTGCTGAAGTGTTTGGCAAGTTGTCTTGCTGACATAACTGAATTCACCGGTTTGTAATTTAGCACCGCACAACACATTAACGGTTCCACATGAGGGATAGAACAATAAACTATGGCGTTGGAGAGGCAGCAACGTCTGATTAGTTGTATGAGTGTCAACACTCCTAATGAACCATATCGGGGACCTTTTCAAATGAGATTTCACATGCATTTAAACTGTTTTATATGCACCATATGAACCGCATTGTTCGTTCTTTTACAAGCCCTGCAGATCCAAGCTTTGATTGCTGAATACATTGAAACGAACTTGATATGAATAACAATAACTTGTCACCGCATGCGATGCGACTTTTGGAAAGCAATCTAAGCCCCCAGCTCCATGACACAATAAAACAGTCACCCCTGCAGAGCACCGAAGTGTCGACTACGTGCTGATACTTGCCCGTCGGTAATCTCGATTTCACGGCAGCTTTTACGGGCAGGTATTTTGTTGGTACGCAAAGTACACGGTCTAAGCAATCAGGCTAAACTCTCAGAGCCCGAGTGGATTTATCGATGATTTACCTGCTGAGAAGCACAATAGTATTTCGGTGCAGAGTGCAACTACGATTAGCCGAGACGCATCCCCGAAATTATTTAACGACTTGAAATGCACACTGGACAAGGACAAAATATCACTAATAAAAAGGCGAATCACTCCGTCAATACAGTGGTAAAATTTGATGGCGGGACGCCACCGGAGTCAGTCATAAGGACAAAGAACAACAAATATAACGGTGAGAAGGGGGAGAGGTTACTGGAGCGATGATTAAGGAATTGGCCAGGGTGGAACCGGTAAGCGCTTGGCGAGCTGTTCACCTTGCGATGGGTATGTCAACAAGTGTCAACGTGGAAATGGAAATATGGTGACAAGTCGATCTTGGACGCGTTGCATGATGACTGCAGAGGCGAATATATTGCAAAAGCGATAACAGAGTAGAGGGTTGATAAGTGTATCGGTGACCATTTTGGAAGGCGGACCACGCGACAACGGTAGAGATAACAGTTGCAGAACCAATGAGTCTGAGATGGGGCAAGGGGCTGGGACACCCGATACAGAATCGGAAACATCGGTCAGCGGAGATCGAGGTAGAAATTGGCGGCTTGATACCGGAGAAATCAATTATATGGCGAACGATTTACTTGTCTGGTGATGAAGCAGGAAGTCCAAGAGAGACAGGTAAGCGCGCGGTGAATTGTTTGCCTCCGGCTGGGTTTACTGTGGAGAACTCCAACGTCCAATCGAAATTTAAGTCTACGCGTTTTCCAGTTGTAACCGTTACAGTGGCGTATATTTCTGTAAACTGATGCTGTGGCTGATGACATTTAACTAAACATCGACCATCCAATTTTATTTTGAATGCACTGCACGATATTGTCCGTTGCGAAGAGCCGCACAATATGTATCCGAGAATTCAGTTTTTGGGCAACGGCTGTAGAATCAACTTCACACCAACGCTTAGATTGCTGTGGCATGTGGAATTCGGTTACTGGCAGAATCAGTTTCGCATCAGCCAACTGATACACCTGCAGGGCTAGTGAGTTTTCCAGAGCGACCTTGAAAGTAAAGAACACAGGGAGGCGGGCGAGCATTCAATGACTTGCCTGTTACGAAATTGGTGAACATTTCAGGAGTCTAGTGTCTGTCCCCTGCACCTTAATATGAGAAAAGTGGACGGAGCAGCTGGGATGTTGGCCGGAGACCAGGGGAAAATTACCTTTCGGTGGACGTCGAATATCTCACAGAATCCAACATAACATCAGTGGAACATTCATCGGCGCAACCGTCGAAATCCAGGACAAAACGAAAATTGTGATCGAAGCAGCTTCCACAGTCTGGTGGAAAATAAATCGGGGAATAACTAAAAATTGATCGATGGCTTACTACGGCGGAGGAGCTGTGGTACATCTGTCAAAATGGTTTCCGTGAATGTGAGTTGCCTTGAATTTACCGCTGATGATAGGACCGGTTTAGCTTTCGGCATTCAAACCTAATTTTTCTAATAACTGTTGTTTCCTAGGACTGACACTCAAATCTACCTTGACCAGTTCCTCAGGGAGCCATGGTCGCTTTTTCGTTCGCGGCTACTGTCATGCGGTCGCTAGTGCGCAAGTCACTGTGCCGTAGGAAAAGACGTAAAGCTGGGGTAGATACGCAGGGCGTTCATTGCGATATCTGTGAGACATGGTACCAACGTAAGCGCGGGCTCCAGCGGAAGCAATATATGCAGTGTATTGTGTACAAAGGAAGCCAACATGGGTCTTTCTTGGAAGCAAGGTCGGGACCGGAGCTAAAGTTAATCGGGTGAAGCCGGCAGCTGAGTTAGCAAACGTACTGCAAAGACCTAGACTCTCAGTCTTGCCGAATGGGCCCTGAATAATGAGCAATTAGGAATGAAGGAAAAACCGATATAGGGGGACTCAGCACTCAGCCAGGAGGACCCATCTGCAACACTAATACTTACGGAGCCCACGAAGATAAATAACAATGATTCCATCTCAAAACCACCGGGTAAAGTGGGGTCCATGGTAGAAAATCGGGGAGGGTGCGAAGATAATTTTACACTCCTAGAAGCCTAGGTGGGATCAACAGAAGTCGCGAACCAATACCTCAAGTGTGCATACAGAAATTTATCAAAATTGCGACGTCGCTCCAAGGCGAAGTGGAAATATGATTAAAGGAAAGGTGTCAAAGCCCGTAATCAACGAGAACTGACGAAAGGAGCTTGCAGTACGATACCATTCGTGAAATGTTTAAGGATGGTAGATTGGCCTGAAAACGTGGTCATCAAACTAGCCTTTCCGCTAGGACGGCGTCAGGGGGAAGGCAGGATGCACCCCAGACCAAGGCCAATGGAACTCGGAAGCCAGAGGAACCGCTCTAGTTTCCAGGCAAGAGCGGGTAGGAAGGAGCAGCCCCTCCGGAGTACGACGACGATGGAGCCAGACGACAACCCCAAACACGGGGGTAAATTTTTCGGAGTGAATACGTCACCACACATAGGCTTCAAGCTAATTGGTAAAGTGAAGACCAATAGTTTTCAACAAACCAGCCGGGGAAAGAAGCCTCCTTGGAATTTATGGACAGGTGACGTTCCAGGGTAAGTCCCCAACAAGCCGCTGTCGGGAGGATACAGTAGCATCCGCTTCCAAAAACGGGAAAGACGCTCGGGACTAGGAACCAAGATTTACACAGCACCCTCGGACGTTGTCTCCAACGAGATGATGGCTGCCCTGCAAGCTGCTTGCGCAAAAGCTGCTAGCCTAGGAAATAAATGGGTGAGCTACGGGCTCGCATGCTCAGGGTGGGCTTCGTTATGGTCACTAGAACGTGACTTCCACCGGATGAGAAGATGACTCATCTCGCCCCGGGAAATTCATGTTGGTCAAGGTAGACGTACAAGACGGAAGAGCCGGAGCTGGAGTCGTGCTATCAGCAGCAAGCCAATAAAACCCATGAAAGGGGCGGCCAGAAACACCAACCTAGCAGCCAGTGGAGATTATAGCACGACTGAGAGAGTATAAGTTCGCAGTGTTCCGCTTATGCAGGGGACCACCGGTGTAACATGAGGAAGACGAATATCCTCTTCGGTTTTCCAAAACCCACGTGGTGGTTGAGGATACGCTTCTCGTCATGGGATAATTCGATGCTCATAAGGTTGGCTGGTTAGCGGGGACAGCTACGGTGACGTCGTTCCTGGAGAATCTAGCAGCTCTATTGTATGATGAGCCTGTTGTTCATCATGTCGATCAAGAGAACAGGGGTAGGGCGGAGAAAGGCGCATCGGGGCCGGACCTTGTGATTATAAGGTACTGAAGTGATATTGAGGAAATAAACGCGGGAGCTTCACTGGGCATGAGCCACCATGCTGTGACTTGCACAAAGTACAGCTCCGTAGGTGCACCAATTTTGGTAAAAACCAGGAAAAATGTTTCCAAGATAGAAAACGATCTTTCGGAGAAAGTTTTAATACCAAACTGAGAAGCGGAATCGGGAGAATGCACGGCCCAACATGATGGAATAAAATGAAGGCCAGCTCCCCGAGGTTAACGGACGAGGTCGCCCTAGTTCATCAGGTCCTCGAAGTGAGAATACCGCCACGATGGAGAAGTAGGGCACGAACGGCCGATTGCAGAAAGCAAGTGGCATGGAAGAGATACAGGGTGAGGGCAGAGAGCCGCAATCTTCTCTAGGATTTGGCTGCCAGGAAACAAGTCAGGCCAGCCCCAAATCATCGAAAAAGAGGCTGTGAAGGAACACTGTCCAAGAAGGCGAAAACGAACCCCAAGGCCTACTATGGATGTGTATACTCGAAGTGCAGCTTGCGCAGTGAAGTAAGGAGAGTCACGGCCGAATAGGGATGCGCCGCGACCGCAGACTAAGAAAAAGCCGAACACCTGTGTAGGTTATTCCGAACGATGTATGGGGTGGGCCAAGGGTTACCAGGCCCAGAGGTCCCTTCCCTGATGAAGGCCGTGATGGAAGACTGCTCAACAGGGTGAGACTAAATCCCATGCCGCGTCGAACAACCAGTCACGACCATAGCAGCGGGCCCGGAGACTATCCACCCGGCCGTCCCGAAGCCAACACCAACAGCGGTGTCAAGGCCATTGACTAAGTTACTCAATACCTCGCTTGAAACCGGGGTCTTGCCCGAAGAGTGCTTAGCGTCGTCAATCGTCCTCATAGACAAAGACCATAATGGGGCGGCTGAAGAAGTTACCGTCCAGTTGATCTAACGACGATCTTACTGAAGATCAAGAAGAGGGTCACTCGGGACCGAGTAGAGTTGCTTTCAAAACAACACAGACATGTCCAGGAGTCCCAACACCTACTTATGCGGAAAGGCTCTTGCCTGTGCAATCTCCTGTGCCGATTGGGGGAACTGACCACGAGAATATATGACGGGGAGCGAGTCGGAGTCATTTTACTGGATTTCTAGGCTTTCTACTCAGTGAACCCCCTTCGGCCTATGGGAAGGCCATTGGAGCCCAGGCTGTAGGACCAGGTGATGGCATGGGTAAGGGGTCAGCCTTTGGACCCCTGCCATTCCACGTATATATAAATGACTTAGAAAATGGTGCAGAAAACTCCTGTCTCGAGTTTGTCGGCTATTTGAGAACTATAAAAGTATTCGACCATGAATAAACCTAAAGTGACCAGACTGCGCCCAAGAGTGGGCTGCAAAGTAGGCCTTGCCAGCGGACATGCACAGGTATATGAATCCCGTCGGTGAAGGTTTACCTCAAGGACTGAGGATACTGGGGACGGAGGGCGCGACATTAACAGTAGCTGTAAAGGGCATGATTAGGACTTGATGGTCATGGTCAGAGCTGATTTCTAACCCGAAACCCAATGTGAATAAGCGGGGAAAGCCACTTCTAAGGCTCTTCATCAGCCCCATCGAACAATCAGCTCCGGGGGGCCTTCAGTACTTCTCGCTCTATGCAATACTGTCTTGGAGCCTCATTTCGAAAGTTGAGTCCACACCCGTGGTCTGTATCTGGTCCGGGAGAGGCGAGTGTTGAATAAAATCCAGAGACTTCGCCTGATCCTTCCCTGCGTTGAGAAGAGAAGCTTATGAGAAGCTCTTGGAGCACGTCAACTTGTCCTCCGCGGAAAGGAAAAGGAAACTTTGGGACCTCATAGCGATGTAGAGGACACTCGCAGGTCGGATTGGATTGGGCAACACCGTGTATGCCCCCTAGCCTCCTGGAGAAAATCCCAACTTGAGTAGCCTTGCCCCCGGGTCAAATCAGAAAGGTCGCGGACAGGACTTTTGGCCAAGTTTTTCAGGCAGCCTGTGGTTAAAGACCGGGATAAACTCCCAGAGGAAGTGACGGAGGAAACTGCAGTGGCTGAGTTCAAGCTTGAGCTGAACGGGGTATGGACCCGAGTGTTCCGCGATGGACTACAATGACAGACAACACAGCACCGCCTGTACTGGTGGTCCCTCTTTAAACTTTGTGCTCACTAAGTTTCTATTTTTTCCACCCTTAAAGCTTCTCCATACAACAACCTCCCGTCCTCCAGTTGCTGTTGGTTTTATCCTCTTTTTTCTTATTTGTAGTTCCTCTATTCCAGCCACTTTGTTTTGCACACACGGCTTTCCTTTTGCCCTCCAAGCCTTCAGTAATTACCCTTTCGCTACTAATGTTGACCATACCTCTTTTGTCCCATCGTCTGGTCCACCACATCCCTCTTCCCTCCTCAACCTAACTGACGGGTCTACCAGCCTGATATTCCACTGTCACCAATCCGATGGGATACGGGAAATGAAGCTCGAGGAACTTGTTTTTCCTATCGTTGCAACACCAAGGGACCCGTACAGCCTACTCGAGCAAGAAACTGGATTTTGCCGCTGTCAGCCCAGCAGACCTAAAATTTACCTGAACCTGAACCAGAACCTGATATATTAACCAGAAGGTGGTAACAGGGTGATAAATTGGTCTGAGGTGCGTCGTAGGGCGAAAGTATGGGCATATAGCTTGCAAAGACTGTACAGTAGGTAGAAGTCGAACTTAGCTTTTAGCGATCATTTTAACTGGTGCGTAAGATGAAAACAACAGACTCGCAAAGCTGTAAGATAAATACATCTGAAATGCACAAATAAGAAGAAAACACAAGGCTCTGCAAGACCAGGATCAGGCGATGGAACAGCTCTGTGTAAGCAAACAGCTGGAGTGATGGAAAGTGCAGATAAGCATTTATCACCTCTCTGAATGAAAGGGGACTACGAAAAGTGTCAGGAAGTTCTAACACGGAAAGTGGACATGTTTATGGGTCGGACTGGAGAATGGTCTGGTCCAAAACTCGGGGTAGGTAGGCTATGAAACATGTCTTGATTGATGAGCTTTTATATGAGCAATCATCGTATGCCAAGAAAAAAGTGGTCAATTGGTAGAATGGAAAGCTTTACATTTTTCAGTACATAAATGTAGCCGTAAACTTTATAAAAAATCATAAATTAGATAATCAGAGCAAGCTATGGGAAATAACGGTGGAACTCATGGCGGATAGAGTGAAGGGCATGTTTGTAACAACACTGCGACCATATGAGTAGTATTTAACAGACCTCAAGCGGTGCTAGTGGGTGGGACTGATTGTGATCCGAACAGTGAACGTCGAAATCATTTTTCATTGAGGGAGGTGCGATCCACTAGCCCAGATCCACCCGCACATCGTTGAGGAAGTCCTGCACGCCCAAAGTGCGCTGGCCAAGGCGATGGATCTAATGGCATCCAGAACTATTCAAATTATTATGAGCTGTAGTTGTGCGGTAAGCTTGGGAAGTCCAGGATCTGGTGACCGGGTGGAGAAGATCGTGAAGGACACGACCCGTTGGAGGGAGCAATCCAGTGAGGGGCGGATATTAAATATCGTCGGCAATTTATCAGTATACCTAGAGGGAAAACGGTTCCAAGTTATTAATCATGAGACAGAGTAGGCGAGACTTTGTCTTGGGTGGCCAGCTATGGGAAAAATTGCGAAGGTTGCAGTCTTGAAATTCTCTCAGCTATAAGTCTAAGAGAGGCGTAAAAGAAAAGCTTCACGTTACCACAGAGGTAAGTCACAGAATTAGCAATTTCCCATGGCGGACGGAATAGGGAGTGGTCGAGTGGACGCAAGGCTATGGTGGGAGTAATAGCAGGACGACGGGTGAACCTGTGGAGAAAGCACAGATTAGGGCTCACACGGTGTGACTATGGGGGTTCTGTGTCAAAGACTGCACCTTGCACCCTGGAGCCGGGTATGGTATGATAACGGAGCAGCCCTTAAGTGAATGAGCGATGCTTATTCTCCAACTTTATTGGGTAAATCTGATGAGTATTTTCGAAGACGTTTGGGCAATAGTCCACGAGGAGCCTAACAGAAGGGATTTGATAATTCTTTCATATCACTGGTCGGGACGATCTACATAGGAATTCTATGGTTGTCGCTGTAGCGGCTTGGAGAATTCTAGGCTGCACGACTGATGCGACTAAAGGTCTCGCAACGATGGGTTTTGAGCAGCAGGCGAGTTGTCTATCCAAAAAGAGTTCAAATGAGCTTGACAATATGGATTGTTGAATAGGAACTTCTCGGCACAGGATTTCATCATTCAGGTGTGAGGCTATGGTTCAAGGCGCTTCAGATCGTACTGTATTTATTGAATCTCTTTGGTAAGGTCCCGGAGTGAGAGTTCACACAAATTTTCGGTCAGCTGCAAGTAGGAAAGCGGTATAGCGGTGTGCCACACAAAGGACAAGACCGGGCTTTTAGCTTACCATATTGGCCCTTACATATTTGGTCATGGGACCTTAAGTACTCGGAAAAGAGCTTCTTTACCAACCCTTTGGCTAGTCGGGGTCCTACGGGACCACGACTGACTGAGCGATAATTTGAGTGGTCCTAAAGAGGGCCCTTATTGTGGCGTGGGATAGTGATAGGCGTTTGCCACGGAGGCCGGAAAATTTCACATTTCAACTGAACTGAAGATACTCAAAAATAAAACTGCAGCATCAGCCTCACCAAAGGAAGCAGCGCAGGTGGGATTCTGGTGAGACTGGGGCGAAACGAGGGCTTCATTTTATAAGAAGTTGAACAACCTAGTGAAAGCAAACCGTAGGAAAATGTGGATTTAGCAATGTATTTGTTAACAAAGTCAGTAGCCACAAAGAAGGAAACCGAGTTGAAGCACTCAGCTGTTGATATGGGAATTTCAGCGAATTTGCCATTTTTGGTGGCATCTTACAAGAACTGTTAGGACGGGAGTGAGCAATTCCGTTCTTGTTCATTCATAAAAACCAAGGCAGCTTATGCAGTTGGTCAGAAGCAAAAACTTTCAGTTTCCTGTAGATTTTCTAAGTTAACGAGAACATTATTATAGGGCCTATGTAAAGAACAGAAAGCGAGAGGTCACAAAAATTTGTGTGCGATGCTGTAGCTGTTTTGAATTTTAGTAGTAAAGAAGTGAGGGCACCAGACCGGCCATTCGGTGTGTGGTAAGTCGTGATGCGACCCAGGCCTTGAAGACTTCTAGGGTAAATTAGATTCGCTGGGTCCATAACAAATTTAACGACAAGGTTTTGGTTTGTCATCTTGCTCGCGATCGATTTTGAGCTCAGAGGCTTTCTACGGATGCGGTTCAAACCTATCAACAACTTGTCAGATAGCCGGACTGATCAATCAAGTTGGGTTGCACCCTCTTCCGTGGATTATATCTCCCGTAATATTTGTTATTTTGTTTATGATACGTTTTTCGGAGCCACCTCCGACTCCTAGTGCGAAAAGTTGGGGAAAATTACCGTAGACTCGGTTTCCAATGACGGTGCTTCGAACGTGCTTTTTCTCCCCCAAAACCTCGGCCCTGCCGGGCATGTTCGACACTGCTACTTTAAGGTTGCTGATAAAAAACATTGGTGAATTAGCTCGTTTTTAATTTTTTGTACTCATGCGAGCAGAAAAAATACACTACCCAAACTGGGAAGGGTAGAAAAAGATCCAAGTCAATCTCTGCAAGTGCATGTGCGTAGTAAAGCTGATCACCCAGTGGAATGTTTAATTAGCTTTACACTTGTTAGAAAGTGAGACTTGGGCCAAGGGAACTTATGCGCTTGCACAAATTGTTTCTGGATATAAAGGGAGGAACGAACATTCGCGGGCTTGGCCGTGGTTAAGACGCAACAGTTGACATGTCCCAGTTGCTGCCCCCAGACTTTGTGAGAGATACGAGGGGCTCTCGTCACCGTTCATTCCCCCTTCTTGCCCTAAGATCAGTATGAATATTATGTATTTGTGTGACTACCAGCGGCTGGGAATAGGCTTGTCTGACACGTTCTTTGTTGTCAGTGTGTAACGTGGGAACTTCCAGACCCGTAAAACATGCCAAAGGTCCAACAGCTCTAAGTGAAACAAACAGCTTCAAACAGTTTCGTACAAAGTTTTATCAGGCCCGATGTACCACTCGCTTGCTGCTTCAAGTACGCCACTGCAACGTTGACTAACATTTTTCGGCGGCGCTGTCTATGTTTCCACTCCTTTTCTTACTGTCTCCAGATCACTAAGCTCGGTACCGAAGACTTCCTCCGGTAGGCCAGCAACATGAACCGCAAATACTCTTGCTTTTAATTCGGCTATCTCATTAAGGATCAGTCCCGTTGTTTGGTTGATATCTGTAACCTCGATCCTTGGTCAACTGCGACCTTTGCACACGATGGTTGCCCATCATCCGCCAAAATTCAGTCACCAACCTACAAGAGTTGTAGAGCAATTGCCACCGAGTGACCAGTCTCAACTAAGAATCGGTTCTTGTGCAACTACCACACTAGGCCCGTCGGTCTTTCAACTAGACTTCAACACTCAGCTATCCATTCAATGGGCCGCCCTCAGAAAACCGTCTTCTCAAGGCGCCATTTTTACGCAGGCATTGTAGTGCATAAAGTCTCTACCGCCTCTGTCCCTCCAATTCAACCATGGTGAACATTGCCAAAGAAGCGGACACGGAAACAACTACTGCCAAAACCTCGGGGACGAGGCAGGGACGACTGAAAGGTGCAACCTAATCAACCCGCCAGGCTTCCGATCCCCTGATCTAGTGAAAATTTTCACAGTGGACTCCGCTCACAGCCGGCAGCGAATCACGGTAGAAGTCAACCAGCAAACGGTTAAACTCCAAGCCAACACTGTCTCCGATGTAAATCCGATCTCACTGGACACTTAGCAGTCGCTGCATACAAAACCTTGACTTTGTGCACCACTAGCGCGTGTAGTCACACCTTCCAGCTATCTGGTCAGCTGAACTGCACTGTGCCTCTCCACGGCACCCCCATCCGCGGCCCCCACCACTTAACCAGACGGCCCTTAACCTCCTCAGCGCTTACCGGGTAGATGAACTCGGGATGGCGGAGCTCCTGTCGGACACGATATGAGGCCGAGTTCGTCGACCGCCTCAGTTGATGTAAGACCATGCCGGGTATCTAGTGGGCGATGAGAATTCTGTGGCCGTACACCTTGTTTTTGGCGGTGAGATCTCTTGGCAGTTCAGAGGCAACTATCTTGTTTCTTCCATTTTTGCCGCTGACATCTGCTCGGCCTCTAGAAGTGACCCTGCCCTACGGGACACCTTTACTCTGCTGCCTTCCAGAGCACCACAGTCAATGAGCCACACATTCTTCCAGGGCGATGGGTAGACGGCAGCTGTCAGTGCGGCGGCTCGGCAGTGAACCCCCGGACACAAAAATACAGGTAACCTTGCAAAGCGGGCTTGCCGAGGGAGATTCCTCGCCCCACAAATCATTAGCAAGAATTCTGGGTCAGGTATCTCCTGTCTTTTCTACCAACTATGAGGATATTTGGTGTTAGATTGGAACTTGAATTAAGCGCTATTGTCCATTTTTGCAGAACTGTGCAATTCACTATCGCCGAAAAGTTTCGCGTTGTTTTATTTGCCAAGTTCGCAGAAACTCTATGTAGGCAGCTGAGCAGCACTATGCATTGGCCTTCGGCTTAGCAACATATTTATGGCTGGGTTGAGGGTCATGTTTCCGTTTTCCTCCCTACTAGTGCTGGTTGTTTCTGGTGGAGCTACCAGTCACGGAGGGTGCTTTTGAAACTGTCTTGTCCGAAGCACTGTACCGATTTAGGGTCAGGAACAAAATGGCGTGTCTCGCTGGATAACTCTACTACAAGACTTCAACACCTTGCAAATTTAGACGCAGTATCTGATACTGCAGACACGAGTTAGCAGCATTCTTGTCAAACGAAACCTGAGAAGATCCTGGGCTGATAAGAGCTTGTGCTTCCTGCGCGAGCTCGAAGCTAGACGGTCCTATGGCCCACGATTTGTCCTTTTACAAGTATCAGGACCAGAGCCGGTCAATGCACGGGCTCCTATAAAGTCCAACAATTGCAGTCGTCATGGAGGACTTGTTGTCTGCTACTTTGATGCAGAACTGGCGAGCAGCTAGAAAGGCTTTTAGCACCTTAGCAGCTCTGTGGCGACTCTCATTTTATGTTGAATAAACCTGTGGATCGCACTCTCAAACAACTTTGGGAAGTCCAAATACCACTCTTCCACCTCTTCTCACTGGTTTACTCTTGCAGTTACCCCATCACAAAAGATTAGTGGATTTCTGATGTAGGACGTGTCCCTTTCGGAGCCATGCCTTTCTCCGGCAAATGGATTGTTCTTCTCCAGTTACCACACCAGAGTACACTTCCGACAATTTTCTCTTTAGGTTTAGTTCTACTGATAACCGGTCAACAGGTCGGTAGTTCGTAAACTGGTTTCTTAAGAGTACCCCGGAGATTTCCATGAGGTCCACAGTTTTTCCATCACACGCATGCGCATCCTTCCTAAGATATTTTTTAAACGACGTGGCTAAGACCCATTATAGAGGTCTGAGAGTGGCTGGATGGATGCCACGTGATTCCGGAGTTTTTATTTTTTTCTCAAGTAATTTTAAGGACGACCGGGCCGATCCCGGTTATGCTCCTACTTCCTTCATAGGAGCGGTTCAAGGCTAAATATTTTTGGACTCCATCGGAAATTTCTCGGAGATTCCCGCTTTTACAGCTGCAATCTCGTTTCAGTTGAATGGAGCCTGCCTGGACGGGGAGTCCGCTTGTAGAATCACACAGAGGCTCTTTCAAAGGTGACTCGTTGTTTAACGTGGTGATCTTTACTACTAGGACACATGGTCCCAAGTACGGATTTTGGGTAATGAAAGCTTGGCATTTTACCTGGATGATGGAACAGAATTTCCCCAGAGGCACACAACTGGTTTCGCTGTTGTTGCCATTCATCAGTTAAGCTTACCCGTTATTCTGCCACCCAATCATTTTTTTACTTGGGCATTCAACAGTTGGTTTACAGCTGCAATCTCATTTGAGTCGAATGAAGTGTGCATGGACTGGGAGTCCACTTACTGAATCACAGGGTCATTCCTTTGTGAGATTCATATAATGGATTCCCAGTCCAAGCAAGCCCCATTCGATTCAAATGAGATTACGGTTGTAAACCAAATGTGGATTGCTCAAGAATAAGGATGACTGGTCGAACGAGTATCGGGTTTGCACACCTGATGAGCGACGCTAACCGCGAAACCGGCCGTGTGCTTCCGGGGAAATTTTGTCTCGTCATCCAGACACAACAACACACTTCTCATTTCGAAAACTTGCGCCTTTTGCTTACTCTCCCCGTCCTGATTATCAGTCCCTACTGTCGCTTTTCTCACTGTTACTCACGTAGCCTCTTCAGCCTGAAAGTAGGTAAAGAAGTTTTGAGTGTTCTCAGGTGCCGTAAGGTTGCTCATTTCATATGCCGCCTCATTTTTACTCCGTTGTCAGTATACCATCACAATAACATTATCATGTTTCGGAGGCCCGAAACATGCGAAGTTGTGCTACTTGTTGTGGACAGGTGACTTACGGACATGGTCAATGAGTCAAAGTTCACAGGAGCTAACATAGTGCAAAGACAACGAAAAAAGAGCACTGGTATCCAATTAGATTAAGAAGCTGGATAGGATGTGCAAAAACTTGGGGGATGGAAAGCAGTGCCTCTTTGGAACAATTGATTGACTGTATGATATGATATGGTATGATATGATGGTATATTTCTCGATCGTGGTCGAGACGCACGCGCAAGCGCATGATCATGGTGTACAACGTTACTCAGAACAATGAACTATACAGTAATTTCAAGAAGGCGAGTCAAAAACGTGAGAAGCAAAACAATATAGCTACAGATAGTTTGAATCGACCGAGGTGATAATGGTTTGCGCGGCAAATACGGTTTAGTTTCGAATTCTAGTCGGTTGGTGGTGGCCCGTGGAAATACAAAATATGTCGTGGAAATATATCGCTAATGATGCATTATAAACCAAAGTAGTGCAAGCTGTGGATACCGGAGGCCTACTGGGGTTCTGTGCACGGAATAAGTTATGAACATGGAGAGATGGAAGAAATGGGAGTATACTCGTGAACTTTGTTGAGTATGAAGAGAACGGCTCTGTATGAAGACGATGGTGGATATTCCCGTTTATAAGAAACGGAGTGCGTCATGAAACGGGGAGACATGAGCAAACTTTGTGGGAGTGGCCTAGGAAACGATGAGTGTGGAGGAAACAGCAATCCATGTAAAAGGTGAGTTTAGGATCAGGACCAATAACCCGTATCATTCAGAAAAAAGGGAGCGCAACTTGAAAGCCTTGAATTTGTGAGGAGTCAATTTCAAGCGGGATGCCAATCGAAAGTAAAATGGAATTTCGCAAGAGAAAACTGAGTGAAAAACCTCCGCGTAGGCTCGCGCCTTATTGTTCTGTTACGCTGACAAAAAATATATTGTCTTATTGATTCTCAGTGATATTCGGCGTCATAATTGGGAACCACGGATGGGGGGATAAGTGGACTCGCGTTCGGATGGCGTATCAAATTTTAATGAGTAAAAGATTCCAGTGTTGCTTATTCTGGCTCTGTTATTGGACTGTTTCACGTGATACCAAGGTGACGTGCAGCATCCCGTGGATATGGTTCATCAGGCGGGGTAAGGGACGTGTCAGTCAATCAGTAGAAGTTGGCCTGTGAACAGTTATCTGTGAAAACTCCAGCAGTGACATCAGTAGTGGAGGTGTTGCCCCAGAAGACGTCTATCAATCTACTGGTAAGCAGTTGGGAGTGGTCAGGTCGTGTGGCTCGATTGCAATCCCGTTCAGTATAAAAGGTGCCATTTAGGTTTCTGTCGGTACAGGTCAAAGTGTGGGCATTGGTCACCAAAAGTGGAGCCCGGAATTGGGCGACGTCAAACCTGAAATAAATGATGATGGCAGTCTGGACGTGGTTCCAGCTGTTAGTTATTATTATAAATAGCGACAGTTAGTAATGAGCTGGTTGGCTTTATGTGAGCCCTGAGTGGCACATTTTATACTCCGATCTGGGTTTTACTTCGAGAGCTGAAGTAATGTCGGGTTGCAGGGGGTTGATAAGCACTACTACAGGCTAGCAAAATAGCTTGAAGCCGGTGGGCTGCTGCGTCTGCATTTCAAAGGGTAAATGGCAATAAGAGGTTGTGAAGAGCAATTAAGTAAGATTTCGGGAAGAACCACTAGGGCATCGGTGATAATGTGTTAGGAGAATTCGTTATCATGCAGAGAAACGTGGACGTGAGTTCATCTGTGCACCTACTCGGTAGTGCCAACCTACTGAGATTAAACTTAAAAGTGAGAAGGAAAATCTCATGACGTGATGGATGCGTGAATACCATATTTGTTATAAGATTGAGGAGGGATAGTCAGTGGGGAATGGAAAATATGAACGGTTCTCCGTGTTCATTTTTTGTAGACTTAAGTGAGGCAGGTGTTGGTCATCTGTTGCCTCTGTAGTGTTACCAGTATGCTACCCTTTATTATCCATGTCAGTGTGCTTAGAGTCCAGGCTGCGGTAGTGATTGTAGTTGGCAAGGGGCTGTGGTTACTGTTAGGTAGGGTTGTAAACCTAAGCGTGGCTTGGACGCTAGGACATCGGGAAGGCCGCTTTCTAAGAGAGATGACGGAAGGTGGAGGGGCATAGTTGGAATAGGTGACCGGTTTTCACCGTGCTCTTATCTTTCTCTTTTTTATTTATTTATTATCATTTTTCCCTTTTCCGGGCTTCACCGCGGTTGTAGTTATTCGTCAGGTATGTTGATACGCTGTCCAGGTCAACGAGTTGAAAGTCAGGGTTATGGTAGCGATTGTATTTGACGTCGACATGCATGCTAGGTGCGCTTATGGGGGGTATGGGGTGGTTGCAACTTAGAGCAGGGGGTGGGTAGGCGTGTGTGGAAAGTCCAGTGCGTTTTCACCCCAGTCAGTCTCGTGCGTGAAAACCAAAAGCTTGTCGAGCGGACAAGGGCGATGTGGGGTTTCCCCTTTCGCAGGATTAGGTCTGAGCTGATGGGAGACATACCCATAGATGAAGGTTGCCCAATTCCTTCCTAGCCCGATGTCAGTGATATTTGGTGATGAAATCTGTCCTACGAGGTCTTTTTTCCACTGTTCTTTTTCTTTTTTTTGTTTCCTAACAGCGGGTTGGTTGAGCCCATATAGGAACTTTCCATGGCCCCTACGCCCGATCGTATTTTTTGTGCGTATTTGTCTTTTTTTCACAACTGCTGGGAGTGGTCTGTTTTCCCCACGTTGAAACGACGCTATGGTATGGGTGCCGTTGACATCAGGGGTTTCACTAGCATGGGCTTGAAAAATACAGAGTGAGACTGTGCAAACACACGGGGTAGGACAACGAGCGCTGCAAAGCACAAACTAGCATACGTGTGTCTGTCTCATACAGCGCCAGACCATGCCTAAGACCATCAGATACCATACCGGGCTAGCTGATGTGGATGAGTTTAGCTCTGCTGACGAGAATAGTGTGGAGCATAGGAGGAAATATGATAGAAGTTGGTGGGTGGTAGATACAGAGGTGAGACGAGAGGAGAGGCCACTAAGTAGGTACTAGCAAGTGGGCTTCTGAGATAAGAGGTACTGGAATGAGACGATTAAGAAAGGGGAAATAAGGCCGGACATAAAACCCAGGCGAGTGGTGGTAGCCAAAATGAACGGGAAAGGAGTGAAAAGACCAGGTAAGGTGGTAAGCAGCGGAACTCAGTGTCCTAAGGTCCAAAGCCACATACCTATTTGCTGCAGGGACATCTAAGCCTAAGAAACTTAGACTGGTTGGCAGTAGAACACAAACATAGTCGATAATTAGGAGAACCGGCAAGCATTAAACTAGGTATAGGTGAGAAGTAGGATGGTTTTTGGTGACATAACCATCAAACTTGGAAATATATTTTTAAATACCACCAAGGGCGCTTTGTAGCATAGGATTATTGTGCAAGTGATAAAAATTAGACATTTCAGAGCTTTTTGTGACAGTGTTTATTAGATGGTATCGGAAAAGCTCAAATGTCCTGCCATGTGTCAAGGTAATAAAGCACGAGTGACTCAGAAAAGTTGAGCTTTGTCATGTGGTGTAAACTCTGAAGAACGGAGAAGAACCTCGGAAGAGTCGAGCCGAAGGGAGAAAGGTAAAATGTTGGACTGCAGAAATTGAGAACAGCCGAAAATTTGGGTAACAACTGAAAATGAGTATGCAACGTGGAGAACAAGCTCGTTTTCAGTTATTTGTACTCATACCAATACATAACAATATATATGACTCACAAAATAAGAACGGACTATGACAATTCAAATCCGTCTTTGCACATGCGTGTGTGCATACCAAATTGATCACGGTGTGGAATGTTCAAGTGGTTGCACATGTGTTCGGGGCCATGACGTGGGCCACTGAAGCCTAAGTGCTTGCAAAAATTGTTTCCGAGCCCGCAGGGGAGGATTGTAGAGACGAATACTCACGGCTTTGGCTTTGGCTAAGATGCCACACTTGACAAGCTTCGTTTGTTTTCCTTGGACTTTTAAATGGTGCGAAAAGCGTTTATCATCTCCACTGAATGGTTTGACTCAACTATGTGTGAGCACACCGCACTCGTAATTGTCCTAATTGCTCCCGTGTTCAGCCAGGCCGGGTGGTATTTACGAACGCGTTCGGATAAGCGCCGAGTCATGCGGCCAATGTACCTAGTTCTCCAGGAACAGGGGAAAGAATACACACAAAACGAGGCTGCAGAATTCGACTCCGTGCCCTTTATTCAAAAGCACACTATCGGTTTGGAAACGAACAGGATTTGTAACTGTGCAGCGTAGAAAGTTCTGTTGAATACTCCCAGTAATCTTCATTGAATAATTCCGGCTTCCGTGTCGCCTTTGAATGGCGAACGCACATATAGTACCTTCTTAGCTGCTCCTATCTCCCTTGATTCCCTTCATTGTTTTGCATCGTCTTTCGATAAACGATACATCCATTTTTTCGCAGCCTTGTGCCCCTCAAAATGAAAAGGAATCTTATACGCTTCTGAAATCTGAATGCGCAACATCCTCTGCAGCGACTCGCAAGAAATCATAGCCGTAGCTGCAACGGTATCCTACGGATGTAAGGTAAAACGAGCTTCCATACACAAATATAAAGTGAATATGCAGCCAGCCTGCGACCAGCTGCGACTGATTGACCCTTTACCCCAAAATGTTTCTAATTGTCGCTCATGTCGGACCAGGCTACCGGACTGAGGCTTTGGTCTGTTATGCGGTAGGGTTGGCTCACCGGACGAGACAGTCACTCCAATTACATGTAGACACAATAAAGGAAGCTGTAGGCTGTAACTAAGAATGGGCTAAGATGGCTTTCCTAAACCAGCTGGGAGCTAGAGGGGTTGGAAATGAAACGAGATTGGCCGACTGTAGTCGAGCTTTTCAATAACAAGGCGCTGTTTGGACAGAATTTTCTGTAGGGCCAACAAGGAGTGGTTGTTGACGCGGTGCACAACGTTGTTTGGCATAGGGAATTAATCAAGCAATTTGGCGAAAACATGGCGTCGGCTAGCCTATCTGGTGTCAGGCCTGCGAACTTGGTAGAGAGTGATATACAGGCTCCATAACAGCGTCTACCGGCACAAATATAAGCTTAAGTCACCAACCTCCGGGGTGGAAGTTTTTCGGTTCGATTACTCTATCGGCTTAATCCATGCGGCTATCAGGCAGCAGAGCTTAGTGAGCCATTTGCTGTAGAAGTGGCAAACGAGTTTACAGATATCTAATTCCAAGAGATCTGCGGTAGTGAGTTGTCGGAAACAAACAGTATCAGAGTTGTAGGTTCACTGAAGTTTGCGAACGTAGCCAGACACCGGAGCCAGTTAGAAGTTAGGACCATGTTAATTTGACGGAGCCAAGAATGAATTGCAAGCGAACGTAATCAGAGTGAAAAATGCACAGAGGATGGCAGACGGAGAGTAGTTCCTGGCTGACGGTTAATAAACAAAGTCATATTGAAACTGACATGCTAATAATATTAAAATGTCAACAATTACTACGTACTTTGCCAGCCAAACACATCAAAATATATCAGAACTCAGAAGGTGTGTGATAAGAATCGTTTTAAAAGGTAAAATGAAAAGATAATTTAAGGGTTTCTGAGGAAGGCAGGAATTTCTTCCCCCTGGAATATGACAGGGGGGAGGAGCCGAGAAGCTAACAATGACGTAAGAGAGTAGTGAAAAGGAGGACGTGGAATTCCCAGATAGAAGTAGGGAGAATAAAAGGAAAGGCCCCGAAGGAAAAAGACTCAAGAAGCTTCGTCTCGAGACGACACCAACTGATGCCCTAAAGGTGCGTCATGATAATAAAATGTGTACCTATGCAGAGGACATGACTGATAGCTTATTATGATAAAGATGGTGACACGCAAATCATAGGACTTTTTAAGAAGTCTGAAGACGGATGTGATCGATTAAAAATAGTCCACAAAGCTTGACTTCTGAGGACTTTTTACAGGGGGATAACGAATCACGTAGAGAAAGACTAAGCCGTAGATTACCATCGGATTTTACGTGGACAGTAAGGCTAACCAGAAGTCTGAGTATGATTAGGATTACCTCTGAGGTATCCAGATCAATGGAGACCATGGGCTGGATTATGAGACACACCACCGTTTGAGGCAGATTAACGAATCACGAGCCCTCCAGGTAGTGGAGTCTTTATGCCTAATGAGCCTAGGACTTTGCGTTTATGAAGAGCTGTGCAAGTTTGCGCCCAATAAAGTTCAATCTTGAACAATAAAGATAAGCTTCGGACAGAAAGACGGATTTGAAGAGATAGTTTAAAGGGGAGTGGAGCTGGTGGTATGCCGAGACAATGTTGCAATCATTACCGCAAGTATCCTATCAGTGTGATGTTCTGCCATCTGACACAGTCTGTCGACTCTTAGCGTGATAAAGTAGAGGGAACGGTATAAAAAAGATCTATAAATGGCGCCTGAGTGAGGGACGTTAGAAGACTGCTAACCTCTGGAGCCTGTTGACCAGGATGTAAGGATCTTTGGCTTGCTTGCGGAAGCCCTCGTGGAGGAGCAGAAATAGCGTGAAGGAAAGTAAAGTGGGGCCGCAAAATCACACGGAAAGCTTTATGATGTATAGTCCTCCGCTGGCTGGGGTGGAAGAACCAAAGGCAAAACCGGCAAACAGTTGGCAGGCGATTTCGCGGGATACCACATATCCAGGGCAGATCTGGGTTGTATGGGATATCGGTATATTTTAGGAGGCCTCTCGCCTTCACAGCCCGGGAGTTCAGCAAATTATAGAGAGCAATAAAGCGGGAGAAAGAAGCCTTCTTTTGCAACCGTTTATTATTGAGCGGAAGAGCAGCTGGGTCAATGTGGGAACCCCCTGTACCTCCTCTGTCCGCCCTCAGTTTGCTCGTAGCAAATAGTTCTCAAATCCTCTAGGGCTGGCGTATTTTCCCCGAGTTCTGAAGAAGCGATTAGCTGGGTGTATTCAAAACCATGTGTGTTGCGGTCAAAATCTTCGAAAATAAAAAGGAACGAGAAGTTTTACCAAAGGAGTTCACAAAAGACAGAAGAAGGGCTTAGCCATGAGTGTCTGCTGACCACAACTCCAAATGGTTGCAGATGATTTTGGGGATCAGTCAATTACAAATGACACCGAATCCGGCGATAAAGCCTAGAAAGAGGCTGGATGCGAGCGAAGGGAAAAATACTGAAGAAGAAGGTACATAGGACTGAAAATAGGTTGATTTGTGTTGAAGGTACACGAAACGTGGCAGAAAAAGTTGCGGAAAATGAACTGGTGACTAGTTGAAGGGTGTCAGAACATCCAAGGGTTAAGCGTGAAAAGTAAAGATAAGTGACAAGTGTTATCCAAAAATCATAATTACGTAACTCAGTACACGGTGGCAACTGGGAAGACCGTACTAATAGAAGATGGATGCAGCAAGAATGAGTAGCGGGTTAGATATCTGACTGTGATAAAACCATAAAAATAATAAAAAGTCTAAAAACGTGTGGATCATTCTTGGAGGTCAACATGCTGGTGCCAGTGGTTGTGTATCGCTCTACCTCCCTACCTGAGGCAGGCCCTTGTGCCGCTTACTACGAGCACCGAATGTAGACCGTTAGAGTCCACTGCCCAGACGAAAATTCGGACCCATCTCATTCCCACCTCTCTCTGTTCCCCAGACTAGTCCTCACATCGGCGTTGTCCTGCTTTGCAACATGGTAACGACAGAAAAGACACCAATATAACCTTTACGTCAGATTTCAATTCTCACGCTCGAGTATAATCTTAGTACGATAGCACCATCTAGTAAGGGCATAGACGAACTCACGTTAAAGTTTCTCAGAACGTGACAAACTTCCTCAAATGCATCATCACCGACGCCGCAATAGTTCTTCTACTTCAAGGTCCCTCAGAAACTATTCAGTATAAAATAACCACTGAACCAGAAGGACAGTAACAGTATAGCGCTGGGCTAACGGTGTGCCAGTCCCATTCACTCAGCCTGTTGTTTCAAACCTATGTTATCGCGTCAGTACCAAACTGCTTCCAGAGTAAGCAAACGGTAGAGGGTAATCATTTCTAACTGTTCTAAACCGTGAAGCCTTAGGCCTTCTATTAGTATCCGAGCACTGCCGTGCCGACGTGCAAACCAAACATCCTTTGGAAAGCATACACATTTGCTTAACCGGTGTACGCAACTTCGTTAGCGAACCTATTTTACTCCGAATGTGGAGTAGGTGGCACTGACTGCTCAAATGAAACTTCATCCACGCCTCACTCACTGAAATCTGACCAGTTCACTATAATTGTTGTCATATATTATCATAACCCACAACTGGAACCACGTCTAGACTGCAAATACCCCTTCATTTCGGGTTCGTTGTCTCCCACCATTGCAGTCGCCAAACTGGATAACCAAGGATGAAACTTTGACCCGTACCGACACTGACCCAAATGGAACCGTTCATAGCAGCTGGGACAGAAATCGAGCCACACGACAGGAAATGCTCCCAGTTGCTTATCAGATCGTTCAGCTTTTTCTAACGCTAAGCCTATCCTGCCAATATCACCATGGCAGCCAACAGAAATACCAGCTTACGCGTATCCTGCTAATATACCGGACAGTACCGGTCATCAGTTTAATCCGTCATACTTGGTCACACCGGGTTGATTGACCGGCACATCCTTGACCCCGCTGGATGAACCACACCCAAAGGATGTTGTACATTACCAGAAACGACGCTGAACAATACTAAGGCCAAATGCGTCAACATATATATATATATATATATATATATATATATATTCGCCAGTGAAACACCATAATAACGCTCAAGTCCATGCGGAGTTTTCCACTTTATTATTCATTACCACAGTTTATCTTTACCTCGAACCGTAGCCAGCTGGAAATTGACTATCCACTTTTCGAGGACCCTTCAGCTGCCCTTTCTCATTTCTGAACAGTACAGGTTGGTGATCCAGAAATTAAATTCACCTTTTTAGGGACTGCAGTTCCTCCCACATCCACCAAAGTTCTCAGGTTCACTTTCACAATAGAGGTCTCATATCCCTGTTTCAAAGCTCATTCTGTTTATCGAACCCGGTAAATCCACCGTCCACGGTTTGCATCATCTTCATGGATCGCTATTCTCTTCACATGCACCGATTTTCTTGAGTATACGTTTTTGCAAATTTTATTCTTGTTCAGAAATTACTCTGTTCGCAGAACTCCAGTAAGCCTCCGTTTTGCTTGGTTTGCATCATTCTCGTCTATAATGCTTCTTTGGCACTGTGTAAGCAATTTTCTCGACATCCCCAAGCCGCAGCACTGCCCGGCTCGAATTCAAAACTGGCTAGAAATTGCCAAGCAAATCATTATTAGAGTGATCCATTCAAACTACGGCTGGCTGTTTTCTATCGCTGATACTTTTGACTTTTATACCTCAAATTTGCGAATATTTCATCTTACTGAGCAGCGCTATACACCGTGATGATGCCCTTGTGCGTGCGTCTCAACCATGGCCGAGAAATATGCCACCATTATTAAGTTAAATATAGATTCGGAGACCAAGATGGGAGAGCTTTGCCAAGTAAAGGAGGAACAAAATCAGGCGTTGAAAGTAGATCGTGCGGATATAGTTATTGGTTCTGCTCAAACGATATCACCTTCACGCACTGGGTTTACCTAAATAAATTGGTGACCCAAAATAGGACAATTCCTGAATGTTTCTCACCAGCAACACACCACCGCCAATCCAAAACGGGATAAAAAGTGAAAGCAAGATGAGTTGGACTCACGTATTGTACGACGTACGGAGTGTACACCTATTAAACCAAGTACAATGACACCGCGTTCACTCTTGGCAGTCATCATTTTTACTGCCACTCACTCTGTAAACTTCTTTCCTTCACCCAGAACGAAGCTTTTCTCGTTCGACTGCCAAAATGACACATACTCTTGTAAGTCTTTCCCGATCTTTTCTTGTTTCGCACTATTTGCTTTAAATGTCCTCAAAACACCTCCACGGATCGACTTTGATTTTCTGACTGCTGGACAGGCATCATTCGAATAGAGACCGTAGTTATCAACAGCTCTCGTAAGCCATTTGTCTCGGTCAGTCCTATGAGCCGAATTGGTGATCGCGATGTGACCTCAGCTTGCTGGTCCCTTTTTTGAATCTCCGGTAGGATGATTCATCAGTGATTTGAATTTGTTTCATTATCCTATTTTGTGCGCTTTCCAACCTTTTCCGCTGATAAAATGTCTGTTGCTGCAACAGAAAAGCAAAACCGCTGGCGTTCATCGAAGCTGTGTTGATCAAAATAGAAAACCTCCCTCTTTGTATACGAAAACAATCACTGAAAACAATCTGTCTTCCCTGGCGCTAGCCACAAACACAAAAGGAATTGCTGTTTTCCTTGTGATAAATATTTTTCCCAATTTCTGACTGCGTAACTCTTGTGCTTTATCATAAAAGAACTAATGTGTTTCGAGTTAACGGTTGACGAGGATGAGTGAGATACTTACATTTTGCATATTATCTTCTCTCCGTCCTTATCGCCCAGATAGGGGGACACGTTGTTTCAAACTATGAAAATTGTTAGCGCATTTCCAACTAGGGTCACCGAGGCTTCACTGACAAACGTAATGAGTGACTGAGTCAGACCAGATGGTTCGAGTGCTCCGCTTGCTATGCTTTTCTTCACCGAAAAATTATCACTAGAGGCCTACCGATAAACTGATAACATGGGAGGCCTGAGTCTTCATAGTCCATCCAGGGCTCACAATTCGCCACTGAGTGGTATCAGATCTCATCATTAGCACACCCTTGACTTCACAGGCCGCGCTTCACTCCAAGTTACAAGATCACAGGGAACGCTTGGTTTTCTGAATAAGATATGTTTTGAGTAGCGGCGAACTAAGTCATGCCAGGTCCTTGTATGATCCCCTTTGGAACATTTTTCAAACTCCTTCTTGAGCATGAACAAAGCTCACAGGACTGCATTGGAAAAAGTTTGACGTGCTTTCACCAAACATTTGCTACGTTATTCATCACTCCTTGTAAACAAGCAACGCCGTGAAATCCTGAAAATGAACTCTTCAAACGTAAGTTGCATAAAATTGAATCCAACATTTCTATTAAGATTTAAACAAGGCGGACTGTTTTCATCTGATGATCTTCTACTCATTGAACCACAGATGATTTAGCCTCTCCGTCCACTTTTTGAGTCTCTCCGATCAAACGTCTTCGTTGAAATTTTTTTTTTACTGAGGATATACAGAAATGCCAGTCTAAGACCATGTTCGTAAATTCCATCAGGCCCTTGTTTGATATTTTGGATGGGATTCCGTCAACCGCCCCCACCTTGGCTGACAATGTGGATTATGTATCTGACCCGGGTCGTCCAGTGATTGTTGTCACCGGGGCTGACCAACGGTAGTCCTTCGATCATCAAAGTTTGATTGGTTTCCCTGTAAGTACCCCCTCCTTTCGTTAATTCATTTATGTTTATCCGTACTAATTGAGAGCCGCCTCTCAGGATTTACTTTCGTTTCCTGCTAGGTAACTGTCAATTAGGCAACTAAATTCCTCTCGGTAGTTCTGTGAAGTGTTACCATGCCATTTGTTGCGGCTCGTGCTATTTCATCTAATCACCAGCTAATTCGATTCCAAAAGCGGCTGCCGTAGCTTGAATGTTATTGGAAAGTGCTTGCATCGAAAACACGCGTAACATCGTAGCATCCAATTCGGAAGGGAGTGGGGGGTGGGCTGGAAATCTGTCTCCGGAAAGACAGAGAAATTGCCTCCGTGTCTCATTGCCACGGTCGTCTAGCTTGATGCCGGACACCTGTTTCTATGACCAATGCTCAGCTGACATTTCAGGCCTCTAGTGTGGAGCTCCGTAGAATATCGTATGGGCCCTCTCTAGGTGAGTTGCGGACAGTGTCCCCGACTACTGAAGCCAAGGCCGGTGGAACGTATCCCAAGATGTATGCAAATTTTCAAACTGTCTGGTTATGGGGTCCATCGGAAATCGTGCTCCTAACAAGATCTGGTAGCACTCTTGATCCATAAGCGATAACGCAGAAATCCTCATGTGTGCTGAGGATATGGCGGACGGCTCCGCGTCCACTGCGTCTTTCACGTCTAATATCGATGCCTGCTGCAAGGTGGACCTTTTGGGCAACGAACTGACCCTAAGTGCCCTTGACTGCTGGAAATTTGGAGTAGGAAAATTTGGGCTAGATAACTGGAGGTATCCGTGGTTGACGCAAAATCAGACGCATTTTGGTCAGGTCATCTGTAGGTGCTTTTCAAGTGGAAAAACAAATTGTGTAGTGAGGTGATCAAACAAAACAGAGCTATGAATTGGCATTCGGTGTTCAGCTTGATAACGAGACAATGAGTAATGAATTCTGCGTAGATTCTGGGTAGCCACAAACGTGGCAGGATCAGGTTTTTCCCAAAGACCCGAAAGAGATCCAGTATAACGGGGAGAAATCTGTTTTCCAAATCCCGGTAGTGACAATGGTATCT
Source organism: Fasciola hepatica (assembly GCA_948099385.1). NCBI lineage: Eukaryota > Metazoa > Platyhelminthes > Trematoda > Plagiorchiida > Fasciolidae > Fasciola > Fasciola hepatica. Next base: position 1,196,307 of record CANUEZ040000043.1, read on the forward strand.
GGGAACCGTGTGCTGGCATGACTTTTGGGTAGGCTAAATATGTTGCCTAAGGAAAGCGTTTTGAGAAACAGGGGTAATTTAGGCTGAGGTACTCTGAGAAAAGCCGAACCATGGGAAGTCATTATTGGGTAGTGAACTGGGATGGCATGTCACAGGTGATTAGCCGTGGAGGGAACAACATTGAGGTTACCATGGCGATGGCTCAATGGAGTGGTCGGATGGTGGCGGATAAGGAGCTGACTACCTAAACGGGTACTCTGGGTGCAATAAAGTGCATGATTCCCCATTCTGGACTGAGGTAGAACTCCTGGGCTCGGAAGAGTAAACTAATTTGGAGGACTGACTCCGGTAGGAGTCCGCACTATGATACTGGACTGGTGAAATGGAGAGGAGCAAGATGGGCATTACTTAACTAAAAGGCAGGCTAGGACAGTTCGTACCAGGTGAATCTATGGTTTGGAGCCGTAGTTTCCCACGAGACCTAGGGAGAAAGGGTGTTTTGTCTAGGTACCAACTGGTCATAGGTGGGAAGAGGATTTCCGAAACCCTGAGATAAATGGGTGGTGGAAGATGTAGGAAAGATGGAAAAGTAGGAGGTCAACCTTTCTGAGCTGGGGAAAAGAACCTGCAAGAAAAAAGTCTGGCGTAAGAGCAGATTGCTCGTCATGCCGTTTAGCTGTATTGTGTTGATTTTGTGCTGTCTAACTGACTCCGTAGCGGGAATGAGGCTCTTGGACTGTGGGACCCATTTGAATATCTGATGAGATTGGTAAGCAGGCGGCCTTTGTTCTTATATTCCTAACAGTTTGACACGGAAGTTTCGAATTTCCTATGGGGAGTTCACAACAAAGGGCTTACTTACGCGGACTGTCCTGGCAATGTGCCATCTGTCTGGAATGGGAAACTACGGGGAGCCTGGGTGGACCGTTTGATGCATTAAAATTGTCACGAGGGCTTACCTGCCATCGAGTAGTGGAACTGGTAAAAATTTAGTCGTGATTCAAGATATGGAGGTTTTGCTGATTCGGCGTAAAGGAACGAAGTGGAGAATGGGTTCTTGGTTCGGAAGAGGAAATAGTTTTGGTGGGAGCCTTTCCTGGTTTACTGCAAGACTTGTCTGAAGAACTTGAGTAACGTGGACCTCAGTGTGCAGCTGATTACTAGTTGCCTCAATTTAAAATGGGAGGACAAATAGAGACACCACTCCGTAGGGAGGAGACTTTGGGCTTGGGATCAAAGTGGATGAGCTTGTTTGAAGGTGAGTGTGTTGAAGGCCACGAGGACATATTCATTTGAATTGGTTTGACAAATATGTCTACATCATTATGGAGCTCCCAACGTAACCTTTGACGGGGACAAGGACGCAGCCAAACTTCACTCCTTATAGGCCTTTTGCCGAAGGTCATCCCGCGAACTTCCATTCGGAGTGAAGTTATGTAATGGACTATTTCGACGGACACAAAGTATGTGGAAGGAGCGAATAAACTTTGCTTGTTGATGGATCCGTGGGCTGCAGTGTCATTTCAAAACTCAAAGAAGATGAAGCAAACGTTTCGCTGTTCTCTTTTAAGAAAGCTGGCTTAGTGGAAGAAGTGATGCTCTTTTTTGTTTTCACTCGGCCGCATGTGCTTTGTGACAGCTAGAGGTAAGCGACCGGGGACAAAGCTCTACAGTTTGAGACAGGATTCTAACTCGTTGGAATACTTCATAAGAAAATGAATCAGTAATTCGGCAGGCTTCAGCTAAACTTTCGCCGGTCGGATAATCGGGTGGGGAGCCTGTGTATGTGAGGGGGACCGAGTCAGAAAAATTACTTTTCGTGGAAGGAATCCGGTTTCCTGTGAAATCTAAATTTTGTTCAAAATCCGTGGCTCTGTTCCGGGCTTCGTCATACATCAGGCGGTGATGCACAGCAGGGAGCCGAAACTTTGAGGGCCGGGAAAGCCATATTCCTTGAGGTTTGAATTGACCGGACACCAGGGGCCAAAGACGATTCCCATCTGCCTTAGATGGCGGTATACAGCTCAGACGAACTCATGGGAAGAGCTAAAAGCCGACTTTTAGAAAGAAAAAGGTTCTTCTAAAGGTATCGGTCAACTCTGGATACCTCTTGCCCTGTACCTTCAAGAGGAGCCTGAGATAACCTGAGAATTGCTCTTAAGAATGCAGTTCACTTGCTCACCTCTGTGTAGCTCAGGCTTTTTGTGAGTAGCCGTCCATGGCCCTCGATTTCATGACACTTTTTCCATATTTGACGTTCACGCTTCAGTGCCCTTGTCGTACGCTTTTGACCTGGATGTCAGCCCCTGACGTCGGACTCTGCTCTTGGGGCTACTTGTTCTGCCTGCCGGGGTAGACTACTTGTTACGTCTGACCAAGTCTAAGCTATCACACCCCTTGGCATCTCGGGAAAATGGTGCTGCCTTTGGCAGCAATCTCTCATGGGCTTTCTTGAGGACTCTCCTGCATTCATTTGGCGGTATGTCTCTTTCACCGAGTAGCTGGAAACTGATGGCCCAGTGCTCGCTTCTCCTCACTGGATTATTAACTTTTTCCCCACTTCCAATGCACACTTGGTGGTAACCGGATACAAGAGCCCTGTTCCTTGACCCCTCCGCCTAGTAGCCTGGCAAACTTCTGTATCAGAGCCGTACTTCAAACTTGATTTGAAGGATTTTGGTCAAATTACTTCACTGATGCCGAGGCTTATTACCAATCTGTCCGAGGGTTATTAAAGCTCTCGAATATCGAGTGTCTCCCGTATTCTCGGTTGACGCCCACAGGTGCAGAAACAGTACTCTATCCTTCTCAGGGTTCGATGAAAGACTTCTCTGCACGCACCAATGCCAACTACTCTGTGCGTGTTTTTTTCTGAGAGCTTCCGCCTTGGAAGTTGAGTACTGGCCACACTTGGAAGTTACTCGTTCCGCCACAGGTACCGTCCTGTTTGTTTTTTCACTTTTCCTTACTCTGAGTGAAGGAAATCTCCTGTCCAAGCCGGGTCCACTCTTTTTTGACCCTCCAGAAACGACTATGATTTCTACGCAATCCAGATTCCTTTCATTCGACCGACTATATTTATTCCTAGTGAGGCAAGCATTAGGCAGCATCACCGATGTTCACCCACTGACTACAAGCTTACTGCGTTCTGATGCTTAATTTTTGCACACGAGTTCGGCCCCCAAATGAATTTTCCGTTTTCTGCCCCATCCCGTTTTTCTAGTCGGGCCACGATGGTGAGCCCACGCGTGAACATATTCCATGGGGCTTCATTCCACACTAGACTACTGTCATTCCGCTGATCCTTGTGCTCAAGGGTTGGTGTCAGGAGCCGTAATGTAGATGACAGGATTCTTGTTGACTACGGGCCATTTTGATTGTGCAAGGCCATGGGCACAGTCAACGGAGTCGGGAGAAACACTAGCGACAATGTCCCTCACCAGTGTGCCTCCTTCGCTAATAACGTGGGCTTGGGAGTTCTGTTGTCTTGCCCCCTGGGATGGGTCGTGAAAGATTCCAAGCTATCTGGTTGTATCACGGTGCCCCCTTTGAGCTAACCACGGACTTGACCCACCGCTGAACAGACTGCACCCCGATAACTTAAGTTACCGAACTCCATCAGAATGGGTCGCTCAGAGACCAGCTTATGATCACTACCTCTAAGCCCTTTCAAAAGTGGCGACTGCAACCTTATTTGTAATAATCCTCCTAAACCGCCGTCAGGTGCACAAAATTTACCTTTTTTGATCCCGCACAAAACTCAGCGTACGTCATCCACCACATCTGAATAATTGTTTGTATCTCGCTCATATGTCGCGTTCTCTTTTGTTTGACCTCCGACTGCCTTGAAGATAGTATTTGACGTTCAGCTTTTTTGAACTTGGGTCCTTGTTGGTAATGGTTATGGCCATACCGTGGAGGTTTTTATATCATTTGCATGAGTATAACCTGGTAAACCGTCAACTCAGAATTTGCAAGTCTATATTATTCTTGCTTCGGACTTAGTAATCTCGGATACGCTCCGTCCAGAACCGGAACGACTTTACAGCACCCTTTGTTGAAAGCAATAGTATGCACTCCGACTTGCCTCAATACATCTTGTACTAAATTGCCTATATTCTGACCGTTTGCAGTGTCTTGATGTGAGAGCTTGCCAAACTAATCTATCATTGGTTTCTTTCCGCCTTAGTAACACGTCACTGTTAACCTGGGCTTATTTTACGGCACTCCCAGGCAACGCAGCTTGTGCCTGCAATTGCTCAATTTGCCTGCCCTGATGCTGGATAAAATCTGTCAACGGAATACCATTTGGTTCCACTTTTGCCTGCTCCACACCACTTCCCACGAGCGATATGTACTTGCCGATGTCAAGAAAGGGTAGCGCCTGTACCGTCACTGTCTTGTCGGAGAATGCCGTTACCTTTGTTCGTCTCTGCGCTTTGAATAAGTTTTCGTGTGGCCCCTTCAAGTGTCTAGTTTTCCTAAATTGTTAGAAAACTACCTCAACGTTTTCCCTCGCGAGTTGTGCAGCTTAGGCACAAACCAATTACGTTGTCATGGTTCCACTATGGTGGGAGATGCATACTACTTGGCGTACCAGTCATTGTTTGACAGTCCAAAAACCAGTGATAAATAAATCTGGAGCTACAACTGAAGTGAATCCCGCGCACAGAAAGAATGCGATAGGATGTAGGAACACCTGTGAAACATGATGTAATCATCACATCGGATAATGACTGCCCTCTTATGGATTGGGTAACGAGAATTCAAGCAAGCCACCCCGTTGGCTTTGGTTAACTCTGTCGGTACTCATTCAGTGGTTTTATATAAACAGCCCATATGCCGGGGTGCTCTTTGGACTGTCATTTCCACAAGTCAGCAGATGTGGGCCGTCTGGCTGCGTGCTCAGTGAAAATAACTGGTGCGAGAAAAGCAATACGCTCCCTCCCAGACAATAAGGTAACAGCGCTGGCAGCCGCAAGGGAGCTACACAAAACCTGAGCTCTCCTAAGTGCCGGCCACGCCGTCTGAGGCTTCCTTTTTGGGCGAAACTCCTTAAGAGTTTGGGGTACTAAAGGTCAGGTCTCGGCTGCGTGCACGCTTTTAGGGTTCGCACTGCCGGAACAAAAATAGGAGAGTTATGGTCCCTTCCGTCCGAACCAGTGTTTCGTTAAAGTACGGGACGGCCCTTTGACTGAGAGTCAAAATCATTTTCCACAGACTACTATAAAATTTACAGTGAGAACAGAAAAGAAAAAGAATAAACCCTTTAAGGGTGATGCTCTTAGACCAGAACAGTCAAAGAGCCAGCTTAGAAGATGATGTATCATTACCAATAGGGATAGGCGCCCAAGCAGCCAGAAAATCTGTACCAAAGAGCTTCTGAAATGGTGAGCGAATGTGAGTGGCAAGGTGACAAAGGAAAGCTGTTTGATACCGCACCCGTGCATTGCTCGGCTGACTTCCACAAACGGGTTTACGAGCTGCCTAGAAAACAGACACCATTATCGAAGGCATGCAGCGGGTATATCTGCAAACGGTCGAAGAGAAAGAGTACTAATGAGGAAAAATCTTTTTTTTCGGGAAGATGCTTACGCTATTGTATCTCTTCAACCAACTGGGCTTCTTTCAGTAGAAGAAGTGATTTATATCTCGATGAAAATTACCTTGGGTAGTTAGAACCACGCCTGAGGGGTGACCACGGATTCCAAGAGCTAGTTCAAAAACACGCCACCTGGACCAGTCTCCAGTCTGAACATCTCTGCTTGGCCATTAAATTAGGGCCACAACCAGGAGACCCGTTTTTTATGACAGTCATGCTGTTTAGGTTTGTACTGTTGGTTATGAGAAGATTGCCACCGCTCCCAGGAAGTTGAAACCAGGTACCGCAATGGAACTGGACCTTTAGTATATCCTTCAGCAGGAGTAAAGCCTAGCAAAAATGGACTGGAGTACAGCAGATGCAACTCGCTGTGCCGGAGAACACTCGGAGCAGACTGGTTACCATAGACCAGAATGGCGGGTCCGTCATTACTGATTTTTTCAATTCCACTAAAATAATTCATCAAAGACCAGGCGCTGATAACGTTTTACACAACAGCCATGTCGGGACGCTTTTAACTGAATGAACCGATCGTCTGCAGGCACCACCTTGGTCGTTTTTCCCATGTGTGTGCAACTGATAGCCCATGCCA